>CP125973.1:214251301-214876301 GCA_030063025.1 Avena longiglumis | reverse complement strand
TTCTGATGGTGTGGGGCCCAGTAGATGATCCAAGCTAATCACTGCCCCCTTCGCGACCTCGCATGCCTCCTTGGTGTACACCATGCCCACATATTGAATTACGGCAATGGTTTGTACAGACCGCTAGATGCCCAAACTATCATGGGACGTTGAGGGTTCCCACCCATATGCTGCATATAATCTATGAATTACCAATTAATATGCACGCTATGAGTGATAACAGCCATGACCTGCACATCCGGCTACATGCGAGAGGAAAAAGATACAGTTGACTTCTCGCCTCATTCCAAATCTCATGGTTAAGGCGTGATATATGGCGGTAGAATCACTGGCAACATTGGTTGTTAAGTCCTAGATAATATGTTCCTTTACCACTGGAACTTTCATAGTAGGTTATTACCTCATGGTAAATAATCTATAATCATATTATTATGAAAATAGTGTTTTTGGACCTTTTTCAAATGTAGGTGATGACAACACTGGATTTGTAAAATACTTTAAAAAAATAATCAAAGGACATGAGCAAGTGTGAACTTGCATTTTTTGATTGCAAGATTATGCACTCACGGTCTTCCAGACAATATAAAAGATCCAATATCTGAAATCAACATCATTGGTCCGGTAAGGACTAATGTTTAAATAAGCAAGATGCTTTTATGCATAATTAATGTAATGCAAATTGATAAACTCGAATCCCGGGAATAACGTTGTTCTAGGGTTTGGATACTAGAAATGGTTTCTTTAGAATGTGTTATCCTTTTAGCTAAGTTTCACACTTGTGCTTCTTATTAAGGCTTGTGAGTGTGTGAAACAACATGTAATTATAATATCATAAAATAATGAGATACACACAAATGTTAAATTCTACTCAAGATTGCTTATACTAAACTTGTTTATCTTCAAATTTTTACTTTACAAGTAATGTCACTTATAAAGAACTTAAGTGTTATCAATTCTAAGTATACAAGTAAAGTATAAAGTAAAGTGATTATGATTAATTGTCATATGTTGACTGAAGTGGCAAAACAAATAACTTTTGAAGAAAAGATTTCTTTATTAAGGTTTAAACAATTCTGGTAGTTTTTAGAATATAGTTGATAGAATGTGATTGATGTTGTTTATGCTTGCTTGAATAGTATGGACTTGAGATGCTTTATAACTTAATTATAATAGACGAAAGTTAATGATAAAACACATAACAAAGTCTTTAGCATAGTATTTAAAGTATTGTAAACTAAAGTTAACTTTAAGAAACATAGATGAACTTAGGATGTAATGCTTATGATATTTGTATCTTGTTCACTTCATAATGTTTCCTTAAAGTTTACTTAAGAATGGCATTTCCTCTATTTGAGTAGTGGTGTCTTAATTTTATAATGGAATAGAATCATTTATCTTTTTATAACTGAGTGGTTAAGGTTTGTGAACAAGGAAATAATATTACTTAATTACTTATGGATTCAATATAGTGTTTTGGTATGTTTATAAACTTGTGGTCGAAGTAAGGGAAAAGATTTTATTAAGTCAAAATGATAATCTGGAGAATTTAATATTTGATAAGTCCATTTGGAAAATAATATACACTTAATGGTGAATGATAATTCAAATAAAATTGCATTTAAAATGTGTTGAACCATTTTGACTTCATATTATCAATATTTAAGACTAATACTATTTATTAGACTCAATTGGCTAATTTTAAAAATATTAGCAAATTTTATTTACTCTTATATGAATTATTGAGTAAGGAAATAGGTTTAAATTCAAGTTATTAAAGTGTTTAAATTTTTACTTACCTCAAAAGTGGAATATTATATTTTTAACATGTAGGTATTATTTTTGTGATCATTTTGGTATATTACATTTATTTTTGTGATTTAAAAATAATAGGATATGATTTTTATAAGATTTATTACTTTATAAATAATTAATAAATCATAAATGTTTAATTAGGTTAAATAATAATACATGATTATAGTTTTAAATTATAGTTCTTATTTTTCTAAGATTTTTGGTATTTTATTTATATTTTTAACATTTACCAATATTAAAATATGAATTTTTAAAGTATTAAACCTTATAAAATCTTTATTAAATAGTAATCATTTAAATAACTAACATAATAATTTTTATAATAGTTTTAAGTTGTAGATTTAATTTTCTAAACATTTTCATATATTACACATATTTTCCTGAATTATAAAACATAAGTTATTAATTTAACCAGATTTAATGATTTTATTTAATTGCTGAAATATTTGGATTTGAATTAATATTGTTTTATGAATTTGCTAAACAAAGAATACTTTTTGTACCGAGGCTAAACCTACCCAAGTCACTGACATGTGGGGGCACTGGCCATGTTGGATGACACCTAGGCAGTGGACCAAGCCGAATTTCGTTGACTGGGCTGGGGTGATGCAATGATGGCGTCATGTTGATGTCATCGTGGGGGGTGGTTGCCTCTCACCGGGGCTGATTCCAGCCCAGTCACTGACTATTGGGCCCTGTGCCCACGTCGCACACCACCTCAGCGAGGTAGGGCCCGCCAGGGTTTGACTGGCTTCCTACACGGCGGCCGTCAACCGACGCCGGCGACCATCCAGCGGAGGCGGTACCGTGCCCATGCGGTCCTACTAAAGTACGTGTTCGAACGAGGAAGCTGATACGATCCTACTAATGGTAATGCCAGTAATAAATGGTCATCGGATCCCCAGTTGCAACGACGGCAAACAACAGCGAGTGGCGGCGCTGAACGGAACTAGGCATACAATCAACGCCAGCATGGTAAGGAAGGTTGTAGAGATGCGCTAGCTTACCCTCATGCTCATACGGTGATCGTTGAGGACCGGTGTGGTCGGATGTGAGCTCGCCGACGAGAATTCCAACGAAGATGGATGAAAAGGAATGTCGAAATTCCCTCTCCTCCGTGCTCCCCTCGATGATTTACTCCACCCAGGAGTCTATAGTTCTGTGGAGCTCGTCGGCGGCGGCCATGGTGAAGTGGAACAAGATAGAGAGAGATAAATCAAAACTTGAGAGAGGGAGTATATGGATAGGGTTTCGGAGGTTCTCTACATGGTTGGATACGGCGGCACGACGTCGGCGACGGACAAGATGCAGCGGCGGCGTTGAAGCTCGTTAGTGGCACGAATCACTGCGCAACTCCTAATGGCAGATTCCTGGCAGCTAGGGCGGAGTTCATAAGGATTCAATCACGTCTGCGGTAGTCCAGAATGATGGTGGTGAGGTGGACTCGCCGTCGGCGTGTCGGCCATGCGAAGGAGGACGAGGAAGATGACTCTCTTCCTTGCACGGATCCCGCTTGCCAGAGAGAGAACGGAGGGGTATCCTGGGCTGGGCTATTATTGGACCATTGTTGGGCTGCGAGAAGGTGAGAAAAAATGCTACTGCTGGTTGCTCTGAGTGACAGATATGGTGAGGAGAAGATGGGCTTCGGGCCAGAAGGTTTGCTATGCTCTTTTTTTTACTTTTCTATTTTCTGTTTTCTTTTCTAGTTTTGTATTTACATTTTTGTTTTAAATTTTCCAGAAATTCTTCTTTAGAAAATTGTACTTAAGATTCTGATATGAATTATTATTATTATTATTATATATTTTATTTATTTACTATTTTTCCACTCTCTTATTCTTAAACATATAAGAAGTTATTATATTAAATGGAATAAGTAGAAACTAGGGTTTTGGGGTTTAGGATTTATTTATGATCCTTTAAAATTGATTTTATTATTTCCTATTAATGAATGTAATTAGAATGGTTTAAGATAGTTAAAGATATGTAAATAATATATCTATATTTATTATTATATAGCAATCATTATATAAGATGTTTTAATTATTAAAGTTCTTAATATGGTAACTTCTATTATCCTAATTCCACTAATAGGTGAATATTGTTTTAATAATCTTGGTTATGACCTTACTTATATATTAACAATCATGATTGAAATAGAAGTTAGGGTTTTGAATTATGAATATTTACCATGATTTTTTAGGAGATTCAAAATAAGTGTATTATTTTCTGAATGTGGATGAACACTATAGGTGAAAACATATTTCCCTCATGTTTGTGATTAGAAATGATATTACCTTTAAAAAAATAGTGGGTTGATTCTTTAAAATGACTTGTGAGAAAGAATTGATAACTATAGTTTCTAGGCATTTATGATTTGAATGTTTGGAAGTGTCAAAGATATGCTTCAGTGATTTACTATAGGAAAATATTCCTATAAACCATTATGGAAATAATATGATTGATCATACAGATGTAATAGAGATTAGTTTGAGTATAGATTTAAGGTTTAGTGTTTACCAAGGATTCCTATCTTCCATAATTCACAATCCTGGACTTCTAATTAAGGAATTCCTTTCCTAGACATACTACTTCTTCATATTCATCATCATGTGTTTTACTTCACAAAAATACTCTTATCCATCATTTATTCTTCTAAATCATTTATAAATCAAATGACCTTGACACTAAAGCTTTTCATAATCTTCTCATATCTATACTTGGTTATATCAACTACTTTACTACTGATAACCTCCAATCCAACAAGCAGTTACTTCTAACTCCATTCATACTCTTCCTTAATCATCCACCTTAATATTACTCCAATAGATGTATACATCAAACTACTTCACCTCAAGTGCTTACTATTCTTTAAGAGGAATATTATTACTTCAATAACTGAATGCTACTCTAACTTCATATTAGTCATACTATATTATATCTACTTAATTCCAATATCTTATATTCAAACTTCACATCATATCATGGTGACTTGTCATGGCTTACCTATAATAACATATCTATACTAGGGTTCAATCATGTTCCATCCACCAATGTCACTTATACATGATATAAGCATTCAATCTTGGTGACTAAAGCATGATCATTATAATCCTTTGATCCTTTCTGGTTTAGGTTTCCAGATGGCTAATCAAGGCTTTCATCCATACAACATTACAGTTGTATTATAATTATCTTCTGTTTATCTCTATTGGACTAAGAGATATTATTCATTGACTATACCTACTTGATCCAATAGGATTTCTCCTAGTAACTTATCTACGGAATTCAACCTTGTAATCTTCTTTGTTACCATATTGATTTGATTGCCTTCAATCACTCCCATCCTATAGATGATATCTAATACTAGCATTACTATTTACCTCTTCTTACTCCTTTCTTTATAGGCCTTAAGTAAAAGCTATAATAGGGACAAGAGTTGATAGGTCATGAATTGATAGGTTAAGAATTGGTGAATGAATAGTTGATTACTCAACATTGATGAACAACAAATATAAGGATAGGATTCAATAGAGATGATAAGGATTTATATGGAAAGAAAGATACATGGTGAATGATCTTGACTTTGATTTCTTTCCTACTCAATCTCACTAGAGAGTTAAAGTTAGGTATTACCATGATACTCATGGTATAAGTAGATGAGATTAAGATAGATCAAGATTTAGTTGTTACATTCATATTACTTAAGTTATGTTTATAACTTGGTATTCATGATTTGTATAATGAATACTGGGATATGATTACTTAAGGATCAAATATAAACCATTAAGTAATGTATTAGAGTTTAAACTTCTACTACATTTGATCTGCCCTTAGATCAAATCTCCTTTACCCAAAATAAGGTTTTAGCAAAGGTCAGATTGAAACTTATTGCAGTCAACTTGATGATCTACTTCAATTCCATCAAGTTGAGAGAAGCTTCAAGCACTTTGACAAGTTTTGTTCAAAAGCGCGAAAATTATTCGGATTTTCTATGCATGAATGCAATGCACACATATGTGTTTAGCTTATTTCTAAGCTATAATGCTGGGATGTTACAGACTCTCCCCCTTAAAATAAACTTCGTCCTCGAAGTTCGTATACTCTCACGTTTCGGAGTAAGGAATTGTCTTGTATTGGTTACGACACGTCTCAGCTCCATGGTAATATTAATAGGAATAATCATAGTATCCCATATCCAGATCTTTTCCTTAAATCCTCATCATAATCAACAATCTTTAACTTGTTGTCTCCACTACTCCAAAGTTCCTTTTACTATACTCCCTTAGGGATTTTTTTCTTCTTATGAACTCCTTAAATAGGATTCTTTTCTTTAGTTCATTATCCTGATTAGGTATCCTAATCCAATTCCTTTACTTGATCATCGAAATTTATTTACTATATCGTATAAGGTTAGGAAGTCTCCCTAAAATAGGGTTCTTAATTTTATTAGACAATAACTATGGTCAAAAGACTAACTTTTGATTTGTTATTGTATGGTTCATACTGGTGATCCTTACAAAGATTAGATTTGAACTCATTTAGTCCATACCCATTGGAATTTCTTGTTGTTTCCTTTATACATGTCTAATTGTATGTGTTTTAATACCTCTTAAGGATCACTTAAGAGTTGTTTCCTCTCAAATTAGTCTATTAGAATTAATCTATTCTACCACTTTTAAACTTTTACTTTCTCAAGATTTTGGACAAGCTTTTGTTATCACTTTAAATACTTCTTCAACTTCATTTAATAATTGCCTTAAAGTTTGAGTACTACTTCCTTGAATTAAACTTTGATTTTTCATCCAGACATACTTCCGAAAGTACTTTAATAATGATGACTTCTTTTAACCTTATGAAAATAAGGCCTAATGTTGTCATAGGTTAGTATTTCTTCCCCAACATTTATTCAGAAAGTCAGATACTAATACCTTCATTTCTAATGTTTACTCCCCCTTAGGGTTTACTAATAGTCTTTAAACTATATATATAGTAACCATTGGCTCTATAATTACAATATTGGTCTCTATCCAGCTTATACTCTACCTAGTTAGGGTCTTATGAAAGATTGTACGGTGTATCCACACAATTGTGGATATCCGAAGTGAATCTTTCAGCATTATTTGTCTTACTTACTATTTAGATACTTTCGCTTTGATAGGTCTGACTCCGCGAAGCGCCTCGAAATACGATCGCTTAAAATTTTATACTTCTTTCGATCTTACTTAGCTTAGGCCAAGTTTTATGCTCTTTATGCAACCATTAAGATGATCTGGTTAACTATGTCAACCAACACCGATTGCGGACAAGATACCAACTATGGATCAAATACCAGCTGCGGATCATCCTAGGTTGTAGGTATTACCCTACGGCTTTCAACATCCTTATGGCATTCTCTTTGAACTGTCAGAGCTTGAATACCATTTTGGTTCCAAAACTTCTTCTTTGAACTTATTCATGATACTTCCATGAACTTGGTACAACTACTTTATTAACTTCTTAGCAACATTACCTACTTTGAATGAACATTGAGTTCATCACTTCTTATTGCTCCATACATTTCCTACATTAATCTTTCTTCTTAGAGCTGGATAAGAATGATCTGAACTTAATTCATGCTTTCAATTGCGTTGATACTCCTTATACTTGGCTTCATTCTTCATGTATATCTTCATCTTGATCTTTGGAAATCGTCATTCCCTTACACGAATTCCCATTTCTATCTAGGTCTATAACATCAAGTAGTAACTGGATGTTGCAACATGCATTTGCACATCGAGTCAAACTTCATTTACAGATCTATTCAAACAAGAAGATCCAAGAAAACCAACAAATCCAAATGTGGTACATATAACACACAATATTCTAGGCCCAGAATATAGTAGTTGAGTATAATATCTCAAGGATTCAGGATTAGTTGTGTAGTATATGACACCTCCTCATATAGGTTTACATTGTGATACTTAGCACTTAGGGTCAAACTATATTTTGTATCAACATTTACCCAAATTTCTCAAGTGCAACAGGATAATCTTAAACAAAGTGGTCTCAATTTGGTTTTAACTAACCTTTGGTCTCACCTTTGGAATGATTAACTATATCCAACCTTTCTTTATTAGTAAACTAACCTCACATTATCTCTCTAAATGACTAATAAGTTTCTATTGAACCCCTAAAATTGAGGGTTATCACTATTTTATGACACCTTTGACTTATATCATAGCTCTACCATGCTATTTTATTACTCTATTTCACGATAATTTACCAATTACTTGTCATATTTATACTCTCATCATGGTTTCGGAGCTAATCTCACCATGATCTCATTATGTTTTACATATAAATCATAATTTAGGAGTTAATCTCACCATGATGACTTTGTTTCACATTACTCTATTATTAAATCATATCATAATTCCACTTCATCACGTAGAATTCTGAAGTGAATCACACATGATTACTACTCATTACATCAACATTTATCCTGATGATATTCATCATGTTGTCTTTGGTTATCAACTAACAATAAAATTCCACTGTGCTACTTGAATTCTAGGATTAGGATATACCATTTAAACTAGTTCAATTAATATCTTAAACTTGACCCTAATCTACTGTGAACAATTGGCTTTCCTGCAGTATCTTAGTGAGTTATGTCTCCTTCGGAAGACACTAAATAGCACTATACTGAGAAAGGATAAAATATTTACTCCTAAGAAAGAATGACTTAAGCATCTGACTTAGGTTTGACAAGGTTATCTTGAAGTGGATACTCATCACATGTCATATGAATATTTGGTTTAGATAAGATGGCTCCTATAGTCACTGTCCAACCTACAGATCTTCCTAAAAGGGTTTTAATCCTAAGGTCAAAGCATATGCTCTGATACCAACTACGGTGACCCAGCATACCACTACATGATGTAGTACACTATAGTCGTTGACATAACACCAATGAAACACCGTTCACTAGTATTACATCCCTCAGAGTGGTACAACAGAAACACAGCAGGTCCAAGACATGACTATAGGTTGCAACTCAACTCTTTACACAAGATCCAGAGAATACTCTAGGTTAAAGAGAGAGAAAGAAACTTCTTATAAAGAAGAATCAGAAATAAACAACTCAAAAACTATCATACTATTAAAACTAGTATTTTAACTAATGGTCTGGCATTGCTGCTATTGCAATACGCTACATAAATAGGTTCTATGGCTAGAGATTATATTCCTATGTAATCAGTGACTTCGTCTTCACTTGAGTTGGTGTATATGTTGACCTTCTTGACTTCATTGAAGAGCTTTAGCTTTTTGTGATGATTCTTGGAGCATGACTTGATGTAGACGTCGTCTTAATGGCTTCAGAATCTAGCAAGGGTTAAGAAGATACGTTGAGTACGAGCGTACTCAGCAAGTTCAATAAAAAAGGAGTGTTTGATGCACTATATCTACAACCAGAGACCGTAGGTCATAGACAATGCAAGTTTTCGTGAACATTTCTTCAAAGGTTGCTTTTATTCTAAAAATCTATGTCCGTCAGCCTTCACGGGTTTACCAGAACTTTCATGGAGTTCCTTTCCCGCCGCGTTCGCAGCTCCTTCCCGGAACATGGAGTATCATGTTACAGTTCTTACACTCTGCAGAGGTGCGTTACTTTACCCATGAGAGATAAAATCCTTGTTGCACAACCGGGCGATCTTTCCCGTCCACACTTCTGATGGTGTGGGGCCCAGTAGATGATCCAAGCCAATCACTGCCCCCTTCGCGACCTCGCATGCCTCCTTGGTGTACACCATGCCCACATATTGAATTACGATAATGGTTTGTACAGACCGCTAGATGCCCGAACTATCATGGGACGTTGAGGGTTCCCACCCATATGCTGTATATAATCTATGAATTACCAATTAATATGCACGCTATGAGTGATAACAGCCATGACCTGCACATCCGGCTACATGCGAGAGGAAAAAGATACAGCTGACTTCTCCGTCTCATTCCAAATCTCATGGTTAACGCGTGATATACAGCGCTAGAATCACTGGCGACATTGGTTGTTAAGTCCTCGATAATATGTTCCTTTACCACCGGAAATTTCATAGTAGGTTATTACCTCATGGTAAATAACCTATAATCATATTATTATGAAAATAGTGTTTTCAGACCTTTTTCAAATGCAGGTGATGACAACACTGGATTTGTAAAATACTTTACAGAAATAATCAAAGGACATGAGAAAGTGTGAACTTGCCTTTTGTGTGTAACATCCCAAAACTTTAATCCAAGTTAATCAAAATCCAAATCATCAAAATTAGGGTTAACAAAAGCTTTTCCATCTCAAAATATGAAAGCATTCATGTGTATGTGCATTTAAATTAGGAGTTCATTTGAATTGCCATGGTTTTGTGATTCATTGCTTGTAAAATAATTCTTAGGTGAAATAAACATCATCTAAATCATTCCAAACTTTTTCCAAAGAAAAACAACTCAAAATAAATAAATGAAGTGAATGGTCATTTTTGCCAAATTAACTATCATGCCTACTTTGTCTATACATAGTACTCAAAACTTAACAGAAACAATTGTGGATCTTTGCACCCCTTTCTAGTACACATAATGAGGTACCAAGGCCCACGTTGTGATCTGCCAAAAACATTCAGATGCTAAGTTTAAATGCCAGTTTAAAATTAAATATATTTCATATGGGAAGATCCCACTATTTCAAAAACCACGCAAACAAACTCCATTTCCAAAAACCAAGCAACCACAGAGTCTCAAGCTCATGCCTAGCACACCCACCAAAAATCTTTTCAAAATTCAAAAAAATAGTTTCTTGCGGCCATTTCATCAAACACTTGGCAGGCGGAATTTAAACCAAATCAATTTCACTATTTTAAATAGTGTTCTGGCCAAACTTGTCTCCCATTCACTTTGTCTCCTCTGGATCAAACCAGGACTTAACTAACCCATCCCCTACCTCCTAGCATCATGTAGGGGTGGAATCGAGCCGAGCCGAGACGGCTCGTGGCTCGGCTCAGTCAGGCTCGAAAAAACTCGAGCCGAGCCAGGCTTGGCTTGTCACTGCTTTTCACTTTAAAATCAGGCTCGTGGCTCGGCTTGGTGGGCTTGCAGCTCGGCTCGGTAGGCTCGCGAGCCGGCCACCAGATCCTACCAGATACGAGCGCAAGACTATCTCTTCCCGCGATTCCTCTCTGTCCTGACTCCTGCTCGCTCTCTAGGCCTCACCTGCTGCTAGGGTTAGCACCGCCGCCGGCATTCAGCTCCGCCGCCGTCCGCAACAGCCCCATCTCCTCCTCCCGTGGCCCCCTACCCCTGATCCTCCCGGACTCGTTCCCATCCTTCCCTTTCTCTCTCCCGTGCTCAATCCTCGCCGTCGCCGGCATGATTTTGTCCGCCCCATGCCGTTGAAGGTCCATTCCTCATGCAGGTCTCCTCGCCGTTGTCTCCCCAGCATGCTAGGGTGGGGTGTGGGAGAGCGACGGCGTTCTAGTTGGGCAGCCGCGATGAGGGAGGCCACCGTGGACCTGGAGGTGGAACTCGGTTGGGCTGGGGCAGATGGAGGCCATCGTGGTGCTCCCGTGCGTGGGAAGCTGTTGTTTACAGGTTGCTGCTTGCAGCTTGCTCTCAGGTTCCTATTTGCTATGTGGGATTTGGTACCGATTCCAACTAAAGAAGATTGTAGATCGGATTATGTACTGGGCTTTGTATATTTAGAGAAAGATAGAGATTGCTGTCACTGAATGTTGCTAGCGAATATAGAGAATTGCTTGTACTGATTTTTGACACACTGTTTATTTATATATTGAGTTGCATTGCCTTGTCTACTATTGTAAATTTCTTACTCATGATTGCTTGATTTCGTACAAATGAATAAACTGGGAAAGTGGTCGTTGGAAATAAGGCAGTTGGAAGAATCTTTGTTGAAGTCGAATGGTAGTTATAAGATACTACTCTCTCCGACCCATATTAGTTGACTTCAATTTGTCTAAATTTGCATGAATCTAGACACTATTTAGTATATAGGTTCATTTAAATTTTTATAAATCCAAGTCAAGTAATATGGGTTGGAGAGAGTACTAAAATACAGTATAGTGAATATAGACGTCCAGTGTATCGATTCCATTGCAAAACTAAGGTCTAAAATAGAATTTCTAACTAAAGTCTAAAATAGAATTTCTTTAGACGGAGATATAGACGACCACATTTAGACCTTCTAGTAGAGATGCTCTAATGCAATTCATATATGTTTTATCTGCAGTTTGTACATATTTGTAATGAGATGCAATTTTACATATTTGTATATCAAATGGCAACAATGTTCAATAGTTTTGAAATGAATTCATCAACATAGGGAGGAAGAATATGATAATGAACATTTCGATGGTATGCCATTGTTAAGGTTAGTGGTACATTGTGAAACTTGTTATACTATGCTACTGATCTATTCATGTTCTATTGTTGATTATAATTTTTCACATTTTATTAAAGTTAAGTTAAACTTTTAATTTTCACCGAGCCTTCGAGCCGGCTTGCGAGCTTCGCCGAGCTGGCTTGTCGAGCCTCGAGCCTAAGTAGCGAGGTTTTGCTTGGCTTGTCTAACCTTCGAGCCAAGCCAAGCCCGAGCCAAGCCTTGACGAGCTCGAGCCGAGCCTCGAGCTTCAAGCTTTGTGTCCACCCCTAGCAGCATGGCCATGCCAAACCGAGCCCCACCTCACCGGCCAACTTGGTCACCGCCGCAGCAGACCGCCTCCCCCTCTCTTGCCATGTCTGGGAGATAGCCAGCACCTCACCCCCGCCCATTGTACCCTCCCCGAGCCATTCCCAGCCATGGACCACCGAGAAATCCTCGCGCCCAGTGCCACCGCACCATGCCGAGCACGCGCCAGAGCGTCGCACCCGGCACGCGTGCACAAGCCGCCACTCAAGCGCAGCCCGCGCCCACCGCGTCGCCATGACCCAGGGAGCGCGCCAGACACCCCCATTCGCCGTCCGACGCCTCACAGCCACCGCTCGCCATCGAAGCCGCCGTCTCTGCCGCTCAGAGCGCCAGCCTCCCCGACCGCTTACCACCGCCCCTAAGCACGCATTTAAGTCCTAGAGCACCGCCAGGAGACCGCGCGTCGATCGCCACCCTCAGCCATGCCGCTAGCAGCCCGTAGCCATGTCGCCACCGTCGCCTGCCCATCCCTCTTGGTCTCTCCATCGAGCCTATAAAAGGAGGGCACCCCCAGCCATTTGCATCACACCACTCCCCTCACTTCACTGATCGTCCCACACCTCTAGCCGGAGCACGGGGAGCAACAGCTCGCTGGAATTGTACCGGATCAGGCCGCCTCTGGAGGAGAAGGGCGCCGTTGATTGCGACCACCCCCGGAGCTGCCTCGACCGTCCCTGAGCTCGCCGTCGACCACCAGTTCGTTTTCCCGCCTCGCCGTCGTTGCTAGAGCCCTGGTACGCCCCCAGGGTTAGAGCTCGCCGGCGACAGGTCAGTCATCGACGACGATCCACAATCGTTGATCCCCACTCTAATCCAACGTCCCACACCATACCGCCCGGCCGCGTTATGAGCCACCACTGGTGGATCCTCGGTCACCGAGCCTCGCACAGAGTGACACTGGGCCGGCCCATTAGCGTCTCCCGCGCGACCCAATAGTTTAAATTTAGATTTTCCATTTTATTTCAAACATAGTTCTGTACATAGATTCAAAAATCAAACTAGCTCTACTCACTGAACCAAAATGCATGAAACTAATTTTGTTAGAAAGGTACTGAAATGCTTAATCCAAGCCCGTTGGATTCAAACCCTTTGGAGTTATAAATCAACCATGGTAAAAATAACAAGGCAGAAGCTTTTCTGCATTCAAACATTTTTCAAAATTCAACTATAAAATATTTTGAGTTGATTCCAACTCTCAAAAATCACATTTGATCATACCTTTCAGAATATATAAAAACATATGGGTTTACTTACAAAAATAATGTTCAAGTAATAAAAGAATGCCACATAGGCATTTCTAGTCACTTTATTTATTTAAAATAAAAGGTTAAACCTTATTAAATTGTGACACCACTTTAAATCATATTCCCATGTACTAAAATATGTGGTGATGACTTGTGTAAACATGATCCCATGTTTGAGTTGGAGAATATTAAATCTTAAGTAGTTTTTCAATGAGTAGAAATTACTTTTCTCAAATTAAAATAAATAAGACAAATGCTTTAATCTTGTAATATTAAGTGGTGATGCTAGATCATCTATAGTGCACCTCTGTGTGATGATTGAGAATAGTTAAGTATTGTTTGGTGATTGTGTACCTCGTATTTATTTATAGACGCTAGTACCGACCAAGGATACGAGGAGGAAGGAGGATAATTACGAGGAAGAAGCCGAGGAGAACTTCAACCATTGCTCTGCACAAGGCAAGCCAACACTTGCAAGATGCCCTACTCATGCAAGCTAATACTTGCTTGTTACCATAACCACTAGATTCCTTAAGCATATGTGATCATATCCACCTAACAACCCAATCCTAGTTTTACTTACAAGCTTTATACTTTATTTCTTTATCAAAGCTTTCTCTTAGAGTTTACATAGTGAATTGTAAATACTAGAAAGATATTGGTGTTGGAATTATGCCCTAGAGGCAATAATAAAGATGTTATTATTATAATTCTTGTTCATGATAATGTTTATATTCCATGCTAGAATTGTATTAAGCGGAAACTTTAATACTTGTGTGGTTTGTGAACAACACCATGTCCCTAGTATGCCTCTAAGGACTAGCTCATTTATTAATGATGGTTAAGGTTTCCTAACCATGGACATGAGTTGTCAATTAATAATGAGATCATATCATTGGGAGAATGATATGGTGGACAGACCCAAACTAAGCTAATCAATTAGATCGTGTCATCGTGTTTGTTTTTGCGAAGCTTTTCTTATGTCAAATATTGTATTCCTTAGACCATGAGATAATACAACTCCCTGGTATCGGAAGAAAGCTTTGAGGTCATCAAACGTCATCCTATGAGAGGGTGATCATAAAGGTGTCTCTCAGGTGATCGGAAAGTATCTGTTGGGTTGTATGTATCGAGATGAGATTTGTCCCTCCCAAGTCGGAGAGATATACTTCGGGCCCACTCGGTAATCTATATCAACACTGCTTGCAAGCATGTGGTTAAGGAGTTAATCACAAAGTGATATCGGATTACGGAACGAGTAAAGTACTTGCTGTGAACGAGATTGAACTAGGTATGAAGGTACCGACGATCGAATCTCGGGCAAGTAAAATATCGCGAGACGAAGGGAATATATATATGGGATTGATTGAATCATGGCATCGTGGTTCATCCGATATGATCATCGATGAATGTGTGGGAGTCAATATGGGTTTCCAGACCCCGCTGTTGATTATTTATAGAAGATCATGTCTGCATATTCTCGAACCCGCAGGGTTACAAACTTAACGTGTCTCGACGCTAGGATAGATTGGATAACTGGTTTATGAGTTTTTGTTAGGAGTCTCGGATGGGATCCGGGACATCACGAGAGGTTCCGGAATGGTCCGGAGAATAAGATTCATATAAGGCAGTGCAGTTTTTGGAGTTCGGAGTTGTTCCGGGTTAATCGGTATTGTGCTGGAAGCTTCTAGAAACTTCCGGAAGGGGACCAACGTGGCCCCACCTTCCGGGAGGGGGCATGGGCCTATGAGGGAGTGCCCTGGCCGCATTGGGCCAGGGGCACGAGGCCCCATAGGGCCCAGCCGGCCAAGAGAGTTTTAAACTCGAGATAGAGCTTCTAGAAGGGGGGGGTTTCCTTGCCCCCCACTCCTCCTCCTTGGGGCCGCCGGTTTGGGCTTGGGGGAGGGGCTAGGGCTGCGCCCCCCTCTATATAAAGAGGGGTGGGGGCACACCTTCCCCTCCAACCCTAGCCGCCCTACTGCCCTTCCTCTCTCCCTCCCGACTGTTTGTAGGCGAAGCCCTACTGCAGAAATTCTCCACCATATACACCACGCCGTCGCGTTGTAGATCCAACCCATCTCTCCACCATACTTGCTGGACCAAGGAAGGAGGAGACGTCGAGGTGCCGCACGTGTGCATCTCACGGAGGCATCGCCACTTGTGGTGCTAGATCGGATCGGATCGTGAGGAGGAGAAGCGAGTACGACTACATCACCCATGTTCCGACGAACGTTCCGATGTGCGAATCTTCAAGGGTATGAATATCTAATCCAATATCTCTCGTTGTTTGCATCTCCTAGATTAGATCTTGTATTCCCTCTGTTCGCATCCGTAGAAAACTTTGATTTACTATGCCGCGAAACCCTTCAGTGGTATCAGAGCTAGATCTATGCGTAGATGTGTTTCACGAGTAGAACGCAACATGGTTGTTGCGGGCGTTGATGTTTTATGTTGCAAGCCTCTTGTTTGTGTTCTTCTTATGACGCGGGATAGTGAGATTGAAGCGATCCAGGCCAACCTTACGCGACGTCGTTCGCGAGACCGGCTCCGCACTTGACGTGTGGCTTGTTCCACACATGCGGCTGGTGGATGCCAGTTTCTCTCACTATAGTTGTCATGGGAGTAACACCGGAGTTTGGCAACCATAATATCACCGTTGTGGCTTTCCGTAGGTAAGAATCGTTCTTAGCATCTACTCCCATAAGCCACGTAAAACATGCAACAACAAAGTAGAGGCGTCTAACTTGCTTTTGCAGGGAGTGTTTTCTGTGATATGGTATGTCCCAAGATGTGATGTGTATAATATATGCGATGATCATGTTTTGTAATTTTTCACGACTTGCATGTCGATGAGTACACAACCGGCAGGATCCATATGGTTGTCTTTATAATTGTGTATGACCTGTGTGTCAACTTCTTATACGCCATGTAATAGTTTCACTTTATCGCTAAGTAGTTAGCAATAGTTGTAGTTGCTATTCGTGGTGGAGGCAATCATGGTGGAGTGATGGAGATCATGCCGGAACGCACAAGATGGAGATCATTGCGCGAACATTGGCTATACCATGTCACATAAAGTTATATGCATGTGATGTTTATCCTTTTATGTATCTTATTATGCTTAGATCGCGACGGTAGCATTATAAGATGATTCCTCACTTAAAGATCAAGATAAAATTGTGTTCTCCCCAAGTATGCACCGTTGCGAAAGTTCGTCGTGTCCAAGCATCACGTGATGATCAGGTGCTATAGACTCTACGCTCACATACAACGGGTGCAAGCCAGTTTTGCACACGCGGAAATACTTGGGTCTAACTTGACGAGCCTAGCATGTACAGACATGGCCTCGGAACACAAGAACCGAAAGGTTAAGCATGAGTCATATGAATGATATGATCGACACTTTGTTGTCTACCATTGAAACCACATCTCTTCTCGTGATGATCGGATTAGGTGTGGTGAATTTGGATCGTGTTCACTAAACAACTTGAGGGATGTTGAATTTAGTGGGAGTTCATCTAGTAATTTGATTAAGTTGAACTATTTATCATGAACATAGTCTAAATTGTACTTGCAAATACTATAGATCACATGGCCAAGTACAACTTCAACTTCAACGTTTTTGCTGAGAAGGAAAAGCTTAGAAACAATGGGTCTAACTTCACCAATTGGTTCCGCAATCTAAGAATCATTCTCTCCGGCGGTCAAAAGGACTATGTCCTTGGGAAAGCGTTAGGTGACCCCCTTACTGCAACTGCGCTGGCTGATGAGAAAGCTGTCTATCAGTCGTGCAAAGATGATTATGGTGTGATTAAGAGCACCATGTTGTTTGCTATGGAGCCGGAACTTCAAAATCGTTTTGAAGACTATCCCGGGCCCTTTGAGATTCTCGAAGAGCTGAAAACCATGTTTCAGACTCAGGCCCGTTCTGAGAGATATGAGATCTCTGAGAAGTTCTTTAACTGCAAGATGGAGGAAGGGAGTTCCGTTAGTGAGCACGCCATTAAGATGACTGGCTACACTCAACGCCTTGAGCAACTGGAATGCACGATTCCAGAGAAGCTCAAGATTGACAGGGTTCTCCAATCACTCCCTCCCAGCTATAAAAGTTTTGTAGTGACTCATAATCAGATTGGTTCCACTAATACGATCACCGAGCTCTTCGCAAAGCTGAAGGCCGCGTAAGTGGACATCAAGAAGGATAATCATGTGTTGATGGTCAACAAGCCCTCCTTTAAGAAAGGTAAGGGTGCAAAGAAGCCCTTCAAGAAAGGCGGCGGCAAGCGCGTTGCCCCTGCTGAGAAGAAGCTCAGGTCTGGTCCTAAGCCGGACACTGAGTGCTTCTATTGCAAGGACAAGGGTCACTGGAAGCGCAACTTTCCGAAGTACTTAGCGGACAAGAAGGCTGGCACCATCAAAGGTATATTTGATATACATGTTATTGATGTTTTCCTTACTAGCCCTCGTTGTAGTGCCTGGGTATTTGATACCGGTTCAGTTGCTAATATTTGTAACTCGAAACAGGAGCTACGGAATAGACGGCGACTTGCGAGGGATGAGGTGACGATGCGCGTTGGCAACGGATCAAGAGTTGATGTGATGGCCGTCGGCACGCTCTCCTTAGTTTTACCTCCGGGATTAGTTTTAAACCTTAATAAATGTTATTATGTGCCTGCGTTGAGCATGAACATTATTTCTGGATCGTGTTTATTGCAAGACGGTTATTCATTTAAATCGGAGAATAATGGTTGTTCTATTTATATGAGTAACATATTTTATGGTCATGCACCTCTTGTGAATGGTTTATTTCTTCTAAATCTCGAAAGGGATGAAACACACATCCATAACATTGAGGCTAAGAGATGCAAAGTAGATAGTGATAATACTACTTATTTGTGGCAATCGTCTAGGTCATATTGGTGTAAAGCGCATGAAGAAACTCCATTCTGATGGACTTTTGGAGTCTCTTGATTTTGAATCATTTGACACATGCGAACCATGCCTCATGGGCAAGATGATCAAAACCCCGTTCTCCGGTATCATGGAGCGAGCAACGGACTTGTTGGAAATCATACATACCGATGTATGCGGACCGATGAGTGTTTCGACGCGCGGTGGATATCGCTATTTTCTCACTTTTACAGATGACTTAAGTAGATATGGGTATATCTATTTAATGAAACATAAATCTGAAACGTTTGAAAAGTTCAAGGAATTTCAGAATGAAGTGGAGAACCATCGTAACAGAAAGATTAAGTTTCTACGATCCGATCGTGGAGGTGAATATTTGAGTTATGATTTTCTCACGCATCTTAAATCAAGCGGAATTGTTTCGCAACCCACGCCACCCGGAACACCACAGCGCAATGGTGTGTCTGAACGCCGGAACCGAACCCTATTAGATATGGTCCGATCGATGATGTCTCTTACTGATTTGCCGTTATCATTTTGGGGTTATGCATTAGAAACCGCTGCATTCACTTTAAATAGGGCACCATCTAAATCCGTTGAGACGACACCGTATGAACTGTGGTTTGGTGCTAAACCTAAGTTGTCGTTTCTTAAAGTTTGGGGATGCGAAGCTTACGTCAAGAAGTTGATGCCGGACAAGCTCGAACCCAAAGCGGAGAAATGCGTCTTCATAGGATACCCTAAGAAAACTATTGGGTATACATTCTATCACAGAACCGAAGGCAAAGTGTTTGTCGCAAAGGACAGTTCCTTTCTTGAGAAGGAGTTTCTCTCGAAAGAAGTGAGTGGGAGGAAAGTAGAGCTAGACGAGGTTGTTGAACCTTCTCTTGAGTTGGAGAGTAGCGCAGCACCTGAAATTGTTCCAGTGCCGCCTGCACCAACAATAGAGGAAGCTAATGACAAGGATCATGAAGCTTCGGACGATGCTTCTACTGAACGTCGCAGGTCGACAAGGTCGCGTGCCCCTCCTGAGTGGTACGGCAACCCTGTCTTGACTGTCTTGTTAGTAGAAGACAGTGAACCTACGAACTATGAGGAAGCGATGATGAGCCCAGACTCTGAGAAATGTCTAGAAGCCATGAAATCCGAATTGGGATCCATGAGCGAAAACCAAGTATGGACTTTGGTGGACCCTCCTAGCGACCGAAAGGTCGTGGAGTGCAAATGGATCTTCAAGAAGAAAACGGACGCGGATGGTAATGTTACTGTCTATAAAGCACGGCTTGTCGCGAAAGGTTTTCGACAAGTTCAAGGTGTTGACTACAATGAGACTTTCTCTCCCATAGCGATGTTTAAGTCCATTCGGATTTTATTAGCAATTGCTGCGTTTCATGATTATGAAATATGGCAGATGGATGTCAAGACTGCGTTCCTCAATGGAAACATTGATGAAGAGTTGTATATGATGCAACCCGAAGGTTTTGTCGATCCTAAGGATGCTGATAAAGTATGCAAACTTCAGCGTTCCATTTATGGACTGAAGCAAGCATCTCGGAGTTGGAACCTTCGTTTTGATCAAGTGATCAAGAGCTTTGGATTTGTTCCAAATTGCTACGAAGCTTGTATCTACAAGAAAGTGAGTGGGAGCTCGGTGACATTTCTGGTACTATATGTGGATGACATATTGATTATCGGAAATGACATCAACATGCTTAACGATGTGAAGAGTTATTTGAACAAGTGTTTTTCAATGAAAGACCTAGGTGAAGCTGCTTATATATTGGGCATCAAAATCTATAGCGATAGACAAATACACCTGAAAGCTTTAAGCCAGAGTACATACCTAGACAAAGTTCTGAAAAGTTTCAGAATGGATAAGGAAAAGAAAGGTTCAATGCCTATGTTGTCAGGTAAGATATTGAGCAAGGCTCAGTGTCCAGCCACGGTAAATGATAGGGAAGCTATGAGCAAAGTGCCTTATGCCTCGGCCATAGGTTCGATCATGTATGCCATGCTATGTACTAGACCGGATGTGTCCAATGCTCTTAGTTTGACGAGCAGATATCAAAGTGATCCAGGAGTGAAACACTGGACAGCCGTGAAGAACATCCTAAAGTACCTAAATAGAACTAAAGAAATGTTCTTAGTCTATGGGGGTGATGAACAACTCGTCGTAAAAGGTTACGTCGACGCTAGTTTCGACACCGACAAGGATGATTCTAAATCTCAGACAGGATACGTGTATATTTTGAATGGAGGAGCTGTGAGCTGGAGAAGCTGCAAGCAAAGCGTGATCGCGGGATCTACAGTAGAAGCGGAATACATGGCTGCTGCAGAAACGTCAAGTGAAGGAGTTTGGATCAGAAACTTCATCACTGATCTTGGCATGGTTCCAAGTGCATTGGACCCACTGGAGATATTGTGTGACAACACTGGCGCCATAGCATTCGCTAAGGAACCAATATATCATCCAAAGACCAAGCATATCAACCGCAAGTTTCATATAATCCGACATTATATAGCAGATGGAGATCTAAAGATTAGCAAAGTACATACAGATCTGAATGTCGCAGATCCATTGACTAAACCTCTTCCACGTTTAAAACATGATCAGCACCTCAGTGCCATGGGTGTGAGATTGTTGCCAAATGTAAACTAGATTATTGACTCTAGTGCAAGTGGGAGACTGTTGGAATTATGCCCTAGAGGCAATAATAAAGATGTTATTATTATAATTCTTGTTCATGATAACGTTTATATTCCATGCTAGAATTGTATTAAGCGGAAACTTTAATACTTGTGTGGTTTGTGAACAACACCATGTCCCTAGTACGCCTCTAAGGACTAGCTCATTGATTAATGATGGTTAAGGTTTCCTAACCATGGACATGAGTTGTCAATTAATAATGAGATCATATCATTGGGAGAATGATATGGTGATGATTCCAAACTAAGTGAAGCAATTAGATCGTGTCATCGTGTTTGTTTTTGCGAAGCTTTTCTTATGTCAAATATTGTATTCCTTAGACCATGAGATAATACAACTCCCTGGTATCGGAAGAAATCTTTGAGGTCAACAAACGTCATCCTATGAGAGGGTGATCATAAAGGTGTCTCTCAGGTGATCGGAAAGTATACATTGGGTTGTATGTATCGAGATGGGATTTGTCCTCCCAAGTCGGAGAGATATACTTGGGCCCACTCGGTAATCTATATCAACACCGCTAAAGCATGTGGTTAAGGAGTTAATCACAAAGTGATATCGGATTCTGAACGAGTAAAGTACTTCTTGTGAACAAGATTGAACTAGGTATGAAGGTACCGACGATCGAATCTCGCAAGTAAAATATCGCGAGACGAAGGAATATATATATGGGATTGATTGAATCGGCATCGTGGTTCATCCGATATGATCATCAATGAATGTGTGGGAGTCAATATGGGTTTCGAGACCCATTGTGATTATTGATAGAAGATCATGTCCGCATATTCTCGAACCCGCAGGTCACACACTTAACGTGTCTCGACGCTAGGATAGATTGGATAATTGGTTTATGAGTTTTTGTTCGAGTCTCGGATGGGATCCGGACATCACGAGAGGTTCGAATGGTCCGAAATAAGATTCATATAAGGCGGCAGTTTTTGGAGTTGAATTGTTCGCGTTAATCGGTATTGTACGGAAGCTTCTAGAACCTTCCGGAAGGGGACCAACGTGGCCCCACCTTCCGGGAGGGGGCATGGGCCTATGAGGGAGTGACCTGGCCGCATTGGGCCAGGGGCACAAGGCCCCATAGGGCCCAGCCGGCCAAGAGAGTTTTAAACTCGAGATAGAGCTTCTAGAAGGGGGGGGGGGTTTCCTTGCCCCCCACTCCTCCTCCTTGGGGCCGCCGGTTTGGGCTTGGGGGAGGGTCTAGGGCTGCGACCCCCTCTATATAAAGAGGGGTGGGGGCGCACCAACCCCCTACACCTTCTCCTCCAACCCTAGCCGCCCTGCTGCCCTTCCTCTCTCCCTCCCGACTGTTTGTAGGCGAAGCCCTGCTGCAGAAATTCTCCACCATATACACCGCGCCGTTACGTTGTAGATCCAACCCATCTCTCCACCATACTTGCTGGACCAAGGAAGGAGGAGACGTCGAGGTGCCGCACGTGTGCATCTCACGGAGGCATCGCCACTTCTGGTGCTAGATCGGATCGGATCGCGAGGAGGAGAAGCGAGTACGACTACATCACCCACGTTCCGACGAACGTTCCTCTTTGCGAATCTTCAAGGGTATGAAGATCTAATCCAATCTCTCTCGTTGTTTGCATCTCCTAGATTAGATCTTGGCTTCCCTCTGTTCGCATCCGTAGAAAACTTTGATTTACTATGCCGCGAAACCCTTCAATTGGAAGGTAGCATAAAGAGCATTAAATTTGGCCTAAGTGAGATAATCTTGATGTCATCCTAAGGCATGAGATTGAACTTAGCAAATCTCCACTTGCTTACCACCCCTCATTAGTTGTTACCACCACTTGTAGATGCTAGTGCTAAGCATAAAACTTGATCAACTTTAGATGGGAATACTTGGTGAAAATGGTTATGAAAACCTTAGAATGATGAGTCATTCTACTGAAATGTTTTCACATGTGTTTCCGAACACCAGATGATTTTGGTGACGAAAATGTTGAGGCATGAGCCTTAACCCTTTATAAAACTGATGGTTGTCTGGTTACGATACCATTCCAATTTTACCGTACAACCACAATACCCGAAAATTGGGTAGGGCTTGACTGGAAATTTATATACCTTAGTATGGGTTCCCTCGCGGCCAAGGTCTGAGCTGAGGCTACCTTGTGGAGATTGTCTACCCGTGTAGTACCCAAGATGACAGTTGGTCATGGTTGGGAGGCCAAACTCACAAGAGAGGTGCCTTTACTAGGGCATGTAATTGAAAGGTTAGGATTGATTATCCGCATACTGAGTATGGTGAATTCAGGATTTGTTCCTGACGGATTATCGAATGTTGTGGTGAAAGTGTACAATCTCTGCAGACTGTCAAACTATTCGAATAGCCATGTACGCGGTTATGGACAGTTGGAGTGGCCATACTGTTCCCCCGTCAGATGTTTTCAAAATGACTTATGAAATGAATTGAGACTTTGACTTGACCACAACAGAGTTGTGATATGAAATTCAAATTCCCACTTAGGTGTTATAAAACTTTCAACTAGTTTTCTTTGCTTCTGAACTTAGTAGAGGTAAATCTGGCTTTTTTGCAAAACAATCCTAGAGCTTAGTCTCCTACTACAAAAACCCTCTTAATTTACCCATGAGAGATCAATTCCTTGTTGCACAACCGGGCGATCTTTTCCGTCTACACTTCCGATGGTGTGGGGCCCAATAGATGATCCAAGCCAATAACTGCCCCCTTCGTGACCTCGCATGCCTCCTTGGTGTACACCATGCCCACATATTGAATTACGACAATGGTTTGTACAAACCATTAGATGCCAGAACTATCGTGGGAAGTTGAGGGTTCCTACCCATATGCTGCATATCCTCTATGAATTACCAATTAATATGCACGCTACGAGTGATAACAGCCACGACCTGCACATCCGGCTACATGCGAGAGGAAGAAGATACAGCTGACTTCTCCGCCCCATTCCAAATCTCATGGTTAACGTGTGATATACGGCGCTAGAATCACTGGCGACATTGGTTGTTAAGTCCTAGATAATATGTTCCTTTACCACCGGAACTTTCATAGTAGGTTATTACCTCATGGTAAATAACCTATAATCATATTATTATGAAAATAGTGTTTTTGGACCTTTTTCAAATGTAGGTGATGAAAACACTGGATTTGTAAAATACTTTACAAAAATAATCAAAGGACATGAGCAAGTGTGAACTTCCCTTTTGTGATTGCAAGATTATGCACTCACGGTCTTCGAGACAATATAAAAGATCCAATATCTGAAATCAGCATCATTGGTCTGGTAAGGACTAATGTTTAAAGAAGCAAGATGCTTTTATGCATAAGTAATGTAATGCAAATTGATAAACTCGAATACCTGGAATAACGTTGTTCTAGGGTTTGGATACTGGAAATGGTTTCTTTAGAATGTGTTGTCCTTTTAGATAAGTTTCACACTTGTGCTTCTTATTAAGGCTTGTGAGTGTGTGAAACAACATGTAATTATAATATCATAAAACAATGAGATACACACAAATGTGAAATGCTACTCAAGATTGCTTATACTATAATTGTTTATCTTCAAATTTTTACTTTACAAGTAATGTCACTTATAAAGAACTTAAGTTTTATCAATTCTAAGTATACAAGTAAAGTATAAAGTAATGTGATTATGATTAATTGTCATATGTTGACTGAAGTCGCAAAACAAATAACTTTTAAAGAAAAGATTTCTTTATTAAGGTTTAAACAATTCTGATAGTTTTTAGAATATATTTGATAGAATGTGATTGATGTTGTTTATGCTTGCTTGAATAGTCTGGACTTGAGATGCTTTATAACTTAATTATAATAGACCAAAGTTAACGACAAAACACATAACAAAGTCTTTAGCATAGTATTTCAATTATTGTAAACTAAAGTTAACTTTAAGAAACATAGATGAACTTAGGTTGTAATGCTTATGATATTTGTATCTTGTTCACTTCATAATGTTTCCTTAAAGTTTACTTAAGAATGGCATTTCCTCTTTTTGAGTAGTGGTGTCTTAATTTTATAATGGAATAGAATCATTTATCTTTTTATAACTGAGTGGTTATGGTTTGTGAACAAGGAAATAATATTACTTAATTACTTATGGATTCAATATAGTGTTTTGGTATGTTTATAAACTTATGGTCGAAGTAAGGGAAAAGATTTTATTAAGTCAAAATGATAATCTTGAGAATTTAATATTTGATAACTCCATTTGGAAAATAATATACACTTAATATTGAATGATAATTCAAATAAAATTGCATTTAAAATGTGTTGAACCATTTTGACTTCATATTATCAATATTTATTTACCCTTATATGAATTATTGATTAGACTCAATTGGCTAATTTTAAAAATATTAGCAAATTTTATTTACCCTTATATGAATTATTGAGTAAGGAAATAGGTTTAAATTCAAGTTATTAAAGTGTTTAAATTTTTTACTTACCTCAAAAGTGGAATATTATATTTTTAACATGTAGGTATTATTTTTGTGATCATTTTGGTATATTACATTTATTTTTGTGATTTAAAAATAATAGGATATGATTTTTATAAGGTTTATTACTTTATAAATAATTAATAAATAATAAATGTTTAATTAGGTGAAATAATAATACATGATTAGTTTTAAATTATAGTTTTTATTTTTCTGAGATTTTTGGTATTTTATTTATATTTTTAACATTTACCAATATTATAATATGAATTTTTAAAGTATTAAAACTTATAAAATATTTATTAAATAGTAATCATTTAAATAACTAACATAATAATTTTTATAATAGTTTTAAGTTGTAGATTTTATTTTTCTAAACATTTTCATATATTACACATATTTTTCTGAATTATAAAACAGAAGTTATTAATTTAACTAGATTTAATGATTTTATTTAATTGCTAGAATATTTGGATTTGAATTAATATTGTTTTATCAATTTGCTAAACAGAGAATACTTTTTGTACCGAGGCTAAACCTACCCAAGTCACTGACATGTGGGGGCACTAGACACGTTGGATGACACCTAGGCAATGGACCAAGCCGAATTTCGTTGACTAGGCTGGGTTCATGAAATGATGGCATCATGTTGATGTCATCGTGCGGGGTGGTTGCCTCTTACCGGGGCTGATTTTTTCCCAGTCACTGACTACTAGGCCCTATGGCCACGTCGCACACCACCTCAGCGAGGTAGGGCCCGCCAGGGTTTGACTAGCTTCCTACACGGCGGTGGTCAACCGACGCCGGCGACCATCTGGCGGAGGCGCTACCGTGCCCACGCGGTCCTACTAAGGTACGTGTTCGAACGAGGAAGCTGAGACGATCCTACTAATGGTAACGCCGCTAATAAATGGTCACCGAAGCCCCAGTTGCAACGGCGGAAAACGACGGCTAGTGGCGACGCTCAACGGAACTAGGCATACAATTAACGCCAACATGGTAAGGAAGGTTGTAGAGATGCGCTAGCTTACCCTGATGCTCATACGATGATCATTGAGGACCGGTTTGGTCGGATGTGAGCTCGCCGACGAGAATTCCGACGAAGACCAATGAAAGGGAACGTGAAATTCGTTCTCCTCCATCCCCCCCTTGATGATTTACTCCACCCAGGAGATCTACACGACATGGCGCTTCTTCTGGACCCCGTCATGGTCCTTTAGGGTGTCGGAGTCTACAGTTATGTGGAGCTCGCCGGCGGCATCTGTGGTGAAGTGGAACAAGATAGAGAGAGATAAATCAAAAATTGAGAGAGGGAGTAGATGGATAGGGTTTTAGAGGTTCTCGACATGCGCTTAATAGAGCAAGGCGAGGTTGAATACGGAGGCATGGCATCAGCGATGGCCGAGATGCGGTGGCGGTGTTGAAGCTCGTTAGGGGCACGAATCACTACGCGACTCCTACTGGCGGATTCCTGGCAGCTAGGGCGGAGTTCAGAAGAAGTCAATCGCATCCACGGTAGTCCAGAATGACAGCGGTGAGGTGGACTCGCCGTCGGCGTGTCGGCCATGCGAAGGAGGAAGAGGAAGATGACTCTCTTCCTTGCGCGGGCCCCGCTTGCCAGAGAGAGAACATAGGGGTATCCTGGGCTGGGCTACGATTGGACCGTTGCTGGGCTACGAGAAGGTGAGCAAAAATGCTACTGTTGGTTGCTCTGAGCGACGGATATGGTGAGGAGAAGATGGGTTTCGGGCCAGAAGGTTTGCTATGCTCTTTTTTTTAACTTTTGTGTTTTTTGTTTTCTTTTCTAGTTTTGTATTTACACTTTTGTTTTAAATTTTCAAGAAATTCTTCTTTAGAAAATTGTACTTAAGATTCTGATATGAATTAGTATTATTATATATTTTATTTATTTACTCTTTTTCCACTCTCTTATTCTTAAACATATAAGAAGTTATTATATTAAATGGAATAAGTAGAAACTAGGGTTTTGGGGTTTAGGATTTATTTATGATTCTTTAAAATTGATTTTATTATTTCCTCTTAATGAATGTAATTAGAATGGTTTAAGATAGTTAAAGATATGTAAATAATATATCTATATTTATTATTATATAGCAATCATTATATAAGATGTTTTAATTATTAAAGTTCTTAATATGGTAACTTCTATTATCCTAATTCCACTAATAGGTGAATATTGTTTTAATAATCTTGGTTATGACCTTACTTATATATTACCAGTCATGACTGAAATAGAAGTTAGGGTTTTGAATTATGAATATTTACCATGATTTTTTAGGAGATTCAAAATAAGTGTATTATTTTCTGAATGTTATGAACACTATAGGTGAAGACATATTGCCCTCATGTTTGTCATCAGAAATGATATTACCTTTTTTAAAAAATAGTGGGGTGATTCTTTAGAATGACTTATGAGAAAGAATTGATAACTATAGTTTCTAGGAATTTATGATTTGAATGTTTGAAAGTGTCAAAGATATGCTTCAGTGATTTACTATAGGAAAATATTCCTATAAACCATTATGGAAATAAGATGATTTCTCATACAAATGGAATAGATATTAGTTTGAGTATAGATTTAAGGTTTAGTGTTTACCAAGGATTCCTATCTTCCATAATTCATAATCCTGGACTTCTAATTAAGGAATTCCTTTCCTAGATATACTACTTTTTCATATTCATCATCATGTGTTAACATGATTAGTTTTTCTTCACAAAAATACTCTTATCCATCATTTATTCTTCTAAATCATTTATAAATCCAATGATCTTGACAATAAATCTTTTCATAATCTTCTCATATCTATACTTGGTTATATCAACTACTTTACTGCTGATAACCTCCAATCCAACAAGTAGTTACTTCTAAATCCATTCATACTCTTCCTTAGTCATCCACCTTAATATTAATCCAATAGATGTATACATCAAACTACTTCACCTCAAGTGCTTACTATTCTTTAAGAGGAATATTATTACTTCAATAACTTCATGCTACTCTAACTTCATCTTAGTCATACTACCTTATATCTACTTAATTCCAATATCCTATATTCAAACTTCACATCATATCATGGTGACTTGTCATGGCTTACCTAGAATAACATATCTATACTAGTGTTCAATCATGTTTTATCCACCAATGTCACTTATACATGATATAAGCATTCAATCTTGGTGACTAAAGCATGATCATTATAATCCTTTGATCCTTTCTGGTTTAGGTTTCCAGTTGGCTAATCAAGTCTTTCATCCATAGAACATTACAATTGTATTATAATTATCTTCTGTTTATCTCTGTTGGACTAAGAGATATTATTCATAGACTATACCTACTTGATCCAATAGGATTACTCCTAGTAACTTATCTTCAGAATTAAACCTTGTATTCTTCTTTGTTACCATATTGATTTGATTTCCTTCAATCACTCCCATCCTATAGATGATATCTAATACTAGCATTATTATTTACCTCTTTTTACTCCTTTCTTTATAGGCCTTAAGTAAAATCTATAATAAGGACAAGAGTTGATAGGTCAAGAATTGATAGGTTAAGAATTGGTGAATCAATAGTTGATTACTCAACATTGATGAACAACAAATATAAGGATATGATTAAATAGAGATGATAAGGATTGATATGGAAAGAAAGATATATGGTGAATGATCTTGACTTTGATTTCTTTCCTACCTAATCTCACTAGAGAGTTAAAGTCAGGTATTACCATGATACTCATGGTATAAGTAGATGAGATTAAGATAGATCAAGATTTAGTTGTTACATTCCTATTACTTAAGTTATTTTTATAACTTGGTATTCATGAGTTGTATAATGAATACTGGGATATGATTACTTAAGGATAAAATATAAACCATTAAGTAATGTATTAGAGTTTAAACTTCTACTACATTTGATCTACCCTTAGATCAAATCTCCTTTACCCAAAATAAGGTTTTAGCAAAGGTCATATTGAAACTTATTGCAGTGAACTTGATGATATAATTCAATTCCATCAAGTTGAGAGAAGCTTCAATCACTTTGACAAGTTTTGTTCAAAAGCGCGAAAATTATTCGGATTTTCTATGCATGAATGCAATGCACACATCTGTGTTCAGCTTATTTCTAAGCTCTAATGCTGGGATGTTACAATCTATTACTAGAAGTCCACCTTTGGGTTATCATCCGAACCCCCTCCAGTATTAAGTTGCAAGCAACAGACAACTGCTTTAAGCAAAGTGTGTAAGGTAAACAATCCACTTGTTCCATGAACAAGAGACCGTTGTTTTCTCCCTAGTGGCAATAACACATCTACAACCTTTGAGATTTCTATCACTTCCCTTGATTAAATAGAGGCATGAACCCACTATCGAGCATAAATACCCCCTCTTGGAGTCACTAGCAACTACTTGGCCAAGATAGCTACTAGCAATTGAGAGCATGCAAGATCACAAACAACACATACATGATAGAATCAATAAGACAAAACCATTAATCAGTATGATATAGTAATCTCAATATCCATTGGATCCCCGCAAACACAACATGCATGATTACAAATAGATGAGATATTGATCATGAATGGAGCTCAAAAGATCTACACATGTAAGCACAAGGAGGAGATACAACCATCTAGCTACTACATGGACCCGTAGTCCAAGTTGGAACTACTCACGCTTCATACCGGAGGCTGGCATGATGAAGAAGAAGGCCTCCGGGATGATCTCCCCTCCGGCAGGGTGCCGAGAATGTTGTGGTATTGCACGGCAGATGCTACTGGGGATAGCTTATGTAGAGGGAGAAAGACGACATAGGAGAATCCGGGAGCGAGATTGGCACACGATGTACCCAGGTTCATGTCCCCTCGATGGACGATCGCTACGTCCTGCTGTTAATCCAGTATATGATTAAAGATTGGTTTACAAGGGAGTTGCCGGAGGCGGTGGGAGAGACTAGATCTAATATGACATGGGAGAAGATGCCCCGTGGGGATGCCCCTGGTGGCATTATATATGCAGCCAGTTAGGGTTTACAAGTGCTAGTGGGCTTTGTATACGAGTCGCCGTCTTGGGCCTCCAGTCGCCCGGGTCCAGTATGCGTCAGTCGCCGTATTGGGCGAATCGACCCACTCTGGGCTTGGCTTCAGTCAGCTTGATCTAGCCGGAGACTCTGCTTCATGGGTATACCCCGATTGGTATTCCCCCATCAGTAGTCCCCGAGAGCGTTAGGGAATCGGCGATAACTTCAAGCCGCCGAATCGGCGCAGGAGATTCCAGGGTGGAGTCGATGGCGAGTTGTTGGCGAGCTCGAATAGCAGACGTGGAGACCGAAAAGTCGTTGATGAGGAAGTCTCCAAGTCGGCGCAAGCGAGTATGCGAGGGCGAGTCCGCGGTGGTGAGTCCCCGAGCGTGTTGAGTACGCGAGGGCGAGTCTGCGGTGGCGAGTCCCGGAGCGTGTTGAGTACGCCAGGGCGATCCCGCGGTGGCAAGTCCCCGAGTGTGTTGAGTACACGAGGGCGAGTCCGCGGTGGCGAGTCCCCGAGCGTGTTGAGTACGCCAGGGAGATCCCGCGGTGGCGAGTCCCCGAGCGTGTTGAGTACCCGAGGGTTAGCCGCGGTCGTGGAACCAAGCGTACACACAGTATGCCTAGAATTAGTCCCTGAGGCTCGAGTTGGCTTGTAGAGGCGGCTTGAGGCTCTTTAGAAATGCATATTCTAAAAATAGTAGTGGTTGTTGCCGAGCAAGGAGAGTGGCGAGGTAGGGAGACCGGCGAGTGTCGAGTCCCCGAGCGCGGCGAGTGGCAAGGTCGAGCGACCGGCGAGCGTCGAGTCCCCGAGCGCGGCGAGTGGCAAGGTCGAGCGACCGACGAGCATCGAGGCCCCGAGCGCGGAGAGTGGCAAGGTCGAGCGACCGGCGAGCGCCGAGTCCCCGAGCGCGGCGAGTGGCAAGGTCGAGCGACCGGCGAGCATCGAGGCCCCGAGCGCGGAGAGTGGCAAGGTCGAGCGACCGGCGAGCGCCGAGTCCCCGAGCGCGACGAGTGACGAGAAAGACACCGTTTTGCTGAGAAGGAGGAAAAGGTATGACTGCAATAAGGTGTATTTATGAAATATATTGAACATTTGTAAGACGGTGCAAATTATAGATGTTGAAGAAAATGCACTTTTTTATGTGGATCGATGGGCAATATGTAAGCTTTATGTGTGTATTTTTATGAGTATGCAGACCTCCAGCATCAAACGCTTGCCGGGTAACAGGGACGCGACGTCAGACTGTTGAACCCGGAGACAAGGTCGGCCTTTTGGTACCCAGCCTCACTACTTCGATGGACGCGAATAAACAACAGACAAAACTGAAACCGATCCCAAGTATGATTTTGGTCCTTAAAAGGGTCATATGCGACAACATTCGACTTTAAAGAATGAATGGAAATGCATATATGTTTTGGACTCATAGCATGTACGAGTATAAAAAACTTAGCTGTTAGTATGGCAAGTCCACGATGGCAAGTCCGCGAAGGCGAGTCCTTGAGGCTAGCGTGTCCACGTTTAGACGAATTTCGGAGCGCAAGACGAGTCCGCATCAAGCGAGTTTGCGAGGAACGAGTCTGCCAATATGGCGAGTTCACGGGTGAGGTAATTCCGCATAAGACGAGCCAGCAATAGAAGAACCCACGACCGATTGTTATGGCGCTTGTCAAACTACACATTGTGAATCGGTTTCCGATACTCACGAAGAAAAGATAATCGGTAGACATAATAAAATATAATAATTTAAATAACATTGAGTAGAGCGAGACTGTATTGGTCGGATTTCAAACATCCGCTGCAATGGAGTTCCGCTCCAGCGTTGTATCGTCCGAAAATCAATACGCCTTGCTCCAATTGATCAGCAGATTTATAATACGTACTGTAATAAAAAGAGAGATCGTGACATGTTAGATAGGACAAAACACGATAAATTGAGGGACAAGGGTCACGTGGTGGCTTTGAGAAATAGATATTGATTGATCTGACTACTCTTGGAGAGGCCTGCTCCCTTTCCTATTGATCGGTGTCTGTCCAAGACATGCTATTTTTATTGAGCTGTGCCGGATTTGATGCGTAAGCCAAATACGATTATTTATGCAAGGATTAGATTAGAATTAAATAGGAAATTTTGCAAAGTAATCGATGAAAGAGAATGAAGGGATTGAATAAGAAAACTTAGCTGGTATACGCATCCGATCGGCATGTAAGCCCGACGAGCTTCATCAGCACGCCGCGTCGGACAGCGATCGGATGGAACCAGCTTGATGCAACCTGGCGGTGAGGGATTCCGTCCGGATTATCACCCTCCAAGCACGACTTGCCCCACCGTGGGCGCCATATATCGTGGTATTGCACGGCAGATGCTACTGGGATAGCTTACGTAGAGGGAGCAAGGCGACGTTGAAGAATCTGGGAGTGAAATTGGCACACGATGTACCGAGATTCACGTCCCCTCGATGAACAATCGCTACATCCTTCTGTCAATCCAGTATATGATCATAGATTGGTTTACAAGGGAGTCTCCGGAGGCGGTGCGAGAGACTAGATCTAATATGACATGGGAGAAGATGCACCGTGGGGGTGCCCCTAGTGGCATTATATATGCAGTCAGTTAGGGTTTATAAGTGCTAGTAGGATTTGTATACGAGTCTTCGTCTTGGGCCTCCAGTCGGCGCCAGTCGCCTGGGTCTAGTATATGCCGGTCGTCGTATTGGGCGAGTCGACCCGCTCTGGGCTTGGCTTCAGTCGGCTTGATCTCGCTGGCGACTCCGCTTCATGGGTATACCCCTATTGGTATTTCCCTATTAGGGAAGAGCTTCAGATCCCCCGATCTAGGAACGATGGTGGCGGCGGCTACAGATAGTTTCGTGGAATATTAATCGGGTGCTTACGGTTTAGGCATCGGGGGATTCTTATAGGCGAAGAGGTGAGGCATGAGGGCGGCCAGGGAGCCCACACCCTACCCAGGCGCGGGCCCACCCTAGGCCACGCCTGGGGGGGGTTGCAGTCGCCCTATGACGCCCCTCTGTCTCTCCTCTGGACTCCGTGTTCTCCTCGGTGAAATATTGACTTTGGCTTTTGTACCGTCCAATTCCGAGAATATTTCCTTACTAGATTTTCTGGAATCAAAAACAGGAGAAAACAGGCAACTGTCACTGTGGCAACTTGTTAATAGGTTAGTACCAGAAAACATATGAAAAACACCTCAAAGTGTGGACAAAGTAAAGCAAAATAGATACTAAACAAATATGAAACATCAAAATTATAGTTACGTTTCCGACGTATCAGGCTTCAGGGCACATACACCAAGTTTGTCTCAAGAAAATAACTAGCGTCCCTAAAGACTATCTACTATGTCAACAGTCGATGATGATGACGATGCTAAAGAACCAAACACTAAAAAACAACGAGTGTTCAAGTGCCCATGAAGAATCGTCACAGAATAAGGATAATACTGGTTGAAGACAATTAAGGCGCTAATTCCTACTTGGTGCATCAAGTGGATCTAGCGTTCTAGAAAAGTCACGGTGCTAGACGTAGTCTATTTATTTTATACATTTGAGTCATATGAAAAAACATACTATCATGCGAGAATATTCTTCAAGAAAATCTCATACTTGTTGTGAGTGCTCAAATAGAACACATGCAATACACAAAAAACCCTAGAAATCACATCAGGTATAATTTAATCTTTATGACACAAAAGACACTTGATTGAACAGTCAGTTAAAGCATGCCTAACTTCAACATGTGTGTTGAGTCCAGTGCTTCAAGTGACCTTATTTGCTAATACATGAGAGTTAGGACTTCATGGCCCCAAACTGAGACCTAGATGCTTGAAGCAACATTTGATTCTTCATTAGCTAGAGAATACAACCTCCATGCAGAGGGTAACCTCAGTGATAAGAAATAGCCATTAAAATGACCATTGTAAACTCTTAGCTCCCAAGATCTTGCAACGGCTATGAGACCTCTTTGTACAATGGATAGATTCTCAATTGTTCCTATAAATAGATGCTATCCCTAGTGGGAAAGTGAAAGGATCGTATGGGTACCTAGATGGAGGGGTGAATAGGTGCTACTTAAAATTTTGCTCCTTTTCAATTTAGTGTTTGACACAAAAGGTAAATTCTATAGATATGCAACTAAGGTGAATTTACATATATGTCACACTAGAACAACTAACTAAGCAAGAGCAACATACAAGTGAAGTACGGTAAAGGATAGAGGTAACCAAAATGGAGCACGCAGAGACACAAGGATGATTTCCCGCAGTTCCTTCCGTTTGAGGGGAAGTACATCTGCATTTGGAGAGGGGTGGTTTCGAACCACCAATGCCACAAAAGGCCTCCCTTGTTCTCCGGTGAATCTCACCCCAAAGGGATCGATTCACTCTTTAACTATATCGATAACCTTCGAGATGGAAACCAACACCTTTATAACAAGTTCGAGGCACATATCCACAACTGAATTGGAGGCTCCTAAATGCAAGCAAGGTGTCACAACAATCACAGACAAGCTTGTAAGAACCAAATCAAGAACTAGGGTTTCCAATGAAACACTAGATAAAGGGGCCCTCAAGTGAATGAGGGGTAAATGAATATCTCTTTTGGTGAAGCTATAGATCAAGGCCTCCTCCTTCGATAGGGACTTTGAATGGTTGGACGGGGAGATCTTGTTGATTTGGTGGCTCAAATATGGGTGTTATTGTTTTCTGAAAACGAGTAGCTTGAGGTAGGGGATGAAGTCCCATATTTATAGGCCCATGCAGTTCTGGCCGTTTTCTGACCGTTGGGGAGATTCCACACCGGAAACTCCGGTCTAGAGACGGGAGATTCCCGTCTGTCAATATTTATCACACCGTAGATTCTGGTCCATCTTTAGAAAAGCACCGGACCCCTATACAGACTCTCCCGGACTTGGTTTAGATGATCACTCCGGACACTTGGCCAAAACTCCGGATCTGGGAACACCGGAAACTCCGGTCTTTGCACATCGGAGATTCCAGTCTGTGACTTCACACTGGAAAGTCGAACAATATTCGGCCTGTCTCCGGACCCCTATACAAGCTGTCCCTAGAAGACTCCGGACCCCTATACAGAGATTCCGGTCTGAACCATCCTTGAAGATTTTGTTCCAGCCAGGGATAATACCAAATGCTGCAGACTTTTATCTTCTTATTAGATCAACCTGGCACCATTAGAACATGGTAAAAATGGTCCTCAAGTTGTTAATGAACACCAAAACTGATTAAGACAATAAATTTCCTTTCAATCTCCCCCTTTTTGGTGTTCGATTAAAACAAGAGGTTTTGCATGAAATTCTTAGAATAAGAAACATATCTCTGATCCCCCTGACAATGTGCAGCAAGATATAAATGTAATACAAAGCATATGAGGGACTAGAAGGTAAATGCTTGCATGAGATAGAGAGATTACAACCTGAGTCTTTACCATTACAATAATAAACCGGGGATAGCATGTCCACATGAAAAGGAGATAGTTTCTCAAGAACCAAGTAAAGAAAATTTTCGAATTTTTAAGATAAAAGGGCATAAGCAAATAAGAAGAAACCTAATGCTAATGCCCAACCCATGCAAATCCCGGATGATCCTAATAGACATCTTCTCCCCCTTTGGCATCGAGACGCCAAAAAGGGAAAATACCAAGCTATCGCCCCAAAGTAATCACTCATAGTCATCATTGTTGTCGTCATCCTCATCCTCTTCCTCCTCATAGTCATCATCACCACCTGGAGCCTTAGGGCCTTTGCCATGAGGGCGAGAGGAGGATGTACCCTGAGAACCAAAGCCAGTCGTGACCTCTGAGAAGGTCGTCCAGTTAACCAAGCTGTTTTTCTTTGAGTTCCATGTGCGAAAGGAGAGTGTGTGATCTGACTCCGCAGATGGTTCAGCCCCATGCTCATCAGTGTATTCTTCCTATACTTCCTCTTCACCTTAAGCATTGATCTCCTTAAGGAGCTTCTCAATTCCATGGATGCTTTGATAAGAGGCTTGATGTTCTTTGCGAATTTCCACATTCATGCAACACAACATCTTCTCCAAAAAGTATGCCTTCTTGACCTTCTCCCGGACATACTCACGGGTGATAGGTGGCATAGGAACATTGGAGGCAGTTTTCCTTCTAGAGCCCCTTGGAGGAGTGGGAGCCCTTTCTGCCTCATAAATTTCTTCATCCTCACTAGCATAGTGCTTCCTAGGAGCAGGACCCATCCTTCCTTTCTTTTGAGGGCCACAGAAACATGTTATACAAGATTAGGCGGAAGGGAAAGAGATGAACCATGATGCTAAGTGTTGATGAGCCTCATCACAAGAGCTGCATACGGAGGAGATTTCCTGAAAAGTATGGCATAATGCATCTCCTAAAAAATGAAGCCCATTACATCAATTGTGAATACTTCAGAAGTAGGTCCAACACAAACCACTTTGTGAGCGTGATGGAGCAAGATGACTAAGTCCACACCGAATAGCATCATCATTTCCATCACTAGGAGCAATGGTGTGACGAAAGATCCTTAACAATAAGTTGCAGAGGGGCTTGAGTCTGTTGGACTCCCCAACAGTGGCATTACCCCCATAGAGAGGTGTGAGCTTGCCTTTATTGTCGCCAAGAGCAGCATCATGCATGCCGTGACCAACATGAATATACATGCGACTAAAAGGCTGATGAATGGCATGGGAAAAAAATATAGAAGTTTGCGGTGCAAAGGAAGTTGCCAGTCATCCCTATCATCGTCCTTGCCTCATCATGATCAAATACAACGGTGGCATAGAATTGTTGGATAAGGGTAATGTTGTAGTCCTCATGGAGCTCCATTATACCATGCAGCCCAAGCTTCTTAGTGATCCAAAGAGCATCCAAGAAATAGTTATTTGCACGCATGTAGTCAAAGTCCATATACCTCTATGGACAAACTGGGGACTTGGTGAGTTTTCAATAGATATCCTTCATAAACACCTTTTGCTCCCTCCTCCAATAGCATGGTCATCACTGGTTCTTGGCATGTCAAAGAACCTTAACTTGTGAAGTTCACAGTATTATTTCTTGGCCATGTTTGCTAAAGACTACAGGTTGTCATACTTGGCTCTCTTGGCACGGGCTTCATCCTCAATGCGCTCATTTTCCCTTTGCATATAGGCAGCATCTCTGGCCTGCTACCTCCAGTTAGAAGGCATAACAACATACTAGCTAGCCGCCTCATCATACTGAGGCTCCCTCCTTTTGGACTTGGCCTTTGTTAGACGTGCACGACAAGAACCAGAGCCACCTGTGAATATAGAGGAATAGATACAACATGAAGATAAGCATATATGTCCCGAAGTCAATGAAAAAAACCTCTAACCCTCCCTAGGTGTGCTAGAAATAAACCACACTAGAGTCTCTAGTGTGCAACACCGGAATCTCCGGTCTGTGCCAGAGCACACCAGAGTCTCCAGTTTGAGAGACCGGAAACTCCGGTCCGGAGATCAGGTTGCACAAGGAGTTTGTGGGAGACATTATTTCGAGCATATCGGGCAAGGAACCAGAGCTAATGTGAGAGGAGTGCACACAATAATGGGTTTCCAGTGGAAGAAATTGGGGCATTACTCAAAAGAAGCAAAGGGGAAGAACCCTAGGTTCATGGTGAGAGAGGATGCACTAGATCTGTCCATTGGAGTGAATCCACCAGTGGGGAATGGCCCAAGGATGGAGAGGGTGGAAGAGGTCGGAGGAATGGCGGATCCCAGTGGCTACAGAGCCTCGGGGCGACAATTTTGGAGGAGGAGGCGATAGGTGAGTGGGGGGAGTCGGGGAAGAAAGAAAACTGTCTATTTCTCTCACCCTGACCTCCTTTTACTCAGCCTGAAACCGTCTCAGACCGGAGACTCCAGTCCGTGGGACCAGAAACTCTGGACTGACTAGAGACTCCGGTGTTTTCACACCGGAAACTCCGGCCCTCTTCGAGCAAAACTGCCAGTTTTAAGTATATGGGGACATATATGATAGAGAGCATGTTTTTAGGGAAGGGAATAAGGCTTGGGATAAGATACCTCAATATGAAGAACCAAGCATCAGAAAAATCCAAAAAAAATTCAAATAAATCTCTAATTTAATTATACCAAGAACCAATTCTTCACAAAGAATAGGTCGGTGGCCGAGGCCACCATGTAAGAGTGTGAGGCATGACACCGTGAAGAATTATCCTTGGGTTCATAGCCACTACTCATCAATGAAGCTCACATATCACAAAATTATATTAAGAGAATTGATTTTCTTAATTTTGGCATTGTGGGGGGAGGGATAACCCAATAGATTACGACCGCACTCCCCCCATCTCTATGCCCACACTTAAACCAAATAAGGATCAGTATATAGGTGAGTATGCAAGATGATCAAGTCAAACTCCTTGAATCTACTATACTAAGCTCATTCCTCAAATAGCAAAACCTTGCTTCATCAAGAGGCTCCGTGAATATATCGGCAAGTTGGTCTTTGGTTGGAACATAAGATAGCTTAATATCTCCCTGGGCAACATGATCTCTAATGAAATGATGACGAATCTCAATATGCTTCGTCCTTATATGATCCACCGGGTTGTAGGAAATCTTGATAGCACTTTTATTGTCACATAAAAAATAGGCACTTTGTCACAATTGACAACATATTCCTTTAAAGTTTGCCTCATCCATATAAATTGAGTGCATGCACGAGCACCTGCCACATATTTGGCTTCGGCGGTGGAGATAGATATGCAATTTTGCTTCTTAGAGGACCAACACACCAAGGACCTACCAAGAAATTGGCAAGCTCCAGAGGTTGATTTCCTATCATCCTTGTCACCATCCCAATCCGAATCCGAGTACCCACAAAGAGAGAATGTTGAGCCCCTAGGATACTGCATAGTTTAGGGTATGAACCAAATATCGAAAGATTCTTTTGACCATCATCAAGTGGCTTTATTTAGGAGCCGCTTGATATCTTGCACACACTCCTACACTTAACACTATATCGGGTCTAGATGCAAAAAGGTAAAGCAAAGAACCAATCATAGACCAGTATACCTTTTGATCCACATCTTTACCATTTGGATTTAGTTCAAGATGAGTCTTTGTTTCCATGGGAGTAGGAGGTCCATTTAGTTCTTTCATGTTGAACCTCTTGAGCATGTCTTGAGTATACTTGTCTTTATTGAAGAACATTCCTCCTATAACATGCTTGATATCAAAACCAAGAAATAATCTCAACTCTCCCATCATAGACATACTAAACCTATCAGTCATAAGCTTTGATAATTAATCATTAAAAACTTTGTTATATGAGCCAAAGATAATATCATCAACATATATTTGGCAAACGAAAAGCTCCCATTTAACCTTCTTAGTAAAAAGAGTGGAATAAATTTTCCCAACATCAAACCCACAGTCGATCTAACAACAACTCTCTAAGGTGCTCATACCCCGTGCATGGAGCTTGTTTAAGCCCATAGAGCGCCTTATCAAGGTCGTAGACATGATTTAGGAAGTTGGGATCCTCGTACCCCGTGGGTTGCTTAACATAAACCAACTCATGCAATGGACCATTTAGAAAAGCAGTTTCCACATCCATTTGTTGCAATTTAAAATTATGATGTGAAGCATATGGAAGAAGGATACATATGGACTCAAGGCGAGCCTAGGGAGCATAGGTCTCTCCATAATAAATGCATTCAAACCCTTGAACTACCAATCTTGCTTTGTTCCTCACAACAATTCCATGTTCATCTTGCTTGTTCTTGAATATCCATTTAGTGCCAATAACATTGCGGAAATCCTTGGGCTTTTCTACTAACTTCCAAACTTTGTTTCTCTCGAAGTTGTTGAGATCATTATGCATGGCTTCTAACCAACCTGAATCTTCAAGAGCTTGCCACACTTTCTTGGGCTCCACCATGGACATATGAGCTTGATGCTCACCAAAATGTTTCAGTTGAGCTCGAGTGGAATTCCACTCCTTAGATCACCAAGAACATTCTCAAGAGTGTGGTCTCTTCTCTCCAACATTCTATCCATTCTAGATTTACGACAAGTTTTGATATCCTTGTTGTTTCTTGTGGGGATCTCTTCATCATCTTGGTCCTCGTCTTGACCATTATCTTGACCTTGATCATTAATGGGTTCATTCTCATATCATGAGGCACAACTTGATCTTGGTCTTGATCAGTCATACTCCTTGAGAGGTGTCGAGATGATCTTGAGGAAGACTTAATGAATCTTCCTTGTGCAATTGACTGCACAGGGCTGGACAAACCTATCAGTGGAGAGGCCGGATCATCCAGCCTAGAGCTTCTAGCCTGATCAACTTGGTTAGGGTTCTCAGTTTGTATTTGACTTGAGTCATCATTGGCTTCAACAATAGGAGCTTGTTTATGTTGTGAAGATGAGGGATCCATTTGAGTAGAGCATAGTTCTCGATCCACCACAAGGGGTTCCTCAACAATGCAGATGAATCACGCACCCATTATTCTTATGGCATCTTGAGGTATTTCATTATCTACATCACAAATATCAACACGCCCCGCTTGGGGCCATTATATTCTTCGAATACCACACTAGAAGACTCTATGACAATCCCAAAGAGTTTATAATAGATTCTATAAGTGTGGTAATCGAGACCATATCCAACAAAAATACCCTCTAAAGCTTTGGAACCAAAATTAAACAAACGGACACCTTTTATGAGGTAGAAACACTTAGAACCAAACACCCGTAAGTATGAAATGTTGGGATTGTTACTGGTAAGTATTTCATATGGAGTCTTGATCAATTTTTTGTGGAGGTAGATCTGGTTTGATGCATGGCATGCAGTGGAGATTGCATCGGCCCAAAAATTGTATGGAGACTTAAACTCCACCAACATGGATCTTGCCATATCTATTAATGTCCGGTTCTTCCATTCAGCTACACCATTTTGTTGAGGAGTATATGCAATGGAATATTAATGTTTTATCCCCTCATCACTAAGAATTCCATTAAAGGTGTAGTTCTTGAACTCGGTGCCGTTATCACTTCTTATCACCAACATGGGAATATTGTATTGACATTGAACCATGATGGCTCTGAAATTTGCCATCTTTCTTTGCGTTTAAACATTGTTTTTAGTCAAGCAATTGACAAGAAACACTCAATCCTTGCCACTAGTGAGTAATAATTGCAAAGATATGCAAAACCTTGTTTGAATTATGTTGTGCAGGAAATCACAGGTTTTAATGCGAAATCAGGAGTCACAATGAAGGAATTAGAGGAAATCCACACATCCAAGTAATTAGGGAGCAATTTTCAGGCGCTAGTGCGCGTAAAGACCAATGGTACGGTCTTCCCGTACGGGGTCCCGGCAGCTTCGTCTCGTCAAACCCTATGACTTTTGTGAAGACGCCTATATATTTTGAGGCTCCAGCCGCCGCCTAGAGAGCCGCTATTCTCAGATTTCATCACAACACCACCAAAGGAGATCCACACCATTGTTCATCCATTCCTCCATCCATCCCTCCACTAGCCATATACATTTCTTTGAACTTTAGATCTCCTTGTGATTTTGCGACCATTGTAAGAATATTTGATTTCAATCTAAGTATTTTGCACAATGATTTTTATCCTTGATCTATTCGTTATGAGTGACTAGTCCTCACGGGCTGCGGGTTGAGGAGAAACCACACAGAAATTATGTGCATCTAATCATGGGAGTATTGTATTTTGTTTGCAATTGAGATTTGTATCTTTTGTTTCTTTGTCTCTTGTCTCAATCTATGGACTTGTAGGTACCCAAGATCCCATAGATTGATAAAGGCTTGAGGTGAGATTCTTGGCTATCTATGATCTCATAGGAACCCTAGTGACAAAAAGGGTAGTACGGTCTTTGCTTAGCGACCCATTTGGGATCACAACAACATCACCACTTAATGCTTTATTCTGTGTTCTTCACTTAAATATCGTTTGTAGCCTGTGGCTTCGGTGTGCACTCGGTTGGATTAAAAGGCTATTGATATGCCCGCCGCATCACGGTGGCTTCAGTATACTAGGATGTGTTTCCCACAAGAGATTATGTCCGTTCAAACATTACACATGACTATGCTTATTATTATCTTTTATCCCATATGATGTGCAACTGTAGGTGGATCTTTAACCCTGGCCTATCTCCATTGATTGAACCCACTATAAAAAGTAAACTAGATTGGTCCGGTAAACTAAGGTAAAACGAAACAACAAAGTCTTGTAGACGTTTCCTTATTTATTTCCTTTTAGCATTGCTTTCCAAGGTTCGATTAAACCTAGGTCTTCTAGGGAAAAGCTATTATACTACATCCGTGAATCCGGATCGAAGGTATCAACCCTTTTTCTGGCGCCGTTGTCGGGACGCAATTTCTCTATCCTGGTGAGGTCACTAGAGACCTTGTTATTAGTTTTATTGTTAGTTTGTAGTTTTATTCTTGTTGTTAGTTTACTTTCTTGTTATATATTTGAAAACCCAAAAAAATTAGTTACTTGTTATTTGTTTTAATTACTTAAAATCACCAAAAATATAAGAGCCATGGCTCAAAAAAGACTTGGGGGGTATGCTACCCCACTGATGACTTTATTTGTGCACCTATCACTTAGCCGCTGTTGATGCGCAAAATTATAAAATTAAGCCCAACCTTTTAAGCTTGGTTCAACAAAACCAATTTGGGGGCTCATCCTCTGAGGATTAGGGTTTGCACTTAAATACTTTTACTGAAATTTGCGACATGATGCGTATTAAGGATGTAGATCCAAATGCTGTTAAATTGAGATTGTTTCCTTTATCTCTTAGAGAAAAGGCTAAGGATTGGTTGCTAGCTCTGCCAAAGGGCACTATTAAATCTTGGGAGGAATGTACTAATTTTTTTATGACTAAAATTTCCCCCAGCTAAGACTATGCAGCTAAGATCCAATATTACAAGCTTTAGACAAGAAGACCGTGAACCACTAGCGCTTGCATGGGATATGATGAAATAAGTAGTGATGAACTATCCTAGTCATGGGATGGAAGAATGGCTTATATTACATTTGTTTTATAATGGTCTTAACCCAATGTCTAAGTCCATGCTAGATACAGCATCAGGATGAACAATCATGGGAAAGAAAGTGAGTGATGCAAATAAACTTCTTGATGATATGCAAAACAACCATGCCCAATGGCATGTGGAAAGAACCTCGAAGAGAGTAAGTTCAATTACCGAGGTAAATAATGAAGAGCTTACATCTAAGGTAGACGAGCTACTAAGCATAGTAAAAGGTAAATATGATACCCAAGTTAATGCTATTTCTACCGATATTAATGATGCTAATTTTATAGCTCATACTCCTTTTAATCCTGCATGGAAAAGTCATTATGCTTCTAATGCTCAAAAACATTATCCAAATTTTGCAGGAGATCCTTATAATAGTTATGATAATAATAATGGAGTAAACCATGGAAATCTCTCGTTGGAACAAACTATTAGAACATTTATTCGATCTCAAATCAAGAAAAATAATATGCTTATCAAAATCACGGAGAACCACAAGAGTAGTATAGGAAAATTATCTAACCAGGCCATTGCAATTAGAAATGATGTGCATGATCTACATGAAAGGACAAAGACCTTGGAGGCTCAATTGGGTAAAGTTGGTAAGAGCCAAGCTCTAATATTACCAAAGTTTGCTGGGAAACCCGAGACAAATCTGGTGGAAGACCACAAGATGATGAGGGTTGTAAACAATAAAGAGAAACCTGAAGAGCTAGACTATAGCAATGCGCCAACACCGGAATATACCGTGGAAGATCTATTGAAGATGATAACCGTAAAGAATCTCGGTATAGAACAAGGTAACGATGCTATGTACCAACAATTTATACATGAAGTAGCATCTAAAGTTTGTGAGCTAGAGATGGAGTACAAAAGACTTGATGATAAGCTTCCTCCTAAGCTAGATGATATATTTGAGCCTACTATTAAAGTTAAGTTGGGATTTAATGAGATAACAACACTTTGTGATCTTGGTGCGAGCGTCTCAACAATTTTCAAAAGTTTATTTAACAAGTTAAACTTGGGGCCATTTATTACCACTGAATTAAGACTCCACCTAGAGGATTCAACTTATAAACAAGATGTTGGGATAAAAAAAATATAGTTGTTGAAATAAAAGGTAGTCCCACACTTATTGATCTTGTTATTGTGGACATGCCTAAAGATCCCATAGACCTATAATTTTAGGTGGGACGTTCCTAAAAACTATTAAAGCTTTGATTAATTTACATGAAGGGCATATAAGAATTGGGCTACCATCTAGAGAACTTTTTATAGTCCATTTCCTTAGGAAAAAGAAGTCCAAGCTTAATGATGATGGTATAATTAATTTGAAAGCCAACTATTTTTAAGTGGTTATTCCACTCCTTAAACCTAAATGATTCATATCTGGGTCAATCTAATTAAACTTAACTAGAAGCGCTTCATGGGAGGCAACCCATATGAAATAAAATTTTAAATTATGTTAGTCGTGTTCATTTTTGTTTTTTTGTTTTGTTTTAAATAAAGAGTGTTCAAGAAGACCTTTGGAGAGAGGAGAAGAAATAAGTTAATCCTCGATCTCTATTTTTACTAACATATGGACTAAAGTATTACTAAATTTTTACGAAGTATGATTTCTGTTATTTGAATTTTGATGAGATGTGCAAAGACGCACGGAGCTACTAAACAAATTGTTAAAGTTTTTGCAGTTCACAGTACCGGTAACAACCTCGGGTATGGTTGGAAGAGACCGTACCGTACGCCCATACCACATCAATTCAAAGAAAAATAGAAATCTCAATTTTTTCCGCCGTGAATAGTGTCGCTAATGACCTTTGGTTCGATCGAACATGCCCATACGGTGCGCCCGTACCGTATACTTGAGCAAAACATCTAATATCAAGAAACATACTGTGTCGATAACGACCATTAGTACGGGCGTGTGCGGAGTGCACCGCTTGGGAGCAACCGTCGCCCCAAGATAAGTCACCCTGTATGGGCGGGGTCTGCCCATACAGCCCGCCCGTACCACGAGCTCGTCCAGGATAACAACCCCGAGGAAGGTAACTAAAAATCCCCAAATATCAATCTCTCTTCTTCCTCCAAACTCCACTCTACCTCCATTGGATCTTCAAATTTATTTAATCTTTTTTCGATTGCTCGCACTCAATCGATCTAAGGTATGATTCTTCTCCGATCCCCAAGTTATTTTTGCAAAAGCTTCACTCAACCATTCACCATTGTCAATCTAGACTTAGGTCTTGTTTTTGATTCAATCTTGATGTTGATCCTACTTATCGTTGTTTTAGAGGAGAATTCTTTTTTAACTAGTGTAGAGGATCACATATGCTATGTTTCTATTGGATCAAAATTTATTTTTAGCAATTATTATTATTTCTTATTTATTCAATCTTAATATTTTCAGATGAACACAAGGAGCCGTACACGTGCGGTGGCTGTGATGTCTTCCGCACCACCTTTGATACGTTGACCACTGAGTCACTTGGCATCGAGTTCACCGAGGAGTTCCACTCGAACCATTCCAACCGCTGAAGCTTCAGGAAATCAAGTCCACCAAGTGGGCGTGTCCCTATATCCTGAACCAACTTGGCATTCGTGCTTATTTTGATTTACTTTGCAACAATGTTGGTTTGTATGACTTTGTCTTTCAGGATGTCGCCACGTATCGCCGCTTGACACTTGGGTTCTTCAGCACCTTGACGCATATGGTGGATCATTACTATTGTACCGAGAAACAAAGGCCTGGTGTTGATCGCGTCAAATTCTGCCTCATGAACCGTGAGTACATCCTAAAACTGGACCAATGGGCTCAATGCTTTGGGTTTGCCAACAACGCCACTGATGTACACACAAGTACTTTTGTTTTAGACCCTGCACCTTGGCAATATTTTAACTTGATGAGAATTCATGGAAACATGCCTAAGGGAAACCAAATTGATCACCCTGATATCCGCTATTTATTTTATGTGATTGCTAACACCTTACAGACACGTGGTGAATTTACTAGAGTTAATAAGGAGGACATGTTGATCCTCGCCAAGGCTGCTATTGTTAATTGTAACTTCATGTCAAATTTGGGCACTTTGATTGTGTTTTACATTAAGAAAAAGTCTCTTCAAACTCATGGACCCATATGTGGAGGAGGAGTTGTGACTGTTCTTGCACGCACACTTCACGTTAACCTAGGTAATATCCAACCGTTGGTAGGAAGTAACCGTCTCGGTCTCTCTACTCTGAGAGCATGTGGTATGGTCACTCATGGTACATATTTTATCAATATACCTAGAGCAGATCACTTGATCCTAGCTCCTTTGCCTAATGGTCTCTTCTCTATCGAGGAGGGACGTTTGCGTTATGACGCGCAGGTTGAGGCTAATCTACCCCAACAAGAGATACCCATGAGAGGAGGAGAAGATGAAGAAGTAGAACAAGAAGAGCCCGAACAAGATGAGTAGCTACCAAACTACTACACCACCTATGAAGATATCTACGCACTTGAAGAAATACCCAAAAGATGAACAACCTCTCCATCAACCTTCGAGATGCTACCTCAAGCCTCAACACCCAGTTCCAGAATTGGCATGGCCAATGGAACTTGGGATATTATCCACCACCAGCACAATGAGAAAAAAGGGGCTGTCAAAAGCCTAAGCTTGGGGATGTGTTCCCATTGCAAATTTATTTGTGTAATAATGAGGTTGTACTCTAACTCCTTGGGAGATTTGAAACACTCGTGTTGGCTTGTTCCAACACTTTGCTTTTTTCCTTTACTTTTATTTTGCTTTTGCGTTTTTATTCGTTTGATTTTATTTTATTAGAATGCTTTCTTGGTCGCAAGATCCTTTCTATTCTTTAATCCCCTTTCTCAAAAATACAAAAATATTTTTTCGTTTTTCCTTTTTTCGTAAATGTGGATTCACACTTTGCCTCTTTGCTTTATATTATTATGAGAGTAATCGTGTTTGATTTTTGAAGAAACACATCCCTATGAGGAAGATAATCATGAAGTCGCTTATGAGAGGTATGTCATATGTCTCTCACTTTTGAAATTTGAATTGATTATCTTAGTTGGTTGATTTGCTAAGATGCTATTCATGCGAGAGTAATTTAATCTAGTTAAAGTAAATATTTTTATTAGTATGATGGTTAGTTGTTTGAGCTCTTGATCTAGTTATTTTAGCTAACCGAGTCTTACCATGGACATAATAATGCCAAACAAGTACAATAAGAAAAAGTCTGAAATTTATGACTTGTTTGATGAATGATTGTCTTGAGAATATACCCTTGAAGATACTTAACCCCATAGATATTTTGATAGTCTTGACGACACTTATTAAAGGAGTTGTTTGATTGAAATAAAGTCTAGTTGTAAGGTTCCCAACCTTTAATAAGGTAGAGATCCCTGTGTTTACAATGCTAGTCCCTGGATCAATAGCTAGCATCCACAGTTAAGATGTAATATCAAGAAACAAAGGTCATAATACAACTTTATAACCAGGAATAAAATAATTCATTACATCTTACATATCTCATTTGGCTATCACATTACATTGCAGCAGAATATCTATAAATCATGGAGTCCTTCGTCTTCAAAGTGCCACAGGCAAACATGTTGGTTGTAGACTTGCAATCCTATTCAACACACTTCACTAACATCAAACAAACCTGCAACATAATAAGTTGCAGCCACAAGGGTCAATACATTGGAATTGTATTGGCAAGTTTCACTACTATGTAGAAATATGTGGATCCTATCATTACATGCATATTTGGCTAAGTAGGGTTTAGGCTCATTTGCAGAAAGCAATATAGTTTTATCCTATCTTTTCAAAATAGTTTTGATCTTTTGTCAAAATCTTTCTGAACTTCTTGGAAAACTCCAAGTGCTTAAAATCCCTTGTTGTCACCATCAAGTTTTACTTTGAGAAATTGGAATGTCGAGATCTTCCATAGCTTCAGGCCTTAGTTGCTCAGTATTGTCCATAACCGGGGACACGACTAAGTACTTAGAATTTGATCTTCTGCAGAAGTTGTACACTTTACCCACATGACACAATCTCATCTTGATGCCACCAGTGGCCGCTGGATAAGTACTCACCAAGATGGAGTACTGGCAGATTGATAATGTGACAAAGTCTTTCCATAGAAGTCCTCCCAATACACAATGCTAGCTTGTCAACCAGGCACCAATGTAGGGATAAATTTCCCTTACACAATTCTAGTTAACCTGAAGACGCCAATGCATGGGTCTTCCACTATGTAGTTGACTAAGACAAAGCCCATTTAGCATGTGGCTGTACACGGAAGCCACTATACGAGAAACATGTTCAATCTCTAAGTCCCTGGGTGGTTTTCTTCTAGTGCACATACAAAAAGAGATAGCCATATAAACATGGTTCCTTTTGTTGCCACCTTGTCCAATCTTGAGTATCCTTGTCCACCCAGGTGGTTCATTGAATACCTTTTTTATTATATAAAACATATATCTTTTCAATACTTCATATACTCATATCATGTATCCCATCCCAATATATAGCAGGTCTAAGCATACTACATCTACATTGTTTCCACTAAGGGAGATATAATGATATCCTAATAGGATTTAGCATAGCATAAAATATAGTAGTCCTTATCATGCATGTTTCAAAAATCCACTAAGTGTAATGAAAATAGTAGGACTTGGATGATAGTGTCACATGCCTTTTTAGTAGAAAATGATGGTTCACTTCTTTGCAAAAGTTAGTTTTATTTGCAAAAACAAGTGTAATGAAACAAGGTCATGCATGCAAGCATGCAAAAGTTAGTTTTATTTGCAAAAGTGGTTTCTACTAATCTCTAAACATTATAAAGTTCAAAGTGGTCATTTACAAAAGTGGTAAAACCATTTGAAAAAGGTTTTATCTATAAACCATTTTTCAAATCAAATCAATATTTTATGTGGTTAAAAATGCTTTTAGCAAAGCAATATTCTTTAAAGGGTTCACCAACTATATTTTAATTCTCAAAACTTGGTGTTTAGGATCAGAATGTTTGAATCAAAACATTTCCCAAAGGTTTCACTCAAAAATCATTTCTAAATCATAATCAATATTTTTATTTGACTAGAAATGAGCTAATTCAATTATTTATTCCTTATTTTCACAAAATATATTTTTAAATCCATAAGTTGGTTCCTATGGTCAGTAGGTTCACAACAAACCATTTTGCAAAGATTTCATATTAAAAATATATCTAAAACAATTTTTATATTCAAAATAAGCCTACACTTGTTTCTACAAATTCAACCAATTTTCCAGAAGCAAAACATTAAACAAGAAGCATGGTTGCAAAGTACTTGTTCTGCTGAATCCATTGATATAAAATTTGCAAAATTTGGATGTGTAGAATTAAATTTATGAATTTTACAAGTTTGCATATCAAGCAGATTCTAATTTCTGTTTAAAAAAAAACCTTGTCCACGTGGCGTGTTTCTATTGGACGGTACCGCTGAAAGAACATTTCTTAATCCCTAGTGTTTTCTATGTTAGATAACAATACCAAGGATCATTTAATGTGTGTTGAAGTGTTGCAGCTCTATTTGAGAATAAAGGGAAAAGGACTCTGCCTTTAGGGGCGGATAATCCGGCCCCACCAGGGGCGGATAATCTGCCCCTCCCTTTGCCCAAGTAGGCGGAAGCCCCAGAAGGAGGGCAGAATTTTGGCCGGATTTTCCGGCCCCGCCGGATAATCCGCCCCCCTGCTCATCGCTAAGGCGCAAGCCCCAGAGAGGGGGCGGATTATCCGCCCCCCAGGAACTTCACCAAGCTTCACCAAGGCGCAAGCCCCAGAGAGGGGGCGGAGTTTCCCCCGGAGAATCCGCCCTTGGGGCGGAGTTTTCCCAGGGGGCGGATAATCTGCCCCAAGTGGGGGGCGGATAATCCGCCCCCAAATTTGTGCAACGGCCAGATCTGGGGAGGGGGTATTTAAGCTAGCCATCCCCCTCCTGCCAGAACTCTTGATTCATCTCGAAAAAGACCAGATCAGATCTGAAAGCTTCATCCAAGAGTGCTCCACCTAGATCCACCCAAAGGCCCCATACCTTGGGGAATCGAAGGAGGAGAACTTGATCTTCATCATCAGCAATCAAGCGCTTCATCTCCTCTCCATTCATTTGGAGAACCTCCGATCTAGTATTTCTTGCAAATATCTAGATCCTCGTTTTTGTTTATATTGATAAACCTTGTTCTTGTGGCAGCTTGTTGTCATCTCGGGAGCCCCCAATTCGGTTGTGGGTGTGTGCCCCGATAGTGTTGTAAAAGGCACCAGTTCCTGCCTCGAAGGGATTCAATAGTGGAGAAGGTGGATCAGGCCTCTCGTGGCGAGATCCATCGGAGAATAGGGCGAGGCCTATTATGGCGTGGTGGTCTTAGAACCGCCCACCCCTCCAACGCATATGTACTTCCCTTAACAAGGAAGGAACTGCGGTAAAACAAATCCCTGTGTCTCCGCGTGCTCCACTACGGTTTCCTCGCTCCTCTTTTACGTGCTTAGTAGTTAGGGTTACATATAGGGAAATTCTCGTAGCTGCATATCTAGAGAATTTATTTGTGTCAAGACTAAAATTGAAAAAGTATTAAAAATTGGTTAGCACCTATTCACCCCCCCTCTAGGTGCCCATACGATCCATTTCAATTGGTATCAGAGACTCGGCTCTTATTTCGGGCTTAACCGCCTAAGAGAAGTATGGGTTCCAAGGGAGATGTGAGTGATGCTCCGGAGGTAGTCACCATGAACGATCTTAAGACGTTGGAAACAACCTTGGTGAGTTTAATGGAGGCTAAGATGGAAGAGATGCGTCAATTGATAATGCGTCTCTCCACATCCGCAGCATCACCTCCATCTAACTCTGAGGATACCACTCCGCAATCCAAGGAAATGGGTAAAACTGTTTCCAAAGATAACGAAGTGGTAGGTGATGATACTAGCAAGAGCTCCTCCTCGAAAAAGGATAGCGGTAAGGATGGATACAATGAGGTTTCTCATGTGTATTCCCCTGATCCGCCTATTCCTCACCCACATATACATAATAGGGGTGATCCACCCAAACTTTCAGAATCTACTTTCTCTCAATGGCAATTTTTGATGAAATCTCATGTGTGCAGTTCCTCCATAGAGTTGTGGAAGATCATCGAAAATGGTCTTAACGTTGGAAATCCTAACAATCTCACAAGAAGAGAAGTGGTCGATAGCCAACTCAATGCTACAACTCTACACATGATACAGCTTGGTGTGGGTGACAAAGACATGCCACACTTTCAGCATCTTAGCACAGCTAAAGAAGCTTGGGATGCTCTCACCGAGCTCTTCATCAGAAATGAAAGTATGAGAAGGAATAGATATGATGCCTTGAGCAATGAAGCTGAAGGATTTTATATGCTGGATGGAGAAGACCACGAGGACATGTATAGGAGGCTCAAGGCAATAGCCACAACCTTCAGAAACCATGGTGCAGCTCATGTTGATGATGCTTGGATCAAGCGCAAGTATGTCAGTGCTCTTATGCCATTTGAGCCCACAGATTTGAAAAGTCTCCAAGGTAGGCATAACTATCACCTCATGTCATCCAATGAGGTAATGCAAGAAATGGCCGCCTTCAAAGTGGCTTCCAAGAATGCCGAAGATGCTCGTGCTCGAGCTATGGGGATGCAAAAGGGGGTCAACATGGCCTTGAAGACTAGTGTGATTGATCATGATGAATATGCGGCAGAAGGTCTGGACTGTCCCGAAGATATAAAAGGATCCATGAGACAATACTTGGCTCTTTATGCAAGAAATTTTTGGAACGATCCATCCAAGGCTAAAGCTGAACTAGATCGCAAGAGTGGAGCCTATGGAAGAAAAGAAAATGGTCCCAAGCTGAGAACATGCTTTAATTGTGGTGACCGGCTGCACTTCGTAGCTGAGTGTCCATATCAAAGTAGAGAGGATAATGGAGGAAGACTCATTTTCAAGGACAAATCAAAAGCTCCACGTAAGAAACAATTTGTAAAGAAGAATGCTCCTTTCAAGAAGCAACCAAAGATTGTTCTAGTGGCTCAAGAAGAATATTCATCGGGGAGTGAAGATGAGGACGAGGACGATAGCTCTCAAGAGGTGGCTGCTATAGCCACCACATCTACATCAACATCTCTCTTCGACTCTCCGAACGAAAACATCATCAATAAGAATGCTACTTGCCTCATGGCAAGAAGCTCCGAGGTAACTTCTTCTAACTCTTATTTTCCCAAGGCTATGATAGACATGGATGATCCTGCTAGTCTTAAGGTTAAAGAAGAGATTATTGCTTTGGATTATTTCTATACTAACTTGCAAGGTGAGCACAAAGTTCGTTTTGAGGCTCTTATGGATCAGCTGGCCCAAAACGAAGAACTCCTCGAAGAAAAGGGCAGAATTGAAAGGGAGGATGCAATGGAAATTTCATCCCTAAAAAATTCTCTTGAAGAAGAAGAAGAAGCTTGGGTCTATCTTGAAGAGAGGCTTGAGTCTATGGAAGAGTCACATGAAGAGATTGTGACGAAACTTGTTAAGGAACGTGACAATGCTGTCACCAAGGCAAAGAAGTTAAAGAAGGAAAGGATTGACTTTGGGGCTGCTCATGATAGACTCTCCGAGGAATTGGAGAAAGTTGACAATGCTCACAAGGCGTTGAAAAACGAGTTCTCTATTCTCAATGAGTCACATGATCAGCTTCAAAGTCGATTGGCCAAATATGATACTCCTAGCCCGTCCAACTCAACATATAGTAACAAGAAAAATGCTAGTGTGGAAAAAGAAGTGATCAAGGACATCACTACAAAGGACAAAGGTGTGCTTGATGAAGTCCTTGGCAAGAAAAGGTCAAATCATGGTAAAGACGGACTTGGGTATGTCACCAAGTCCAAGAAGAAGAAAACCAAGAAGAACAAGACCAAGAATGTGCAATTAAATACAAGCACTGCTGAGAAGGTTGTCACAAAAGACAACACTAATAATATTGGTTTTGCAGGGTCTCACAATCCGAATTATGAACTCTTTTGTGATGACTATGGCGATGTTTATGCTTATTATGTTGGTCCTTTTGATGAATATATTGCTTGGTCTATTTGGGTCCCAAAGACCCTTTTTACTAACATGAAAGGACCCATTGAAAAATGGGTACCTAAAACCATGAAGTAATTTTCTTGCAGGGCTATGCTTTCGGTGGGTCGAAATGGGTGCTGGATAGTGGCTGCACTTGTCATATGACCGGAAGCAAGGAGATCATCACGGAGATGCGTCCAAATCATGATAATATCACAGTCTCCTATGGTGATAAGTCTAAATCTCAGGTATTGGGTCTTGGCAAGGTTGTGGTTGCCCATGATATCTCTCTCGTGGACGTCATGCTTGTTGAGACCCTTGGCTACAATCTTCTTTCTGTTCGTGCCCTTGGCAAGATGGGTTTTGCTGTTTTTATCGATGATGATTTGGTGGTACTCTTATGGAGCAAGTCTCTAAAGGTCGCTTTCGTTGGATACGTCGAAAATGACCTGTATGCGGTGGACTTCTCGGGGAAAACCACTTCAGGTCCGATGTGTCTATTCGCAAAGGCCGACGTGGGCTGGCTATGGCATCGCCGTTTAGCCCATGTCAACATGAGAACTTTGCAAAGTCTCCAAAAGGGTGGCCACATCCTTGGACTAAAATACAATGTCTCTTTTGCCAAAGATCGTGTTTGCAGGGCTTGTGTTGAAGGAAAAATGCATGATTCTCCCCACAAGAGGAATACTATTGTGTCATCAAAGAGGATCTTGGAATTACTTCATGTGGATTTATTTGGTCCTCCTTCTCATGCAAGTCTTGGTGGGAAGAAATATTGCTTGGTCATCGTCGATGATTACTCAAGATATACATGGGTATATTTTTTCAAGCTGAAAAGTGAGACTCAACAAACTGTCATCGACTTTGCCAATGAAGTTCAACGTCAACACAATGTTCCCATTTTGGCAATTAGAAGTGACAACGGCTCAGAATTTAAGAACTACACTTTAAACGAGTTTCTTAGCAAAGAGGGGATTAGACACCAATATTCCGCTGCGTACACCCCTCAACAAAATGGTGTAGCCGAGAGGAATAACCGGACTTTGATGGATATGGCAAGATCTATGCTAGTTGAATTCAAGTCTCCTTATAATTTTTGGGCTAAAGCCATATCCACTGCTTGTCACTGATCAAACCGGCTCTACCTTCGGAAGATCTTGGACGGTAACAAACCCAACATCTCATACTTGAGGTATTCGGTGTAAGTGTTTCTTTCTTATTAAAGGTGTCCGTTTGTCAAAATTTGAATCCAAGGCTTTAGAAGGTATTTTTGTTGGTTACGGCGAATCCCACTTATAGAGTCTACAACAAGCTCACTGGGATTGTTGTAGAATCTTGTAGTGTGGAGTTCGATGAAAATAACGGCTCCTTTGTAGGGCAAGTTGATGTTTGTGATGCAGATGTTGAAATACCCCAAGATGCCATAAGAAGAATGGGCGTGGGATTTTTCCGCCCCATTGAGGAACCCCTTGTGGCGGATCGGGAAGGACAATGCTCCACACATGTGGAGCCCTCATCTCAACAAGATCAACAAGCTCCTACTGTTGGAGACAATCCTGCACCAACACCACAATCTGCTGAAGACCATCTGTCCCCTGGACAAGCTGGTAGTCCCAGGCCGGACTATCCGCCCCCTCCAAGGGGCGGACAATCCGCCCCTGGCACTCCAACTCGTTCCAGAGGATCCGAAGGAGAAGTCAACAACTCTGAAGCTCCCAGGCCGGATTCTCCGGCCCCTAGGGGCGGATTATCCGGCCCTGGGTCTCCAACTCCAGTCAGGCTTTCTCAGGAAGATGGTTCTGGTACTTCACCTCCCAGGCCGAATAGTCCGCCTCCAAGGCGGATTATCCGAACTGAAGAAAATGTCCAGCAACAATCTTCTGGCAGTAACGGTGATCAAGATCAAGGGTAAGGCAGTAATCAAGACAAGGATACAACAATTGAATCCACTCCTCCTAGAAATAATAAGGACATTGAGGCTCGTCGCAAGGCTCGTGCTGATCGCAACCTTGAACTAAGAGGTCACACTCTTGACAAGGTTGTTGGTGATCTACGACGAAGGGTATCCACTAGAAGAGAGCTTGCAAGCTTTTGTGATCATCAAGCTCACATTTCCATGGTTGAACCGAAGAAGGTTTTTGATGCTCTTGAAGACCCCGATTGGGTTGTTGCAATGCATGAAGAATTAAACAACTTCGAACGCAACAAAGTTTGGAAGCTCGTAGAAAAGCCAAAGGATTGCCGCAATGTTATCGGCACCAAGTGGATCTTCAAGAACAAACATGATGAAAATGGCATTGTTGTGAGGAATAAAGCATGACTCGTGGCTCAAGGATTCTCTCAAGTAGAAGGAATTGATTTTGGCGAGACCTACGCTCCTGTGGCTCGCCTTGAGTCTATCCGTATCCTTCTTGCATATGCAGCCCATCATAATTTTAAATTACAACAAATGGATGTTAAGAGCACTTTCCTTAATGGTCCTCTACATGAGTTAGTATACGTCAAGCAGCCCCCGGGGTTTGAGGACCCCAAATTTCCGAACCATGTCTACAAACTCGATAAGGCGCTCTATGGCCTTAAACAAGCCCCACGTGCGTGGTATGAGCACCTTAAAGAGCTTTTGCTAGACCGTGGATTCGAAGTTGGGCAAATGGATCCCAATCTTTTTACTAAGAAGGTTAATGGGGAGCGTTTTGTATGCCAACTTTATGTAGATGACATTATTTTTGGCTCTACTAACCAAGCTTTTAACGATGAATTTTTGAAGCTTATGACTGACAGGTTTGAGATGTCCATGATGGGTGAGCTCAGGTTCTTTCTTGGATTTGAGATCAAACAACTTAGAGAGGGAACCTTTATTAATCAAGCTAAGTACATCCAAGACATGCTTAAAAGGTTCAAGATGACGGATCTCAATGGCGTTGCTACCCCAATGCAAACAAAGTGTCATCTTGAGCTCAATCCCAAGGGTAAAGACGTGGATCAAAAGGTATACCGATCCATGATCGGCTCTCTCCTTTACCTTTGCGCATCTAGGCCCGATATAGTGTTAAGTATAGGAGTGTGTGCAAGGTACCAAGCCGCTCCTAAAGAAAGCCACTTAGTGGCAGTCAAGCGAATCTTCCGATATTTGGTTCATTCCCCAAATTTTGGGTTATGGTATCCCAAGGGTTCAAGTTTCTCTCTATGTGGTTACACTGATTCAGATTGGGCTGGTGACAAATATGATAGGAAATCAACCTCTGGTGCATGCCAATTCTTGGGCAGGTCTCTAGTGTGTTGGTCATCAAAGAAACAGAATTGTATTTCACTCTCAACCGCCGAAGCTGAATATGTTGCTGCTGCAAGTGCTTGTACTCAATTTTTATGGATGAGGCAAACTTTAAAGGAATATGGTGTCAATTGTGACAAAGTGCCTCTTTTATGCAACAATGAAAGTGCTATCGAAATTGCTTACAATCCCGTGCAGCATACAAGAACAAAACATATAGAGATTCGCAACCACTTTATTCGGGATCATGTTGCTCGTGGAGATATTGCTCTATCCTTTGTGAGCACGAAGAACCAAATTGCTGATATTTTCACGAAGCCCCTTGATGAAGCAAGATTTTGTTATTTGAGGAATGAGCTAAATATCATAGATTCAAGGAGCTTGGCTTGACTACCCTTGCACACTCACTTGCTCTTATTCATGTATTTGGTTTAGATGCGGGCATAGACATAGGGGGAGTGTGGTCCTAATTTATTGGGCCAACCCTCCCCCCATAATGCCGAAAGCAAGTCAAATCATTTCCCTTAATATCATTTTGTGATATGTGGGTCATCGATGAGCATTGGTTTTGAACTCAAGATACATCTTCGCGGTGTCATGCCATGCGCTCCAACATGGTGGCTTCGGCCACCGCCCTCTTCCTCGAGAAGAGTTGGTTTTTCATGGGTCTCATTGGATTTTCTTGCATATCTTTTGTTCTTATGGAAAACACACTCAAATTTGGCTTTTGATTGATTTGATTCTTGCAAATTTGGGTGTGAATTCTGGGTGTCCAGGGGCGTTAGCATCGCTCTTCTTCCTTTTTGGCGTTTCGATGCCAAAGGGGGAGAAGTAGTTCTATTAGGTCTCGTGGATTTGCAAGGGTTGAGCACAAGCTTTTCGATTTTAGTCGTTTTTATTTGCTTGCTTGTGTCCTTTTTCTAGGGTGAACTCAGTTGCTATTTGTGGTTGTTTGTGTAAGACTATGTCGTACTCCACAGTTTGGTACTATGTTTGGTATTCATGGAATTCTAGTTTTATCTATCATGGACCCCATGGATTTCTAGAATTATGGAGCATATTTGATGGCATATGGATTCATGGGAGTATCTATGTATGCCTTGGCTATATTCATATTCCGGTGGTATGACATTTTTCTCAAACCTTAAAGTAGTGTTCTCCCTAGTGTGTGTATTTGTATTCAAATACAAATCTTAAATATGCACACATCTAGGGGGAGCGTCTTTCTTTATTTAAGGTGGCATTTGCCGGTTTTATTGCAAATCCTAGTATTGTCATCTAACACCAAAAAGGGGGAGACTGAAAGAACATTTCTTAATCCCTAGTGTTTTGTGTGTTAGATAACAATACCAAGGATCATTTAATGTGTGTTGAAGTGTTGCAGATCTATTTGAGAATAAAGGGAAAAGGACTCTGCCTTTGGGGGCGGATAATCCGGCCCCACCAAGGGCGGATAATCCGCCCCTCCCTTTCCCTGCAGCGCAAGCCCTGTAAGGCGGAATTTTGGCCAGATTTTCCGCCACGGATAATCCGCCTCGGGCGGATAATCCGCCCGCCATCTCGCCAAGGCGCAAGCCCCAGAGGGGCGGAGTTTTGGCCGGACTTTCGATGCCGGATAATCCGCCTCGGGGGCCGGATTATCCGCCCCAAGAACTTCACCAAGCTTCACCAAGGCGCAAGCCCGGAGAGGCGGAGTTTCCCGAGAATCCGCCTTTGGGCGGAGTTTTCGAGGCGGATAATCCGCCCCAAGAAGTGTAATCCGCCCCCAAAGTTGTGCAACGGCCATATCTGGGGAGGGGGTATTTAAGCCAGCCATCCCCCTCCTGCCAGAACTCTTGATTCATCTCGAAAAAGACCAGATCAGATCTGAAAGCTTCATCCAAGAGTGCTCCACCTAGATCCACCCAAAGGCCCCATACCTTGGGGAATCGAAGGAGGAGAACTTGATCTTCATCATCAGCAATCAAGCGCTTCATCTCCTCTCCATTCATTTGGAGAACCTCCGATCTAGTATTTATTGCAAATATCTAGATCCTCGTTTTTGTTTATATTGATAAACCTTGTTCTTGTGGCAGCTTGTTGTCATCTCGGGAGCCCCCAATTCGGTTGTGGGTGTGTGCCCCGATAGTGTTGTAAAAGGCACCGGTTCCCGCCTCGAAGGGATCCAATAGTGGAGAAGGTGGATCAGGCCTCTCGTGGCGAGATCCATCGGAGAATAGGGTGAGGCCTATTGTGGCGTGGTGGTCTTAGAACCGCCCACCCCTCCAACGCAGATGTACTTCCCTTAACAAGGAAGGAACTGCGGTAAAAAAAATCCCTGTGTCTCCGCGTGCTCCACTATGGTTTCCTCGCTCCTCTTATACGTGCTTAGTAGTTAGGGTTACATATAGGGAAATTCTCGTAGTTGCATATCTAGATAATTTAATTTGTTTCAAGCCTAAAATTGAAAGAGTATTAAAAATTGGTTAGCACCTATTCACCCCCCCTCTAGGTGCCCATACGATCCATTTCAACCGCTTCGTGCGGATCAGCCTCTGCGAACCGTTGGATTTCACTTAAATCATACGGTGCAGATGGATTCATACCCCTTGAGTTAGATCTATTCCTAGACAGACGATTCCCATCGCACGACTCATAGCAGCTCGACCAGTAACTGGCGGCGACGACTGGCGGCGCACGCTCGGGCTACGGCGGATCCGGTGATTCAGGAAGCAAGAAGGGTAACGGAGATGCTCACCGTGCTCGCAGGGTCCTGGTGAAACTTTGAGGCGCTGTTGGTTTGGCGAGGGGCGCACCGGAGAGGCGACGATTGCTCGCCGGAGTGTGCAGTGGCATCGGGCGGCTCTGGAGGTCGTCGGGGGCGAGGCTGCAGGTCGCGCCGAGGCAAGATAGAGGCACGATTAGACGCGGGTGAGTGCGTAGATGATAGGAGGATCCACGGTTAGGGTCGGAGCGGTCGATGCTTACCAGGGAGTTCGCCGGAGCCAAGGCAGACAGCGGCGACGCTCTGGTGATGACGAAGCCGAGGCTACGGGGCACGCGCGGGCTAACTAGCTTCACTGGAAGATGCGCCAGGAGGTGGAGAGCAAGTGTGCATGCAGTGGGAGGCGAGGGGCGGCTGGTCGGCGCCGGAATTGCTCAGAGACGCTCGCCGGAGCAGTGGGGTTTGAGCTCATGATTCACTCAGCTTGGGGGCAGAGAGGGAGAGGCGAGTGAGGGGAAAGGTAGAGGAGGAACGGGCGGTTATGTATGCGTGATCGGGGGCGAGAATAACGCAGGCAGTAACTCGCATTCATCGCCGGAGTTAATCGGCAGCAACGGCAGGGGGACGTGGTCGCGGGTTGAAGACGATGTGCTGGCGTCGTGGGGTCCGTCTGTCAGCGAGGTGGAGGAAGTGGGAGTGGGGCCTGCTGGTCAGTGACTGCGCTTGTGAGATGCTGGGTAAGAAAACGATTCGCTAAGAGGGGGAAAAGATGGGCTGCGAGTTGGGCTTGCTAGGCCTTCTTAGTGGGTTGAGTCTGTTTCAATTTTTTTATTCTAAAAGCTTTTTATTTTTCTATTTGAATTTCTATTTTGATTTTCAAACCAACAATTCAAACTCCAATTCAAATCAAACCACCACCAAACTTTGTATTGATTTTATTTCCGTCTTAACAACATAATCCAAAGTCCAAAACAAAATAATTTTTATTCTTTTTAGGATCCATTAATAATTAAATAAATAGACCTTAGTCATTAATTCAAATAGGATTTAATTTATTTTAAAAAACTCTATTTGAAATCTAAATAATACCAAAATCATTTCAGTAGGTTTTATTTGAATAAATAAAACTCTTGGAAAACTTATTTAAAATAAATTAACAAGTTTTAGTGTTTATTTAAAATGGAAAAACCTTTACTTTAATAAAATTGGATATTAATAAATCCTCATTATTTTATTCAAATAAACCTTTACTCTTTTTATCAAATAGAAATATTTTATTTTCAAAAGCTTGGCCAAGATTTAATTTGGCTCTATAAAATAATCCTTATTTATAATTATACCTTTTCTTTTGAAAACCAAATCTTTTTATTAAAAGATCCAAAAATAGTGATTCCAACTATTATAATTTTTATTTATTAATTGTTTATCTTTTTAAATCCCTTTAGGATTTTATTTGATCAAAATAGGTTTTGATGTTTCCAATTGGAATCAAAAAGTTTCTTCTCACCCTAAAAATCAACAAAATTTTATTTTTGTTTATTTATTTTTCACATTTCAAAATTTGGAAAATTTTGGGATGTGACACTAGTGGTAATTGTGATATATGTCGAAGCTAACCTTGTGGATAAAACTGTGGTACTATCTCATGAAAAAGAAAGAAAGAAAGAAAATTCTTCTATTTATGATCCTAGTGCACACCTTTTGTTGTGGATATACCAAATGGGTATACCTATGGCATAGTCTCATACCGGCAAGCCCGGGGTGGCCCATAGTTGGTGTTTAGGCCTATGGCATAACTGGGCGGCCCAGTTGCTGATAGACAAGGCGGAGGTCCAGCCAGGAGATGGAATGTCAACACCCGGATTTTTCAATCCTAGATGCCTGTTATGCCATACATCGCAATCCCAGGATTACCATTTTTGCGAGACATAACAGAATTGGATACCATAGTACTTCATCCATTACAAAAGATACATAAGTGCTTACACAAATGGGGATCTCATGATCCAGTTCTTAATACAACATCAAGCAGCGGAATACGTAATAATAACGGTAGCGTAGGCGAAGCTTGATCTTCGGGGTCACAGGCAATGCTGACGATGGGAGATGATCCTAGTTGTCGTAACCTTCCTGGGGTCCATCTTCCAGGTACTCCTCTTCATAGTATGGCCATGGGAATAGCCAGGGACAAAGCCATGAGTACTCTTTAAGTACTCGCAAACTAATACTAACAAGTAAAGGGTTTTTTTGGATAATAGGACACTAGGCTCTAGGGTTGTTTTGCAAAAGGCCAGGTTTATCTCTACTAAGTTCCAAAGCTAGTCACAATTTTATAACTCCTAAGTGGGATCTTGTAATTCAGGTCACAACTCTGTTGTGGTCAAGTCAAAGTCTCAATTTATTTCACAAGTCATTTTGAAAAGTCTGACGGGAGAACAGTATGGCCACTCCAACTTTCCATAACCGCGGACGCGGCTATTCGAATAGTTTGACACTCTGCAGACATTGTACACTTTCACCACAACATTCAATACATCCGTCAGGAACAAATCCTGAATTCACCATACTCAGTATGCGGATAATCAATCCTAACCTTTCGATTACACGCCCTAGTATCAGCACCTCTCCTGTGAGTTTGGCCTCCCAACCATGACCACTGTCATCTTGGGTACTGCACAAGTGGACAATCTTCACAAGGTAGCCTCAGCTCAGACCTTGGCCGGGAGGGAACTAATACTAAGGTATATAAGTTTCCAGTCAAGCCCTACCCAATATTAGGGTATTGTGGTTGTACTCTAAAATTGGAATGGTATCACATCCAGACAACCATCAGTTTTATAAAGGGCTAAGGCTCATGCCTCAAAAATTTTATCACCAGAATCATCAAGTGTTTGGAAACACATGTCCAAAACATTTCAATAGAATGATCCATCATTCCAAGGTTTTCATAACCATTTTTCCACCAAGTATTCCCATCTAAAGTTGATCAAGTTTTATGCTTAGCACTAGCATCTACAGGTGGGGGTAGTACTAATGAGGGGTGGTACTAGTGGAGTTTCACTAAGTCCAACCTTATATCTTAGGCTGATATCAAGGTTTCTAGCTTAGGCCAAATTTTATGCTCTTTATGCAACCTTCAGCACAACTGTCTAGTATCTACCAAACTCTTAGGTAGACTCTAAGTAAGCTTTGACAAAGAAATAAAGTAAGAAGCTTGCACATAAAACTAGGATTTGGTTTATCAAGTGGGTATGATCATATATGCTTAAGGCATATAGTAGTCATATCACAAGTATGGGTTTGTGGCATCCGTAGAGTATCTGGCAGGTGTTAGCTTGCACATTCACTAGTAGTATTAGGCTTGCATAGTAATTAGCTTGCATAGGTCAACTTGATTAGTAAGGCTTGCATCAGTGTCAATATAAGCTTGCCTTGTGCAGAGAGTGGTTGAAGTTTTCCTCGGCTTCCTCTTCGTAGTATCCTCCTTCCTCCTCGTATCCTTGGTCGGTACTAGCGTCTATGAATAAATACGAGGTACACAATCACCAAACAATACTTAACTACTTGCAATCATCACACAAGGGTCCTATAAATGATCTAGCATCATCTCTAACATTACAAGGTTAAGGCTTGGTTTAAATCTTTTTATTTTTAGAAAAGTAATTTCTACTCATTGAAAAACTACTTAAGATTTAATATTCTCCAAACTAAACATGGGATCATGTTGACACATGTCATCACCACATATTGTAGTCCATGGTAATGTGATTTAAAGTGGTGTCACAATTTAATAAGGTTTTACCCTTTTATTTTAATTAATTAAAGTGGCTAGAAATGCTTATGGGGCATTCTTTTATTACTTGAACATTACTTCTGCAAGTAAACCTATATATTTTTATATATTCTGAAAGGTATGGTTAAATGTGATTTTTGAGAGTTGGAAACAACTCAAAAGCTTTTATGGTTTAAATTTGAAAAATGTTTGAATGCAGAAAAGCTTCTGCCTTGTTATTTTTTACTATGGGTGATCTACATATCCAAATGACTTGAATCCAACGGGCTTGGATTAAGCATTCACAGACCTTTCCAACAAAATTGGTTTCATCCAATTTGGTGCACTGAATCGATCTGGGTTGATTTTTGAAGTTGGGTGCTGAAGTGTGTTTGAATTGAAATAGAAAAAGATTTAATTTGAATTGCTGGGCTATGCGGCAAAAGTTAATGGGCTGGCCTGCTAAGCGCAGTGCTCCCGCGGGCTGCTTAAGTGGGTGTCCCCACTCGTCAGTGACACGGGGCTGGGCGAAGCGGTATGGGGCAACGTGGATCGTTCGATCTAGTTCTAATCCAATGGCTGGGGGTCATCGTCGTCGTGAGACAACTCCGGCGAGAACTAAACCTAGCGCGGCGGTGAGGGTGATGGGGCTCACCGAGTGCAGGCGAGGTTGGCGAGGCTGAGCAGCGAAGTCGGCGACGAGCCTCCTGCACTGGTGGCTTCTCCCGGGCTGCTCCAATCGCTGGCTCCCTTCTTCTCGAGGCGGGCTCGGTGAAATTCGGAGGTGGTCCTCGCCTTGCTCGAGGCGGTGTGGCACGGTCGTGGGAGAGGGAGTGAGATGGTGTGAAGAAATCGTATGGGGGGTGGCCTCTATTTATAGTCGGCGAGGGACGTCAGGCGCCGGTGAGCTCGTCGGGGCGATACTGGTGACTAATGGCATGGGCAAGAGTAGGGGACGGTGTTGTGTCTCCTGGCGATGCTCAACGACATGGTCGCGAGGCCTGGAGCGGTGTGGTTTGGTCTGGAACGGGCGATGCTCTGCGCGGCAGAGGTGGCGTCTTCGACGGCGGGCGGTGGCTGTATGGCACGGGGCGGCAAACGGGGATGTCTGGCGGTCTCCTGGGTCGGTGGTGATCGTGTGTGCACGCGGTGAGGGCGGCGCGCGGTCTGTGGACGCTGGTCGAGGGTGGCGCTCTCGCGCACGCTCGGCATGGTCTGGGCGCGGCTTGTGCGCGTGGTCCAGGGCTTGGCAACGCTCGCGGCTGGGACAGGGAGTGGCGGTGGACGGTGGGCTGCCTCCCAGACAAGGTTGGCACAGCTAGTTCTTCCTCTAGCCTGCTATCCACAATGGGGTGACATGGAGGTGCTCGGCTGTTCACCATTAATGAAAATGGCAAGCTCACAGTGCTGCTAGTGTTGGGCTAATCTTTCTAGATGATCTACTGAGTTGTGTGTGAGCTAACTAGGGAACAAGTTAGGAAAGAATCACTGCACACTATAGTGTTTGATGTTTTGTTTGATTTGTGTCTGCAACCTATTTGATGAAATGGCCGCATGAAATCAAGTTTTGAATTTTGAAATGAATTTTGGTGGGTTTGCTAGATTGGTGCTGGTGAGTCTGCAGATGCTTGGGTTTTGAAAGTTGAGCTTGTTTGAGTGGGTTTTGGAAAAGTGGGATCTTCCCATATGAAGAAGATTCAATTTTGAATTGTCATTTAAACTATGCATTTGAAAGTTTCTGGATGATCACACAGTGGGCCTTGATACCTTGTTATGAGTACATTCAAGGGGTGCAAAGATCCAGAAAAGTTTACATTAGGTTCTGAAAGTTTGAGACAGCCAAAGTAGGCATGGGAGTTAAATTGGTCAAAATGACCATTCACTTAATATATTTGTTTTGATTTACTTGTCTTTAGGAAAAGTGTGGGAAATGTTTTAGATGATGTTCATTTCACCTAAGAAACATTTTACAAGCAATGGATCACACAAAAAGGTGGTTTTTAAAGAAATTCAAAATCCATGCATACACATATATATGCATTCATGAGTTTACTTAGAAAAGTTTTTGTTAACCCTAATCTTGATGATTAGTGTTTGATTATCTAAGTTTGGTATTTTGGGATGTTACAAACCTTCCCCTGAAACAAAATCTCGTCCGAGATTTGAAAAGAACGAAAAGATTACCTAGGATTTGAAGAGATCGGAAACTCCGTCTGATGTGATCTTCGCGTTCGGTAGCTTCCTCTTACGTGTGGTTGCTCCTTGAATCTTGAGAAACTTGATGCTTGAGTTACGGTAGTTCGAAAGGCCTCTTCCAATATACGGATGGGTACTTCGGGATAGGTCAGTTCATCGTTGATCTCTATGGTCCGGTGATCGATATTCTTGAATACTTCGGTCTTCTCGGGGACTTCGAGACATTTGCGAAGTAACGAGATATGGAACACATTGTGCACAGCTAACATCTCTTCAGGTAGTTCCAGTTGATAAGATACCTCTCCTCGATGGTTCAAAATTTTGAAAGGTCGGATATATCTGGGGGCTAACTTTCCTTTGAGTTGGAAACGCTGCATTCCCTTCAATGGCGACACTTTCAAATAAACAAAATCTCCGATGTTGAAGGCGAGGTCTCGACGTATCTTGTCGGCGTAACTCTTCTGTCGGTATTGGGCTGTCTTGAGGTGCTCACGAATCTTGTGAACCTTCTCTTCTGCTTCTCGTAGGATGTCGGGTCTGAAGATCTGACTCTCTCCTACTTCCGACCAGTTCAAAGGGGTGCGACACTTTCTTCCGTACATGAATTCAAATGGGGCCATTTGCAAAGCTTGGTAATGCTTGTTGTATGAAAATTCTGCAAGCGGAAGACAGTCTTCCCATTTGGATCCATATTCTAACACATGCTCTCGGCATATCTTGATGTTGATTTACTCGCTCTGTTTGTCCATCGGTCTGAGGGTGATACGCGGTACTGAAATCTAGGCGGGTTCCTAAACCTTCTTGGACTTTCTTCCAGAATCTCGAGGTAAACTAAGTTCCTCGATCCGATACTATATTCTTGGGACTTTATGCAAACCAACAATTCTAGCGATGTACAACTCTCCTAGCTTCAAACTCAGATAGGTGGTTTTGACGGGCAAGAAATGGGCGACTTTGGACAATCTGTCCACTATGACCCAAATAGAGTCATTTCCCCTACTAGAAGTAGGTAGTCTAGTGATAAAGTCCATTCCTACAGAATCCCATTTCCATTCAGGAATCTGCAAAGGTTGCAACAATCCAGCGGGTCTTTGATGTCCTGCCTTGACTCGCTGGCATATATCACATTTAGCGATATAGCTTCCGATTTCTCTCTTCATCTTATGCCACCAAAATTGCTCTTTCAAATCTTGATACATCTTCGTTCCTCCGAGATGGATAGAATAAAGAGCATCACGAGCCTCCTTCAAGATAACTTCTTTCAACTCCGAATCTGCTGGTACACAAAGGCGTCTTTTGTACCACAGAACTCCTTCTTCGTCCTCGGTGAATCCGGGTACTTTGCCTGTACCGATACGACGCTTGATTCCATCGATACTGGCATTTCCTTTCTGCGCATCTTTAATCTGACTGATTAAAGTGGGCTGAAGTTCTATGCTAGCCAAAAATCCTTCACTTACTAATTCCATTCGAAAATCGTCCATATCTTTGTGCAAACTTGGTTGCTCCTTCAAAATCATGGAGTTCAATTGGCTTTACCAAGGTGATAGTGAATGTCCAGGTCGTAATCCTTGATTAGCTCAATCCATCTTCTCTGCCTCATATTCAGCTCCTTCTGAGTGAATATATACTTTAGGCTCTTGTGATCCGAATAAATCTCACAACGGTTTCCCATCAGGTAATGTCTCCATGTCTTCAGGGCTAGAACTACGGCTGCGAGTTCGAGGTCATGGGTTGGGTAATTTTGTTCATGCTGCTTCAATTGTCGCGATAGATAAGATATAACTTTTCCTTCTTGCATTAGCACACATCCGAGACCAATCTTGGATGCGTCACAATACAAATCGAAGGGCTTCGTGATATCTGACATGATCAAGATTGGGGCTGAAATCAATCTCCTTTTGAGTTCTTGAAAACTCGCTTCACATTTGTCGGTCCATTCAAACTTCTTGTCTTTCTTCAGCAATTGGGTCATGGGTCGGGCGATACTAGAGAATCCTTCTACACACTTGCGGTAATATCCTGCCAATCCGAGAAAAGCACGAACTTGGGTTTGAGTGGTTGGGGCTTGCCAATCTTCTACATCTTTCACTTCGGCAGGGTCAATGGCAATTCCTCCGGCTGATACAATGTGACCGAGGAATCCTACTTCCTATAACCAGAATTCACATTTGCTAAATTTTGCATAGAGCTGATGCTCTCTATGGGTTCCAAGAATGGTCCTTAGCTGTAGCTCATGTTCTTCTTCTGATTTGGAATAAATCAGAATGTCATCGATGAAAACAATGACAAACTTATCCAGGAAGTCCATAAAAATCTTATTCATGAGGTTCATGAAATAAGCGGGGGCATTGGTTAATCCAAAAGACATGACGGTATACTCGTACAATCCATATCTGGTGGTAAACGCAGTCTTGGAATATCCTCTGCACGAATTTTGAGTTGATGATAGCCAGTTCTAAGATCAATCTTAGAAAACACCTGGGCACCGGTTAACTGATCAAACAAATCTTCTATCCTAGGCAAGGGGTACTTGTTCTTTATGGTGACATCATTCAACTTCCTATAATCCGTACACAAACGGTTACCTCCATCCTTCTTGTCCACAAACAAGACAGGTGATCTCCATGGGGACGCACTTGGTTGAATCATTTCTAACATGGAATCCAGTTGCTTATTCAGTTCTTATAGTTCTGACGGGTTCATACTATAGGGTCTCTGGGCTATGGGTCCTGTTCCGGGGATTAGTTCGATGATAAACTCGATATCCCGATCTGGGGGCATACCGGGCAAAACATCTGGAAATACATCGGGGTATTCACAGACTATCCGGACTTGGTCAATGGTAGGTTGGGCTAGACTCTTGTTACACTTGAATTGGCGAGGTAAGGTTTCAGATATATGCTCGACTGATATTCCGTGATCTTGGTCATGGTGATGGCTTTCTTGGCACAGTCAATCAATCCTTTATGTTTGGACATCCAATCCATTCCTAGTACTACTTCCAAACCTTTAGTTCCGAGTATGATTAGGTTAGCATAAAAATCTATGCCATGGATTTGGATAGGGACGACCTTGCAAATTTTCCTAGCCTTGGTGGTTGATCTGGGAATTTGTACAATCATCACATGCTTCAATTTGGTTGGTTGAATTTTACTAGTGCAGGCAAATTCTTCGGTGACAAATGAATGCAATGCACCAGAATCAAACAACACTCTTGCAAGTACTGAATTAACAGAAAACATACCCAGCACGACGTCTGGCGCTTCTTGAGCTTCTTCAGCATGCATGAGAAAAAGACGGCCATTGCGGTTGAGTGAATTCCCTGGGGCAAATCTTCTCCCTGGCTGGACACAATGCTGATGCGGAGCTGGGACATTGGAGTTGGGGGCTGTAGAATTCTTCTTGTTGGGGCACTCGTTGGAATAGTGGCCTTTATTTCCACAGTCATAACATGTCACTTGTGACTTGTCCTTGGCTGCGACAGGCACAACATTGCTTCCAGTCCTCGGGGCAGTGTTGGGGTTGGCGGTAGCATTGTTGATGTTGAACTTGGGTGGGGCACGGGTGAAATTGCTAGAGTTGCCGGGGTTGTTGTGATTTCCTCCGGTTCTAGGGTTTCCACGGTTGGGATAGGTCGGACGGGTCATAGGGGGTTTGTTGGTTCTTGGGGCAAATCCTGGAGATGGGTTGGGGCAATACTTTGGGGTCTGATGGGTTCCTGGTTGATGCATCATGCGACGCTTGTGGTTCTCATTGGCCTGGTTGATCTTTCCTTCCATCTGGATAGCAGAGTCGACAAGGGCTTCAATATCAATAAAGGGGATATTGACTAACACTGTCTGCATCTCGTCATGCAGACCATTCAGGAATCTTTCTTTCTTCTTGGCTTCGCTGTCTATTTCGTCCGGGGCATACCTAGCTAATGACAAAAATTTGTCACGGTATTCCACTACAGTCATCCTTCCTTGCTTCAATTCTCGGAACTCGTCTCTCATTCTCTTGATCAAACCGGGTGGCACATGGGTTCTGCTAAACTTGACCTTGAATTCCTCCCAGGTCATCATCTGGCCTCCGGTCATTGCACGAACACTGTTCCACCATGCCCTGGCATCTCCGGCTAGATAATGGGTGGCGAACAGGACTTTCTCGTTGGCTTCCACTCCTGCTACTTCTAAGTTATTTTCCATGGTTTGCAGCCAATCATCGGCGTCTAGGGGTTCTTCTGACTTGGTGAAAGCGTGGGTTGGTATTCTGGAAATTCTTAAGCTTAGATCCGTGGTTGTCCTGATTTCCATGGCCTTGGTTGTTGTGGGCTAGCTGGGCTATATGTTGCAGAGTGGCTAGGTTGGCAGCGTTCGCTCTTTTTAACCGGCGGTCAGAAGTCAACCTTTGCAGGATCTGCAACATCGGGTCCGGGGCTGAACCACTTCCTCCACGTAGCATCTGAAGATTTATATGGATCATGAGAAAAGAGGGAATTTGCTAAGGTTTTGGTTTTTTTTGAAAAGTTTTTAGAGTTTGACTCAGGTTTTTCTAGCAACTTGCTTTTTCATTCATTCACTCATAGCACACAGTACAACACACACCACAACAAAGAAAAACAGATGGTTTTAAGAACCATTACGAATATACGATCTGATGGGATGACTACTACTCACTACGCTAGTTCTCGGTGCTACTACTCCTCGAGTCGTGGCTTCATCATCTTGACAAGATCATCGATGAAGGCGAAATCATCCTCATCGGTGAAGAAGTCCATGGCACGATCCTCCAAAAATCATCGTCATTCTTGAGATAGGAGTAAGGGTCTCCACGAAGAACCTCTCGGCATTCTCCTTTCCTCTAGCGCATGTCTCTCTCGTGGATGGTCTCTTCCGAGATGAGATGCGATGGCGGCAGGCAATAATGCGCTCCTTCTTGTCGAGCTGACGGCGGCGAGACTTGCGATCCTTTGCTAGCATGGCGATGGTCTGATCCTTCGTCTTGATGATGGCAGACTTGTGGTTGCAATAGTCACGGCAATTGTCTAGTTCCTGCTGACGATCATACATCATGAAGCTAAGGTGGTCCAATTGATTCTTCAGCTCGGGGTGGTATGGGGCTTCCAGTGGTTGTCCATTTGCATCATGCCTTGGGCAAAACTCAAAGAGAGTACCTTTGATCTGATTGATGCTCTGCCCACACAGACGGGAAAGAGCTTCCTGCATTGCTCTGGCAAGTCCATCGAGCCAGTTGTTTTCCCTCAAGGTAAACTGAATTCCCTCCGCAGTGGGAGGTTCAATCTTTCCTCGGAGACTTGCAACAATTAGCCACTGCAGATCTTCTCCTCCTTGATCATTGAGCTGAGATCCGAAGAACTCGGGATGCGGACGCTCCAGAAGATCCGAAATCTGATCCAGATCCCTCTCAAAGATAAGGTCTCCTCCATTCCCAAGTTGGTAAAACTTGCTGTACTTCACGTCCATCCATAAAAATAGAGGATGAGTAGATTAGCAGAGTGATTAAGTGTGTCAAAATTTTATCTATTTTGCAAGAGTTTTTGAGGAACATGAAGTTTTATTAAATAATTAAAGAGGTAAGAATGAGAATAAGTTTTCATAAATATTTGTGTTCTTTGGTTTTGAAACTAAGTTTTTGGATCAACGTCCAATCTAACTAGGGTCTCCTATGGTCAGGATGGCTCTGATACCAACTTGTCAACACCCGGATTTTTCAATCCTAGATGCCTGTTATGCCATACATCGCAATCCCAGGATTACCATTTTTGCGAGATATAACAGAATTGGATACCATAGTACTTCATCCATTACAAAAGATACATAAGTGCTTACACAAATGGGGATCTCATGATCCAGTTCTTAATACAACATCAAGCAGCGGAATACGTAATAATAGCGTGGCGTAAGCTTGATCTTGAGGTCACAGCAATCTTGTGATGGGAGATGATCCTAGTTGTCGTAACCTTCCTGGGGTCCATCTTCCAGGTACTCCTCTTCATAGTATGGCCATGGGAATAGCCAGGGACAAAGCCATGAGTACTCTTTAAGTACTCGCAAACTAATACTAACAAGTAAAGGGTTTTTTTGGATAATAGGACACTAGGCTCTAGGGTTGTTTTGCAAAAGGCCATGTTTATCTCTACTAAGTTCCAAAGCTAGTCACAATTTTATAACTCCTAAGTGGGATCTTGTAATTCAGGTCACAACTCTGTTGTGGTCAAGTCAATTTATTTCACAAGTCATTTTGAAAAGTCTGACGGGAGAACAGTATGGCCACTCCAACTGTCCATAACCGCGGACACGGCTATTCGAATAGTTTGACACTCTGCAGAGATTGTACACTTTCACCACAACATTCGATACATCCGTCAGGAACAAATCCTGAATTCACCATACTCGATGTCGGATAATCAATCCTAACCTTTCGATTACACGCCTAGTATCGGCACCTCTCACGTGAGTTTGGCCTCCCAACCATGACCACTGTCATCTTGGAGTACTGCCAGTGGATAATCTTCACAAGGTAGCCTCGGCTCGGACCTTGGCAGGGAGGGAACTAATACTAAGGTATATAAGTTTCGATCAAGCCCTACCCAATATTAGGGTATTGTGGTTTATGCGCGCTAAAATTGGAATGGTATCACATCAGACAACCATCAGTTTTATAAAGGGCTAAGGCTCATGCCTCAAAAATTTTATCACCAGAATCATCAAGTGTTTGGAAACACATGTCCAAAACATTTCAATAGAATGATCCATCATTCCAAGGTTTTCATAACCATTTTTCCACCAAGTATTCCCATCTAAAGTTGATCAAGTTTTATGCTTAGCACTAGCATCTACAGGTGGGGGTAGTACTAATGAGGGGTGGTACTAGTGGAGTTTCACTAAGTCCAACCTTATATCTTAGGCTGATATCAAGGTTTCTAGCTTAGGCCAAATTTTATGCTCTTTATGCAACCTTCAGCACAACTGTCTAGTATCTACCAAACTCTTAGGTAGACTCTAAGTAAGCTTTGATAAAGAAATAAAGTAAGAAGCTTGCACATAAAACTAGGATTTGGTTTATCAAGTGGGTATGATCATATATGCTTAAGGCATAAAGTAGTCATATCACAAGTATGGGTTTGTGGCATCCGTAGAGTATCTGGCAAGTGTTAGCTTGCACATTCACTAGTAGTATTAGGCTTGCATAGTAATTAGCTTGCATAGGTCAACTTGATTAGTAAGGCTTGCATCTGTGTCAATATAAGCTTGCCTTGTGCAGAGCAGTGGTTGAAGTTTTCCTCGGCTTCCTCTTCGTAGTATCCTCCTTCCTCCTCGTATCCTTGGTCGGTACTAGCGTCTATGAATAAATACGAGGTACACAATCACCAAACAATACTTAACTACTTGCAATCATCACACAAGGGTCCTATAGATGATCTAGCATCATCTCTAACATTACAAGGTTAAGGCTTGGTTTAAATCTTTTTATTTTTAGAAAAGTAATTTCTACTCATTGAAAAACTACTTAAGATTTAATATTCTCCAAACTAAACATGGGATCATGTTGACACATGTCATCACCACATATTGTAGTCCATGGTAATGTGATTTAAAGTGGTGTCACAATTTAATAAGGTTTTACCCTTTTATTTTAATTAATTAAAGTGGCTAGAAATGCTTATGGGGCATTCTTTTATTACTTGAACATTACTTCTGCAAGTAAACCTATATATTTTTATATATTCTGAAAGGTATGGTTAAATGTGATTTTTGAGAGTTGGAAACAACTCAAAAGCTTTTATGGTTTAAATTTGAAAAATGTTTGAATGCAGAAAAGCTTCTGCCTTGTTATTTTTACTATGGGTGATCTACATATCCAAATGACTTGAATCCAACGGGCTTGGATTAAGCATTCACAGACCTTTCCAACAAAATTGGTTTCATCCAATTTGGTGCACTGAATCGATCTGGGTTGATTTTTGAAGTTGGGTGCTGAAGTGTGTTTGAATTGAAATAGAAAAAGATTTAATTTGAATTGCTGGGCTGCGCGGGAAAAGTTACTGGGCCGGCCTGCTAAGCGCAGTGCTCCCGCGGGCTGCTTAAGTGGGTGTCCCCACTCGTCAGTGACACGGGGCTGGGCGAAGCGGTATGGGGCAACGTGGATCGTTCGATCTAGTTCTAATCCAATGGCTGGGGGTCATCGTCGTCGCGAGACAACTCCGGCGAGAACTAAACCTAGCGCGGCCAGTGAGGGGTGTTGGGGGCTCACCGGGGTACGGGCGAGGGTTGGCGAGGCGGGCGAACGACGAAGTCGACGACGACGAGCCTCCTCGTACCGGTGGCTTCTCCTGGGGCTGCTCCAATCGCTGGCTCCCTTCTTCTCCAGAGGCGGCGGGCTCCGGTGAAATTCCGGCGAGGTGGTCCTCGCCTTGCTCTGAGGACGGTGTGGCACGGTCAGTGGGGAGAGGGGAGTGAGATGGTGTGAAGAAATCGTGCGGGGGTGGCCTCTATTTATAGTCGAGCGAGGGGACCGTCGGGGCGCACGGTGAGCTCGTCGGGGGCGACGTTACAGGCGGCTAATGGCATGGGAAAGAGTAGGGGACGGTGCTGTGTCTCCTGGCGATGCTCAACGACATGGTCGCGAGGCATGGAGCGGCGTGGTTTGGTCTGGAACGGCCGATGCTCTGCGCGGCAGAGGCGGCGTCTTCGACGGCGGGCGGTGGTTGTATGGCACGGGGCGGCAAACGGGGATGTCTGGCGGTCTCCTGGGTCGGCGGTGATCGTGTGTGCACGCGGTGAGGGCGGCGCGCGGTCTGTGGACGCTGGTCGAGGGTGGCGCTCTCGCGCACGCTCGGCATGGTCTAGGCGCGGCTTGTGCGCGTGGTCCAGGGCTTGGCAACGCTCGCGGCTGGGACAGGGAGTGGCGGTGGACGGTGGGCTGCCTCCCAGACAAGGTTGGCACGGCTAGTTCTTCCTCTAGCCTGCTGTCCACAATGGGGTGACATGGGGGTGCTCGGCTGTTCACCATTAATGACAATGGCAAGCTCACAGGGGTGCTAGTGTTGGGCTAATCTTTCTAGATGATCTACTGAGTTGTGTGTGAGCTAACTAGGGAACAAGTTAGGCAAGAATCACTGCACACTATAGTGTTTGATGTTTTGTTTGATTTGTGTCTGCAACCTATTTGATGAAATGGCCGCATGAAATCAAGTTTTGAATTTTGAAATGAATTTTGGTGGGTTTGCTAGATTGGTGCTGGTGAGTCTGCAGATGCTTGGGTTTTGAAAGTTGAGCTTGTTTGAGTGGGTTTTGGAAAAGTGGGATCTTCCCATATGAAGAAGATTCAATTTTGAATTGTCATTTAAACTATGCATTTGAAAGTTTCTGGATGATTACAAAGTGGGCCTTGATACCTTGTTATGAGTACATTCAAGGGGTGCAAAGATCCAGAAAAGTTTCTGTTAGATTTTGAAAGTTTGAGACAGCCAAAGTAGGCATGGGAGTTAAATTGGTCAAAATGACCATTTACTTAATATATTTGTTTTGATTTACTTGTCTTTAGGAAAAGTGTGGGAAATGTTTTAGATAATGTTCATTTCACATAAGAAACATTTTACAAGCAATGGATCACACAAACAAGGTGATTTTTAAAGAAATTCAAAATCCATGCATACACACATACATGCATTCATGAGTTTATTTAGAAAAGTTTTTTGTTAATCCTAATCTTGATGATTAGTGTTTGATGATCTAAGTTTGGTATTTTTGGGATGTTACATGGAAGGCGACGTGCCACCGCCTATGATGGAAGCCGGAGCCTTGGAAGACACGGAGACTAGTTAGTGTTAGTCTAAGACTCTGTAACCGTATCCGGCTGGGACTCTCCATGTAACCCTAGGTCCTGGCGCTCATATAAGCTGGCCTACGGGAGCCCTTAGGACACAAGAACAACAAGTGCATAGCACTACCCGCACACAGCGAACCCCCAATCCTGTAACTCGGCGTATTGCCATTATAGTGATTTATAGCAAGAGTAGGATCTCGCCACCGTCGTGAGATCTGAACCTGGGTCACGCCGACCCGGACGCTCTCCGTCTTCCCCCCACGTCTCTAAAATTCGCCGTTGGGATACCCCTATGGCGTACGTGTCGACAAAACCACGACAGTTGGCACCCACCGTGGCGCAAGAGGCGCTTACAGCACGGATCCGGCGGGATCCCTCACCGTCTTCGAAGACGGCCAATCGCATCTCCGCCGGTGCTCCGGCTTCGTCGTCGCTTTTGAGAGTATGAAGAGGGTTTATATCTCTCCTCTCGAGCGTATGACCAAATCGGCGATGTCGCGGAAATCTTCATCAAACTCATCTGCAACTTCGGCGCGTCCCTGTATGGGCTCGTGAGCGCTGCCGATATTTTCGTCAGCATGCATCTTCATTGCTCCGGGCACGTCGTACGATTCTCAAGACGAGCAACTCAGCTGATTCAAATCGTTACCGTATTTGTGCCGGTTCAGATCCAAGTTGCAAGCTGAGACATGATCGATCTGTTGGTGCTGCACACATATCGATCGTATCAAAAGAAAAAACAAAACAAGATGCTATTGTAGATATTCCGATGGTTATGGATCGAGTTAGCTCTCCTGCCGTAGGAAATTCTGCATGTACGCATCACATATTTACCTTGGAGGAAAATTTGTCATGAGTTGGTCAGATTAATTTGTTCACGTGCTGTAAAGCAGGGAATAAGATTGATTGATGTAACCGCGTGTGGAGTTTCATGATTGAGCTCGTACCGGAAACACGTCCGATGCAAACGACTGACAATTGTATACATATACGACAACAGTTCCGCTTTGTCTTCATCATGGCAACCTTTTGACCGGATTTCTGCTGGCCAGATTCATCTTCATCGTGACGACCTTCCGACTAGCTACATCTCGGACGGATTCATATTTGTCGTGAACAACACCGACTACGCACTACAGCTAAGTCACTATTTATATTTAATATTTTAATTATTTATGATCATCTAATTAAGATTGGTTCACTCATATCCTCAGTATTTTACCGCTTTCATTATTGATCACACCTTTTCCACAATTTGCCTTGCGCTCGTGAGTATAAACTTTTTACTGGCTTGCCATTTAAGGCCCTGGTACCATGCAAAAAACCCGCCTTCAGGCGTTAGCTTAAGTTTTCTGGACACACGTTTTCTTGTTTTTATGTGGATTCCGGAGTAGTGACTTCTCGGCACTCAAAGCCGGCGTTTTAGCCTTGGGTTCTGGACGGTGCCATTAGGCATCATCACCTAAGGACATTGTTCTGTGCTGCGAATCTTCTGTCTCACGAAAGGTCAAGCATAAAAACCAGAATAATGGATAAGCCAGCACGTTCTTAAACAAAATTTTACATAAGCTGTTCAAATTTAGTTGAGTTTTTTTCTCCTAAATAGTTTTATGTGTCCATCTACTGCATTGTTTCAGCTTTAAAGCATTTAAAGGCCATGTTTGTTTCGCCTTATATTTGTTTGTTGGACACGATTAAAGGAACAATTTAATACAGTTGTATTTTTATGTTTATGTTTCAGGTACATAACGCTTGGACATTGCCGCGTTTCTCGGAATAAGGTGTTTTAAGCCGGATTTTCACTAGGCTTGACACCTAGGGGGATGCAATTGCAATTGTTGACCAAGACTTGAGCCGCCTTTGAGGATGTCGGATCGATGGTAGGGGGCTTGACATCTCTAATTTAAGAGCTTTGTCCTGTCTTGCGTCCAAGACGGAACAAACCTCGGGGGCTACAGTACGATGATCTCCAAGACATGGTTTAGTTCTCTTTGAGCATCAAGCCGGAAAATTCATGTGAATTCCACCTTGACACTCGGGGGCTACACCGATGCTGAAATTTTGTGAAAGTTCTCTCTAGAGCACCAAGTCGAAATTATTTCCGACTTGGCGCTCGAGGGCTACAATTGTTTGATGTACAATTATATATGTTCTTTTGAGCATCAAGCCACCTTCGACGAAGCTGACTCAATGCTCGGGGGCTACATATGGTTATGTCAACAAAACTTTCAAGACGGTGAAGAATCCTGCTAGCGGAACCCGTGGGCTCAACATCAATTTTACCTTCACGGAAGTTTTACTGGGTTACACGGCTCGATGGCCTAAACGCCCGTGATATGAGAGGCTCTAAGACCTTAATTTGGCAGCCTTTATGACTGTGGCCCGGTAGCCGTGATTTTTTCCGGCTTGCATACCATCCTATATGGATGATGATATTGAAGACGTTCCTAGAGCTTGGAAGAATCACTAACAATTTGTTAGAAAATTCTTCGCCTTGGACTCGTTCACAGAAGCATACAAGCAACTCTCTGGCTAGGCTTAGTCGGATGAGAATATGATATGGGAGCTCTCCAAGATTCTTCGCGAAGCACGCCTATAAATTGAAGACGACGTGATAGTTACGCTCAATGCTAGACGGAGGAATGCGATGATCTTGAAGAACTCCGGGGGCTACTGTTGTGGATATACCAAATGGGTATACCTATGGCATAGTCTCATACCGGCAATCCCATGGTGGCCCACAGTTGGTGGTTAGGCCTATGGCATAACCGGGCGGCCCAGTTGCTGATAGACAAGGCGGAGGTCCAGCCAGGAGATGGAAGGCGACGTGCCACCGCCTATGATGGAAGCCAGAGCCTTGCAGGACACGAAGACTATTTAGTGTTAGTTTAGGACTCTGTAACCGTATCCGGCTGGGACTCTCCATGTAACCCTAGGTCCTGGCGCTCATATAAACCGGCCTATGGGAGCCCTTAGGGCACAAGAACAACAAGTGCATAGAACTACCCGCACGCAGCGAACCCCAATCCTGTAACTCGGCGTATTGCCATTATAGTGATTTATAGCAGGAGTAGGATATCGCCACCGTCATGAGATCTGAACCTGGGTAAACTGTGTCACGCCGACCCGGACGCTCTCCGTCTCCCTCCCCCCACGTCTCTAAAACTCGTCGTTGGGATACCCCTATGGCGTACGTGTCGACAAAACCATGACACCTTTGGGATGCCAACAACTCCACTAGCTTTTGAATGATCTATGGTATAACCCCGGATTTTGGCTATGATTTAATGACATGATTGGCATTATTGTCAATGTATGGGCAAAAGTATTGGTATTATCAAAGGGAGTGTGAACACTTGCAAAAATAAACAACCAACAATCCTTGAAAAAAAGTAAGAAAATCAAAAGATATCTTTGAAGATCCACATAACAAGTCCTCGGCATGGACTCGTTACTATTTTATGAATTTTTATTGAAAATCAATGATTGGATTATAAGTGTTTTTTATAGACTTGATTCATTGATGTGGGTGTAGATAAGACACTTTATTGTTATATTACTTAGGACATGGAAATCTCTTAGTCTATTATGCTATTTAAAAATCCTAGTGTTCATTGGCAAGCTGAGCGTTGACTAGAAGAATTGGATTATTTGCTACACTACGAGTTGTTCATATTAATATTAAACTCTACTTTGATTATCTTAAATTGCCAAAGCCTGTATACTACTCTTGTCATCTCTCTAACTTTGATAAGCCTCGCAAATGAATGAAGTGTTATGCACATATGACTACCAACCGTAAGTGAATTCTTATTCTCATTGTTTCAAGTTTAAACGCTGAATTCCTTATAGTTCTTTTGTTTCTTCTTGATCGAGGGCGATAAAGGTTTGAGCTTTGGGGAAGTTGATGGCTCTGAAATTTTCCATCTTTCTCTGCATTTAAACATTTTTTTAGTCAAGCAATTGATAAGATACTTTCAATCCTTGCCACTAATGACTAATAATTGCAAAGATATGCAAAAACTTGTTTTGAATTATGTTGTGCAGGAAATCACGGGGTTTAATGCGGAATCAGGAGTCATAATGAAGGAATTGGAGGAAATCCACACATCCAAGTAATTGGGGATCAATTTTTAGGCGCTAGTGCGCGTAATGACCAACGGTATGGGCGGGGACCGCCCATACGGGATGCTGACGGCTTCGTCTCTTCAAACCCTCTGTCTTTCGTGAAGACACCTATATATTTTGAGGCTCCAGCTGCCGCCCAGAGAGCAGCTATTCTCAGATTTCATCACACCACCACCAAAGGAGATCCACACCATTGTTCATCCATTCCACCACCCATCCCTCCACTAGCCATAGCCATTGCTTTGTACTTTAGATCTCCTTGTGATTTGGCGACCATTTTAAGAATATTTGATTTCAATCTAAATATTTTGAATAATGATTTTTATCCTTGATCTGTTTGTTATGAGTGAGTAGTCCTCACGGGTTTCGGGTTGAGGAGAAACCTCACGGCAATTATGTGAATCTAATCATGAGAGTATTGTATTTTGTTTGCAATTGAGATTTGTATCTTCTGTTTCTTTGTCTCTTGTGTCGATATATGGACCTGTAGGTACCCAAGATCCCATATATTGATAAAGGCTTGAGGTGAGATACTTGGCTAGCGGCGATCTCATAGGAACCCCACTGACAGAAAGGGTAGTACGATCTTTGCTTAGCAACCCATTAGGGATCACAACAACATCACCACTTCATTCTTTAATCTGTGTTCTTCACTTAATAATCGTTTGTAGCCCGTGGCTTCGGTGTGCACTCGGTTGGATTAAAAGGCTATTGCTATGCCCGCTTCATCACGGGGGCTTTAGCATACTAGTATGTCTTGCCGACAAGAGATTATCTTCGTTCAAACATTACACATGACTATGCTTATTATTATCTTTTATCCCATATGATGTGCAGCTGCAGGTGTGTCACATCCCAAAACCAAATTTAGAAACGTGAAAAATAACTAAAATAAATAAATAATTGTTGAAATTTAGGGTGAAAAGAAACTTTTTGATTCCAAGTGGAAACATCAAAACCCTTCTTGAACAAGATTTGAATAAAATGGAATCCAACAAATTTCAATCAAGTGAAATGCATTCATCAATGAATGTATCTTGAAATTTAAACACTTGGAAAATTTAAACCAAAACCCTAAAACCCTAATGGAAGAAAATCATTTCCAAGATCTCTCTAAGACTATGGATTTGATCCATATAAAAATTTAGCAACAAACATTTATAAATGATCAAAAATGATAAACAAAAATATTATAAAACCTTAGAAATTGGTTTCATTCAATTTGGATCCATAGATAAAACTTATGAATTTAATAAGATAAAAAGAAATATTTTCCAAAAGCTAATAAAGCTCCTAGCTAAAATCCATACCAAATTGTGAGAAAAATAATCCTAAAAGGATTTAAAAGGATAAAAAAATATCAAATAAAAATATACAAATTGGAATCACCAATTTTGGATCAATAAATAAAAAAGATATGGATTTTATGACATAAAGAAAGAAATAAATAAGGAATATTTAAAAGCCAAATTAAATCTTGGCCAAATCCATAAACAAATGAAAGTTTATTGAATAATAAAAGGGAGTAAAAGATTATCTAAATAAAATCATAAGGATTGAACAATATCCAATTTTATTTAAATAAAGATAATTTGCCTAAACTAAATAATAAATCCCAAGGAAATTATTTAGAAGACAATTTAAATATTGAGTTAAATCCATAAGCAAATGGAATAAAGATAATCCAAATCCAAATAAAATAAAGGAATAAAGAAGATTCAAATAAAATTATATGGGATTAAACCAAATTCAATTCTATTTAAATGGAGACAAAATCCCTAAGGTAAATGATTAATTAAATCATGAGAAAATAATAAATTTGAATTTGCCAAAATGGATTAAAAAGTTATCTAATTAACTTAAAAAGAATTATTTGAATAAAATTTATATGGGTTTAAAATTATATTTGATTTTATTTGAATAAAGACAAATGTCCAATTTGAATGATTAATAAATCATATTGAAATGTTTTAAATAATTAAAAGTGAATTATTTGCACTAATGAATAAATAAAACCTACTAAAAAAGCTTTGGTAAAAATTAGAATTCATATAGAAGTTTGAAAATATATTTAAAACCTTATTTAACTAAAGAGAAAGGTCTATTTTAAATAAATAATAAACAATAAATGAATAAAAGAATGATTCCAAAAAGATCTTTAAAATACATTGATAAACAGTATTAAAACTTACCGAAAGTTTAAAAAAGTTTTGAAAAGATTTGATGAATAAATCTGATTTCAAATGAGAGTTAAAATTCAAAATAGAAATTAGAAAAAAGAAAAAGAAAAGAAAATAGAATAAAAAGAAAGAAAGAAGCAACCCAACCTAGTACAGCCCAGCAGGCCCAACTAGCCCATCTCCTCCTCTCTGCCCGAACCTTTTTTTTCACTCGCAAACGCACCCGCGCAGTCACTGATTCTGCGACCCCACGCACAACCTTCCACCTCGCTAACAGAGCGACCCCACTGCCAGCTAGTCTTGTTCCCCACCCGCGACCAGTTCATCCCCAACCTCACTGCCGTTTGCTGCGCTAATTTCTCGGCTTAAATTCTCTTTACTGCGCGATCAATTCTCGCGAGTGACCACACACGTTAAAGCGCCCACGTCTTCTCCTCCTTTCCCCTCACTTGCTCCTCCCTCTCTACCTCCAGGCTGTGCCAATTTCTCGCTTACAGCCCATTGCCCCGACGACCTTCCCCGACCGATTCTGGCGAAGCCAGACCACCTCCCACTCCCTGGCACCCACTAGCTTGCTCCCCATCGTCAGGCGCACCTGCCCATAGCCCCAGCTTGTTCGCGCATGCCTCGCAGCCTCGTCAACGTCGACGACTGAGCATCACCACCGTCTTCTCCAACTCCGTCGAGCCCCCCCGGTAAATTCTGAGCGCGCCTCTCTCCCTAGTTGACACTTGCATAATCAGTGTTGTCTTGCGTATCTAACAAACCTTTTATATTGCCTTCCTGAGCCGTGTATCCTCACCAATGACGACACCAGAGAGAGCCGTCGACAGAGACGACTCCGGCGAGCAATCCCCTTCGCTCTCATGCGCCCCCTGCTCTCCAAAGACCACCTCGAGCATCAACATGTCGCTGCGAACCTGGTGAGCAATGTCCCCCTCTCCATTGCTTCCTAGTTTCACTGGAAGGCATATGCCCAAGCGCGCTGCCGCCATCCACCGTCGCAGCGCCACCAGATTGTGGTTAGTGTGCTCAGGACCGTTGGATCTTGTAACATCCCAAAAATATTAAACAAGAATCATCAAACTCTAATCATCAAAATTAGGGTTAACAAAGACTTTTCTAAATAAAAATATGAAAGCATTCATATGTGTGTGCATTAAAATTGGGAGTCTTTTGAATTGCCATGATTGTGTGTTTCTTTCCTTGTAAAATGATTCTTAGGTGAAATAAACATCATCTAAACAACCCCCACACTTTTCCCAAAGACAAATAAATCAAAACAAACAAAATAAAGGAATGGTCACTTTGACCAAATTAACTCCCATGCCTACTTTGGTTATCTCTAACTTTCAGAACTTAACAGAAACTTGTTTGGATTTTTGTGGCATCCCGCAAAACCACTACTAGAAAATCGCGTTGATTTTTGTGCATCGCATCGTCATCATCATGCATGGTTGTCTGCATTATTTTGAAAAGCCTAGTTTTGATTTGTACAAACACCCCTCTTATTTTTCAAACACAAAACCCCGAGCGTATCGGATATTTTGTTTCCCTAAAAACTATTTTTGCGAAGTGGTTTGTTTAATTAGAACAGGACCAAACAAACACAAATAATAAAACAGCCCCCCCCCCCTAAATCTATTCCCACCCAAATCCTATCTACCCTCCAACCACAGACCGCCACATCATCCCTCCACCTTTTTCCTACCCACCTGCCACCTCATCCATGCCCCTCTCCTCCCTTTTCACCCAGTCCACCCTCCCTCCCAGCCCGGACCCACACAGCCGTCCCCACCCCTGGGCAAACCCACCCTTTCTCCCCTCTCATCCTGCGTGGCCCCGCCCACCTCCTGGGTCCCACCAGTGACCCACATGCCCAGCACGCCCACGCTGACCCACCACCACGCCCCTCCACACGTGGCCCCGACACCTGGTCCCACGCCCTCGCGACCCCGCCTCCCCTGGAACCGCCTCCCCCGCACGCGTCCTTGGGTCCCACCACCCCTGGCCGACCCCACCACGCGCCCACCCCGCGGTCGCCCTCTTCCTCCCTTCTTCCTCTCCCAAGCCTTCCTCCCGTCGGCGTCGCTCCGGCGCCCTAGCCGCTTGGCGCCAGAGCCGCCTTCGCCCGGCGCCCGCTCACGCCAGCCTCCGCCGCCTTGCCCACGCCACCACATCACCGGCGCTCGCCGCCCGCAACCTCGGCGCTCCTCCACCGCTGCGGCCTCCTCCCGCGCCAGCTCCGGCTCGCCGTCCCGCCGCCCGTTCGCCCGGGCGCCGAGCCCGCCTCTACCTCGCCCCGCGCCGCCCCGGCTCGCCCTCCCCGCAAGCGTCCCCGGCGAGCTCGTCGCCTCTGCTACCTCCCGCCGCCGCCAGCGTCACGTCGCCGGCGCATCCTCCCCTCACCCCGCCGTCCGCCGCGTAGCTGCTCCCCTCCGCGACGACCCCCTCGCCCCTCACCGACGGCCACGCCTCCCCGTCCTCTATCCCGCGCCGCTCGAGCCGCCCTCCACCGCGTCCGCTCGCCTCCGTCTCCGCCCGGGCTCGCCGCGCCGCCAGCGCGCGTCCTCGCCCCGAGCGCCGCCCCTCTCCGCCAGCGCCCGCTCGCCAACCCACCTCGCCGCCCGTCTCCCCCGACCGCGCGCAGCGCCCTCCTCGCCTCCCTCCTGGCCGCGTCCCCGCCGTGCTCCGCCGCCGCCGGCGACCCCTCCATCCGCGTCTCGGGTCCCAGCAAGCTCCTGCCCTTCGCTGTCCTCCCGCGGCCGCCGACCTTGCATCTGGAAGCGCTGGGCATGCGCCCGTGTTTGCCTGTGCGTGTGTTCTTGGCCTCAGCCTACCGTTTTGTGGTTTGTCAGACAAGATCGTCCGAGGAGGCAACACCCTGTGCTCTGCCTGTGTTCCAAGGCCGGTTGAACCAGTGTCTCTGGTTCTTGACACCTCGACATGGGTTCCAAGTACTCTCGCTTGGACGACGCAAGATCTCCTACTCAAACCGAAGACCTTCGACATGGAACGACAAAGACGGCTACCAGAGCCATGGTCCTGAAGATTCCTGGATGCCAAGATCTCCCTCAGGGACTCGGGTACCTCGATGCCCCGATTCGAAGACCGATCCCGGCGTACGAGAACCCGAAGGCCGACCTCGCCAAGACCCGAACCGGGAGGACGCAAGGATCGCCACGAGAACGACAAGCGCTTCACCCGAAGCCAAGACCGACCGAACTTGAGGTCCCGACAAGATCTGCGCAACGACAAGATCGGCACCAACCAGGGCGGACCCGCTGCGCCACGACACCGACCCTAGTCCCGCACCCGGACGTGCCAAGATCTACCCCGGTTCGAAGACCCTAACCCCGGAGCCCGAGAACGTTCCGCCGAACCCTGGACCATGTCGAACCCCGAACCCCGGAACCCCAAGAACGTCGAGAACCCTAATGTGTGAATTCCTTCCCGAAACCCTATTTTATAACATAATATAACTTGCCGCATTATAATTGTCATCTCGCATGCATATCATGTGGTTTGGGGGCCTTATGCCGATTCACCTAATAATTAAATATGGGGCCCATATGCGGGCAAACCTAGTCTTATTTTGGTCCCATTTAACTTTGTGTAGCGAACCCGGTGCTATCTCTTGCCATGCTAAAACAACATTTAAATTGCGGGGTTTCTAAATAACTTGAACCATTTAATTAATTGTCGGGACCCCGGTTCCGCTTAATCTGACCTAATTGCATCGCACCTTTGCCATGCCATCCATCATGCGTGCATCATGCCGATCTTCTGCCGTTGTATTAAATAGTGTATCCGGTGTTTCTTCTAGTGTTTTGGTTCTTCGCGGATAAGGCCGTTGAGTTGATGTGAGCTTCGTCCCGATCTTCGGTTGAACCTTCGACATGTTTTCAGGCGAGCATCTCCCCCTTTCTACCTATCTTACTTTTATAGTATTTATTCCCTCCTGTTGATCTATTGCTATCTGTGTTGCGATGCTTTAGTTTCCGTACCTGTGATATACCGTGCAGCCCTATATTGCCTTGGACACATCCTATTACCTGTTTTTTGGTAGATAGTTGGACTTGCGCGTCGTAGTTGCTTGCTCAAGTGCTGATGTGTGTCGTCATATGCCACAGTTGTTGATGTATTGCCGCATGTTGATGCTGGAGATGATCCTAGTTTTACTTACTGTTCACTTTAAATTCCTGTTTAACAACTAAAATTGAAATAAGCAGAGGCATCGGTGGGTGATAGAAAATATTTGGTTTCCGAACGCCCACTTGTGTCCCGTAAGACCCCGAGTACTTGATACCTGTTCCTTGATTTATCGCGCTATCCACATCCGGGAGGTATATGGGACCCCCCTGAGCCAGAGCTTGATTCAGTCTTATTTCTTGGGGCCACAAACTAGTTTGAGGTTTTATTTACGATCCTGTACTTATGCCATGCTACTTTATGTATTTAAATTGTGCGACAGATAGCACACTGTACTGTTTAGGATAGTGGCACGATTCCGCGGTGTCGACAAGCCCAGTTTTGGGTTCCCAGTCGTTCACAGCCGTCCCCACAACCTTGAGTCCGTCTCGGAGCTTGCTTACTTCGTTGCGGGTAGACTCCAAGGGGTGGCCCCCTGAAATATTTCTGAATCCTGTGATTGTTCAGTCGTGAAAGCCTCGTTGGGTTTTGAGTTGGTTTTCAGGGTTGATCGAGCGTGTGTTGCTATTGGTGCACCCCGGCCGGGTAAAACTTTCTGAAAGCCGTGTCCGCGGATATGGACGACTTGGAGCACAGTATCTCGATCATAGACAAGCATAACTAAAGTTTATTGCTATAAATTTGACTTTATAATGACTAGTAATCAGCTTCACTATAATGGAATGGCTAAATAATACTGCCCACAATTGCTTGTTTGGAGTGTAAACTTGCGACCTTGTACTGACTAGTAAGTATTGCAACTACAACGGCATGGCTGAATAAAAGTACCAACAACTGCTGGGTTTAAGGGTTATCTCATGCTAATTGTATCTGACTAGTAAGTGTTGCCACTATCACGGAATGGTTAACTAAAAGTGCTCACTGCTTACTTTATCAGGACGATTATCTAAACCTGACTAGTAAAGTGCCGCAACTATAACCGAATAAGTAAAACTGCCAACCGTGTGAGTTCCTCGGTTGACTTCCTCGTTTGGTCTCGAGGGGGAAACGCCAGGATGGGTTTGTTTGACGATAGTGTCAGGTTGGTTCCGGATAGGTCCTTCTTACCCCTCTCTGATTGACGCCAGTGTATCGAGTCTCTATAGGTTGTTTAGTGCATCTTTGCCGCTTGATCCACCATACCTTTGTGGCGAGGACCGCGAATTCTAGCCTCTCCGTGTCTCGGCCTCGATCGACGCTCCTCTTTTTCCTTTGCCCTTTGTCGGCACCCTTTTGTTTAAGCAGGTTTTGAGATCGACGCCGTTAGCAGGGTTACCCTTCCGGCTTGGCCTGGGCAGGGTTATGGACGCCATTGGTTATTCTTCAGGGCTCTTAGCCCCATTTGCATCTTGTCCGTAGCTGGACGCTCTATCATTTTCAAGGTGATTTGGTTCTTTGTATATCATATCTGTATTCTTGACTCATGGAGTCATTTTTTATATCCATTACGTGGGTCCCATCGAGGACTGTGTAATGTTATTACCGTTTTCCACCCGCACGAAAGTGCTGGTGGCGCTTTGAATCGTTCTATGCGGGTTTGGCGAATTTTGCTCAAACTTGCATAGGTCCGATCGAGGTGTTACAGTGGTATCGAGCTCAGTGATGCGATACCCCACAAGTCCAGCCTGTAGGATAACCTAGCTAACGGCCGCTGTAGAGTGTCAAAACTATTTTGAAAAATCGGTTGGATAGTTCTGGTTAGGTCTGATTTTATTCCTTCCCCCTCTGCTGCTCTCCTCTCACCTCAGCGTGTTTTGAATCCGCTCTCTTCCCTCTCTTCGAGTCCAGGATTTCTCGTGGTTGGGTTTCCGTCGTACCTTCAGGGTTTCGCTTTCTCCCTTTTGTAACGGAGGTGCTACGATCATCAATCTGCAACTGGTCTGTTGTGCCCTTCATCCGACCTTTTGTTCTGAGCTCTTTATCAATATGTGTTCCTTGCTGGATATCAGTGTCGTTGAAAGACATATGAGAAGGACGAGCATTGGTGAAGTTGGGGTTAACCTTGAGCATGTGTTGTTCATGCCAATGAAACCATCGCGGAACCTAATCATTGTGTCTTTCATACGATTTCTGCTGGCATCATCTCTTTGTTTCGGATACCGCCTATGAAGATCTTGGTCTAAATCTAGAGTTGAGTTGCCCGATTCTCCTACTCATGTATAGAGTTGATAGTGTGGAGTGCAGGATGGACTGATCACCCTACCCGACTCTTCTTTGTCGCTCTGTACATCGAACTGGTGGATCAATGTAACTTTTCCCTCTTCTAACGGAAGTAAGGGGTGGCCTTATCGTTTGATGCCTCTATCTTCGTCCTTTGTTTCTCCGGAGTGTTCTCTCGACGGTCAGGAACAACGACCCTTTGTTGGTGGTGTCGCCGTTTACAAGATGAAGAAGGAACCCTTGTTAGTGGTGTCGTGAGGATCTACCGGCGAGAAGATGCAGATAGCCGCCTTCCTTCCGGTACCATGAGGCGGATCTCGAGGCGAGATCCATTGTTAGTGGTGTCGAATTGTGGCATCCATAAAACCACTACTAGAAAATCGCGTTGATTTTTGTGCATCGCATCGTCATCATCATGCATGGTTATGCATTATTTTGAAAAGCCTAGTTTTGATTTGTACAAACACCCTCTTATTTTTAAACACAAAACCGGCGTATCGGATATTTTGTTTCCTAAAACTATTTTTGCGAAGTGGTTTGTTTAATTAGAACAGGACCAAACAAACACAAATAATAAAACAGCCCCCCTAAATCTATTCCCACCCAAATCCTATCTACCCTCCAACCACAGGACCGCCACATCATCCCTCCACCTTTTTCCTACCCACCGCCACCTCATCCATCCAGCCCTCTCCTCCCTTTTCACCCAGTCCACCCTCACCCTCCCTCCGGCCCGGACCCACACACGTCCCCACCCTGGGCAAACCCACCTCTCTCCCTCTCGGCCCGCGTGGCCCGCCCACCTGGGTCCCACCAGTAGCCACATGCCTCGCCACGCCGCGCGCAAGACGCCGGGCTGCACGCCCTCCACGCCCTCCCCGCGTGGCCCATGACACCCTGGTCCCACCACGCCCTCGCGACCCCGCCTCCCCCGCACGCGTCCTTGGGTCCCACCACCCCTGGCCGACCCCGCGCCCACCCAGGTCGCCCTCTTCCTCCTTCTTCCTCTCCCAAGCTGCTCCCCGTCTGGCGCCGCTCCCGCCTAGCCCGGCGCGCCCAGAGCTCGCCCGGCGCCCGCTCACGCCAGCCTCACGCGCCACGCCACCACGCCGGCCTTCGCCCGCCCCGCAACCTCGGCGCTCCTCCACCGCTGCGCCTCTCCCGCGCCCGGCGCCTCCGGCTCGCCGCCCGCCCGTTCGCCGTAGCGCCCCGCCTCTACCTCGCCCGCCGCCCAGCTCGCCCTCCCATAGCGTCCCGGAGCTCGCCGCCTCTGCTACCTCCCGCCGCCGCCAGCGTCACGTCGCCGGCGCATCCTCCTCACCCGCCGTCGCGTGGCTGCCCTCCGCGACCTCGCCTCACCGACGGCCACGCCTCCCCGTCCTCTATCCCGCGCCGCTCGAGCCGCCCTCCACCGCGTCCGCTCGCCTCCGTCTCCGCCCGGGCTCGCCCGCCGGCGTCTCGCCCAGCGCCGCCTCTCCGCCAGCGGCGCCGCTTCGCCAACCCACCTCGCCCGTCTCCCCGACGCGTGCAGCGCCCTCCTCGCCTCCCTCACAGCGCGTCCCGCGTGCTCCGCCCCGGCCGCCCTCCATCCGCGTCTCGGGTCCCAGCAAGCTCCTGCCCTTCGCTGTCCTCCCGCGGCCGCCGACCTTGCCTGCCCTGGAAGCCGCGCTGGGCATGCGCCCGTGTTTGCCTGTGCGTGTGTTCTTGGCCTCAGCCTACCATTTTGTGGTTTGTCAGACAAGATCGTCCGAGGAGGCAACACCTGCTGCCTGTGTTCCAAGGCGGTTGAACCAAAGGTCTCTGGTTCTTGACACCTCGACATGGGTTCCAAGTACTCTCGCTTGGACGACGCAAGATCTCCTACTCAAACCAAGACCTTCGACATGGAACGACAAAAGCGGCTACGAGCCATGGTCACGAAGATTCCGGATGCCAAGATCTCCCTCGGGGACTCGGGTACCTCGATGCCCGATTCAAGACCGATCCGTCACGAGAACCCGAAGGCCGACCTCGCCAAGACCCGAACCGGGAGGACGCAAGGATCGCCACGAGAACGACAAGCGCTTCACCCGAAGCCAAGACCGACCGAACTTGAGGTCCCGACAAGATCTGCGCAACGACAAGATCGGCACCAACCAGGGCGGACCCGCTGCGCCACGACACCGACCCTAGTCCTGCACCCGGACGCGCAAAGATCTACCCCGGTTCGAAGACCCTAACCCCGGAGCCCGAGAACGTTCCGCCGAACCCTGGACCCTGTCGAACCCCGAACCCCGGAACCCCAAGAACGTCGAGAACCCTAATGTGTGAATTCCTTCTCGAAACCCTATTTTATAACATAATATAACTTGCCGCATTATAATTGTCATCTCGCATGCATATCATGTGGTTTGGGGGCCTTATGCCGATTCACCTAATAATTAAATATGGGGCCCATATGCGGGCAAACCTAGTCTTATTTTGGTCCCATTTAACTTTGTGTAGCGAACCCGGTGCTATCTCTTGCCATGCTAAAACAACATTTAAATTGCGGGGTTTCTAAATAACTTGAACCATTTAATTAATTGTCGGGACCCCGGTTCCGCTTAATCTGACCTAATTGCATCGCACCTTTGCCATGCCATCCATCATGCGTGCATCATGCCGATCTTCTGCCGTTGTATTAAATAGTGCATCCGGTGTTTCTTCTAGTGTTTTGGTTCTTCGCGGATAAGGCCGTTGAGTTGATGTGAGCTTCGTCCCGATCTTCGGTTGAACCTTCGACATGTTTTCAGGCGAGCATCTCCCTCTTTCTACCTATCTTACTTTTATAGTATTTATTCCCTCCTGTTGATCTATTGCTATCTGTGTTGCGATGCTCTAGTTTTCGTACCCGTGATATCGTGCAGCCCTATATTGCCTTGGACACATCCTATTACCTGTTGTTTGGTAGATAGTTGGACTTGCGCGTCGTAGTTGCTTGCTCAAGTGCTGATGTGTGTCGTCATATGCCACAGTTTTTGATGTATTGCCGCATGTTGATGCTGGAGATGATCCTAGTTTTACTTACTGTTCACTTTAAATTCCTGTTTAACAACTAAAATTGAAATAAGCAGAGGCATCGGTGGGTGATAGAAAATATTTGGTTTCGAGCCCACTTGTGTCCGTAAGACCCCGAGTACTTGATACTGTTCCTTGATTTATCGCGCTATCCACATCCGGAGGTATATGGGACCCCCGAGCGAGCTTGATTCAGTCTTATTTCTTGGGGCCACAAACTAGTTTGAGGTTTTATTTACGATCCTGTACTTATGCCATGCTACTTTATGTATTTAAATTGTGCGACAGATAGCACACTGTAATGTTTAGGATAGTGGCACGATTCCATGTGTCGACAAGCCCAGTTTGGGTTCCCGATCGTTCTGGCCGTCCCCACAACCTTGAGTCCATCTCGGAGCTTGCTTACTTCGTTGCGGGTAGACTCCAAGGGGTGGCCCCCTGAAATATTTCTGAATCCTGTGATTGTTCAGTCGTGAAAGCCTCGTTGGGTTTTGAGTTGGTTTTTCCGAGGTTGATCGAGCGTGTGTTGCTATTGGTGCACCCCGGCCGGGTAAAACTTTCTGAAAGCCGTGTCCGCGGATATGGACGACTTGGAGCACAGTATCTCGATCATAGACAAGCATAACTAAAGCTTATTGCTATAAATTTGACTTTATAATGACTAGTAATCAGCTTCACTATAATGGAATGGCTAAATAATACTGCCCACAATTGCTTGTTTGGAGTGTCGCTTGCGACCACTGTACCTGACTAGTAAGTATTGCAACTACAACGGCATGGCTGAATAAAAGTACCAACAACTGCTGGGTTTAAGGGTTATCTCATGCTAATTGTATCTGACTAGTAAGTATTGCCACTATCACGGAATGGTTAACTAAAAGTGCCCACTTCTTACTTTATCAGGACGATTATCTAAACCTGACTAGTAATGTGCCGCAACTATAACCGAATAAGTAAAACTGCCAACCGTGTGAGTTCCTCGGTTGACTTCCTCGTTTGGTCTCGAGGGGGAAACGCCAGGATGGGTTTGTTTGACGATAGTGTCAGGTTGGTTCCGGATAGGTCCTTCTTACCCTCTCGATTGGCCTTGTATCGAGTCTCTATAGGTTGTTTAGTGCATGCTTTGCCGCTCAGATCCACCATACCTTTGTAGGCGAGGACCGAATTCTAGCCTCGCTGTGTCTTGGCCTCGATCGACGCTCCTCTTTTTCCTTTTCCCTTTGTCGGCACCCCTTTTGTTTAAGCAGGTTTTGAGATCGACGCCGTTAGCAGGGTTACCCTTCCGGCTTGGCCTAGGCAGGGTTATGGACGCCATTGGTTATTCTTCAGGGCTCTTAGCCCCATTTGCATCTTGTCCGTAGCTGGACGCTCTATCATTTTCAAGGTGATTTGGTTCTTTGTATATCATATCTGTATTCTTGACTCATGGAGTCGCTGTTTTATATATCTGTTCTGTGGGTCCCATCGAGGACTGTTGTGTAATGTTATTACTTCGTTTTCCACCCGCACGAAAGTGCCTGGTGGGCGCCTTTGAATCGTTTCTATGCGGGTTTGGCGAATTTTGCTCAAACTTGCATAGGTCCGATTCTGAGGGTGTTACAATTTTGCACCCCTTGATAGTACTCATAACAAAGTATCAAGGCCCACCTTGTGATCATCCAGAAACATTCAAATTCATAGTTTAAATGACAGTTTAAAATTGAATCTATATCATATGGGAAGATCTCACTTTTTCAAAAACCACTCAAACAAGCTCAACTTTCAAAACCCAAGCATCTACAGACTCACCAGCACATGCCTAGCACACCCACCAAAAATATTTTCAAAATTCAAAACATGAATTCATGCGGCCATTTCATCAAACACCTTGCAGATTCAAATCAACAAAATCACAAACACTATAGTGTGCAGTGTTTTGGGCCAAACTTATTCCCTCTCTGGAGACCACTAGCCTTAGTAGATCATCTAACCAACTTAACTAATCACTAGCACCACTGTGAGCTCGCCAATGTCATCAATGGTGAACAGCCGAGAGCACCCATGCCACCCACATGTCAACAGCAAGCTAGGAGAAGCACCAAGCCTAGCCAGCATGTCTGGGAGGTAGCCCAAGCCTCACCGCCCCCTCTCGACCAGCCCTGCCTCGCAGACAATAGCCAGGACCGCCAGGAACGCCGCGCCCGTGCCGCTGTCGACCATGCCGACCCTCGCCGCAGAGCATGCGTCGTTCCCATTTAACCAGACCACCTCGAGCCCTCGCCGCCCGCCAACATGCTCCCCACCGTCCCAGGAACACGCCAGACATGCCCATTTCACCGCCGGTACCCCGTAGCCACCGCTCGCCATCAAAGACGCCGCCTCTTCCGCACAGAATGTCAAGCGTTCCAGACCGTTTGCCACCGCCCCTACACACGCATTAAAGCCATAGATCATCGCCAGGAGACCACCGATCGATCGCCACCCTCGACCATGCCTCTAGTAGCCTGTAGCCCTGTCGCCACCATCGTCTGCCATCCCGTTCGGTCGCACCGTCGAGCCTATAAAAGGAGGCCACCCCCAGCCGAATTGAGCACCCCATCTCACTCCCCTCTCCTCACTAATCGTTCCACCCCATTCCCGAAGCAAGGCGAGCAGCGCATCGCCGGAATTGCGCCGGAGCAGGCCGCCTCTGGAGAAGAAGGAAGCCAGCGATTGGAGCCGCCCCAGGAGAAGCTGCCGGTACCAGGAGGTTCGCCGTCATCAACTTCGTCGTTCGCCCGCATCGCTGACCCTTGCCTGAGCCCCGGTGAGCCTCCCACGACCCCCACCTTCCGCGTTAGGGTTCTGTCTCACCGGCGCAGCCTGACGTGGACGATGAACCAGAGCCGTTGGATTAGAACTAGATCCAACACACCATGTTGCCCCGTACCGCTTCACGTTTAAAGATCCACTTACTGGTGGAACCCCCCTGTCAGTTGACCCCGCGCCGCGGAGTGACACTGGGCTGGCCCATTAGCAGTTCCCGCGCAGCCCAGTCGTTTGAATTTAACTTTTTCTATTTATATTCAAACAAAGTTCTATACCTAGTTTCAAAAATCAACCCATCTCGATTCAGTGAACCAAATTGAATGAAACCAATTTTGTTAGAAAGGTCTGGAAATGCTGAATCTAAGCCCGTTAGATTCAAATCATTTAGATCTGTAGATCACCCTTGGTAAAAATAACAAGGCAGAAGCTTTTCTGCATTCAACCATTTTTCAAATTTAAACCATAATAGATTTTGAGTTGATGTCAACTCTCAAAAATCACATTTGATCATACCTTTCAGAATATATAAAAATATATGGGTTTACTTACAGAAATAATGTCCAAGTAATAAAAGGATGCCACATAGGCATTTCTAGTCACTTTATTTAATTAAAAATAAAATGTTAAATCTTATTAAATTGTGACACCACTTTAAATCACATTCCCATGAACTGAAATATGTGGTGATGACATGTGTCAACATGATTCCATGTTTGGTTTGGAGAATATTAAATCTTAAGTAGTTTTTCAATGAGTAGAAATTACTTTTCTAAAAATAAAAGAAATTAAACCAACCTTTAATTTTGTAATATTAGTGATGATGCTAGATCATCTATAGGACCCTTTGGTGTGATGATTGAAAATAGTTAAGTATTGTTTGGTGATTGTGTACCTCATATTTATTTATAGACGCTAGTACCGACCAAGTATACGAGGAGGAAGGAGGATACAACGAAGAAGAAGCCGAGGAGAACTTCAACCACTGCTCTACACAAGGCAAGCCTAATACTACTAGTTGAATGTGCAAGCTAACACTTGCAATTATGAGAGTTAAATAACCTATGCAATGCACTAAGCATGCTTGGTTAGATACATTTGACGATACCTAATCCTAGTTTTACTTACAAGCTTTTTACTTTATTTCTTTATCAAAGATAGTACTTAGAGCTTACTTAAGTGAATTGTAGATTCTAGAGAGATAATTTAAGGTTGCATAAAGATCATATAATTTGGCCTATGCTAGATAATCTTTATGTCATCCTAAGGCATGAGATCGAACTTAGTTAAACTCCACTAGTTTACCACCCCTCATTAGTACTTACCCCCACTTGTAGATGCTAGTGCTAAGCATAAAACTTGATCAACTTTAGATGGGAATACTTGGTGAAAATGGTTATGAAAACCTTAGAATGATGAGTCATTCTACTGAAATGTTTTGACATGTGTTTCCAAACACCAGATGATTTTGGTAATGAAAATGTTGAGGCATGAGCCTTAGCCCTTTATAAAACTTATGGTTATCTGGATGCGATACCATTCCAATTTTACCGTACAACCACTATACCCGAAAATTGGGTAGGGCTTGACTGGAAACTTATATACCTTAGTATGGGTTCCCTCACGACCAAGGTCTGAGCTGAGGCTACCTTGTGAAGATTGTCCACCTGTGCAGTACCCAAGATGACAGTTGGTCATGGCTGGGAGGCCAAACTCACAGGAGAGGTGCCTATACTAGGGCGTGTAATTGAAAGGTTAGGATTGATTATCCTTTGTGATCTTGGTATGGTGAATTCAGGATTTGTTCCTGACGGATGTATCGAATGTTGTGGTGAAAGTGTACAATCTCTGCAGAGTTTCAAACTATTCGAATAGCCGCGTCCGCGGTTATGGACAGTTGGAGTGGCCATACTGTTCCCCCGTCAGATGTTTTCCAAAATGACTTGTGAAATGGATTGAGATTTTGACTTGACCACAATAGAGTTGTGATAATAAATTAAAGTTCCCACTGAGGTGTTATAAAACTTCAACTAGCATTCTTTGCTTCTGAACTTAGTAGAGGTAAATCTGGCTTTTTGCAAAACAATCCTAGAGCTTAGTGTCCTACTAAAAAACTCCCCTGCACTTGTTAGTATTAGTTTGCGAGTACTTAAAGAGTACTCATGGCTTTGTCCCTGGATATTTCCATGGCCAGATTATGAAGATGAGTACCTAGAAGATGGACCCCAGGAAGGTTACGACAACTAGGATCATCTCCCATCGTCAGCATTTCCTGTGACCCCGAAGATGGAGCTTCGCCTACGCTACCGTTATTATTACGTATTTCCGCTGCTTGAATTGTATTAAGAACTGGATCATGAGATCCTAATTTGTGTAAGACCTTATGTATGGTTTGTAATGGATGATGTACTGTGATATCCAAATCTATTATGTCTCGCAAAAATGGTAATCCTGGGATTGCGATGTATGGCATGACAGGCATCCGAGATTAAAACTCCGGGTGTTGACAAGTTGGTATCAGAGCCATCCTGACCATAGGAGACCCTAGTTAGACTGGACGTTTGAATCAAAAACTTAGTTTCAAAACCAAAGGAAATGAGTATTTGCAAAAACTTATTCTCATTCTTATCACTTTGATTCTTTCATGAAAATTCATGTTCCTCAAAAATTCTTGCAAAATACATAAAATTTGACACATTTGATCACTCTACTAACTTACTCATCCTATATTCTTATAGATGGACGTGAAGTACAGCAAGTTTTATCAGTTGGGGAATGGAGGAGACCTTATCTTTGAGTGGGATTTGAACCAGCTTTCGGAACTTCTGGAGCGTCCGCACTCCGAGTTCTTCGGAGCTCAGCTCAATGATCAAGGAGGAGAAGATCTACAGTGGCTAATTGTTGCAAGTCTCTGAGGAAAGATTGAACCTCCCACAACGGAGGGAATTCAATTCACCTTAAGAGAGAACAACTGGCTCGATGGACTTGGCAGGGCCATGCAGGAAGCTCTTGCCCGTCTGTGTGGGGAGAGTATCAACCAGATCAAGGGTACCCGCTTTGAGTTTTGCCCAAGGCGTGATGCTAATGGACAGCCACTGGAAGCCCCATACCACCACGAGCTGAAGACGCAATTAGACCACCTTAGCTTCATGATGTACGATCGTCAGCAGTAGTTGGATAATTGTCGTGACTACTCCAACCACAAGTCCGCCATCATCAAGACAAAATATCAGACCATTGCCATGCTAGCAAAGGATCGCAAGTCTCGTCGCCATCAGCTCGATAAGAAGGAGCACATCATTGCCCTTCTTCGCCATCGTATCTCGTCTTTGGACGAAACCATCCATGAGAGAGACATGCAGTTGGAGGAAAGGGAGAATGCCGGAGAAGATCTTCATGGAGACCCCTACTCCTATCTCAGCGATGATGATGATTTTCTGGAGGATCAGGCCATGGATTTCTTCACCGATGAGGAGGATTTCGCCTTCATCAATGACGATGAGGATGATGAGGATGACGACTACACCGACTCCGAGGAGTAGTAGCACTGGAGCACTAGCATAGTGACTAGTATTCGGTCCCACTGTATCGTAATTTCCAGAATGGTTCTTAAAACCATCTGTTTTTCTTGTTTTGTGGTGTGTGTTTGTATCGTGTGCTATGAATGAATGAATGAATGAATGAATGAATGAATGAATGAATGAATGAAAACCAAGTTGCTAGAAAATCTGATTCAAACTTTAAAAACTTTTCAAAGTCCCAGAACCTTAGAAATTTCCCTCTTTTCTCATGACCTATCTCAATCTTCAGATGCCTCGTGGAGGAAGTGGTTCATCCCCGGACCCGATGTTGTAGATCCTGCAAATGTTGGTTTATGACCGCGAAGCTGAAAGAGCCAAACGTCAAGCCAACCTAGCCACCCTTCAACAGATAGCTCAGCTAGCCCACAAAAATCAAGGCCACGGAAATCAGGACAACCATGGATCTAAGCTCAAGAATTTCTAGAACACCAACCCACCTGTTTTCACTAAGTCGGAAGAGCCCCTAGATGCCAATGATTGGCTGCAGACCATGGAAAACAACCTAGAAGTCGCCGGAGTGGAAGCTAACGAGAAAGTTCTGTTCGCCACCCATTATCTAGCCGGAGATGCAAGAGCATGGTGGAACAACATTCGTGCGATGACCGGAGGACAGATGATGACCTGGGATGAATTCAAGGTCAAGTTCAGCAGAACCCATGTGCCACCGGGTTTGATCAAGAGAATGAGAGATGAGTTCAGAGAACTGAAGCAAGGACGGATGACCGTAGTGGAATACCGTGACAAATTCTTGTCATTAGCTAGGTATGCCCCGGATGAGATCGACACCGAAGCCATGAAGAAGGAGAGATTCTTGAATGGTCTGCACGATGAGATGCAAACTGTGTTAGTCAATATCCCCTTTGCTGATATTGAAGCCCTAGTCGACTCTGCCATCCAGATGGAAGGAAAGATCAACCAAGCCAATGAGAACCACAAGCGTCGCATGATGCATCAACCAGGAACCCGTCAGACCCCAAAGTATCGCCCTAACCCATCTCCCGGATTTTCCCTGAGAACCAACAGACCCCCAATGAACCGTCCGACCTATCCCAACCGTGGAAACCCTAGGCCCGGAGGAAATCACAACAACCCCAGAAACTCTAGCAATTTCTAGCGTGCCCCACCCAAGTTCAACAACAACAATGTTACCACCAACACCAACACTGCCCCGAGGACTAGAAGCAATGCTGTGCTTGTTGCAGCAAAGGACACGTCGCAAGTGACTTGTTATGACTGTGGAAATAAGGGTCACTACTCTAACGAGTGCCCCAACAAGAAGAATGCTGCAGCCCCCAATGCAAATGCCCCAGCTCAGTAGCAGCGTCGTGTTCAACCAGGAAGAAGGTTTGCCCCAGGGAATTCACTGAACATAGCCGTCTTTTCTCATGCATCTTTGAAGAAGCTCAGGAAGCGCCAGACGTCGTGCTGGGTATGTTTTCTATTAATTCAGTACTTGCAAGAGTGTTGTTTGATTCGGGTGCATCGCATTAATTTGTCCCCGAAGAATTTGCCTGCACTAGTAAGATTCAACCAACAAAACTGAAGCATGTTATGATTGTTCAAATCCCCGGTTCAACCACCAAGGCTAGGCAAATTTGCAAAGCCGTCCCTATCCGAATCCATGGCATAGATTTTTATGCTAACCTGATAGTACTCGGAACTAAAGGTTTGGAAGTAGTACTAGGAATGGATTGGATGTCCAAACATAAAGGAATGATTGACTGTGCCAAGAAAGCCATCACCATGACCAGTACAGCCAGAATATCAGTCGAGCATATATCTGAAACCTTACCTCGTCAATTCAAGTGCAACAAGAGTATAGCCCAACCTACCATTGACGAAGTCCGGATAGTCTGTGAATACCCCGATGTATTTCCAGATGTTTTGCCCGGTATGCCCCCAGATCGGGATATCGAGTTTATCATTGAACTAATCCCCTAAACAGGACCCATAGCCCAGAGACCCTATAGTATGAACCCGTCTGAACTAGCAGAACTGAAGAAGCAACTGGATTCCATGTTGGAAATCGGATTAATTCAACCAAGTGCGTCACCATGGAGATCACCTATCTTATTTGTGGACAAGAAGGATGGAGGTAACCGTCTGTGTACGGATTATCGGAAGTTGAATGATGTCACCATCAAGAAAAAGTATCCCTTTCCCAAGATAGAAGATTTGTTTGATCAGTTGACCGGTGCCAAAGTGTATTCTAAGATTGATCTTATAATAGGCTATCATAAACTCAAGATTCGCGCAGAGGATATTCCCAAGACTGCCTTTACCACCAGATATGGATTATACGAGTATATTGTCATGTCTTTTGGATTAACCAATGCCCTCGCTTATTTCATGAATCTCATGAATAAGATTTTTATGGACTTTCTGGATAAGTTTGTCGTTGTTTTCATCGACGACATTCTGAATTATTCCAAATCGGAAGAAGAACATGAGCTACACCTAAGGACCATTCTTGGAACCCTTAAAGAGCATCAGTTGTATGACAAGTTTAGCAAATGTGAATTCTGGTTACAGGAGGTAGGATTCCTCGGCCACATTGTCTCAGCCAGAGGAATTGCCGTTGACCCTGCAAAGGTGAAAGATGTCGAAGATTGGCAAGCCCCAACCACTCAAACCCAAGTTCGTGCATTTCTCTGATTGGCGGGATATTACCGCAAGTTCGTAGAAGGATTCTCGAGTATCGCCAGACCCATGACCCAATTGCTGAAGGAGGACAAGAAGTTTGAATGGACCAACAAATGTGAAGCGAGTTTTCAAGAACTCAAGAGGAGATTGATTTCAGCCCCAATCTTAATCATGCCAGATATCACAAAGCCCTTTGACGTGTATTGTGATGCATCCAAGATCGGTCTCGGATGTGTGCTAATGCAAGAAGGCAAAGTTATCTCCTATCTATCTCGAAAATTGAAACAACATGAGCAAAATTACCCAACCCAGGACCTCGAACTCGCAGCCGCAGTTCTAGCCCTGAAGACATGGAGGCATTACCTGATGGGAAATCGTTGTGAGATTTATTCGGATCACAAGAGCCTGAAGTATATATTCACTCAGATGGAGCTGAATATGAGACAGAGAAGATGGATTGAGCTAATCACGATATGGACATTCACTATCACCCCGGTAAAGCCAATGTGGTAGCAGATGCCCTTAGCAGATTGCCGTGCCGCTTGAACTCCATGATTTTGAAGGAGCAACCAAGTTTGCACAAAGAGATGGAAGATTTTCGAATGGAATTAGTGAGTGAAGGATTTTTGGCTAGCATAGAACTTCAACCCACTTTGATCAGCCAGATCAAAGAGGCACATAAAGGAAATGCTAGTACAGGCAAAGTACCTGGATTTACCGAAGACGAAGAAGGAGTTTTGTGGTACAAAGGACGCCTTTGTGTACCAGCAGATTCGGAATTGAAAGAAGTGATTTTGAAAGAGGCCCATGATACTCTTTATTCTATCCACCCTGGAGGAACGAAGATGTATGAGGACTTGAAGGAACAATTTTGGTGGCATAAGATGAAGAGAGAAATCGGAAGCTATATCTCCAAGTGTGATGTATGTCAGCGAGTCAAGGCAGGACATCAAAGACCCGCTGGATTGTTGCAACCATTGCAGATTCCGGAGTGGAAATGGCATTCTGTTGGAATGGACTTTATCACCGGATTGCCTACTTCTAGTAGGGGAAATGACTCTATCTGGGTCAGAGTGGATAGATTGTCCAAAGTTATCCATTTCTTACCCGTCAAGACCACATATCAGAGTTCGAAGCTAGCAGAGTTATACATCGCTAGAATTGTTAGTTTGCATGGAGTCCCCAAGAACATAGTATCTGATCGAGGAACTCAATTTACCTCGAGATTTTGGAAGAAAGTCCAAGAAGGTTTAGGAACCCGACTAGATTTCAGTACCGCTTATCACCCTCAGACCGACGGAAAAACGGAGCGAGTAAATCAAATACTCGAAGATATGCTGAGAGCATGTGTGTTAGAATACGGATCTAAGTGGGAAGATTGTCTGCCGTTCGCAGAATTTTCATACAACAATAGTTATCAATCTAGTTTGCAAACGGCCCCATTTGAATTTATGTACGGAAGAAAGTGTCGCACCCCTTTGAACTGGTCGGAAGTAGGAGAGAGTCAGATTTTCGGAACCGATATCCTACGAGAAGCAGAAGAGAAGGTGCACAAGATCCGTGAGCATCTCAAGACCGCCCAGTCCAAACAGAAGAGTTACACCGACAAGAGACGTCGAGACCTCGCCTTCAACATAGGAGATTTTGTATATCTGAAAGTGTTGCCATTGAAGGGAATGCAGCGTTTCCAACTCAAAGGAAAGTTAGCCCCCAAATATATCGGACCCTTCAAGATTCTGAACCGTCGAGGAGAAGTGTCGTATCAATTGGAACTAGCCGAAGAGATGTCAGCCGTGCACAATGTGTTCCATATCTCATTACTTCGCAAGTGTCTCGAAGTCCCGTAGAAGACTGAAGTATTCAAGAATATTGATCACCGGACTATAGAGATCAACGATAACCTTACCTATCCCGAAGTACCCATCCGTATTTTGGAAGAAGCTTTCCGAACTACCAGAACCCGAAGCATCAAGTTTCTCAAGATTCTGTGGAGCAACCACACAGAAGAGGAAGCTACCTGGGAGCGCGAGGATCACATCAGGACGGAGTTTCCCGATCTCTTCAAATCCTAGGTAATCTTTTCGTCCTTTTTCAAATCTCGGGACGAGATTTTGTTTAAGGGGGGAAGGTTTGTAACATCCCAAAAATATTAAACTAGAATCATCGAACTCTAATCATCAAAATTAGGGTTAACAAAAACTTCTCTAAATAAAAATATGAAAGCATTCATATGTGTGTGCATTAAAATTGGGAGTCTTTTGAATTGCTATGATTGTGTGTTTCTTTGCTTGTAAAATGATTCTTAGGTGAAATAAACATCATCTAAACAATCCCCACACTTTTCCCAAAGACAAATAAATCAAAACAAACAAAATAAAGGAATGGTCACTTTGGCCAAATTAACTCCCATGCCTACTTTGGCTATCTCTAACTTTCAGAACTTAACAGAAACTTGTTTGGATCTTTGCACCACTTGATAGTACTCATAACAAAGTATCAAGGGCCACCTTGTGATCATCCAGAAACATTCAAATGCATAGTTTAAATGACAGTTTAAAATTGAATCTATATCATATGGGAAGATCCCACTTTTTCAAGAACCACTCAAACAAGCTCAACTTTCAAAACCCAAGCATCTACAGACCCAGCAGCACATGCCTAACACACCCACAAAAAATATTTTCAAAATTAAAATCTTGAATTCATGCGGCCATTTCATCAAACACCTTGCAGATTCAAATCAACAAAATCACAAACACTATAGTGTGCAGTGTTTTGGGCCAAACTTGTTCCCTCTCTGGAGACCACTAGCCTTAGAAGATCATCTAACCAACTTAACTAATCACTAGCACCACTGTGAGCTCGCCAATGTCATCAATGGTGAACAGCAGAGAGCACCCATGCTACCCACATGTCGACAGCAAGCTAGGAGAAGCACCAAGCCTAGCCAACATGTCTGGGAGGTAGCCCAAGCCTCACCGCCCCCTCTCGACCAGCCCTGCCTCGCAGACAACAGCCAGGACCGCCAGGAACGTCGCGCCCGTGCCGCTGTCGACCATGCCGACCCTCGCCGCAGAGCACGCGTCGTTCCCATTTAACCAGACCACCTCGAGCCCTCGATGCCCGCCAACATGCTCCCCACCGTCCCAGGAACATGCCAGACATGCCCATTTCACCGCCCGTACCCCGTAGCCACCGCTCGCCGTCGAAGACGCCGCCTCTGCCACCTAGAACGTCGAGCGTTCCAGACCGTTTGCCACCTCCCCTACACACGCATTAAAGCCATAGAGCATCACCAAGAGACCACCGATCTATCTCCACCCTCGGCCATGCCTCTAGCAGCCCGTAGCCGTGTTTCCACCGTCGTCTGCCCACCCCGTTCGGTCGCACCGTCGAGAATATAAAAGGAGGTCACCCCCAGCTGAATTGAGCACACCATCTCACTCCCCTCTCCTCACTGATCATTCCACCCTGTTCCCGAAGCAAGGGGAGCAGCGCATCGCCGGAATTGCGCCGGAGCAGGCCGCCTCTGGAGAAGAAGGAAGCCAGCGATTGGATCCGCCCCAGGAGAAGCTGCCGGTACCAGGAGATTCGCCGTTGTCGACTTCGTCATTCGCCCGCATCGCCGACCCTCGCCTGAGCCCCGGTGAGCCTCCTACGACCCCCACCTTCCGCGTTAGGGTTCTGTCTCGCCGGTGCTGCCCGACGTGGACGATGAACCAAAGCCGTTGGATTAGAACTAGATCCAACGCACCACGTTGCCCCCTACCGCTTCACGTTTAAAGAGCCACTGACTGGTGGAACCCCTGCTGCCCAAGGCCATGAGTGACACTGGCCGCCCATTAGGAGTTCTCAACCCACTGCTTGAATTTAACTTTTTCTATTTATATTCAAACATAGTTCTGTACCTAGTTTCAAAAATCAACCCAGCTCGATTCAGTGAACCAAATTGAATGAAACCAATTTTGTTAGAAAGGTCTGGAAATGCTGAATCCAAGCCCGTTAGATTCAAATCATTTAGATCTGTAGATCACCCTTGGTAAAAATAACAAGGCAGAAGCTTTTCTGCATTCAACCATTTTTCAAATTTAAACCATAATCGCATTTGAGTTGATTCCAACTCTCAAAAATCATATTTATCATACCTTTTAGAATATATAAAAATATATGGGTTTACTTACATAAATAATGTCCAAGTAATAAAACGATGCCACATAGGTATTTCTAGTCACTTTATTTAATTAAAAATACAAGCTTAAATCTTACTAAATTGTGACACAACTTTAAATCACATTCCCATGAACTAAAATATGTGCCGATGACATGTGTCAACATGATCCCATGTTTGGTTTGGAGAATATTAAATCTTAAGTAGTTTTTCAATGAGTAGAAATTACTTTTCTAAAAATAAAATAAATTAAACCAAGCTTTAATTTGGTAATGTTAGTGATGACGCTAGATCATCTATAGGACCCTTTGGTGTGATGATTGAAAATAGTTAAGTATTGTTTGGTGATTGTGTACCTCGTATTTATTTATAGACGCTAGTACCGACCAAAGATACGAGTAGAAAGGAGGATACTACGAAGAAGAAGCCGAGGAGAACTTCAACCACTCCTCTGCACAAGGCAAGCCTAATACTACTAGTTGAATGTGCAAGCTAACACTTGCAATTATGAGAGTTAAATAACCTATGCAATGCACTAAGAATGCTTGGTTAGATACATTTGACGATACCCAATCCTAGTTTTACTTACAAGCTTTATACTTTATTTCTTTATCAAAGCTAGTACTTAGAGCTTACTTAAGTGAATTGTAGATTCTAGAGAGATAATTGAAGGTTGCATAAAGAGCATATAATTTGGCCTAAGCTAGATAATCTTTATGTCATCCTAAGGCATGAGATCGAACTTAGTTAAACTCCACTGGTTTACCACCCCTCATTAGTACTTACCCCCACTTGTAGTTGCTAGTGCTAAGCATAAAACTTGATCAACTTTAGATGGGAATACTTGGTGGAAAAATGGTAATGAAAACCTTGGAATGATGGATCATTCTATTGAGATGTTTTGACATATGTTTCCAAACACCAGATGATTTTGGTAATGAAAATGTTGAGGCATGAGCCTTAGCCCTTTATAAAACTGATGGTTGTCTGGATGCGATATCATTCCAATTTTACCGTACAACCACAATACCCGAAAATTGGGTAGGGCTTGACTGAAAACTTATATACCTTAGTATGGGTTCCCTCATGGCCAAGGTCTGAGCTGAGGCTACCTTGTGAAGATTGTCCACCTATGCAGTACCCAAGATGACAGTTGGTCATGGTTGGGAGGCCAAACTCATAGAAGAGGTGCCTATACTAGGGCGTGTAATTGAAAGGTTAGGATTGATTATCCGCATACTGAGTATGGTGAATTCAGGATTTGTTCCTGACGGATGTATCGAATGTTGTGGTGAAAGTGTACAATCTCTACAGAGTGTCAAAATATTCGAATAGCCGCGTCCGCGGGTATGGACAGTTGGAGTGGCCATACTATTCCCCCGTCAGATGTTTTCCAAAATGACTTGTGAAATGGATTGAGATTTTGACTTGAACACAACAGACTTGTGATAAGAAATACAAGTTCCCACTTAGGTGTTATAAAACTTCAACTAGCATTCTTTGCTTCTGAACTTAGTAGAGGTAAATCTGACTTTTTGCAAAACAACCCTAGAGCTTAGTGTCCTACTACAAAAACTCCCCTGCACTTGTTAGTATTAGTTTGCGAGTACTTAAAGAGTACTCATGGCTTTCTCCCTGGCTATTCCCATGGCTAGACTATGAAAAGGAGTACCTGGCGGATGGACCCCAGGAAGGTTACGACAACTAGGATCATCTCCCATCGTCAACATTGCATGTGACCCCGAAGATGGAGCTTCGCCTACGCTACCGTTATTATTACGTATTTTGGCTGCTTGAATTGGATTAAGAACTGGATCATGAGATATTTATTTTTGTAAGACCTTATGTATGGTTTGTAATGGATGATGTACTGTGGTATCCAAATCTGTTATGTCTCGCAAAAATGGTAATCCTGGGATTTTGATGTATGGCATAACAGGTATCTGGGATTAAAAATCCGGGTGTTGACAGATCTAGATCCAATGAATAGGATAGATTGACTTAAATCGAAGGAGTATGTGCTTCTGTGCCGTGCGATTTAAATAGATCTGACGGCTGTAGCTGCTCGATCCAGCCGAACCGGTACGCACCAGTTAGATCAAGACACGTGGCCAGCCTTTTGATTTAAAATAGAACTTCTCTATTAGTAGATTGATTTTGTAAAATTCATAACTTTAAACCTACACGTCCAAAATTTACAAATTTTATATCATTGGAATCAGGAAAAATAATACTTCGCAAACATGCCCTTTGTTTAGTGTTTACCTTCTGTAAAAATAGATGTTTTGCAGAAACATTATTAGGTCTATTTTGGTTATAAAATTTATTCTAAAAATGTTTTTAGGATAAAATCTTTTATAAATGGTTTGTTTTGAACCTACTGACCATAAAAACCAACTTTTGGATTTAAAAGTATATTTTGTGACACTAAGGAATTATTATTTGAATAAAAAGCATTTCTAGTAAAATAAAAATGTTGCTTTGATTTAAAAATGGTTTTTGAGTAAAACCTTTAGTAAATGGAATTGTTTTGAAACACTTTGACCATAAACATTAATATTGGTGTTTAAATTTTTTTTGGCTCACACTAGAAATTATTCTTTGAATAAAATCATTTCTAGCAAAACAAAAGGGATTTAAATGGCCATTTTCACTAACTTGTTTTCAAATGACCTTGCCACTTTTATAAATGACCAATAGGTGTTTTAAAATGTTTATAGCCTATTAGAGACCACCTTTCCAAATAAAAAAATCTTTTGCATCCTTGCATGCATTTTTTGTTTTCATTATTTTATGTGGTGAAATTGTTTGAATGCTAGATTGAATTTGTGCCTTGATTGAATTGTAGTGAAATTTGAAGACTGTGACTATTGCAAGATGAAGGAGTGAATCTATATTCTCTACTAAAAAGGAGAGTGGTGCTTCATACTTTTGTCCTATTATTTTCACTATGCATTAGTGATATTTTGAGTAGGACTTGCATGGAATTTTTACAAAGTATGCTATGCCTTGGGAAATCCTAGTAGATGATGCCTTAGTAGAATTTTCCCTAAGTTAAGATTCCTACTACTATCATGATTAGCTTAGCTAGTAGAAAACAAGGGTGGATTATATTCATGCTATGAAATATTTCTATGTTAATAACTTGTGTTTTGTTTAATAAAACAACTATGTGAATGAATCACCTGGGTGGAATGGTGTGAATGGATTATGTTGAGTGGTTACACATGGCCCCATATTTATGGCCTACCCTAGTGTATCTCACTTGTGGAAATCCACCTAGGAATAAAGAGATTTGAGATTTCAAATGTTGAGAAGATTCAAGTGTAGCCACATGGCCATATGGGCTCTACCTAGATCATATAGGTTGCAATAACTTAGCCAAATGGACATTTGGTGGTAGGGGGTGATAGGTTTGGGAACGCGTCCATTTTGGTCTAAGGGAAGGCTTCTGAAAGATCTTGTCTCGATGCATGTCGAGTCTTGTGGGGAAAGTGCACCACCTCTCGAGAGAGTAAAATCTAAGTACTTAGCCGTGTCCCCGACAAGGGACAAGTTGAGCATAAAGACATGGAAGCTATTAAGGATCTCCTCATCCCAATTTCTAAGTTAAAAACTTGTGGTTGAACAAGGGTAAATGTTAACCAATATTCATTGGTTCTTCCTTGGGTGATTTTGAGAAATAAAACTTAGTGTTTTCAAATGATAAGGAAAATATAGTTTGAGCAAAGCAAGCGTAAGCTCCACTTAGCCAAATGCATATAGATGATAGATACCACTATTCTACCATAGTATCACTTGCCAATACAATTCAAATGTATTGACCCTTGTCGATTTAACTTATTATGTTGCAGGTTTGTTTGATGTTAGTGAAGTGTGTTGATTAGGATTACAAGTCTATAACCAACATGATTTCCTGTGGTACTTTGAAGATGAAGGACTCCATGCTATAGTTATTTCTGCTGCATTGTAATGAGATAGCCAAATGATGTATGTAAGATGTAATGAATTATTTTATTCCTGGTTATAAAATTGTATTATAACCTTTGTTTCTTGATATTACATCTTAAACTGTGGATGCTAGCTATTGATCCAAGGACTAGCATTGTAAACACAGGGATCTTTACCTTTATAAAGGCGGGGTCTTACAGATGGTATTAGAGCACTGTGTTGCCTGTAGGATTGTAACCCTAGGATTGGACAAAACCCCTTAGAAAAATAGGAGTTGTATTTGTTCCAAAACTTATTTAAAAACAATCTTGTTAACTCTTTCCTCAAACTTTTTGATTAAATCTACATCTCTTCCATTTCAAATTGTTGGACAAAAACCTCACCATGACCAAAGACTTCACCATCACCAATGACTTCAACTTTAGTTTCACCAAGGACTTCAACTTGGACATCACTAAGGACTACAAGTGAGACAAGAATTTTACTCAAGACTTGAAGACTAAGGAAACACAACTTAGGAGGAACCATCATCACCTTTGAAGTTTTGTGACCAAGATGCAAGAATTTTTCCAAGGAAACTATGATCTCATTCAAGAAGAAACAACTAAGAAGACAGAAATGATCTCAAGTGAACCATATAGTTGGACCGCCATACTAGTGTTTAGCTTAGATCGCATGTTGATCACACCAACTTATGTGGTGTAGGAAAAATATTTTGTTGCCTAAAAATGTGTTTGAACCTTGTTGTTTGAGTGGAATGCATGTTTGTGATTGCTTGCACACTAATTGTGTGAATTGTTCTGTGTGATTAGAATTCTTTCTCTAGGAATCTTTTACCTATTCTAATCCCAATCCAACCCAAACAAATGACTTCTCCAAGAGACTCCAACATCAAGGATGGTGACAATAATAACCAAGAGATGCACATGAGATAACAACTGCTAGCAACCCAAGCCCAGTTGAATCAAGTGACAACTCAGTTTTTAACCAACAACAATGATTTAGACCCAACCATGCAAAAAAAAATTAGAAATCCAATCCCAATTGTTGCAAAGGATGACCAATCAAATGGTCAACATGAGAAGCAACCATTCTCAAAGTGATTGTGACAATAATGATATCAAGGATGATATTATGGAAGGAACTCAAGCTTGCAATATTGTGGAGACATAGAACACACTTATAAATAGCATGTGGATAAATGCCTTAATTGTGAAGAGAAACATCCAACTAAATAATATCCTACATCTCAAGTTACATGCTTCCTATGTGAAGGAAATGATCATTTCCCTATCCAATGCCCCATCTATCCTATAGCTCAACAAAGGAAACAAGATGGAATGCATCAAATGTTTGGAAACCTCCATAAGGGAACAAATTCTACCAAGAAGGATGAAGGCAAAGTCAGAACCATACCTCATCAGGCCACATCCAAAGTGACCACAAAGTGTTGCTACTCTTGTGGAGAAGAAGGTCACATCTCTATTGACTGCCCCAAGAAGAGAGAAAGATTCCCCACCTTTGTGGTGAGATATTAAGAACATGAACTAGAAGAACTCCTAGCTTTGGAGAGACCCAAAAATAAGAAGAAGGACAAAATCCAAGTGCAATGTTACAACTGCAAAGAGATGGGACACTATGCCAGTGAATGTCCGGAAAAGAAGAAGAACCAAGGAAACAAACAAGAGGTAATGATACCAAAAGAAAAGAAGGATATTAGCGAATTGATATGTTTCAAATGCAAAGAGCTTGGCCATTATGCCAACAACTGTCCAGAGAAGTTACATCAAGATCCCAAGTAAGCCAAGATGTAATCTAGTTGAAAACCTTTTTAAGGGTGGTAGTACTCATGTTGTCTTGAAGCCAACTTGTAACCTCTAGCCTTCCCAAATCTCGGGACAAGATTTATTTTAAGGGTCGTAGCCTGTCACATCCCAAAATTTTCCAAATTTTGAAATGTGAAAAAAAAATAAACAAAACAAATAATTGTTGAAATTTAGGGTGAAAAGAAACTTTTTGATTCCAAATGGAAACATCAAAACCCTTCTTGAAAAAAATTTGAATAAAATGGAATCCAACAAATTTCAATCAAGTGAAATGCATTCATCAATGAATGTATCTTGAAATTTGAACACTTGGAAAAGTTAAACCAAAACCCTAAAACCCTAATGGAAGAAAATCATTTCCAAGATCTCTCTAAGACTATGGATTTGATCCATATAAAAATTTAGCAACACACATTTACAAATGATCAAAACTTATAAACAAAAATATTATAAAACCATATAAATTGGTTTCATTCAATTTGGAGCCATAGATAAAACCTTATGAATTTAATAAGATAAAAAGAAATATTTTCCAAAAGCTAATAAAGATCCTAGCTAAAATCCGTACCAAATTGTGAGCAAAATAATCCTAAAAGAATTTAAAAAGATAAACTAATATCAAATAAAAATATACAAATTGGAATCACCAATTTTGGATCTATAAATAAAAAAGATATGGATTTTATGAGATAAAGAAATAAATAAATAAATAAATAAATAAGGAATATTTAAACACCAAATTAAATCTTGGCCAAACCCATAAACAAATGAAAGTTTATTGAATAATAAAAAGGAATAAAAGATTATTTAAATAAAATCATAAGGATTGAACAATATGCAATTTTATTTAAATAAAGATAATTTGCCTAAACTAAATAATAAATCCCAAGGAAATTATTTAGAAGACAATTTAAATCTTAAGTTAAATCCATAAGCAAATGGGATAAAGATAATCCAAATCCAAATAAAATAAAGGAATAAAGAATATTCAAATAAAATTATATGGGATTAAACCAAATTCAATTATATTTAAATGGAGACAAAATCCATAAGGTAAATGATTAATTAAATCATGAGAAAATAATTAATTGGAATTTGCCAAAATGGATTAAAAAGTTATCTAATTAACTTAAAAAGAATTATTTGAATAAAATTTATATGGGTTTAAAATCATATTTGATTTTATTTGAATAAAGACAAATGCCCAATTTAAATGATTAATAAATCATATTCAAATGTTTTAAATAATTCAAAGTGAATTAGTTGCACTAATGAATAAATAAATGAAGGGTTCGCAGCATAGAAAACAAAAATTTTCCTACGATGGGAACAACTATGTACCAAGATCTATCTACTAGATACAAACAACGGGCGGATGTATATCCGTAGAGAACATACCCTTGAAGACCGACAAAGCTTAACGAGTCCAAACTCGTGGTTGATGTAGACGATCTCTTGCCGATCTCAAGATCGAGAGGAAGTCCTAGCGCCGCAAAACAGCAGCGCATCCGTGCTCGCACACACGTTCGAGGCACCGAGCAACCTCCGCCTCCTCGCCCAAATGATGCAGCGAAGCACAACTCTTTCTTGCCGAAAAGCCACCGGAACATGTATCTCGCTAGTCCGAGACCATGGGGAATAAAATCTAGAGGGGAGAGAGATCCTTCACGAGGAGGTGTGGTGTGAGAGCAGAGAGGGGGCCTTTATAGGAGAGGGGGGCACCCAAGGGGCCATGCGCCAGCCATGGGGCTGCCCCACCTCTTCCACATTCATGTGGGTGGAGCTCCCACTCAAAATGAAAAGCCTCCACTCCCATTAAAAAGCCTCCACTCATAAATCCACTCACATGCATTAAATTTCCACCAAATTTAATGCAAGCTCTCATTTAAATAAAAATCTTTTATTTATTTATTCAGAATTTTGTTAATTACTTTAATTAACAAACATTCACATAAAACCCCTTGCTAGTATTCCATTTCACATGCGTAACCAGTTTCAATTTCAACCAAAAAGCTTTGGTGTCTAGTGAAATAAATTCTGCGCTTTCCTTTTCTTTTCGGCATGAAAATTTTGCTCCAATTGGATGTCGGTGTCTCTTAAGTGTGTCACCCTACGGTTCGCGAATAATGCGGACATGATCGAGACCCTCTCGATCAATAATCGAGCGGGATCCGGAGACCCATACCGACTCCCACACATTCAACGATGACTTTCTTGTGATCGTCGGAACCTTTACGCTAGTATCTTAATCCCTTTGTTTCATGATATATTACATGTCCGAGATTCGATCATCGGTATCTCCATACCTAGTTTGATCTCGCATCGACATGCACTCTTTTCTCGCTCCGTGAAATAACATTCTAGTGATCAAATCACTTGCTTGCAAGCTAATCAATGTGATATCACCGAGAGGGCCCAGAGTATATCTATCCGTCATCGGGATGAACAAATTCCACTCTCGATCCATGGGCCTCAACATAACACTTTAGTAGTTCGAACCCATCTTTATAATCACCTCACTACGGTGTGACGCTTGATGTTATCAAGAAACTCTTCCGTGTTAGTGATTGACATGATCTCATGGTCTAAGGATTAGGATCACTGTAAGTTGTTATAGCAATATAAACTCAATGACTTTAATCGTAATGCTATACTTGATGAATGTTCATCACACCATTACACTAATGTTGTGACCTCGTTATTAACAACATCCAATGTCCATGATCAGAAACCTATGATCATCTTGTTAATCAACGAGCTAGTTTATAAGAGAGGCATAACTAGGAACTTTCTATTTGTTTATTAAACACACATGTATTAACGCTTCAGTATTAATACAATTATAGCATGTAAAATAAACATTTATCATAAATAAGGAATACGATAATAACCACTTTATTATTGCCTCTCGGGCATATTCCTTCAGCCTCCCACTTGCACTAGAGACAATAATCTAGTTTGAGAACTTTGTGTATTGAACACCTATGGCTTTCGGTGTTCCATATACACAATTGCAAGTGGTTAACATAATCTACGGTCGACGCCAGTCCGTGTGTATTTGCATGTCTTTGCGTCTTCACGCATCACTCATTCTCCAATGAGATGGCATTGTATAAATTTGGTCTTTCGGTGAGACCTTTAGTTCCTTGGGGTTAAAACACATCGATACTATTGTCATACAATATATCTTTAGTGTTATACCGCTATAACCACACCTTAGTTTGATAACAAACTACTTGACACAAATTCCTCCTTTGTCGCTACTATAGCAGTCATACTTAGCCTTTTGTTGTAGTATTCGTCACAATGTCTTAACTTTGGAACTCTTCCAAATCCATCATGGAATCTCCTTTCCATTACATTGTGCCACATAGTTTAAATTGAGATAAACTTAATTTGTATCTTGTGACAAAACTAGTATCAATGTAACGCTTTACAATGAACTATTTGTAATTGTTTGTCACCTCTACACAAATATATTCTTAGTTCTTCCAAAAGATCATAAGAATATCCTCACTATCTTCCAATGATCATTTTATGATTCATTCGTATATGCTCATAACACTTAGAGCATAGGACATATCCGATGTGTACATATCATGGTATGATTGATCAAAACATTCTCGTGATTGCACTCATCAAGTGTCAAAGCACTTGAATTTTGTTTCACTTATCAAGTGTCGATACACTTGAATCTTGATTCAATTCCTTTCCATGCAACAAGAACTGTTTCTTGTCGTTTCTATATTGAACTCCTTCAATATCTCATATATGTATTTGCATAACCATATTGGCCACGCTCATCCACTATAGACATTCACGCTAAATATTCGGGTTTTGCCTAAGTCTTTCATCAAAATGAAATTCTTAACCTTTGTCAATAAAAGATACATCATTTCTAATCAACAAGATGTCCTCCACATAATGTATTAGAAATATGTCTAAGCGCTCCCACTTAATTTCTTGCAAATGCAAGCATCTTCATCGTCTCCTGATGAAAAACTCCTTTTCATCATGGTGAAGATTCCAACTCCGCGATGCTTACTTCAACCATTGAAGTTTGCATGCCCTTTTAACATCCTTTGAATTTAAAAAACCCTTTGGACCGTGTCATGTACACGTCCTAGGTAACCAGTCTATTAGAAGAACTTTGTTTTGTTTATTCATCTACCATATACCAAATTATATGTAGTGGTTGCTACTTTAATCCGTTCAGACTAAATATCGCTATGAAAGATCAAATCTTGTCATAGTCAACTCCTTGAACATTGTCATAAAATACTTTACGACATGTCGACTATTTCATAGATGTGAAACATCCATGTCTGTTTCTTTATAGATCCAAATACGACCGATAGGTTTTACACCTTTCCGAGGGTCTTCCAAGTTCAAAACTTGATTTCTCGTATGGAACTATCACGGATTTTATGGCTTCAAGCCATTTGACGAGTCGGGGCCCATCATCGCTTCTTTGCATATAGTCGGTTAATCATTGTCAAACAATGATGATTTACTCTCAAATCTTAGTATTTGATTGTTTATCCGACCGACTTGGTTCAATAGGAACTTAGATCTCTGTGACCACAACCTTTGAGGTACATAAGCTATGAGCATTATGGCAGCCTCCAGAACGATTTCCTACTGCAACTCAAGACATTTAGCTAAGGTTCGTTAACCTTATCAAAGTTCTATTGTCCTCCCACTTAACATTTATGAAAAATTCCTTATTCAAGAAACTTTACATTTCAAGCGACAAACCCTTTTGTCCTCGGTGTTATGGAGGAATAACCAATTGTTATTCGAAATAACCTACAAAGACATGCTCATCCGACTTTGGTTGTAAACATCTTACTTATGTTTAGTATACAAAATTTAAGAAATGACAACTTGGGTTTTACCCCAAACCATAACTTCCATGGTGTCATTTCAACGGATCTAGATGGAGCTCTTTTCAAAGGTAAAAGCGGTAGTCTCTAAAGCTTTAATCTTTTAAAACATAATGGCAGTTTTATAAACAACACCTTTGATCCAACCATGTCTCACAAGGTTTCATTACAAATCTCAAACACTCCATACTCCTATGGTGTTTCGGGAGATGTAAATCTAGGTGTTTTGCTAAACTTGCAACTCAAATAAATCCCTTTATGATAAAATCATAATTCATTTATTTTCTTGTTACACTTGTAACTCAAATAAATCCCTTTATGATCAAATCATAATTCATTTATTTTTCTTGTTACAATGATTTTTCACTTCATCTTGAAAGTCTTTGAAACGTTTTCAAATATTTCATACTTCTTTCTCATTAAGTGAACATTCACTCAAATTTCCGGAGAAAGCATATGAAGTTGAAACCCATCGCTTATGACTGCACATAATGGACTACATACATCGATATGTATAAATTCCAATATTTTAGTCGTTCGTTCTTCTTTGGCCTTTGAACGAAGTTTTAATTATCCCGAGGAAAGTCTCACAAGCGTCACTTGATCAAATCAAAGACTCCAAAAATCCATGAAAATGGAGATTCTTCATGTTTTCTTTCCAATATAATTTAAACATCGATGTCACTTCATAAGTGATCTTTCAATCATTTGTCTTGCAACATTTTAGCATTAGGATTTATGGATGTGATTTCTTCAACTAGATTTGTAAAACATCCATCTTATATGGAATACGGTAATTATTTGAACAACCTTTGTTCTTATAATACCTGATTCAAATAACAATCATTAAAACAAATCTTGAAGTCTTTCTTCAACTAGATTTGTAAATCATCCATCTTATATGGAATACGGTAATTATTTGAACAACCTTTGTTCTTATAATACCTGATTCAAATAACAATTATTAAAACAAATCTTGAAGTCAAGCTTTGATGTCAACGAGAAATACAAACAACGGTTTGTTTGTTTTCGATGAACATCATCACATTTTCTCTTGCTAGTTACTTAGGCCATTGTGGTTCATGAATTGCGTCATTCCGTATGAAATTTCATACCAACCAATTCGGTATCCAATACCCAAGAACCACATTGTTTAACAAGCAAAGAATACAACCATAACATGTATATCATATATATACCTAAATTGGATATTTCCAATCTTTTCTTTTTCGCCAAATATATTTTATAGATTCTCTTTCAGATTTCCTTTTCCTTTTAAAAGAATTTATCAACATCAAAAGTGGCGCCATATACATGACACCTAGTCCAAAGCGTGTATATTCAAATAATAATACCTTTGGACTTGCACTTTGAAGTAGATCACCATCATCAAATGATCGGTATTCTTTCAAAAATCCATTCTTTAGTAATCTTTTAGTGTAGTAAACATTTTACATACATATTCTATTCACCCTTATCATGACGACATTCATGATCAAGCTACTTTAGCTTATAAAGGCGAATCGTGAGTATAACATTACTTTCCAAAACCCTTTTGGATGATTAGGATGTCTAGCATCTCCAACCTTCGCAAATTCTCATCCAATATGAGAACATATATTATACTCTATCATATTTCAACCAAAACATTGTTTCAGATATCGTTATATCTGCCACACATGATGGTTTCAAATAATTCTTTCACTCCTAGATAAACTTGATGTTTAAATCAAGAATCATGGAGGCAAACATGATACTTAAGATACTAACATCGAATTGTTACTCTCGATTTAATACCAATTATTAAATTTCACGAGTAAATAGAATTTTGCTGAAAGTTTGCAATAGGACTTTAAACTTTAGATTGACACTCAACACAATACGATACCAGTCAGAAAGTATATATCCGTAATTCTATAGTTCTATTATCTCAATTACAACTATGCATAAGGTGGTGAACGAATGCCAATGACTACAACAAATTATGCAAATTCACTTTGATTTAATTTATGATAAATTGAGTTCTACTAATCCAAATTAGAAATGAACTCCCACTCAAAAACGACATCCCTCGTGCCTTTTTGGTGATTACATGAACCAAATCCACTACACCAAGTCCGATCATCACGTGAGTTTGCGTAGCTTCAAAGGCGAGCATCAAATGGGCATCATATCTACTATATGACTCATGCTTAACCTTTCGGTCCGTGTTCGAGGCCATGTCTGTACATGCTAGGCTCGCCAAGTAAGAACCTTAGTATTCGTGTGTAACTGCCTTTACACCAAATATGGTCGAGGATCCAAAACACCCGATCATCACGTGATGTCTTGGAGCGACGAGAACATAATCGGCATACTAAAGGAAGAACACATTCTTATCTTGATATTTAAATGAGGGATCATCTTATTATGCTAATAAAACGCCAAACAAGCAATATAAGATGCTATCAAACATCACATGTTTATTAGTGGAATGATATGGTTCCCGCATATGATCTCTATCATGTGCACCGTGGTATGATCACTATTATACCTTTATGTGTAAGTCCAAGGTCTATGGAGATTACACGTTATGTGTGTTGTAAGAGTATCATCTCATACTTCTACTTACAACATCACCATATCATATCACTAGCCCAGCAACAATCTAAACTAGACGCCTCTAATTTATCCATTGCAAATTTTACGTGGCTTAGGGCTTTCGAAGATAGAACCGTTCTTACCTACGAACATGAACCACAACGAGGATAACCAAATTGTTGATAACTCGTTGTAAATTAGATATTGACTATAGTAGGAGAGACAAACACCCGCTAGCCACTTATGCAAAACTAGTTGCATGTCAAGCGTGGAACAGGTCTCATGTGCGAGGACATGTAAAGTTTGTCCGGGCCGCTTCATCCCACTATGCCACCAATATCCAAAGTACAACTAAGAAGCAATAAAATGATCATCATCGCCCACATACTCATATGTGTACTACCCGTGCAAAGTATCTACGCATAGATCCGGCTCGATACCAATTGAAGGGTTCGCAAGATAGAAAACAAAAATTTTCCTACGATGGGAACAACTATGTACCAAGATCTATCTACTAGATACAAACAACGGCGGATGTATATCCGTAGAGAACATACCCTTGAAGACCGACAAAGCTTAACGAGTCCAAACTCGTGGTTGATGTAGACGATCTCTTGCCGATCTCAAGATCGAGAGGAAGTCCTAGCGCCAAGAAGCAGCGCATCCGTGCTCGCACACACGCTCGAGGCACCGAGCAACCTCCGCCTCCTCGCTCCAGCGATGCAGCGAAGCACAACTCTTTCTTGCCGAAAAGCCACCGGAACATGTATCTCGCTAGTCCGAGACCATGGGGAATAAAATCTAGAGGGGAGAGAGATCCTTCACGAGGAGGTGGTGTGAGAGGAGGAGAGGGGCCTTTATAGGGGAGAGGGGGCACCCAAGGGGCCATGCGCCCAGCCATGGGGCTGCCCCACCTCTTCCACATTCATGTGGGTGGAGCTCCCACCAAAGTGAAAAGCCTCCACTCCCATTAAAAAGCCTCCACTCATAAATCCACTCACATGCATTAAATTTCCACCAAATTTAATGCAAGCTCTCATTTAAATAAAACTCTTTATTTATTTATTCAGAATTTTGTTAATTACTTTAATTAACAAACATTCACATAAAACCCTTGCTAGTATTCCATTTCACATGCGAACCAGTTTCAGCAATTTCAACCAAACAGCTTTGTCTAGTGAAATAAATTCGCGCTTTCCTTTTCTTTTCGGCATGAAACTTTTGCTCCAATTGGATGTCGGTGTCTCTTAAGTGTGTCACCCTACGGTTCGCGAATAATGCGGACATGATCGAGACCCTCTCGATCAATAATCGAAGCGGATCCGAGACCCATCTTGACTCCCACACATTCAACGATGACTTTCTTGTGATCGTCGAAACCTTTACGCTAGTATCTTAATCCCTTTGTTTCATGATATATTACATGTCCGAGATTCGATCATCGGTATCTCCATACCTAGTTTGATCTCGCATCGACATGCACTCTTTCTCGTTCCCGTGATATAACATTCTAGTGATCAAATCACTTGCTTGCAAGCTAATCAATGTGATATCACCGAGAGGGCCCAGAGTATATCTATCCGTCATCGGGATGAACAAATTCCACTCTCGATCCATGGGCCTCAACATAACACTTTAGTAGTTCGAACCCATCTTTATAATCACCGTACGGTGTGACGCTTTGATGTTATCAAGAAACTCTTCCAGTGTTAGTGATTGACATGATCTCATGGTCTAAGGATTAGGATCACTTCGTAAGTTGTTATAGCAATATAAACTCAATGACTTTGATCGTAATGCTATACTTCGGATGAATGTTCATCACACCATTACACTAATGTTGTGACCTCGTTATTAACAACATCCAATGTCCATGATCAGGAAACCTATGATCATCTTGTTAATCAACGAGCTAGTTTATAAGAGAGGCATAACTAGGAACTTTCTATTTGTTTATTAAACACACATGTATTAACGTTTCCGTATTAATACAATTATAGCATGCAAAATAAACATTTATCATAAATAAGGAATACGATAATAACCACTTTATTATTGCCTCTCGGGCATATTCCCTTCAATAAAACCTACTGAAAAAGGTTTGGTAAAAATTAAAATTCAAATAGAAGTTTAAAAATATATTTAAAACCTTATTTAAATAAAGACAAAGGTCTATTTTAAATAAATAATAAACCATAAATGAATAAAATAATTAGTCCAAAATGATCTTTAAAATACATTGATAAACAGTATTAAAACTTACTGAAAGTTTGGAAAAGTTTTAAAAAGATTTGATGAATAAATCTGATTTCAAATGAGAGTTTAAATTCAAAACGGAAATTAGAAAAAAGAAAAGAAAACAGAAAACAAGAAGCAATCCAACCCAGTCCAGCCCAGCAGGCCCAACTAGCCCATCTCTCCCTCTCTCCCCGAACCGTTTTCTTTCACTCGCAAACGCAACTGCGCAGTCACTGATTCCGCGACCCCACGCCCAACCTTCCACCTCGCTGACAGCGCAACCCCACTGTCAGCTCGTCTTCTTCCCCACCCATGACCAGTTCATCCCCAACCTCGTCGCCATTTGCTGCGCTAATTTCTCGGCTTTAATTCTCTTTACTGCGCGATCAATTATTGCCAGTGACCACGCACGTTAAAGCGCCCACGTCTTCTCATCCTTTCCCCTCACTTGCTCCTCCCTCTCTGTCTCTAGGCTGCGCCAATTTCTCGCTTGCATCCCAATGCCCCGACGACCTTCCCCGGCCGATTCCGGCGAAGCCATACCACCTCCCACTCCCTAGAACCCACTAGCTTGGTCCCCATCGTCAGACGCACCTTCCCATAGCCCCAGATTGCGCGTGCATGCCCCGTAGCCTCGACAACGTCGACGATTGAGCGTCACCACCGTCTACTCCAATTCCGTCAAGCTCCCCTGGTAAATTCCGAGCGCGCCTCTCTCCCTAGTTGATACTCGCATAATCAGCGTTGTCTTGCGCATCTAACGAACATTTTATCTTGCCTTCCCGAGCCGTGTATCCTCACCAACGACGACACCAGAGCGAGCCGTCGACAGAGATGACTCCGGCGAGCAATCCCCTTCGCTCTCTTGCGCCCCTGCTCTCCAAAGACAACCTTGAGCATCAACACGTTGTCGCGCACCTGGTGATAAATCTCCCCCTCTCCCTTGATTCCTAGTTTCACCGGAACGCGTCTGCCCGAGCGCGCCGTCGCCGTCCACCATCGCAGCGCCGCCAGATTTTGGTTAGTGTGCTCAGGACCGTTGGATCTAGATCCGATGAATAGGATAGATTAACTTAAATCGAAGGGGTATGTGCTTCTGTGCCGTGCGATTTAAATAGATCTGGCGGCTGTAGCTGCTCGATCCAGCCGAACCGGTACGCACCAGTTAGATCAAGACACGTGGCCATCCTTTTGATTTAAAACAGAAACTTATCAATTAGTAGATTGATTTTGTAAAATTCATAACTTTAAATCTACATGTCCAAAATTTACAAATTTTATATCATTGGAATCAGGAAAAAAATACTTTGCAACCATGCCCTTTGTTTAGTGTTTTCCTTCTGTAAAAGTAGATGTTTTTGTACAAACATTATTAGGTCTATTTTGGTTATAAAATTTATTATAAAAATGTTTTTAGGGTAAGATCTTTTGTAAATGGTCTGTTTTGAACCTACTGACCATAAAAAACAACTTTTGGATTTAAAAGTATATTTTGTGACGCTAAGTAATTATTCTTTGAATAAAAAGCATTTCTAGTAAAATAAAAATGTTGCTTTGATTTAAAAATTGTTTTTGAGTAAAACCTTTAGTAAATGGAATTGTTTTAAAACACTTTGACCATAAACATTAATATTGGTGTTTAAAAACATTTTGGCTAACACTAGAAATTATTCTTTGAATAAAATCATTTCTAGCAAAACAAAAGGGATTTAAATGGCCATTTTCACTAACTTGTTTTCAAATGACCTTGCCACTTTTATAAATGACCAATAGGTGTTTTAAAATGTTTATAGCCTATTATAGACCACCTTTACAAATAAAACAATCTTTTGCATGATTGCATGCATTGTTTTTTTTTCATTATTTTATATGGTGAAATTGTTTGAATGCTAGATTGAATTTGTGCCTTGATTGAATTGTAGTGAAATTTGAAGACTGTGATTATTGCAAGATGAAGGAGTGAATCTATATTCTCTACTAAAAAGGCAAGTGGTGCTTCATACTTTTGTCCTATTATTTTCACTATGCATTAGTGATATTTTGAGTAGGACTTGCATGGAATTTTTACAAAGTATGCTATGCCTTGGGAAATCCTAGTAGATGATGCCTTAGTATAATTTTCCCTAAGTTAAGATCCCTTCTACTATCATGCTTAGCTTAGCTAGTAGAAAACAAGGGTGGATTATATTCATGCTATGAAATATTTCTATGTCAATGACTTGTGTTTTCTTTAATAAAACAACTATGTGAATGAATCACCTGGGTGGAATGGTGTGAATGGATTATGTTGAGTGGTTACACATGGCCCCATATTTATGGCCTACCCTAGTGTATCCCACTTGTGGAAAGCCACCCAGGAACAAAGAGATTTGAGATGTCAAATGTTGAGAAGCTTCAAGTGCAGCCACATGGCAATATGGGCTCTGCCTGGATCATATAAGTTGCAATAACTTAGCCAGATGGACAGTTGGTGGTAGGGGGTGATAGGTTTGGGAACGCGTCCATTTTGGTCTAAGTGTTGGGAATATGCCCTAGAGGCAATCATGTATGATGAGATTTCCTATTGTATTCATAAAGATATTAAGTAGTCCTTGTATAAACATCTGATGTGTATCATTGAATATGTGATTCGGTTGTGGAACTATGCATTCATGTTTTTTGTACTAAATATCCTTGGTCATTGAGGTTGTGCTGGACACACAACTTAGAGCAATGTGAAAGTTGGCTTGATGACTCGGTTCCACTTGTCATGGGCATGGAGATGCTATTCCAACTTACACAGATTCGGCTAAAGAGTTTAGCGAGTCGGATTGACACATATTGACGTACAACGAACAAGTTGTCATTTGTATATCTCAATCAATGAAATCCTTTGACCTGAGGTTATTGCATAGTCCGAGTTGAGGATCACCGACTTAGGTTCTGCCAAATGCTGATCCGTAACTGGGCAGTTATAAAGGCAGAGTTCAGGTCAACTGAGAATCAAGCTGCGTGATGTGAATAACCAAGATGGGATTTTGCCCCTCCACTTGGAGAGATATTCTCTGGGCCCTCTTGTGAGATATGATTCGGAAAGCATGGCCATGCACGACTCGGTTAAGTGTTAACCGAGGCGATCGACTAAGATTTAGTCGGGTGAATCACTTATCTCGGATCAAGAAGAGAGTCGGACTATTTATGGGATGACATATATTCGCCTATAGTCTGACAAGGTATATCGTGAGGCAAAAGGGACTCGGACGTAAGTCGCATTGGAAAGGCAAGTCGTCATGACTCTTTGGTACTTGGGAGTCGGCACATTCTGCTAGGAGCCGCTACCGACTGATCGACTGAGAGTCGGACTCCAATCGTGTCCAAGTAGGCATGATCCTGCGGGGTCACACACTTAAGAGCGGGAGCAAGTTCGGATTGGATCTGAACCTGTAATCTGGTTGGGTTGGACCTGAACCGGATTAGGACTGAGTTAGTGAGTTGGACTCACGGTGACTAGTGTTATATGGGCTTTAGTGAATGGGTCGCGTGAGTAGAGCCCACGTTCACTCCCTATATATAGTGGAGCACCGTAACCCAGAAAGGTTAATTGTTGTTCGGTTAGGTCATTCCATGTGTTGGAAACCCTAGCTCCACAGCAGTCCTACCGTCGATACGAACCTAGCAGTTCGCCGCCGGTGCTCCCCCTTGTACGTGTGGATACCAGCAGAGGTGTTGTGCGATCAGCACCAGGACAATCGGATCGTGAGGACTGCACTGCATCAACTGACGCGCTTCATCAGTAATCCGCAACTGCGCGTCTAGTGGTAAACCTCGTGGCCTTCTACCTCAGCTAGATCTTGGGATCACCACGTTAGAGGAAAAGTTTTGTTTTATCTCTGTGTGGCCCAACAGTGGTATCAGAGCGATAACTTCTGGTTTTAGGCTCGAGATCTCGCATATGTGATATGCGGTAGGATGTAGATGAGATCTATATGCTGTTTGGTGGTCGATCTATGAGATAGATCGGTTTTGTACAAGGTTGATTGGATCAACTGTAATCGGGGAATGGTAGATCTGATTTCCGTGATCATACAGCTGAGGTCGTAGAACGACATACCCCTACCGGTCGGCTTCCGCCATCGGGGTAGACTGTGACACGCAAATCCAGAGGCGGTGATCGAAGATCAAAAAGTTTGATCGAGCGCCTTAGATGTCGTTGCGAGTTTCACAACGCCGGTAGATATTGTATCTATGCATAACTTGTTTTTGCAGGAAGTTGTGAATGGTATGGTCCATGTGCATGTGATGTATGTGTGTAATCCATACGTGATCTGCGAATCACGGTTTTTGTCACCCGGCTGGAGCCTAGGTGCTGTCATTTTATTGTATAACGACCTGCGTGTTGGATTCTCTATGTAATTTACTTTACTAAGCTAGTGTAGTTGTTTGGAGAACCCGGAAGGCATGCAAGGCGTTGTACATGCCGGCGACATGGAGTAAGACGGCAAGTGACAAGAGTTGGCACGAGTCATATTACAGGCTTTGTGGAGATGGAGATCGCCATGAATAGAGCCATACCATTTCACATTATAAATGCTTTATTTTGTGGTATTGTTATGTCTCAGTTTTACCTCTATTAGATAGTCGGTAAAATTTCATCCCTCAAAGAAGGTCTATTCGGTTTTCCCGCCAGTGCTTTCACCATCACAAGTCGGACATTTTTGGTAGTGGGCTCATAAAATTGAGGTGCTGCCAATTCTTTCCGACTAGGTGGGTTCGAGTCGGACTCTTACTGCAGAAACACTCGGTAAGCTAGACGGGTCTATCAAAACGGTTGTGGGACTCGGGGAAAAGTCGGATGGGAGCCGGGGCATGTGATGCCACCCGTCCAATAGGAGTCGTATGAAATACGATTGACAAGGAGTTGTCTACCTAGATCACTTGGCGGCTAGCGGTGATGCTAAAGCTCACTAGCCGACTTGCTTATTTAAGATCCTGAATCACTAAGCAACCATCGGAGGGGTGTTGGTTCTAGTGGGAGCATAAAATATTAAAATGTTTAATATGCTTGCTCTTTTATGAATGCATGTCTTAAGTGTTTTGAATATTTTCTATTATAGATCATGGCACCAAGTAGCAGTCACTCTTAAATATCCGGTTTTGCGTTGAGAACCATTCTTAAGAAACATAAACTGAACGACATTAATTTTACCAACTGGTATCGAAATCTGAGAATTGTTCTCAAACAAGAAAAGAAGGACCATGTCCTAGACAACCCACTTCCAGATGAGCCGAATGAGAATGCGAATGTCGCTGCCACCAATGCCTACCGTCGGGCTAAGGATGAGTCCACGGATATTAGCTGTCTTATGCTTGCTCACATGGAACCGGACTTGCAAAAGCAGTTCGAGCATGTTGAGGCCTACGATATGATCGAAAGCCTCAAAAGTATGTTCCAGGCTCACGCGAAGGCTGAGAGGTATCAAGTCTCTCAGGCTTTGCTGAGTTGCAAGCTTAAGGATGGTGATCCACTGAGTCCGCATGTGATCAAAATGGTTGGTTACGTGCAGTCTCTGGAGAGGATTGGCTACCCCATAAGCGAAGAGTTCGCTACGGATATAATCGAACTCTCTTCCTAGTGCATATGGGCAGTTCATTTCGAACTACCACATGCATGGTATGGATAAGAAGCTCACTGAATTACATGGGATGCTCAAGCAGGCAGAGGCGGATCTCAAGAAGGGCGCCAGTCAAGTGTTGATGGTGCAGAATAAGGCTAAGTTCAAGAAGAGTTCTTGGACTAAGAAGAAGGCTAATTCAGGAGGAAAGCAGGCTCAGGACTCGGTCCCAAGCGCTTCCTCAGGGACTAAGCCATCTCCTTCAGCTGGATCCACTTGCTTCTACTGCAAGGCGGATGGCCACTGGAAGAGGAACTGCAGCAAGTACTTGGCCAACAAAGCCAAGAGTGGAGGTATGACTTCCGACTCAGGTACACTTGTTTGCAGTGTTATAGACATATATATTGCTGATGCACCTAATAGTTCTTGGGTATATGATACCGGATCAGTTATTCACATCTACAACTCGTTGCAGGGACTGGTAAGAACTAGGAGCGTAGCAAGAGGCGAGGTTGATATTCGAGTCGGCAACAAATCAAGAATTGCTGCGTTGGAAATCGGCACGATGCAACTTCATTTACCTTCCGGATTCATTATGGAACTAAATAATTGTTATTATGTTCCAAAGGCTCAACAAAACATTATTTCTGCTTCATGTTTGATGAGGCAAGGCTATGAGTCGAATATCAAGAATAATGGTTGTTCTTTGTATTTGAATGATATGTTTCACGGCTTTGCACCCGTCCAGGATGGGTTATTTATTTTGAATCTTGATGGTGAGTGGGTTTATAACATAAATGTTAAAAGGTTGAAACCAAATGATCTAAATATGACTTACTTTTGGCACTGTCGGCTTGGTCATATAAGTTGGAAACGCATGAAGAAGCTCCATGATGATGGACTCCTAACTTCGTTTGACTTGGAGTCGTTCGATACATGCGAATATTGCCTACTCGGCAAAATGACCAAGACACCTTTTGCAAAGAGTTGCGAAAGGGCGTACGACTTGTTGGGACTAGTACATAGTGATGTATGTGGACCAATGAGCACGACAGCCAGGGGTGGTTATGGGTACTTCATTACCTTCACTGATAATTTGAGTAGGTATGGATATATCTACTTGATGAAACATAAGTCAGAAGCCTTTGAAAAGTTCAAAGAATTCCAGAATGAAGCACAGAATCAACTCGGCAAGAAAATAAAGTTTCTTCGGTCGGACCGAGAAGGTGAGTACATGAGCCATGAGTTTTATGACCATCTGAAAAGTTGTGGAATAGTTCCTCAACTTACTCTGCCAGGAACGCCACAAAGGAATGGTGTTTCGGAAAGGCAGAATCGAACCTTGTTGGACATGGTACGATCAATGATGAGTCGGATAGATCTGCCTTTATCATTTTGGGGTTATTGTCTAGAAACAGCGGCGTTCACACTAAACAGAGTACCATCAAAATGGTAGAGAAGACACCGCATGAGATGTGGACAGGCAAAAAGCCGAGTTTGTCTTTTCTTAAGATTTGGGGTTGTGAAGCATTTGTCAAGCGACTTCAGTCGGACAAGCTTACAGCCAAGTCGGATAAGTATATTTTCGTGGGATATCCGAGAGAAACCTTGGGTTACTACTTCTACAACCGAGAAGAGGTCAAAGTGTTTGTCGCTCGGAACGGTGTCTTCCTTGAGAAAGAGTTTCTCAATCGGGGAGTAAGTGGGAGCACGTTGCAACTCGAAGAAATTCGAGAGGAACCGGCTAGTAGCGAGTCGGCAAAAACCTTGGAGGTTGATCCGGTCATGGCAGCCGAAGAAGACCGTACTACAAAGATCGGCAAGATTACGAAGTGTTCGTGATGTGTTACTGTTAGACAGTGATGAGCCGGCAAATTATTCATAAGCGATGGTGGGATATGATTCTGAGTCATGGCTTGGAGCCATGAGATCTGAGATAAAGTCCATGGATGAAAATCAAGTTTGGAACTTGGTTGATCTGCCAGACGGTGCAAGACCCGTCGAGTGCAAATGGGTCTTCAAGAAGAAAACTGATATGGATGGAAATGTTTCAATCTATGAAGCACGCCTTGTCGCGAAGGGGTTCCGACAAGTTCAAGGAGTTGATTACGACGAGACTTTATCGCCCGTAGCGATGCTTAAATCAGTTCGGATCATGTTAGCTATAGCGGCCTATTTCGACTATGAGATATGGCAGATGGATGTCAAAACGGCTTTCCTTAACGGAAATTTAACCGAGGACGTGTATATGATACAGCCCGAGGGTTTTGTCGATCCGCTAATCGACAAGGTGTGCAAACTTCAGAAATCCATTTATGGGTTGAAGCAAGCATCTCGGAGTTGGAATATTCGCTTTGATGAGGTAGTCAAATCGTTTGGCTTCATCAAGAGTGATCATGATTCTTGTTTGTACAAGAAGTTTAGTGGGAAAAAAGTAAATTTTCTAATCTTATATGTGGATGACATATTACTGATTGGAAATGATGTCCAGATGTTACAAGAAACCAAGGAATCATTGGAAAGGAGTTTCTCAATAAATACTTGGGTGAGGCAACATACATCCTTGGAATCCAGATCTATAGAGATAGATCAAGGAGGCTCATTGGATTGAGTCAGAGTACTTATTTGGACAAAGTTTTGAAGAAGTTCAACATGGAATCGTCTAAGAAGGGGTTCTTACCGATGTCCCATGGTGTAAAACTTAGCAAGACTCAGTGTCCTTCGACAACTGATGAGCGAAGTCTGATGAGTGCGATTCCATATGGTTCTGCAGTCGGATCCATCATGTATGCCATGATTTGTACTAGGTCGGATGTTTCCTATGCTCTAAGTGTTGTGAGCAGATACCAGGCTGATCCTGGAGAGATCCACTGGACATCGGCTAAAAATATCCTAAAGTACTTGAGAAGGACCAAGGGTATGTTCTTAGTTTATGGTGGTGAAGATGAACTCAGTGTAAAGGGTTACACGGATGCGAGTTATCTTACCGACTCTGATGATTCTCGTTCGCAATACGGATATGTGTTTATTATAAACGGAGGTGCTGTGAGCTGGAAGAGTTCCAAGCAAGACCTGTGGTTCGTCTACAACAGAGGCTGAGTATATTACCGGAGGCAAAGGAAGCTGTTTGGATGAGGAATTTCCTCATGGATCTTGGTGTGGTTCAGGCTCGTCAATCCGTTGGACGTGTATTGTGAAAACAATGGTGCTATTGCACAAGCCAAGGAACCACGGCACCGTAAGAACAAGCACATACTCATGCGGTACCACCCGATTCGCCATTGTGGATCGGGTGATATCAAGTTATGCAAGGTACACACGGATGAAAATATTATGGATCCATTGACAAAGCCGTTACCCCACCGAAGCATGAGGCGACTTTGAGAGCCATGGGCATTAGATGCTTAGACATGTGATGTGGAAGATTGACTCTAGTGCAAGTGGGAGATCTGGGAATATGCCCTAGAGGCAATCATGTATGATGAGATTTCCCATTGCATTCATAAAGATATTAAGTAGTCCTTGTATAAACATCTGATGTGTATCATTGAATATGTGATTCGGTTGTGGAACTATGCACTCATGTTGTTTGTACTAAATATCCTTGGTCATTGAGGTTGTGCTGGACACACAACTTAGACCAATGTGAAAGTTGGCTTGATGACTCGGTTCCACTTATCATGGGCATGGAGATGCTATTCCAACTTACACAGATTCGGCTAAAGAGTTTAGCGAGTCGGATTGACCCATATTGAGGTACAACGAACAAGTTGTCATTTGTATATCTCAATCGATGAAATCCTTTGACCTGAGGTTATTGCATAGTCCGAGTTGAGGATCACCGACTTAGGTTCTGTCAAACGCTGATACTGGGCAGTTATAAAGGAAGAGTTCGGGTTGACTGAGAATCAAGCTGCGTGATGTGAATAACCAAGATGGGATTTTGCCCCTCCACTTGGAGAGATATTCTCTGGGCCCTCTTGTGAGATATGATTCGGAAAGCATGGCCATGCACGACTCGGTTAAGTGTTGACCGAGGCGATCGACTAAGATTTAGTCGGGTGAATCACTTATCTCGGATCAAGAAGAGAGTCGGAGTATTTAAGGGATGACATATTTTCGCCTATAGTCTGACAAGGTATATCGTGAGGCAAAAGGGACTTGGACGTAAGTCGCATTGGAAAGGCAAGTCGTCATGACTCTTTGGTACTTGGGAGTCGGCACGTTCTGCTAGGAGCCGCTACGGACTGATCGATTGAGAGTCGGACTCCAATCGTGTCCAAGTAGCCATGAGCCTGCGGGGTCACACACTTAAGAGCGGGAGCAAGTTCGGATTGGATCTGAACCTGTAATCTGGTTGGGTTGGACCTGAACAGGATTAGGACTGAGTTAGTGAGTTGGACTCATGGTGACTAGTGTTATATGGGCTTTAGTGAATGGGTCGCGCGAGTAGAGCCCACGTTCACTCCCTATATATAGTGTAGCACTGTAACCCAGAAAGGTTAATCGTTGTTCGGTTAGGTCATTCCATGTGTTGGAAACCCTAGCTCCACAGCCCCTACCGTCGTCTGAACCTAGCTTCGCCGGTGCTCCCCCTTGTACGTGTGGATACCAGCAGAGGTGTTGTGCGATCAGCACTTGGACGATCGGATCGTGAGGACTGCACTGCATCAACTGACGCGCTTCATTAGTAATCCACAACTACGCGTCTAGTGGTAAACCTCGTGGACTTCTACCTCAGCTAGATCTTGGGATCACCACGTTAGAGGAAAAGTTTTGTTTTATCTCTGCGTGGCCCAACACTAAGAGAAGGCTTCAGAAAGATCTTGTCTCGATGCATGTCGAGTCTTGTGGGGAAAGTGCACCACCTCTAGAGAGATTAAAATCTAAGTACTTAGCCGTGTTCCCGCAAGGGAAAATTTGAGCATCAAGACATGGAAGCTATCAAGGATCTCCTCATCCCAATTTCTAAGTTAAAAACTTGTGATTGAACAAGGTTAAAGGTTAACCAATATTCATTGTTTGTTCCTTGGGTGATTTTGACAAATAAAAACTTAGTGTTTTCAAATGATAAGGAAATCTATTTTGAGAAAAGCAAGCCTAAGCTCCACCTAGCCAAATGCATATAGATGATAGATACCACTATTCTACCATAGTATCACTTGCCAATACAATTCAAATGTATTTACCCTTGTGGCTATAACTTATTATGTTGCAGGTTTATTTGATGTTAGTGAAGTGTGTTGATTAGGATTACAAGTCTACAACCAACATGATTTCCTGTGGCACTTTGAAGATGAAGGACTCCATGCTATAGTTATTTCTGCTGCATTGTAATGATATAGCCAAATGAGCTATGTAAGATGTAATGAATTATTTTATTCCTGGTTATAAAGTTGTATTATGACCTTTGTTTCTTGATATTACATCTTAAACTGTGGATACTAGCTGTTGATCCATGGACTAGCATCGTAAACACATGGATCTTTACCTTTATAAAGGTGGGGTCTTACAAGGTGGATCTTCAACCCTGGCCTATTTCCATCCTTTGATTCAACCCACTATAAAAAGTAAACTAGATTGGTCTGATAAACTAAGGTAAAATGAAACAACAAAGTCTTGTAGACGTGTCCTTATTTATTTTGTTTTATCATTGCTTTCCAAGGTTCGATTAAATCTAGGTCTTTTAGGGAAAAAGCTATTATACTACATCCGTGAATCTGAATCGAAGGTATCAAACCATATTGAAGAAGTCAATGAAATTTTGTTGGGTGTCACTCTTCAACTTGAATAAGTATACCCATGTATATCTTGAGCAGTCATCAATAATCACCAAACAATATTTTTTCCCACCAAGAGTCGCATGAGATGTAGGAGCAAAAAGGTCCACGTGAAGGAGCTCCAAGATCTTCTTGGACTTTACGATGTTATTGGGTTTGTGGGGAGAATCATGCATCTTTCCTTCAACAAAAGCCCTGCACACATGATATTTTTCAAAACAAACATTTTCTTTTAGTCAAACAATATGGCCACCCTTGTGGAGACTTTGTAAAGTTATCATATTGACATGGGCTAGACGGCGATGCCATAGCCAACCCACATCGGCCTTTCTGAATAGGCACATCACACTTGTAGTGGTTTTCCATGAAAATTCCACCATATACATGTTATTTTAAACGTACCCAACAAAAGCGACCTTTAGAGTCTTGCTCCACAAGAGAACCACAATATCAGTATCAATAAAGACGGCAAGTCCCATATTTCCAATAGCATGGACTGAAAGTATACCCAAGGGTCTCAACAAGCATGAAGCCCACGAGCAGGGCCGGTCCTCATATTTTTGGGGCCCGGGGCGAAAACAAATTTGAGGCCCCTACTATGAAATCTAAATGTCGATCGATATATTCCAATGAATTATTGCTAATGACACACATAGGTTCATCAATGATCATTTCTATCTATGTTACTTTAAAAAATTCTACATATAGTACTACACTGAGTTGGCAATAAGAAAAATAAAGTGAGTAACAATGGTATCAATACCAAAAGAACGTGACCAACGAGTGAGGACTGTGTGGCATTCCATTAAGAAGAGCTATAAAACGTCACCAAAATTACAAAATTACAAGTTAGAGGACTCCAGCTCGGCAGCGTCGCAAGGGATATGCATATTCATATTTTTTGGGTAAGATATAATGTGAGTGACGACGGTATATCAATTTCATCAGTTAGGTTTTTACCAATCAATGATCGAAAATGAGAGCAAATAAAGGTATACCCTCTGTCCCATAATACAAGTGTTACTGAATATAGAGTATTGTGAGACCCTGGCGCATGGCTCAATAGGATTGATAGAAAACCCATACAAACAAGTTGCAACTTCTTTTCCGGAAGCTCATTCGAAAAGAACTCTAAGATTAAGCGTGCTTGGCCTAAAGCAATTCTACGATGGGTGACCGATCGGGAAGTGGGTACCGGGTGCACATGAGTGAGGACAAAGTGCGCAGAAAAGACTAGTGTTGGTCTGTGGGGTTAGTCTAGAGATCCTAATGAGCTGCCAGAAGTGACAGTCGTTAGTCCGGAGTGACCGGGGGTGTTAAAAGTGGTATCAGAGCCGATCCTCGCGGTTACATGGCATGTGCGGGTCAGTGGTGGACATGTGTAGCATGGCGCGTGTGGCCCAGAGTGGACACAGCATGGCAATGTGCCGGCACTGGACGCATAGTCGTGTGCCAAGAGGGGACGTTCCTGGCTTGTGGTTAGTCGACGAGGACGTCGATCTTCTAAGGATGGGTGTATGTGAGACTCTGGTGCATGGCTCAATAGGATTGATAGGAAACCCATACCAACAAGTTGCAACTTTTTTTCCGGAAGCTTATTCGAAAAGAACTCTAAGGTTAAGCGTGCTTGGCGTAGAGCAATTGTAGGATGGGTGATCGACCGGAAAGTGGATACCGGGTACACATGAGTGAGGACAAAGTGCGCGGAAAAGACTAGTGTTGGTCTATGGGGTTAGTCTAGAGATTCTATTGAGCTGTCAGAAATGACAGCCGTCGGTCCGGAATAGCCGGGAGTGTTACAAGTATATTGGCATTTTGTTGTAATAACATGTTATATTATCAGACGAGGGAAGTACGAAAGTATTAGCCTACTAAATCACGTTAACAAAATCTTACTGGTGATAACTTCAAACTCACAAATCCTGGGCATGGGCTAAAGAATAGCAAACATACATTTCGAAATCGCGTTGCACTACGTAGAGAACACAAGGTTGGGCGGCCGGCTTTTGAGATTTGTAGGTATTTATATGCCTAAGCTTCATGCACGTAGGGGCGTAGAGCACGTGAGGTTGGGACGCCGGAGTTTGGATTAGCCAAAAAAATAGATCGGTAGCAGCCTCGGCCTACCTCGGCCTACTGACAGGGCCGGTCCTAAGATTTTAGGGGTCCGGGGTAAAACTAAAATTTTGGGTCTCTTATTATAATTTTTTTATGTATATATGAGATGATAAAAAATAAATATTTTAAGTATATTCTCAACTATAATATTCATATAAAAATAACAATGTTTTCATGATACCTTAGAATTTTTCTAAAAATTCTTAATAGCAAATGGAATCAATATCAATCTCGCCTAGTTATAATTCGGTCGCCATAGACAGTTAACCTCGCTAGCTATAAACAAGAACAACAATCATGTACTAATTAGAATTAAGAACTAAGAATTAGGCGAGTGTAACCAGCAGAGAGCGGACCAGCAGCCGGCAGGCCGAGGCGGTCGATCATCGTCTCGTCGATGGCCTTCGCGACTTCGTGCAATCACGCCTGGCGGTTGATCATCAATGCAGGGAGACGATCCAATCCAAGGAGACAGGGACCAGGGCCAGGGGAAGCGACGGGACTAGAGAATTCAGACTTGGGAAACGAGTAACCGACCTGTTCAGGTTGTCCTGCCTGGGAATCGATCGAGATCGTCGTCCCGTTGATCGGGAAGGAAGCGACGGGACGGTGTCGATCAATGTGTGGGCGTCGAGGCATCGACAACCCAATAGAAAAAATCAACTTTTTTCCGATGTATACTAAGCCTACATATTTTTGGGCCCCTAATTTTTTTGGGCCTGAGGCGACTGCTCCGCTAGTCCCCCCCCCCCAAGGGCCGGCCCTGCCCACGAGAGTAGTATCGTGTGCAACCACAACCTTGCTAAGACCTATTACCTAAGACCTTGACTTAACGGCATACGTGTCAACACCCAGATTTTTTATCACAGATGCCTATATGCCATACATCGCAATCCCAGGATTATCATTTTTGCGAGACATAACAAATTTGATATCATAGTACATCATCCATTACAATCCATACATAAGGTCTGACACAAATAAGGATCTCATTATACAGTTCTTAATACAATTCAAGCAGCGGAATAACGTAATAGTAACAATAGTGTAGGCGAAGCTCCATCTTCATAGTCACAGGCAATGCTGACGATGAGAAATGATCCTAGTTGTCGTAACCTTCCTGATGTTCTTCCTGATACTCCTCTTCATAGTCTGGCCACGGAAATAGCCAGGGACAAAGCCATAAGTACTTTTTAAGTACTCGCAAACTAATACTAACAAGTGAAGTGGTTTTAGAATAGGAAGTACTAAGCTCTATGGTTGTTTTGAAAAAAGCTAGATTTACCTTAACTAAGTTCAGAAGCAAAGAAAACTAGTTGAAAGTTTTATAACACCTAAGGAGGAAACTTGAATTTCATACTACAACCCTGTTGTGGTGAAGACAAAGTCATGAATCATTTTACAAGTCATTTTGAAAACATCTGACGACGGAACAGTATGGCCACTCCAACTGTCCATAACCGCGGAGGCAGCTATTTGAATAGTTTGACACTCTGCAGAGATTGTACACTTTCACCACAACATTTGATACATCCGTCAGGAACAATCCTGAATTCACCATACTCAGTATGCGGATAATCAATCCTAACCTTTCAATTACACGCCCTAGTATAGGCACCTCTCCTGTGAGTTTGGCCTCCCAACCATGACCAACTGTCATCTTGGGTACTGCACAGGTGGACAATCTTTACAAGGTAGCCTCAGCTCAGACCTTGGCCGCAAGGGAACCCATACTAAGGTATATAAATTTCCAGTCAAGCCCTACCAAATTTCGGGTATTCTGGTTGTACGGTAAAACTGGAATGGTATCGCATCCAGACAACCATCAGTTTTTATAAAGGGCTAAGGCTCATGCCTTAACATTTTCATCATCAAAAATCATTTGGTATTCAAGAACACATGTCAAAACATTTCAGTAGAATGACTCATCATTCTAAGGTTTTCATAACTATTTTCTCTAAGTATTCCCATCTAAGTTGATCAATTTTTATGCTTAGCACTAGCATCTACAAGTGGGGGTAAATACTAATGAGGGGGTGGTAAACAAGTGTATCTTATCTAATTTCAATCTCATACCTCAGGATGACATCAAGATTATCTAACTTAGTCCAAGTTTTATGCTCTTTATGCTACCTTCCAATATCCTTCTATTATCTACAAGTTACTAAGTAAACTCTAAGAGAAAGCTTTGATAAAGAAATCAAAGTATCAAGCTTCGCAAGTAAAACTAGGATTGGGTATCATAAAATGGGTAAAAGTTGCAAGTAGAGATTGCAAGTGGTAGCTTGCTTAATGAGTAGCTTGCAAGTATTGGCTTGCCTTGTGCAGAGCAGTGGTTGAAGTTTTCCTCGGATTCCTCCTTGTAGTATCCTCCTTCCTCCTTGTATCCTTGGTCGGTACTAGCGTCTATAATTAAATACGAGGTACACAATCACCAAACAATACTTAACTATTCCTATTTATCACACAAAGGTTCACACTAGATGATCTAGCATCATCACTAACATTACAAGGATTAAAGCACTTGTCTCATTTATTTTATTTGAGAAAAGTAATTTCTACTCATTGAAAAACTACTTAAGATTTAATATTCTCCAACTCAAACATGGGATCATGTTGACACATGTCATCACCACATATTTCAGCACATGGGAATGTGATTTAAAGTGGTGTCACAATTTAATAAGGTTTAACCATTTTATTTTAATTAAATAAAGTGACTAGAAGCCTATGTGGCATTATTTTATTACTTGATCATTATTTCTGTAAGTAAACCTATATATTTTTATATATTCTGAAAGGTATGGTTAAATGTGATTTTTGAGAGTTGGAATCAACTCAAAAGCTCTTATAGTTGAATTTTGAAAAATGTTTGAATGCAGAAAAGCTTCTGCCTTGTTATTTTTACCATGGGTGATCTACAATTCTAAATGGTTTTAATCCAACAGGCTTGGATTAAGCATTCCAGTACCTTTATAACAAAATTGGTTTCATGCCTTTTGGTTCAGTGAATCGAGCTGGGTTGATTTTTGAATCTAGGTACAGAACTGGGTTTGAAATTAAATGAATAAGTCTAAATTTGAATTAGTGGGTTGCGCGTGATGTTTAACTAGGCCGGCCCACTACGCACAGCGCGCACGCGGGCTGGTTAAGTGAGTGACCCCACTCGTCAGTGAGACAACGAGGGGCGAAGCGGTATGGGGCGATTAGGATCGTAGGATCTAACTCTAATCGAACGGCTCTGGTTCATCGTCCATGTCGGGCAGCGCCGACGAGACAGAACCCTAGCGCGGCCAGTGGGGGTCGTGGGAGGCTCACCAGGGCTCAGGCTATGGTCGGCGATGGGGGCGAATAACGAAGTCGACGACGGCGATCCTCCTGGTACCGGCAGCTCCTCCTGGGGCGGCTCCAATCGACGGCGCCTCTCCTCCTCTACAACGGCAAACTCCGTTGAAATTCCGGCCACCTGGTGCTCGCCTTGCTCCGGGAGCGAGTGGGTGTGATCAGTGAGAGGTGGGGAGTGAACTGGTGTGAAGAAAACGAGCAGGGGAGGCCTCCTTTTATAGTGGCTAAAGGGCACCGAATGGCGCGGGTGGAGCTCGTCGGTGTCGACGGCACAGAGTGCTACTATTTAATCAAATCATCACACAAGTCCATTCATGCATTTATCAAATCATCACATACACACATGCATTCATTTAGTTTTTATTTAATCAAAGTTTTTGTTAACCCTAATTTTAGTGATTAGAGTTTGATGATCATTGTTTCATATTTTTGGGATGTTACAATATGTGACGGTTATTTGATCATGATTCGGCCTTATCTCCATCATTATCGCCTTGCTTCCGGTCATATGACTTGTGCATCCACTATCAAGCATCCACTTTGACCCGCTGGAAGCATAGTTCTACAAGAGATCAAACTAGCTTTTAGATACCCATTTTTCAATGGGTCCATGTTTGTTAGTGACAAGGGTCTTGGGAACCCAAATAGACCAAGCAATATAACCATAAAATGGGCCAACATATTGTGCATAAACATCACCATAATAATCATGCATTAAAACATAGTGAGGGTTAGCAATTCCCCCAAAGTCATCGTCTGACATAGTTTTTCCACTTGTGGTATTACTACCCACAATGGTCTTGTCTTTTGCTTGTGTGGGCTTGGACTTCATATTCTTGTTGTTCTTATTCTTGGTCTTGGACACATAGCCAATGCCTCCTTTCTCATTCTTTGACCTTTGCTTACTCAAAAGGTCATCAAGAAATTTATTTCCTTTGGGGAAGGTGGCCTTTTCAAGCTCCCCCTTCAACCTAGAATTTTACTCAAGGATGTTTGTACTAATAGAAGGAATTAAAATACTAGGTGAAACAACATCATTCAATTGAGTTTGAAGTTGTTCATGAGACTTTGTGAGAGTCAAGAGTTCACTTTCCAAGGCCTTATGAGCCTTGTCAAGCTTCTTAAAGTCCTTGGAAAGCTTGTCATGAACAACACCAAACTCAATCTTATCATTTTTTAGACTTTTTATACTTAGCAATGGCATGGTCACGTTCATTAATGAGTTTATTGATAATTTCATGATTTGCCTCATCGAGGCCTTCAAGTTTTTATTCAAGAGACTCCCTAGTCTCTTGCTCTTCTCCTAGAGCATTAGTTAGAGCGTCCATCTCAAGAATTTGCTCTCTCCCAAATTTGCAACTCTCGTCAAGAAGCTCTTGTGTGTGAGAAAGTTGATTCAAGAGATTCACAAAATGCTTATTGTTCTCCCCTTGCAAGTTAGTCATAAAAACATCGAAATAAACTAATTCCTCCTTCACCTCAAGATTTATATCATCAATCCAATTCATCATTGGTCTTAGAGGTGGACAGACAAGGTTATGATACCTCCGATCCTCTTGCCATAAGGCAAGTGACGTTCTTGTTGGAGATATTCTTATTTGGAGATTCGAAGAGTGAGAGAGTGGTTGTAGAGGTGGTGGCAATGGCTGCGACACCATTTGATCTTTCTTCTTCTTCCTCATATTCATCATTGGATGAGAACTCTTCATGTGCTATCAATGCAATGTCAGCCGACTTCTTGTTGTTGGCATTCTTTTTGGAGAAAGTCTTCTTGAAGGGGGCCTTTGAATTTTCTTCAATATAAGTTTACCACCATGATCTTCTCTCTTCTCATATGAACATCTGGAAAAAAATGATAGCATTCACCACAGTTGAAGTAAGTTCTCAATATTGAAGCATTCTCTTTTCTACCACTTGGGTTGCTTCTTCATTGCATCTCCATCTTGGCCTTGGTGGGATCTTTTCAAAAATTCCTTGTATAGAAGGCCATGTATTCACCATGAGCAACCTTAACATCATCGGGGTGGCTCATAGTCAGGATTTCATCACCTCCTTCATCTTCCTCATACTCCACAACCTTGGCCTTCAAGTCAATATTAACACCATTGCTCATTTCATGGGCACGAGCGCGGGCATATTTGGCGTTCTTGGCAGCAACCTTGAAGATGGACGTCTCTTGCATAACTTTATTGAAGTTCATGAGATGGTAGTTGTGTCTTCCTTGGAGACTCTTCAAGTCGGTGGGCTCGAAAGGCATGAGTGCACTCACATACTTCCTCTTTATCCAAGCCTCATCCACATGAGAGGAACAAACATTTATAAAGGTGGTGGCAATTTGAGTCTTCGATACATGTCTTCATATAGAAGCCTTCGACTTCATTTCTCAAGGCATCATATCTTTTTCTTCTCATGCTCTCATTTCCAACCAAAAAGATCAATGAGAGCATCACAAGCTTCCTTGGCGGTGTTGAGGTGTTCAATGTAAGGGGAATATTTTGGTCCTACACCAAGTTGAATCATGTGCAACACAGTGGCATTGAGTTGACTATTGACCACTTTTCTTCTTGTCAAGTTGGTTGGGTCCTCAATTTTGAGTCCCTCTTCAATAATATTCCACAAGTTAATGCAAGAGCTACACACATGAGATTTCATCAAAACTTTCCATTGAACAAAAGAATGTGCAACTATAATAGGTGGTTCACCACTATTAATTATATGTGTATGAGGGATCGAAGGGTCCGTAGAGTACCACCCGGGAACCGCATGGTGCTCTTCCTTCCCATCGCCCTTTTTGGCGGAGGGGTGAGTGGAATTATGTTCATCCTCCACTACATCAACCATTGGTTTAGCCGAAGCGTTCACCTTTGGAATTGCAGGGGGTTCCTCTTGAGAAGGAGGTGGTGGGGCTATCTTCTCCTTAACAAGTTGCTCAACTAGTTGATGCAACTATTGGATTTTGTTGCCTAGGGAGGAGATTAAGCTTGATTCCAATTTATTGAGATCCTCCATGGACACCGAGGTGCTAGGCTCACTCCATCCTCCATCCGTGCTACCCATACACTATTAGGAGGTTAAGCCCAAATAAAGAGCCGAGGCTCTGATACCAATTGAAAGGATTGTATGGGCACCTAGATCTTCCTCGCTAATAAGACCGGCTCGATGCCGATGGCTCCGATGGATGCCATGGTGCCACTCGATACCCCTTCTCGGACCCAACCCGGAAGACTGAACCTAGGCATGCCAAGTTCGCCTTCCCAAACTCCATGACCTTCTTCACAGACCCGATGGTCTATCCCCCGAGCCCGAACCCCTTGAACCCTCGGAGACCAATATCTGCGATCCGAGAAGTGTGACCCTACCTATCCCAACCCATATTTTTATAATATATGACATCTATCCTTGTTGCATAAATTGTTCATGTTTGCATACATATTGTGGGTGTTTGGGGTATTCTGACGATTCACCTAAATTAAATATGGAGGTCATATGCGGGATTTTCTAGTTTTGTATTGGCCCCATTTAAATTTGTATAGCGAACCAATGACATATTTTGCCTTGTTAAGACAACATTTAAAATGCGGGGTATCTAAATAACATGAACCTATTAATTAATTGTTGGGACCCCGATTATGCTTAATTGCCTAATTGCATCGCACCTTTGTCATGTCATGCATCATACATGCATTATGTCTGATCTTCTGTCGTAATATTAAATAGTGCATCTAGTGTTTCTTTTAGTGCATTGCTTCTTCACAGATAAGGCCGATGATTTGATGCGAGTGTTGACCCGATCTTCGAATAAATCTTCGGGAGTGTTTCCCAGGCGAGCATTCTCCCCCTTTCTATCTAAATTGAATTTATAGTCTTTACTTCCTCCTATTGATCTATTGATATCCGTGTTGCGATGCTTTAGTTTCCATACCCTTGTTATATTACTTCCAGCCCTATATTTCCTTGGACACCACCTATTACCTGTTGTTTGGTAAATAGTTGGCTTTGTGAGTCGTAGTTGCTTGCTTAGGTGCTGCTTCGCGTCATCGATGGTCCACCATTTTTGGGGTTGGAACATACGTAATGTGGGAGATGATCATGGCTTTAATTATAGTTTAACAATTAATATAGAATGTAGGTATAATTAATGCAAATGCACAGAGGGGTAATAGTTGAGATCTGGTTATTATCCCCCATGTGTTCTCCTAGGACTCGAGTTCTTGGCACATGTTCCGAGACTAAGCGCGCTAACCACATGTGGGGTGTATGGGCACCCCTATCATCTTAGTACCTGATTTCAAAGTACTGTTCTGGGGGCCAAAAACTAGTTTGGACTTTACATGTTACTACTATACTTATGCCATGTATGAGATGTTTATTACCTATTGCTCTATGAGCGTTTATTACTGTTGCGTAGGTGCAACACTCTATCAAGAGAATGTATTGTCTATGGCCTCTGCTCGTGTGACAAGTATATGCAACCTCAGGGTCCGTACGAGGAGGATTAGCTATACCTTGTACGGGTAGCTCTTTCGGTGGCCCCCATGTGCTTGCTTTGGATATGGGAAAGCATAATGTCCTAGGCCCAACCGACATACCGATGGTGTATGTTAATTTACCTGGCAAGAAGGATTGAAGTGCGTGTGAAAACTTTGGTGAACCCCTGGAGGGTTAAATCTTTTTGAAAAGCCGTGTCCATGGTTATGGACGACTTGGAGCACAGTTTCTTGATCATAGACAACTATAACTAAAGTTTACTGTTATAATATGACTTGTATCTGATATGACTAGTAAGTTGGATAGCCGCCATGGAAAGAATGAATAAAACTTCCAACCGTGTGAGTTTCCTCGGAATGACTTTCTCGTTTGGTCTCAAGGGAGAAATATCAGGGTGGGTATGTTTGGTGGTAGTGTCAGGTTGGATCCGAATAGATCTTTTTTATCCCTCTCTGATAGCCGACATATGTACTGAGTCTCTATAGGTCGTTTAGTGCATGTTGCGGTGCCGCTTCAGTCCACCATACCTATATAGGCGAGAGCCGCCAAATTATAAGTCCCGCTGTGTACTGGCCTTAGTACTGACCACTCTCTTTTTTCCTTTGCCCTCTGTCGGTACCCCTTTTATTTAGAAGGTTTGAGATCATCGTCGTTAGCAGGGTTAACCTTCCGGCTTGTCATGGGAAGGGTTATGGACGCCATTGGTTATTCTTCAGGGCTCTTAGCCTAATTTGCATCTTGTACGTACCCGGACGCTGTATCATTTTCAAGGTGATTTGGATGTGTGTACTCTATATATGTATTCTTGATTCATGGAATCGTTGTTGTATATACATGTTCCGTGGATTCCATCATGGACTAATGTGTAATGGTATTACTTCATTTTCCACCTGCATGAAAGTGCCTGGTGGGCACATTTGAATCGTTTTATGCGGATTTGGCGGGAATTGCTAAAACCTGCATAGGGCCGATCTGAGGTTGTTACATGTGAATAGGTGATACTTCAAATTTTACTCCTTTTCAATTTAGGGTATAACACAAAAGGTAAATTCTCTAGATATGCAACTAAGGTGAATTTACATATATGTCACACTAGCACAACTAACTAAGCAAGATCAAGATATAAGTGAAGTGCGATAAAGGATAAAGGTAACCAAAATGGAGCACACGGAGACACAAGGATGATTTCCCATAGTTCCTTATTTTTTAGGGGAAGTACGTTTGTGTTTGGAGAGGGAGTGGTTTCAAACCACCAACACCACAAAAGGCCTCCCTTGGTCTTCGATGAATCTCACCCTAAAGGGATCGATTCACTCTTCCACTATATCAGTAACCTTTGAGGTGGAAAACGACACCTTTACAACAAGTTCGAGGCACACATCCACAACTGAATTGGAGGCTCCTGAATGCAAGCAAGCTATCACAATAATCAAAGACAAGCTTGTAAGAACCAAATCAATAACTAGGGTTTCCAATGAAACACTAGAGAAAGGGTCCCTCAAGTGAATGAGGGAGAAATGAAGATCTCGTTTGGTGAAGCTGTAGATCAAGGCCTCCTCCTTTGATTCTCCAAAGAAACAGGGACTTTGAATGGTTGGAGGAGGAGATCTTGTTGATTTGATGGCTCAAATATGGGTGTTCTTCTTTTCTAAAAACGAGCAGCTTGAGGTAGGGGATGAAGTCCCCTATTTATAGTCCCACGCAGTTCTGGCCATTTTATAACCGTTGGGGAGATTCCACACCAGAAACTCTGCTCTGGAGAAGGGATATTCCAGTCTGTCAATATATCACACCGGAGTCCTGGTCCATCTCTGGACAATCAGCGGACCCCTATACAGACTGTCTCAGAGTTGGTTTAGATGATCACTCCGGAGACTTGGCCGAAACTCTATATCTGGGAACATCGGAAACTCCGCTCTTTGAATACCGGAGATTCTGGTCTGTGACTTCACACCGAAGATTCTGGAAAATATCCGGCCTGTCTCCGGACCCCTATATAGACTATCCCTGGACATCAGCTTTGATCCACACCGGAGACTTGTGCCAAAACTCCAGTGCAGGGTACACCGGAAACTCTGATCTTGGCACACCGGAGATTCCGGTCTGAACTATCCTTGAAGATTTTGTTCCATCCAGGGATAATACCAAGTGCTGCGGACTTTTCTCTTTTCAATAGATTAACCTGGCACCATTAGCACACGATAAAAATGGTCCTCAAGTTGTTAACGAACACCAAAACTAATTAAGACAATAAATGTCCTTTCAGAAAGGTTGGTGGAACTGCACAAATTCCTAAGATTATTATGATCTACATTTGTTATTTCCCCTTATTCTGTCTTGTATCCAGTCAAATCTAACGATATAAGAAGTTTGGCAAGGTTTGATTGAGCACCAAAAAGGAGCAAGCTGCAGCCACTAAGACTAGTACTATTACTCTTGGAGATTTCACATCTCTTAGATGGTTAGGTGGCATAGCATCGAGCGTCCATGGTGTGATCTTGCGGAGGTTCCCGTGAGTCTCCAAGGTGTGTATTCTTCACAGAGAGGTCTGGAGATTGTTAGATGTATATATTTGTATTGTATTTTCCCCATATGTTAGGGGGCTTCCTGCATATTCACACCTGTACCTGTATTATATATTGTGGCCTTTGGCCCCCAGAGGAATACAAGTTGCCTATTCCTAACATGGTATCAGAGCCACGTTAGCTCCGTCCTCTTTCTCGCAACTTCGTCGGCCGCCACCGTCCCTGTCACCGCCGGCCTTGCCGTCGTCGTCGCCGCCGGTTGCCGCCTGTTTTGCCCCGTTTTCAGATCTGAATCGATTCCCGTTCCTGCCTGCTCGACGCCAGCAGTCAGATCCGATCGACTCTGGATCGATTCCCGTTCCAAGTCATTCCAAGCTGCCTCCCCGACCGATCAGGACACCACTCCCTGGATTGATACCCTCCTGCAGCTAAGGTCTCAGATTTCCTGGATCGATTCCGTGCAACCCGACGTCCTGCTGCCCCCGTCACAGGACCCGATTCCCTGGATCGATTCAGGCTGCTGCTCCCTGGGATCGACGGGATTGACGGGCCCACGCGAGACCCTGCTGCTCCCTGGTAGCGACGGGATCGACGGGCCTGCCTGCCCTGTCGCCTGCCCACGCGCCACGCGGGACCCGGCCTGCCTACCCCGTCGCCTGCCCACGCGCCACGCGGGACCCTCCTGCCCACGCTGGACTCGCTGCGTCTGCCGAGGCCGCCTCTGCCTCGCCGCTCGTCTTGCTTCGCCGAGCACTGCCGAGGGGCCATCCGAGCCGCCTTCTTTTCCGGTCTCAATTTCCCCGAAATAGGTTCGCGCCGCCCTAATCTACTTTGTTCCAGTGCTCAGATCATCGGTGGTGCCCTATTCTAGGCAGAATTGGCCGGAGATTGCTGATTTACGAGCGTTGACTTCCAGTCAGATTTAGTCAAAAAAAAAACAAAAAAAAATCCAAAAAAAAGAGAGATGTCTTCTGCATCGGGCTATGTTGCGATTCCTCGCTGTCCGGTGATCTTCGATGGAGCGAATTATCCTGATTTCGCTGCCTTTATGCGCGTTCACATGCGCGGTCTCCGTCTTTGGGGTGTGCTCTCCGGAGAGTTCCCCTGTCCGCCGTGCCCCCTGCTCCAGTGGCTCCTCTTCCGCCGACGCCGATTGTTCTTGGCGCTGATGCCTCTCAGGAGGCCAAGGATGCTGCTCAGAGTGATGATGATAGTGTTGTTGCTGCTTATGACCTGAAGTTCAAGCAGTACTCTGCTGATCTCGAGTCCTATCGCCACACTCTGACTGCCTACACTCAGTGGGTCGATGAGGATGCTCAGATCGCTGTTCTCACCTCCGATGTTACGCCTCAAGATGTCTTCTGAGTTCATGAGTCTTCCTGCTGTTGCCGCTCAGTGGGCACATCTTCGTCAGCGCTATCAGCCGTCTAGGGATGCTCTTTACCAGTGTGTGGTTCACCAGGAGCATGCTCTTCATCATGGGTGATTCCACTATTGATGAGTTCTATACTCAGAGTGCTGCTATTTGCCGTCAGCTTGATTCTCTCTGTACTGCTGTTTGTGGCACATGCTCGTGCTGCTAGATTGTGCGCTCGGATTTGGAGTTTCACCGCATCTATGAGTTTCTGTCTCGGCTCCGCCAGGAGTTTGAGCCCCGGCGTGCTCAGCTGAATGCTCGTGGTCGTGTTCCGCTCTCTGAGCTGTTGTCTGAGCTTCGGGCTGAGGAGACCCGTCTCCGTGGTGCTGGTCTTCTTGCGGTTCCATCTGTGCTTGCTACTCGTGGTCCTCCTATGCCGTCTGCTCCCTCGACTCAGCCGCGGTCCTCTGTGCCGCCGCCGATACTACCCACCTCCGTGTCGTGGTCGAGTCGCACCAGATCTGTGGTCCGAGTCGACCAGAGCTCCCGGGTCAGAGTCAGCACCAGCAGGCTCGTGGTCAGGGTCGCCGTGGTTCTCTTTCTCACTGCTCTTATTGCAACAGGGATGGACACACTTGGGCCACCTGTTATACACGGGATCCCAGTTTACGTCAGCAGCACCAAGCTCGTGGGCAGTCGGCTCCTTCTGGGTCTTCAGCAATTGCTCTCTCTGATCAGGATATTATCAAGAGTCTTCGCGGTCTGCTTGCTGCTACAGGCTCTTCTTCGACGGGCACTGCTGGTTCTGTGACTAATTCTTCTGGCACTGCATGACCACCATGTTCTACACAGTCAGGTACGTCCCCGTGGTATCTGGATTCTGGAGCTTCCTTTCATATGACCTTTGAGTCTTCTTTTCTTTCCGCTCTTCGTTCTCTCCCTTCCCATGTCCGTGTTTTCACGACTGATGGTACCTCTCTTCCTGTTTCTAGTCGGAGCACCCTTTCTACTTCTTGTTTTTTTGTTCCTGATATTTCTCATGTCCCTCTTCTTAAGATGAATCTGTTCTCTGCTAGCCAGCTTACTGACTCTGATTGTCGCATCATTCTTGATGGTGATTCTTGTGTTGTCCAGGACCATCGCACACAGGCCCTGGTTGGAGCTGGCCCTTGCAGCCGTGACTCTTCAGGTATTTGGGAGTTAGACTGGCTTCGTGTTCCTTCCACTACCACTTCATCTGCCAGTTCTTCTCCGGGTGTCTCCTCTGCTACCAGCTCCTTTCAGTAGTGGCATCATCGTCTTGGTCACCTTTGTGACTCTCGCCTATCGTCATTAGTTCATCGTGGTCTTCTGGGGTCTGTCTCAGGAGATGGGTCTTTACATTTTCAGGGTTGTAGGTTGGGTAAACAGATTCAGCTTCCCTATCCTACTAGCGCGTCTGTATCTCAGTGACCTTTTGATTTAGTTCATTTCGATGTTTGGGGTCCGGCTCCTTTCGCTTCGAAAGGGGTCCATCGCTACTATATTTTATTCATCGATGATTTTTCTCGGTACACTTGGTTGTATTTTATGCGCTCTCGTAGTGAAGTGCTCTCCATATATCAGCGTTTTGCGGTCATGGTCCGTACTCAATATTCTACCCCCATTCGTGTGTTTCGTGCTGATTCTGCTGGTGAGTATATCTCCAAGATGTTGTGAGGTGTTCTTGCTGAGCAGGGCACCCTTGCTCAGTTCTCCTGTCCTAGCACACATGCCCAGAATGGTGTTGCTGAGCGTAAGCATCGCCATCTTGTTGAGACCACTCGTGCCATGATGATTGCTTCTTCTCTTCCGCCGCATTTCTAGGCTGAGACTATCGCTACGTCGGCTTACCTCATCAATATTCAGCCTTCTGCCGCTCTGCAGGGTGGCATCCCTCTTGAGCGCCTATCTGGACAGTCTCCAGACTACTCCATGCTTCTCTTGTTTGGTTGTGTTTGCTAAGTTCTCCTTGCTCCTCGCGAACGCACCAAACTGACCGCTCAGTCTGTTGAGTGTGTCTTCCTTAGATACAGTGATGAGCATAAGGGTTATCGCTGTTGGGACCCCGTTGGTCGTCGGATGCGTATCTCTCGTGATGTTACTTTTGATGAGACGCGTCCTTTCTATCCTCGTCCCACCGCTGGTACCTACCCGGTGGAAGATATCTCTTTTCTTCTCTTTCCTGACACACCTCCTTCTACTCCTATTGTGTCTTCTTCAGGATCTCCTCCCCCTGATGTCTCTTCTTCTACACCGTCCTCCTCTGCTTCGTCTAGTTCTCCTAGTTATCCTCGTTCTCCGGAGTCTTCCTCTGCTATTCTTTCTTCTTCCTCGTCGTCTTCCTCTGACGAGCTTCCCTCTACTCGTCCTATTCGTCAGCGTCGTGCACCCAACCGTTACTCTCCTAGTCAGTATGGTCTTTTTGTTGCCTCCGAGCCGACTTGTTATCGGGATGGTGAGCATCATCCTGAATGGCAGTTGGACATGGCTGAGGAGATTGCTGCGCTTGAGCGCACTGGCACCTGGGATCTTGTTTCTTCCCCTCCCGGTGTTCGTCCTATCACGTGTAAGTGGGTCTATAAGATTAAGACCCGCTCTGATGGATCTCTTGAGCGCTATAAAGCGCGTCTTGTGGCTCGTGGTTTTCAGCAGGAGCGTGGTCGTGACTATGATGAGACCTTTGCTTCTGTGGCTCATATGACCACTGTGCGTACTCTTCTTGCTGTTGCTTATGATCGTCACTAGTCTGTGTCTCAGCTTGATGTTCAGAACACCTTTCTCAATGGTGAGTTGAGTGAGGAGGTTTATATGCAGCCTCCTCCTGGGTATTCTGTTCCCGAGGGGATGGTTTGTCGTCTTCGACGTTCTCTTTATGGCCTTAAACAGGCCCATCGTGCCTGGTTTGAGCGCTTTGCTTCTGTAGTGACTGCTGCTGGTTTCTCCCCTAGTGCTCATGATACAGCGCTGTTTGTTCACACTTCTCCTCGTGGCCGCACTCTTCTTCTTCTCTATGTTGATGATATGATCATTACTGGTGATGATTCTGATTATATCGCCTTTGTTAAGACTCGTCTTTGTGATCAGTTTCTTATGACTGATCTTGGTCCTCTTTGATACTTTCTTGGTATTGAGGTTTCCTCCACTTCTGATGGCTTTTATATCTCTCAGGAAAAGTATATTCAGGATCTTCTTGCTCGTGCTACACTTGGGGATGAGCTCACTGTTGAGACCCCTATGGAGCTTAATGTTAAGCTTCAACCTACTGATGGTGATCCTCTTTCTGATCCGACGCGTTATCGTCATCTTGTTGGGAGTCTTGTTTATCTTGCTGTCACTCGTCCTGACATTTCTTATCCTGTTCATATTCTGAGTCAGTTTGTTTCTGCTCCTACCACTGTTCACTATAGTCATCTTCTCCGTGTTCTTCATTATCTTCGTGGTACGATCACTCTTCGTCTTTTCTTTCCTCGTTCCATCTCCCTCCAGCTCCAGTGCTATTCGGACGCTATGTGGGCGAGTGATCCTTCGGATCGTCGTTCACTTTCTGCTTACTGTGTGTTTCTTGGTGGATTGCTCATTGCTTGGAAGACGAAGAAACAGACATCGGTTTCTCGTTCCAGTGTTGAGGATGAGTTCCGTGCTATGGCCTTGTTGACTGATGAGGTGACCTGGTTACGGTGGTTACTTGCGGATTTTGGGGTCTTTATTACCATAACCACTCTGGTTTTGTCTGACAGTACAGGTGCTATTAGTGTTGCACGTGATCCGGTCAAGCATGAGCTTACCAAGCATATTGGTGTTGATGCTTTCTATACACGTGCTCAGGTGCAGGCTCAAGTTGTTGCGCTTCAATATGTGCCTTCAGATTTACAGTTGGTGGATTTCTTCACGAAAGCACAGACTAGAGCGCAGCATGATTTCTTACTCTTCAAACTCAGTGTTGTGGATCCACCGTGAGTTTGAGGGGGGTGTTAGATGTATATATTTGTATTGTATTTTTCCCATATGTTAGGGTGCTTTCTGCATATTCACACATGTACCTGTATTATATATTATGGCCTTTGGTCCCCCAGAGGAATACAAGTTGCCCATTCCTAACAGAGATCACCTATAGAAGATCTACCCATATTCATCAGGCGAATCTGGAGGGCTCACACTAATGGAGAATAGGGTTTGGTTATCGACTGGTGGAGTTGATTGAACCTAGGTGCATGCATGCATAACCCCTCCCAACAGATACGTAGAGCCCTGTTGGTAACTCAAACTCTAGTAAAACAAACAAGTGTATTCCTTCCTCTATCCTTTATCATTTGTTCTTCTACGTCCATTCAATCTGCTTGGTGAGTTGAAGCATCACTCTAGAATGTTTGTTATCCGACAACAACAATGCTCCAACCACCCTTTTGGTACATTTTTCTTCATTAATCATATATCTCATGGTCTACTTATCGGCAATGCTTCAACTCAGCTCATATTTTTATGCGATACTATTTGCCAACAACTGAGCTTTCCACTTCAAGATTATTTTTACTTGGCAGAATTTTTTGTTAACTCATATTCATCCATCCCCTCTATCGTTGTATCTCGATGTTTCAATTTGTATCAGAGAAAGGTCTTCATTGTCTCTGCATTTAGTCTTAACCATCTAGGAGAAAAATATGATGACTTAAGGGAATTAAAGGATTTCTCTAAGTAGATCTACTTTTATGGCACTAACTATTCTTTTGACGACGGCGAGGGAAGGAGGGTAGGGAGCGGCGGTGTTTGACGATGTGCCAGGGATCCACCATGCCGCTCCTAGGAAGCGATACAACGTTGCTTTTGTAATGAGGAGAAAACAATTCACTGTCTGTTTGCTAAATTCCCCTTGCACACATCTTTTGCGGATTTTGCCCGTGGCTTTTAAGTCTATTACCCCCGACTAGTTTTTTGAGTATGTTTGGAAAATAGTTGGAGTAGGCCACTAGATAACATAAATCTCAAATTTAGACACGGTTGTGCTCTTTATGCTGAGTTATTTAGAAATATCAAAATAACAAAAGAGATTCCAATTTCTTGCAGGTTCAAGTTGGCTACCTAATGGATACTGAAGTGGTGTTCGCTTCAACATGTGGAGGCCAAGGATTGACATGTCTTACCGGTGCAACCACTTAGAGATGTTAGCATTGGCTACGTTCAATTGATTTGGATGGGTCTGCCTATTGAAAATATAAGCAAATCTCTATATAGTATAATTTGAATAATTAACTCATAAAGCATAATTATATAAGCAGTATCAAAATTAATCATGCAGATTAACAAAGTAGATGGCTAGATCATGTCTGAACAATATAATCCTATCACATCTACTGCAAACGCTAGAAACATAAACTCTAGCAAGATCTGAACGAGAGAGATTATGATCGCATACGGTGCGGCTTGAGCAGCCGCATCGGCGAGGGAAGCAGCTGCAGCGGCGTCGGTGTTGTCGCCCATGCTGAGGTAGCCGAATAGGTTGTTGACGTCTGAGAAAAATTCATCGTCCAACAAGTTCGTCGTTGCTAGTAGTCGTGCTAGTGTGCTCCAAAAACCTTATCGTCTCTCTCCCATATAGTATCACAAGAGGCGGAGTTTCAGAGGCCTATTGTAATCTTCTGGACCCTATGCTCTAAATCACAAGCCGGTATAATTTAAAAGTGGATAAGGTGTCCTACCAAGGAGGCCCAAGGCCACCCACATGTAGGTCTCATCTGAGCGGAACAGGGCACGGTATCAGCCAACCATCCTACCCACTCCTCGTGGTTATAGCTTCAAGTGCGAGAGATGTAGCCGGCTGGACTGCGAGTCAAGCATACATAAATGAGTATGTATACCAACGACATACAAGAGTACATCAGAGTCAAACCATCTAGAAGAAATAGTAATATTCAACGTCATACGTCAAGATCCAAAATACTAGATAGGTAATAGTTCAGGATATCTCCTCATACATCATACATCAGAGCATCAACATCTTGAAGCTATGCTAAATGGGTTATCATTGTTGCATGTCTCTAATTCCGCTAACCCGGGTGACCGACAGTTGGTAGCAAGGCCCATGGCCTGCTGGACGGCCTAGTTAAACGGGTCCAAAAGGGGGGCTTATGCCGGATAAAGGAAGGCTATAATATAGTCACCGACTAACTCGGAGTCTTGGAGTGCAAGACACGAAGACTAGTTAGTATCTGCAGAACTCTATAATCTTTTCGGTTAGAACTTTTTCATATAACACTAAGTTCTGATCAGGGGCGGAGCCGAATAAACCTATCCTGATACACATGAATACGGGTCCAAAATGTGTCCAAAATGTTTTTACTAGTACCTGGCATCGAAATTGGGCATGTGCACCAGGGTGGCCTAGGAGGTGTGCATCACGATGGCCCAGGAAAACTATCTTGAAACCTGCCACAAAACCATGTTTGTGACTTTGTCTACGAGTCCATCGACAGATGGACTTGTATACTATCTGGTACGTACCTGGTCGTGTCAGCTTATCACACACTAGACCATATAGGTATACGTTGCCGCACCCGTCCACATCAAAAGAAGTGTACAAATATAGGATAAAATTGTGATGATTCAAGAAATTGATTAAGGGTTTAAAAACACACAATTAGCAAATATATAAATATATATCGTTAACAATCTAGCGTATCACTCCGTTCTCTCAAGTTGGTCATACAATGTTGACGTTCCATAACACAAGGCCTCACATTTTGCTACTTTGAGAAGCAAAAATTTATGGCCGTATCATGACAAATTATAGGCACATAGTGCAGACACAAAATCATACATCAGTCTCTATGTTAAAGATTTGATAAATTCATTTCATCCGGTACTCAAATAGATAAAAGAGAATAAAGAAACATCTAGAAGTTCGTACAACTATAAGCCAATTTTTACAAAAGTGTGTGGTAATAATTACAAACAGAACCGTGCTTCAAGCAAGGAAATAATAATAGATTTCAATGTAGAAGGAGATTTGCTACAAAATCTTAACAATCTCAAGAACAGGTGATGCGGATCCTACAGTAAACTATACAATTTGGTACAACAGAAAACTGAACAAATGATAGATCTTGGAATGAAAATTGACCGCTCACTTCTCCGGTTTCAACAGAACAGCTGCATACATAAACACACTCCGAAGAAGTGAATGAGTTACTGGTGACAATTTGCAATATCCTTCTACTGGGACCACTTATCTGCATCTGTACTACCAATGAACAGGTGCAAATTATCAGAAGTTGAGAGTGCTTTCATGTTAAAATGGTAGTATTCTGTTACGTATCTGTTGCAGTAGCTAAGCTAATTCATTTTTTTTAGAAATCACAAGTCCAAATACTAAACGGGCATATAAACCAGTCCAGAGCGAAAAAAATAGTCAGCTATTGACTATAATATGATTATATAAGAATTATGAAAATATTGTGATGGCATCCGGGCAATCTTTTTGCATTTATATAACACTTTTTGTTATAGGACCTCAGCCTCATTTCTCTAACCACATGTTACCCAACTCTTTCCACCTCTCTGATGTGTGAATATCCATGGGTCATGCAATTATATGTCCCTTGATCCAGTCGAACAACTTTGTGTTGTCCATTACCATGGCTTTGCACATTACATCAATAATCAAGTAATACGTCACCACATTAGTCACAACCCTTGATTCTTCTGTGGAATAGATTGCCCTTACCTACTTTCCTTCCATAAAGAAGCCTTATATCACATATGGCTGTGTCATACACCACCAGATTGAAGAAGCAGTTTCCTTTTGCCACCATTTGCAGCAGGTCAAGTGCCTGCTAGATCCTACTATCAACACATAATCTCTTCAAAACTATGGAGTAGGAGAAGGCACCAGGAAAAAAATGCAGCCCAAACATCCTATAAAGCTTAGAAATTAGAGAGCAACGAAAACAGAACCTTCGTGTCTTCAAATGTAGGAATTTGTAGCTGTCTTCTTACTAAATTTATGGCATACCTTCCCTCAGTGTAAGAAGACTTCAATAAGCAACATGTGTTTATAGATATCTGCACATAGAGAAAACCAAATGAAACATACCTTTGCAATCTTGTGGCAAGCTTAATTACAAGGTTCAATCATGTTTGCTGCGGTCGCCCTGACATCACATGGTCAAAGTTAGATGCCGAGTTTATAAGCCAATAATACCGTAGGCACTCATGAGTTAGAGAGCGAAAACAATAGTACATAGTTTATTATTTTCATAGGGTAATACTACTCGTACCTAAAAATAGACCCCATAATTTAGGAAAGATGATATACATGATAAGCAAAAGTAGATTTAAATGCTGATATATTTCAACATAAATTTAAGATGCTAATAGACTCTAGTATATTGTACTTAATAATCCACTGACTCCAGCATATAGCAGTTGCCTATTTGGTTTGCTTTCAGTCACTTGATATACATAAAAAATAATAAAAATGCATGAAAAAGGTGAGTACTTAAAATACATGGGAGATACCACTTGTAAGTCAGATGCAGTATCAATAAAGTTTGTAGCCAAGTGACTCCAGATACTAAGTTCAAGAAAAGAATGCACTCATAACCATGTACTTATGCTGGAACTAAGTTGGCACTGTTGCTACCTTAGCATGCCTATGAAATTCAATGATCGTATATGGAAGTTATTTGTTTTATAACCGAAATGATTGTTGATTTAGAAATATGGAACTCTATAGAGAAACCGATTTGCCTCGAGATTTAGTATAACAATAGAAATATTTCACCTGTAACAGACTTACGATTTATGGATTAAATGATTAAAAGGCCTCTCTCACTTAGGGTTCTTATTCTGAAAAAATAGATAAGTGGAAATACAGATGAGGAATCACCCATTAGTTCATCCATATGCAAAGCAAGAGACATCATTACAAATCTGTATAAAGCAAAATGTGATATATTTTTTGCCATGATTCCTGAAGAAATGCACATGCACAATCCTTGTTTGTGGAGATGAGACCTAACGACATGATATACCATGGCCTGGTTTGAGCAGATATTGAAAGGCATACTTGTGAGGAGTAAAATGGTCAAAGGACACAGATTTCTTGGCTAGAATAAGATCCGTGCAATCCCGCAACAGCAACCAACATACATATGTACTGACAATAACACTATCTTCTATTGATGTTTGGAGTAAAGATAAATCCATTCCATTTGTAAACTAAAGAACATAACAGGCAACTTCTTGATGCAGGAGCAAAACATGATAGCTGAGATCTTTAATATTCCTGACAACCTTCATTCACACCTAAAGAACTGATCAGAACCAAGCAGAAGTATATCTCTGTAACATCCCAAATTTCATCAAATTCAAAACCATGTTGTTGCATTCATATCATCATGGCATGTTTACTTAGCATAAAAAAATTTCAAAGCTAAAACCCTAATAAAATCATATTTAAACCCCTTTTATATTATATGTATGGGTCATGGTTTTATTTTTATTTTGTGACCCAAAAATGTTTTGGAGTGTATAAATGTGTTTGACACACTTGTTTAGCACTAGGATCACAACACAAAATATTGGTGAAAGTTTGAATTGGATTGGATTTTAATAGACCATTCAAATATTGTTAGAAAATCAAAATAGAAAAGAAAAAGGCAAAGAGAGAAAAAATAAGAGGCAACAACCCTTCTGGCCCAGGCCCAGATGCAACCCATAGCCCACCCGGGAACCACCCCCTCTCCCCTCTGTTTCTCACCCGCGCGCGCACCCCCTCACTGACAGCTGGGCCCCGCTGCCACCTCACCTCGTCGTCTTCAATCACGCGCCAAAGACCGCGCCGCTGCCGTTTCCTCCCCTCTTCACTTTTGAAATTGAAATCCGTTAATTGCCATTGATTCAGCGCGAGATTTCCTCCCCCGCTCTGGCTACATAATCCCCTTCCCCTCCGCAGGATTTCCCCTCACACAGCTAGATCTAAGTGCCGCTAGGCTACACGAATTTTGCCTCGCACCACCGCAGTACCGAGAAGCTCCGACGAGCTATTCTAGTGAGCACCATGCGCCCCTCAGCCTCTGGTTCACGCGAGCGTGTTCCCCTCTATCTTGCGCATCTTCTAATGCTTGTGGCTTGTCCAAATGTGCCCCAGGTCGTCGCCCCCTTCGTCGTCTGCAAGCGCCCGAAGCCTAGCTCAACTCCGACAAGCCATTCCGGTGAGCCCCATGTTCCCCTTGACCTCTGATTCACGCGATTGAGTTCTCCTTTGTCTTGCGCATCTGCTAATGCATGCCGCTTGTCTCCTTGCACACTAGGTTGTCGTCTTCGTCTCCGACCGTGAGCACCCGACGCGCAACCGAACTCCGACGAGTGTTTGTGCCTGCGTCCGTGCACCCCAACCGTGACCACGTTGATCATCGCCTCGTCTCTACAACCGTGGTAAGCACCAGTGCCCCTCCCCTACCCCCTGACCTCCCCGGCGCATCACCGCCAGAGGCGTCGCCGCCGCAGTGTCCATTCCTGCCGCTGAGTTTTGGTTGGGCAAATCTGATCCATTGGATTTGGATCTAGTGGCTGTGATTAGATGACTAGGCGAAGCGGTAAGCACAGATCTGGACCACTAGATCTAACTTAGATCCTACGGCTAGTGCGCGTGATCCACCCGAAATGGTATCGTCCAATCAGACGCTGCCGCATGGCTCTGTTTTTGTTTTAAAATCCAGATTTTATGTATTAGTTGTTTAAACTTGTAAATTGCATAACTTTTGTTCTGTAAATCCAAAAATTGCAAATTTTATATCTATGGATTTAGAAAAATGAGCCCTTTGCATCTATGGCCTTGATTTGGCCATTTGCTTCCGAAAAAATAGGATTTTATGCAGAAGCATTTGTAGGCCTATTTTGACTATAAAAATTATTTAGAATATTATTTTTAGGTGGTTTTTGTGTTATTTAGACTTTAGATTATATGCTTTATCTTCAGTACAGTAGATTTTGATTTTAAAAGTGTGGCAAGACACCTCATTGCATTTTGCATGCATTCATATTATTTTTGTATGTATATTGATTTGTGAATATTTGTTGTATGAATTTGTGTGTAGATTTTGTGGATTGTGGAGAGTGTGATTGTGATGATTGTACCTATGCTCCTAGATACCAAGGAAAGTGATATATCATCACATGTCCTACTATTTTCCTTATTGCACTAGCACTATTTTGAGTAGGATTTGCATGATGATTTTCAAAGTATATGCTATGTTATGGTAAATCCTATAGATGTTGTCTTAGTAGTTTTTCCCTAAGTTAAGAGACATGTTGTGCTAGTATGCTTAGCCTAGCTTATAGAATGCAAAGGTGGAATATTCATGTTATGATATTATGCAAAGTCTATGGCTATGTTTTTGATTAATAAAACAACTTTGTTAACGAATCACCTGGGTGGAATGAGACTTGTATGGTTTGTGTTGAGTGGTTACACAAGGCCCATGTCTATGGTTTACCTTGTGTATCACACTTGTGGATGGCCACCCAGGAACAAAGGGATTTGAGATATTTTATGTCAAGGAGCTTCTAGTGCAATCACATGGCATATGGGCTCTGCCTTGACCAACTAAGTTGCAAGAACTCAGCCAGATGGACAGATGGTGGTAGAGTTGGTAGGATGGAACGCGTCCATGGTGGTCTGAGGGATTGCTTCTGAAAATTCTCGTCTCCATGCATGTCGAGTCTAGTGGGGAAAGTGCACCACCTCTCGAGAGGGTAAAACTAAATACTTAGCCGTGTCCCCGGTTATGGACAATTATGAGTGACAAGACATTGAAATGGTCAAGAATCTCCTCATCCTAATTTCTCTAAGTTAAAACTTATGGTTGAAAAGGATAGAGGTTCAACAATGTTTATTGGTGGTTCCTTGGTGTTTTTGTCAAAAAAAAACTTAGTGTTTTCAAACTAATAAGACAAACCTTATTTTTTGAGCAAAGCCAGCCGGAACTATATTTAGCAAAATTCATATAGTTATTCGATGTTACTACACTACTATGGTATCACTTGCCAATACAATTCCAAATGTATTGACCCTCTGTGGCTGTAACTTATTATGTTGCAGATTACTCTGATGGTGACTAGGGTTATGAGTCTACACTTAACATGTTTGTCTGTGGCACATGAAAATGAAGACTTTATTTATACTGTTAAGTGTTGAGAACTCTATGTATTAGCCTTGGGCTAATGGGTTGTAAGAACTTTTGAATCTCTGGAATTACGATGTAATAATGACCTTTGTATCTGTGTACTTTATCTTAAACTGTGGATGCTATAATTTCGATCCAGGGACTAGCATTGCAATCACAGGGGCCTTTACCTTAAAGGTTGAGGTTTTACAATATCCTTCACCTCCTTGCACAGTGTAATAACCTACCACTATAACGGTATAACCTGGGGTTTATAGGTGAACTGATTTATGGCCGAGTGGATATGACATTAACGTCCGGACAAGAAGGAGAAGAAAATACTAGTGGATGCGACCTGATGGTCAGAGGCAACATCAAATCTACGATGGCCCATTGGGAAGAGCTTACGTCGTTGACACTGGACTTGTGAATGGAGCCCCCACTCAGCTGCACCACCAGGAGAAAGGCGGGAAGTGCAGCGTCTTTGTCATTCCACCGCACCTACGATTCAATCGCCACGCCGGCAGGAGGAGATAACCCTGCGGGTGAGGCCAGAGAGAAGAGAGAAGGTGAGGCCACTGCTGGTGCCACACCCTAACGCCAACGGTGACTCCATCTTGTCTCCTCGCCCTCCGTGGCCTCCCGAGTTTTCTACGAGAGAGATGGGGGAAGGGGAGGGTGGGGAGAGGACGAACAAAGGTGAAGCTAAAACGACGGATATTTTCGGGACGGGATACAGAAAGACAGGAAAGAAATAGATAAAATGGGCTTTCAAAACACAGTTTCTGAACCAGATTTAGCCCGACTGACGACAGGACACCCAGGTCCGTTTAGGGAGCAGCAGCCCAGTTATGTTGGACTGGCCGTGGGCATGGATACGACCGAACTAATTTAGGATGTTGTTTATGGATCGAACGTCCATCAAGCCCAAATCGCTGTGAGCAGCCGCAGCTCGATACTTTTTTACTGTTTCTTAATGCCTTGCTCGATCGATCAAAGAAAAATAAAAAGAAAATTTTGATACAGGACATCGTTATTTTCTGTCATTTGCTAAAACACACTATCTAATTATGTCTTTACTAGATACAATTATAATTTTATGACACATTTGCCAGAACACACCATGTGGCCGCAACAACCGTCGCCCCTGACTGCGAGATTCCGAGACCGGGACGCCTACAGTGAAACATTCCACGACAGCGACTCGGGTGCACACGGCGATCACGCGGTCACGCAGATCTGGAATTTCCGATCAGGCGATCAACAACAACCGTTAGCCCGTCAGCATCAGGTGCCAGCTCCTCTTCTCATTGTTTGTCCGATCCATGATCCAGGCCTAGTCTAATCGGCTGCACTCCCTGATCAATCTGTAGTGTCAACTATTTTCATTGTTAATTCCACCGAGAGCTCCCCATTATACTGATTTTTTAGAGGATTTTGGTCCCCTGGTTACTAGATGAATTTCATAAAGCTGTACTTGGTTGGAAAATAGAATAATAGAATTTTATAGTGTATATGTATGATTAATTTGCCAAATTTTAATGTCATCTCAAATTTTTGTTTATCTAAACACATGTGCATAATGGATAGGTTTGTTGTCAAAAGAAAACGCACATCACAAGATGTCTCGGAAGAACGGAATTGGAAAGAGGAGATTCAATATGACCCAGGCAAGAGAAAATTGATAGAACATTATCATCCAGGCCCGGGCCGGCAAAATACGAGGCCCTGTGCGAAAATTTAAAATGGGGCCCTATCTCACACAAAAGTTTGAACAAATAAATAATCCTAATGTATATGACAAAATATTTTGCGTAACAATTGCATATATTGAGAATCATACCTATATAACTCGAAGTTGCATAACGTTTATTTGAACATCATCATCCTTTTTGTGTCCTTTGAAATAAAATGTTCAATGATATCCTCATAATCAATCTTCTCTAACACTTCACCCTCAAGTGCTATCGTAGCCAAATCGTTGAGTCTTTGTTGTGTCATTGTAGTACGCATATACGACTTCAATAGCTTCAACTTAGAAAAGCTTCGTTCTGCCGATGCAACCGTCACGGGAATGGTCAACAAAACTCTATATGCAATACTTGCATTTGGAAAACAATCATGCTGCTTTATAAACTTCAAAACTTCAACAGGCCCGATATTTTCTTTTGGCATGAATTTTTGAAAAAACTTTAGCTCAACAAATAGATCATTAGCATCAATATCAGATTTCTTATCCTTTTTAAGGGCAGACTCAAGATGATCACAAGAAGACTTCAAACTATCATAATCCAATGAGCGCAATGTTTAGGTAAATAAGAAACCAAAAAATTTCTGGTAACCCTTATATTGGTCAAATCTTCTTTTGAGTGATGAAATTGCTTGATCCACAAGAGGTATAAAATAGCTGATTCTAAATATTCTTCTGCAGACTGTGTGGCAACATTTGTGTCATCTGAATTCTCATCAAACTGCCTCTTTCTTTTAATTTCTCTCCTTGTACGAAATGTTGTACCAATATCCATCTCAATTGCAATACCTTTTGCTAACTCCGGTGCTTCTAAGAAACCAGTTTCCCTATACCCCTCGAAGAAAGATATAAGACCTTGCACTTTCTCAATAGCAACATCTATAAGCATATCCTTTATTTGTAAACTTTTGCTTACTAAATTAACAGCAAACAATACCTCATACCAAATGACTATTGCCACTATAAATTCATACTCTCCAAGTTTATTTTTGCCAAACCCAGAGCCTCACTACTTGTCTTTGGATCATTATCAGTTTCATACCTGAAATTGAAAGAAAATTCATAAATTTTATAGTTGGATCTAGCCAAAGCGTAATGGAATTACATAATTATAAATATGAACATATTGGTTACCTGAAGTAGAGCCTCCCGAATGTCTGAACATTGAAATCTAATAGCTTTAACACTTTCAACACGACTCTCCCAACGCGTAGCTGACACAGACTTGAGAGTCCATCCTGATATTCTCTTTCAAAATTTGCCACTTCTTAGTAGAATTAGCAAAAATTGTATAGATGCGTTGGATGATTCCAAAGAAGTCTTTAGCTCTACCATATGTCTTGGCCATATCACAAAGTGTTAAATTAAGACTATGACAACCACACGCAGAATAAAAAGCTCTAGGATTTACATCCAAAAGTTTCTTCTGTACCCCTTGATGCTTTTCTTTCATATTGGAGCCATTATCATAACCTTGTCCTCTCACATCATTTATATCAAGACCAAGAAGCTTTAGCTCGTTCTCTAGCACATCATAAAGTCCTTGACCGGTCGTATCATTGACATCTAGAAATCCTATAAATGATTCTTCTATGCAAATATCACTTGAAGATGAATCCACATATCTTATAATTAGAGACATTTGCTCTTGGTGACTCGCATCAGGGGTACAATCAAGTATGACAGAGAAATACTTTGAACTCTTTATTTTATTAAGAATTTCGGACCTAATAGCAGAAGTAAGCAAGTGTAGCAGTTCATTCTGGATCTTATGATCAAGATAATGAGCACGAGTTTCTTCATTTGTAATACGGCGAACATGCTCCTGGATAACAGGGTCAAATTCAGCCAACATCTCTACCAAACCCAAGAAATTACCATTGCTATCTTCATACAGCTTGCCATTGGTACCACGAAAGGCTAGATTATGCTTGGCAAGAAATTCTATAATGCAAACAATTCTGAATAGTACCTTTCTCCAATGGTCCTTCTCTTTCTCAAGTTGTCGTTGAGCAACTTTATCAATAGTTTGATGTTTTGCCAATCTACTACGCAACTCATACCAATTAGTCATACTCGAAACATGATCCACACTTGTCTCGTGATCTTGCAGTTTATTTTTCATATGCGACCAATCATTAGAGCCCTCATTTGCCAACTGACCTTTCCGATGACCTTTTGTAAATAATTTACAACCAAAGCAAAAGACTTTATCAAGTTCCTTAGAATAGACGAGCCAATCCCTATCACAGTTCTCCCCATTTGACAGAGATCTTGTATAGAATTTTGCAGTAAACCTTTTACGATATATATCCTTAGAACCTTTCTTAATTGATAAGTCTCTTTTTGGACCCTTTTGTGCTAAAATATCAATCTGTTTCGAATCGAGAGAATCCCAATTTCTTGGATCAAATATATCAAATTGAAAAGAATCATCAACATCATCCGCATCAGGTGAATTATTCAAACTAACATCAATATATTCTTCCTCTATCTCAAGATTAATTGTCTCTGTTTGGCCATCTCTAGAATGATTGTATGGAACAATTGCAAGAGCAAGGTTAGAAGGATCAAAACAGACTGATTACCAGATGACACTTCTGATGCTTCTTTTCTAATAAACTTGTCCATAGCACCTTTTTGGGATTTAATTAAATTTTGTTCCTTTTCTTTTCTCTTACGCTTCTGGAACCAGACTGATGTCTCCCCATATTAAATCTGTATTATTGGAACAGAAGATACAAGAGGTAAATAAAATAAAAATATGAATATGATCAAAAATTAAAAGTGTTTATTTTTGCGATCAAGCCAATGAGGATTGAGGCGATGAAGAGTTGGACGAACTGCGGCTAATCGGTCACGTACCACGGTATCGCTCGTCGCCGACTCGCCGCCTATGGACGCGATCGATTGGATTGTATGTCGCGCCGCCTAATGACGCGATCGATTGGATTGTATGCCGCGGTGTCGTCGACTCGCCGCCTATGGACGCGATCGATCGGATTGTGTGGCGATTGCCGCGTATTTTCCCGTTCGTCGCTTGGCTTGCGGGTGCGTCGGCAGGGAAGCAAATCTCGTCGCTTGGCTTGCGGGTGCGTCGGCAGTGCAGCGAATCGTGATTTATTTAAGTATAGCTCGATCGGAATCGAATCGATCACGATCTGGTTGTCCGTCTCCGTCTAGCAGCAGGCAGCGCAGCTTTGCATTGCGGCCCAGCAGCGTAGCGCTAGCCTAGCGATGCAGCCCAGCAAAGCAGCAGCCGCGCGCGAGCCTTGATTCTGATTCCTTTCGGTGATACACTGATACATACCCTATACAAGTATACTAACATATATAAAAATCTGGGCCCTCAAAAATCATGGGCCCTGTGCCAGCGGCACAGTTGGCACCACTATAGGCCCGGGCCTGTTATCATCCTAATTTGAAAGAAGTGGTAAGAAGAAAGTACTTAGTTAACAGACTTTGCCAGCCAAGAGAAATTGCTTTTCCATATTCATTGTTTGGAAATAGAAATAGAAGGTTCAATCCTGATTGTTTTGATGAATTTTGGAAGTTGTCTTGAATATAGTGAAGAGAAGGACAAATCATATTGTTTTTGTTGTTTCTGATTTAGAAACCATGGCAGCAAGAAGGAAGCTGGGTACGAGACATTTGTTGTGAATTGTTGGAATAGCTGGAACATGAAGGTGAGGTTAAAAGATCATGTTAGTGATGTGGGTGGTATTCATAATCAAGAAATGAAAAAATGTGTTGATTTGCTAAGAAGAGACCAGGAATGAAAAAAAAGATGTTGCAAAGAATGCTATGATGGGGTCTCCAGAGGTCCAGAAGGATATTGCTAAGGGTTTTGCACATGTTATAGTCCAATCTATTCTCAAAGAAGTTGAAAATAGTATGTTTTGTTTGCTTGTTGATGAATCTAGGGATATTTCTTGCAAAGAACGGATGGCAGTGGCCTTACGGTATGTCGATAGTTTTGGAGATTCTAGAGAAAGTTTTGTTGGTCTTGTTCATGTGGAAGAAACAATTTCTTCGTATCTCAAGACTACAATTGATTCTCTTTTTGCAAAATACAAGATGAGTTACAATCAAGTGAGTCGACAAGGATACGATGGTGCTAGCAATATGTGAGGTGAGTTCAGTGGCCTGAAATCATTGATAATGAGAGAAAATAACATTCTCCAACTTGCTTGTTTGGTCAACGGCTTTGGCTCAAAGAGACTTGTTTTGTCATTTTAATTTGGAGAGTTTGATAAACTTGGCTAAACTATATCCTCAAGATTTTGGTTCTGGGGAACTGAGGGATCTTGATAAAGATCTACGCCTATATATTGCCGATGTACATACGGATGATAGCTTTTCCAGCATCACAACAATCATTGAGCTTTCTCAAAAAGTGGTGGAGACACAGAGGTATATCATGTATCCTTTGTTTTATCGGTTGTTGAAACTAGTGATTATGTTGACTGTTGTCACTGCTACAGTTGAGAAAAGCTATGAAACTAGTGAAAACATTTTTGCACAATCGCCTCAATGATGGTAGCTTGAGTGATGATGTTATTTGTTATGTGGAGAAAGAAGAAATGAAGAAAGTTACCAATGGTAAGTGGTTAAATATTTCATGGATTTAAGGAATCAAATGTACCCAAAGAATAAAAGGTAACGTGAAACCTTTATCTACTTCTACAATTCTAGTCATTCTACTATATTCAACTTGAAAATTGAATATATTTGTTTATTTTGCAGGTTACTAAGGCTTGGTGTTTTATGATTTATTTTGGATTTAAAAATGCAAGACATATTTTCCAAGTAACTTGTCGGTTGTTTCATAAACTCGTATACGTTGTCTTTTGTTATGTCATATTATCTATGTTAGAAAATATCAACTTATATAGTATATTGTTGCTTGAAAATTGTATGCTATACCGAAGCGGTGCATCAGGGTGTCCGGAGTTCTAGCTCCGCCCTAGTTCTGGCGCCTTTATAAGTCGGACCTCTTGGATCCTTTAGGACACAATCAGATAACTCATATCATCGCGCACAGCGAACCAATCCATGTAACTCAGCGTATTGCCGTTATAGTGATTTATAGCAGAAGTAGGATTCTGCCACCATTGTGGGATTTGAACCTGGGTAAGATGTGTTACCTCATACCCGTCAACTCGTCAGATTTCCCCACCTCTCTAAACACGCTTTGTGACAACCCCTCCATGGCGTACTCATCGGCAATAGCACAACAATTGGCGCCCATTGTGGGGCAAGAGGCGCTTCGAGCTCTACAACGGGCAAGGTCTAAGCTCTTCGCGGGAATCGGTGACACCGTAGCCATCGGGCGTGTTCTCTTCTACAACAGCATTCCAATCGTCCCTCCCTAAGAGTTATGTATCCCGGCAAAGATTCCACCCGCTGCTTGATTGTTCCAATCGGGGACATCCACCTCTTCATCAGCGAAATCGACTCGGGCGCTAGTTCCCTGGAATTAGGAGGATTGTCAAGGACCGCACGGACCGCCTCCGGGTAGGACATGTTCGTGGAAGGATCAAATACGGATCTCTCTTTGGAGTTTGTCGGCTTAGATCGAAAAAATTCAAGGCCCACCCAAACCGCCCCTGTTTAGGATATAATGGTGGAAGATCAATACAAATCCGCCGGCTTACCCCGTTTGTTTGGAAAAAGGCGATCGCACTTTGTCGGCGTGGTGACCATCTTCGATCTAGCCCGTTGCATACAGAGGGATGGTGAGAGCTTCTGAGATTATCTCGCCAGATGACTCCGGCTGAGGGCCGACTTGGAGGGCTATCCCAGCAATGACGCAATCTACCACTTCGTCGAGGGCTTGCGCGTGACCCACTTCTCCGGCATACGCTCAGGATGCTACATGCCATAAGGAACCTTAATCTCAATCAGATGGTCAACACTGTTAACAGTTTCGCCGCTGCCGATGAGAAGGCCCTGGACAACCCTGTCGCCTTACCCGGGCCGCCGCCACCGCCGCCCAATGGCCCCATTTCCTCATAATCGTCCTCCGCCATTGAAGAATCTCCCGCTCACTCCGACTCCGTCCTGGATGCGCTTTATGCCGACATCGGCATGGACTCGGAGGAGATCAACGTCAATGTGGAAGAACTCGATACTGCTATGAAGGAGATGGATGAGGAGATCAACCGTGAGGAGCGCACCGACAAGGTCGTCACTTCCCACCAGGTGCTAGTCGCCATCTGGAGTGTGATAGAAGAAGATAAACAAACCGGAGCAGCTCCACCAAACCCATGGGACACCGGGAAGGGACCAGCCGTCAACGCTGATGATCCTCCGGCAAGGGCTATGCCCCTATAGCTATCCCCATGTAGCAGCTGCAGGAACTGGTCACTAGACCCAGCAATGCTAATGCCGTGAATCTACTGCCACCGCCATCTACGTCTGTGGCCACACAGATCACTCCAGCAGATCGAGTGATGTACGACAACTTGCTCGTCAAGCCCATGACCGTGGACCATATTCAGAATTTTGTCCATCTCGATGAGAAGCGCTAGCAATTACTGGAGCAGGCGCAAGACATCGCGGAGCAAGGCGCAAAGCTAGATCGAGATTTGGCTAAAGCGTAGACATCGATCGAGGCAGCAAAAGCCATGGAGATGGAGTACAAGAACCTTCTCAAGCAGCAGAAGAACAAGAAAGCTCCGGCTCACATCGTTAATGATCCCGACGTATGGTGTAAATTAGGGTGGGCTCCGACGAAGCCAGCACAAGCTAAGACTTACATTGACAAAGAAGGAAAGCAAGTCATGCCAACGCCCGCCCTCAACATGGCCGTCACCAAGATTCTACTGGAGCGGGATAGATCGCCTGAGGCTCTGGACCAGGTATATGATCTTGTCGCCAAGGCTGTCAAACAGCAGGAAAAGGCCACTTATCAGAGTCTGGAGTCTGACCCGGCATATTGTCAGTCTAGCGCGCCCAAGCAGCCTAGGGCAAGATCTCCTCACAATGTCAGATCTCAAACGGGTTCATCAGAATGAAGACGGAGTGTAACACCCTCAGAATCGGACCTATGCAAGTTTGAGCAAAATTCGCCAAACCCGCATAGAAACGATTCAAAGGTGCCCACCAGGCACTTTCGTGCGGGTGGAAAACGAAGTAATAACATTACACAACAGTCCTCGATGGGACCCACAGAACAGATATATATAACAGCGACTCGAGAAGTCAAGAATACAGATATAATATACAAAGATCCAAATCACCTTGAAAATGATAGAGCGTCCAGCTACGGACAAGATGCAAATGGGGCTAAGAGCCCTGAAGAATAACCAATGGCGTCCATAATCCTGCCCAGGCCAAGCCGGAAGGGTAACCCTGCTAACGGCGTCGATCTCAAAACCTGCTTAAACAAAAGGGGTGCCGACAAAGGGCAAAGGAAAAAGAAGGAGCGTCGATCGAGGCCAAGACAGCGAGGCTAGAATTCGGCGGTCCTCGCCTACATAGGTATGGTGGACTGAAGCGGCAGCGACAGCATGCACTAAACAACCTATAGAGACTCGATACAACTGGCGGATAACAGAGAGGGGTGAGAAAGACCTATTCGGTTCCAACCTGAAACTAACACCAAACAAACCCATCCTGGTGTTTCCCCCTCGAGACCAAACAAGGAAGTCAACCGAGGAACTCACACTGTTGGCAGTTTTATTTATTCAGTTATAGTTGCAGAAATTACTAGTCAGGTATAGATAATTGTCCTGATAAAGGAAGCAGTGGGCCCTTTTAGTTAACCATTCCGTTGTAGTTGCAGCAATTACTAATCAGATACAATTAGCATGAGATAACCCGAAACCCAGCAGTTGTTGGTACTTTTATTCAGCCATTCCGTTGTAGTTGCCATACTTACTAGTCAGGTACAATGGTCGCAAGCGACACTCCAAACAAGCAATTGTGGGCAGTATTAATTAGCCATTCCATTATAGTGAAGCTGATTACTAGTCATTATAAAGTCAGATTTATAGCAATAAACTTTAGTTATGCTTGTCTATGATCGAGATACTGTGCTCCAAGTCGTCCATATCCGCGGACACGGCTTTCAGAAAGTTTTACCCGGCCGGGGTGCACCAATAGCAACACACGCTCGATCAACCTCGGAAAAACCAAATCAAAACCCAACGAGGCTTTCACGACTGAACAATCACAGGATTAAGAAATATTTCAGGGGGCCACCCCTTGGAGTACACCCGCAACGAAGTAAGCAAGCTCCGAGACGGACTCAAGGTTTGTGGGGCCGGCGGTAAACGACAGCAGATCCCCAAACGGGGACTGTCGATACCACGTAAACGGGTCACAATTCCTAAACAGTACACTGTGTTCCTCGCACAATTTAAATACATAAGTAGCATGGCATAAGTACAGGATCGTAAATAAAACCTCAAACTAGCTTGTGGCCCCAAGAAATAAGACTGAATCAAGCTCTGGCTCAGGGGGGTCCCATATACCTCCCGGATGTGGATAGCGCGATAAATCAAGGAACAGGTATCAAGTACTCGGGGTCCTACGGGACACAAGTGGGCGTTCGGAAACCAAATATTATCTATCACCCACCGATGCCTCTGCTTACTTCAATTTTAGTTGTTAAACAGAAATTAAAGTGAACGGTAAGTAAAACTAGAATCATCTCCATCATCAACATGCGGCAATACATCCGCAACTGTGGCATAAGACGACACACATCAGCACTTGAGCAAGCAACTACGACGCGCAAGTCCAACTATCTACCAAACAACAGGTAATAGGATGTGTCCAAGGCAATATAAGGCTGCAAGGGATATCACGGGTACGAAAACTAGAGCAACGCAACACAGATAGCAATAGATCAACAGGAGGGAATAAAGACTATAAAAGTAAGATAGGTAGAAAGGGGGAGATGCTCGCCTGAAAACATTGACGAAGGTTCATCCGAAGAACGGGGCGAAGCTCACATCAACTCAACGGCCTTATCCGCGAAGAAGCAAAACACTAGAAGAACACCGGATGCACTATTTAATACCACGGCAGAAGATCGGCATGATGCATGTATGATGAATGACATGGCAAAGATGCGATGCAATTAGGCCATATTAAGCGGAACCGGGGTCCCGACAAATAGTTAGGTGGTTCATGTTATTTAGAAACCCCGCATTTTAAATGTTGTTTTAACATGGTAAAAGATAGCACCGGTTCGCTACACAAGTTTAAATGAGGCCGATATGAGACTAGATTTGCCCGCATATGGGCCCCATATTTAATTATTAGGTGAATCGGCATAAGGCCCCCAAACCACAGATATGCATGCGAGATGACAATTTAATATGCGACAATGTTATATTTCATTTATAAAATAGGGTTGGCGGAAAGGGGTTCACACATTAGGGGTCTCGACGATCTCGGGGTTCCGGGGTTCGGGGTCGGTCTCAGGGTCCAGGGTTCGACGGGTTCGGTCTCGACGGAACATTCTCGGACTCCGGGTAGATCTTGTCGCATCGGGGTCTCGGTGTCCGGGGTGAAGTGCTTATCGTCCCATGGCGATCTTGGAGTTCCGGGGGTGTTTCCCGCGTCCATGATTGCAGATCTTGTCGGTTCCAACTCGAAGGCCTTGTTGTTCCGCGGCGTAGACCTTGGGGGTCCACCGAGGGTTGCGAGTCCCCGACGACAACGGTCTCGTGGACGAGCTTGGGCAGACGTCGGCGCATGGTACATGGCTTCTCGGAAGATCTTGGCGTGCGACGTCGTAGGCTTCGGTTCGGGACGGAGTTCTTGTCGTTCAGGGTCTCGGCGACGGAAGGAAGAACATGGAGATCCGTGTAGGCGATCTTGGGGTTTCGCGTCGACGGCCTTGGGGATCCGACTACGAGTGTCAAGATGATCTTGGTTCGATGCCCGGGTTTCTAGAGGAGACACCATCTTCACATAATGACGCAGCAACATCCCGTCCTGGCTTGCTCCAGAGTCAAGGTTGTAGTTCTGCACCATCCTCGGGTGATCTTCATCACTGCAGAACCATAACACCAGGGGTACTTCCTACCAGGCCCGAGCTCAAGCAAGTGTTGGACCAGCGACGAGAGGAGGGTGCTGGGAACGCGGTCTCCGGGTCGAGGCAGAGCACTTGGAGGACGTGGGCGCGCGGGGCGGAGACGCTGGGGGCGAGGCGGCTTGGCGACGGGCTCGAGAAGGCTCGGGAGGCCACGGGGTCCTCGAGGATGGGGCCTTGACGGGCGGCAGGTCATCCAGGCGACGGAGGGCGCCGCAGAGGCAGAGGGGTGGCGCCGGGCGGAGGTCACAGTGCAGCGGGGAGCTCCGCGGTGAGGCAGGCGGAGAACGCGAGGTGGGCGGAGAGGGGTCGGCGGCAACGCGCGGCGTGGCCGGAAGAGGAAGGAGAGGCGCGGAGGTTGGAGGAGGACGGGCGCGGCTCGGAGGAGGCACGAGGCGGCGGGTCGGGCCGGGCACGGGCCGCGAGGGCAGGCGGCAGCGGAGGCAGCGGGCGGCGGAGGGCGGGGAACGCTGAGCGAGGAGAGCGGAGGCTTCAGGCGGCGGTTTAAAGAGGAGGACGTCGTGAAGGGCGAGATGGGCGGTGGGGGAACGCGGGAGGGGGTCGTGGGGAGGTTGGCGAGAGCGGAGGGAGCGTCCAGGCGAGCAATGGGGTTGGGGGCGGGCGAGCTGAGGTGGGGGAGGCGGAGACTGCGAGAGGAGGTAGAAGGATAGCGGCCTTGGCCGGGGCTTGTGTGGGGAGAAAGGAAGGTTGTCGGGTAGAGGCTGAAGGAAGAAGAGAAACAGGGAGGGGCGAGTGCGGGTGGGGCGCGGGACTGGGGTGGGCCTGCCTGGGTGGTGGGTCCACGCTGAGAGAGTGGGCGGGGAGGTCTTGGCGGTGAGGGAGTGTGGAGTGGAGTTGGTGGGTGGTTGGCTGTCGAGGGGGAGAGAGGGAGGTGGGGAGAGAGAGAGGGAGAGGGCTAGGACAAGTGGCAGCTGCTGATTGGAGGGGTGAGGGAGAAAGGTGACGTGGCGTAACGATTGGAGGGGTGAGGTGGAGGGGTGTGGGTAGGTTTCCTGGTAGCCTTAGGTTTTGTCTGGGGTGTTCAGGAGGACCGATTTAAAATCCTGGGGGTGGTCGTTCGGGTCGAACCGGCCCGTTCGACTGCCCCCGCTAAAATAATTTAACTTTCTATTTAATTTGCGATAAACTTTTGCAAGTGGTTTTTAGACAAATAAAATATCCGGCAACACCCGGGGTTTGGCGTTTGAATAAAGATGGGGCGTTTTAGAAAACAAAACGGGCTTTGCGAAAATAGTTTTGGCAAACAATGCATGATGATGACGATGCAATGCACAAATTCAACGCGATTTTCTAGTAGTGGTTTTGCGGGATGCCACAATTCGACACCACTAACAAGGGATCTCGCCCTCGAGATCCGCCTCATGGTACCGGGAGGGAGGTCGGCGAACTGCGTCTTCTCGCTTCGTGTAGATCCTCGCGACACCACTAACGAGGGTTCCTTCTTCATCTTGAAAACGGCGACACCACCAACAAAGGGTCGTTGCTCCTGATCGTCGAGAGAACACTCCGGGGAAACAAAGGACGAAGTTGAAGGTAAGGCCACCTCTAACTTCCATGGATAGAGTAAAACTGCTGGATCCATCGATTCAACGACAAGAGCGAATGATAAGAGCGGTGGTAGGGTAGCTACTCCATCCCGCACTCATACCATTACTCGCACACGAATAGGCGGATTAAGCAACCAACTCGGAATCGATCAAGATCTCGAAACGAGGTTCGAACAAAGGAGTGATGCATCAGATCGGATCTCGTAGATGATGTCATCACATCGGGAAACACCGGAAGATACAAGAAAACGATGAAAGACACACCGATTAGGTTTCGCGATGGTTCCATTGGCATGAACAACACATGCTCAAGGTCGACTCAACTTCACCAAAGCTCGTCCTTCTCATATGTTTTTCAACGATATCCAGCAAGGAACACATATGGATAAAGAGCTCAAGAACAAAAGATTGGAGGAAGGGTACAATGCATACAAATTGCAGATTGATGATCGTAGCACCTCCGTTACAAAAGGAAACGAAGCTCAAGGTACACGAAAACCCAACCACGAGAATTCTGGACTCAAGAGAGAGAAGAGAGCGGATTCAAACACGCCGAGGTAAGAGGAGAATAGCAGAGGGTAAGGAGTAAAATCAGACCTAACGTAACTATCCAACCGATTTTGCAAAATAGTTTTGACACTCTACTTGACCGTTAGCTAGGTTATCCTCAGGCTGGACTCGTGGGGTATCGCAACCGCTGAGCTCGATACCACTGAACACCCTCGAATCGGACCTATGCAAGTTTGAGCAAAATTCGCCAAACCCGCATAGAAACGATTCAAAGGTGCCACCAGGCACTTTCGCGGGTGGAAAACGAAGTAATAACATTACACAACAGTCCTCGATGGGACCCACAGAACAGATATATATAACAGCGACTCGAGAAGTCAAGAATACAGATATAATATACAAAGATCCAAATCACCTTGAAAACGATAGAGCGTCCATCTACGGACAAGATGCAAATGGGGCTAAGAGCCCTGAAGAATAACCAATGGCGTCCATAACCCTGCCCAGGCCAAGCCGGAAGGGTAACCCTGCTAACGGCGTCGATCTCAAAACCTGCTTAAACAAAAGGGGTGCCGACAAAGGGCAAAGGAAAAGAAGGAGCGTCAAGATCGAGGCCAAGACAGCGAGGCTAGAATTCGGCGGTCCTCGCCTACATAGGTATGGTGGACTGAAGCGGCAGCGGCAGCATGCACTAAACAACTTATAGAGACTCGATACAACTGGCGGATAACAGAGAGGGGTGAGAAAGACCTATTCGGTTCCAACCTGAAACTAACACCAAACAAACCCATCCTGGTGTTTCCCCCTCGAGACCAAACAAGGAAGTCAACCGAGGAACTCACACTGTTGGCAGTTTTATTTATTTAGTTATAGTTGCAGCAATTACTAGTCAGGTATAGATAATTGTCCTGATAAAGGAAGCAGTGGGCCCTTTTAGTTAACCATTCCGTTGTAGTTGCAGCAATTACTAATCAGATACAATTAGCATGAGATAACCCGAAACCCAGCAGTTGTTGGTACTTTTATTCAGCCATTCCGTTGTAGTTGCCATACTTACTAGTCAGGTACAATGGTCGCAAGCGACACTCCAAACAAGCAATTGTGGGCAGTATTAATTAGCCATTCCATTATAGTGAAGCTGATTACTAGTCATTATAAAGTCAGATTTATAGCAATAAACTTTAGGTATGCTTGTCTATGATCGAGATATCGTGCTCCAAGTCGTCCATATCCGCGGACACGGCTTTCGAAAGTTTTACCCGCCGGGTGCACCAATAGCAACACACGCCGATCAACCTCGAAAACCAAATCAAAACCCAACGAGGCTTTCACGATCGAACAATCACAGATTCAGAAATATTTCAGGGGCCACCCTTGAGTACACCCAAGAACGGCAAGCTCCGAGATGGACTAAAGGTTTGTGGGGCTGGCGGTAAACGACAGCAGATCCCCAAACGGGGACTGTCGATACCACGTAAACGGGTCACAATTCCTAAACAGTACACTGTGCTCCTCGCACAATTTAAATACATAAGTAGCATGGCATAAGTACAGGATCGTAAATAAAACCTCAAACTAGCTTGTGGCCCCAAGAAATAAGACTGAATCAAGCTCGCTGGGGTCCCATATACCTCCCGGATGTGGATAGCGCGATAAATCAAGGAACAGGTATCAAGTACTCGGGGTCCTACGGGACACAAGTGGGCGTTCGGAAACCAAATATTATCTATCACCCACCGATGCCTCTGCTTACTTCAATTTTAGTTGTTAAACAGAAATTAAAGTGAACGGTAAGTAAAACTAGAATCATCTCCATCATCAACATGCGGCAATACATCTGCAACTGTGGCATAAGACGACACACATCAGCACTTGAGCAAGCAACTACGACGCGCAAGTCCAACTATCTACCAAACAACAGGTAATAGGATGTGTCCAAGGCAATATAAGGCTGCAAGGGATATCACGGGTACGAAAACTAGAGCAACGCAACACAGATAGCAATAGATCAACAGGAGGGAATAAAGACTATAAAAGTAAGATAGGTAGAAAGAGGGAGATGCTCGCCTGAAAACATTGACGAAGGTTCATCCGAAGAACGGGGCGAAGCTCACATCAACTCAACGGCCTTATCCGCGAAGAAGCAAAACACTAGAAGAACACCGGATGCACTATTTAATACCACGGCAGAAGATCGGCATGATGCATGTATGATGAATGACATGGCAAAGATGCGATGCAATTAGGCCATATTAAGCGGAACCGGGGTCCCGACAAATAGTTAGGTGGTTCATGTTATTTAGAATCCCCGCATTTTAAATGTTGTTTTAACATGGTAAAAGATAGCACCGGTTCGCTACACAAGTTTAAATGAGGCCGATATGAGACTAGATTTGCCCGCATATGGGCCCCATATTTAATTATTAGGTGAATCGGCATAAGGCCCCCAAACCACAGATATGCATGCGAGATGACAATTTAATATGCGACAATGTTATATTTCATTTATAAAATAGGGTTGGCGGAAAGGGGTTCACACATTAGGGGTCTCGACGATCTCGGGGTTCCGGGGTTCGGGGTCGGTCTCAGGGTCCAGGGTTCAACGGGTTCGGTCTCGACGGAACATTCTCGGACTCCGGGTAGATCTTGTCGCATCGGGGTCTCGGTGTCCGGGGTGAAGTGCTTATCGTCCCATGGCGATCTTGGAGTTCCGGGGGTGTTTCCCGCGTCCATGATTGCAGATCTTGTCGGTTCCAACTCGAAGGCCTTGTTGTTCCGCGGCGTAGACCTTGGGGGTCCACCGAGGGTTGCGAGTCCCCGACGACAACGGTCTCGTGGACGAGCTTGGCGACGTCGCATGGTACATGGCTTCTCGGAAGATCTTGGCGCGCGACGTCAGAGGCTTCGTTCGGGACGGAGTTCTTGTCGTTCAGGTCTCGGCGGAAGGAAGAACATGGAGATCCGTGTAGGCGATCTTGGGGTTTCGCGTCGACGGCCTTGGGGATCCGACTACGAGTGTCAAGATGATCTTGGTTCGATGCCCGGGTTTCTAGAGGAGACACCATCTTCACATAATGACGCAGCAACATCCCGTCCTGGCTTGCTCCAGAGTCAAGGTTGTAGTTCTGCACCATCCTCGGGTGATCTTCATCACTGCAGAACCATAACACCAGGGGTACTTCCTACCAGGCCCGAGCTCAAGCAAGTGTTGGACCAGCGACGAGAGGAGGGTGCTGGGAACGCGGTCTCCGGGTCGAGGCAGAGCACTTGGAGGACGTGGGCGCGCGGGGCGGAGACGCTGGGGGCGAGGCGGCTTGGCCCGCGGGCGACGGGCTCGGAGAAGCTCGGGAGGCCACGGGGTCCTCAGGGATGGGGACGCACGGCCGCTGGCGAGGTCGTCGGAGGCGGACGGAGGGCGCCGCGCAGGAGGCAGAGGGGTGGCGCCGGGGCGGAGGTCACGGCCGCGGGAGCTCCGCGGGCGAGGCAGACGGAGAACGCGAGGTGGCGCGAGAGGGTCGCCGCGACGCACGCGCGCTGGCCGGAAGAGGAAGGGAGAGGCGGCGCCGGAGGTTGGAGGAGGACGGGCGCGGCTCGGAGGAGGCACGGAGGCGGCGGGGTCGGGCCGAGCACGCTGGTGGCAGGTGGCAGCAGGCAAGCGGAGGCGGATCGGGGCGACGGAGGGCGGGGAACGCGGCTGAGCGAGGAGAGCGGAGGCGAGTGCTCGGCCGGGCGGCGAAGCGAAGAGGAGGACGCGGCGGGCGAAGGATGCGGCGGGCGGGGGAACGCGGCAGGAGGGTCGTGGGGAGGTTGGCGAGAGCGAGGAGGGCCGGGCAGTGAACGGCACTGGGTTGGGGCCGCGCAGCTGAGGTGGGAGCGGCGGAGACCGCGAGAGGGAGGTAGAAGGAGAGCGGCGCAAGGGGTGCGCCACAAGGCCGGGCGCGGAGGCGCGCGGGGCTTGCGGGTCGGAAGGACGCTGCCGGAAGGAGCTGGCCGTGGAGGAGAAGGAAGGTTGTCGGGTAGAGGCTGAAGGAAGAAGAGAAACAGGGGGAGGGGCGAGCGGTGCGGGTGGGGCGCGTGGGACTGGGGTCGGGTGGGCCTGCCAGGGGGTGGTGGGTCCACGCGGGGCTGAGAGAGAGTGGGCAGGGGAGGGTGCTGGCGGTGAGGGAGTGTGGAGTGGAGTTGGTGGGTGGTTGGCTGTCCAGGTGGAGAGAGGGAGGTGGGGAGAGAGAGAGGGAGAGGGCTGGGACAAGTGGCAGCTGCTGATTGGAGGGGTGAGGGAGAAAGGTGACGTGGCGGCCAACGATTGGAGGGGGTGAGGTGGCCAGGGGGGTGTGGGTAGGTTTCCTGGTAGCCTTAGGTTTTGTCTGGGGTGTTCAGGAGGACCGATTTAAAATCCTGGGGGTGGTCGTTCGGGTCGAACCGGCCCGTTCGACTGCCCCGGCTAAAATAATTTAACTTTTTATTTAATTTGCGATAAACTTTTGCAAGTGGTTTTTAGACAAATAAAATATCCGGCAGCACCCGGGGTTTGGCGTTTGAATAAAGATGGGGCGTTTTAGAAAACAAAACGGGCTTTGCGAAAATAGTTTTGGCAAACAATGCATGATGATGACGATGCAATGCACAAATTCAACGCGATTTTCTAGTAGTGGTTTTGCGGGATGCCACACGGAGGGATGCACGCAACAGGGCTGGCGATATCCCCATATCCTCCGACCATGGAGGAAAGGCTCATCCTCGGTGTTCACCACCACCGCCCCTTCCCTGTCATCATGAAGACCCCAAGGCTTGCCATCGCACGAGCATGCCTCCACCTATATTCCCCCAGGGTGGCATTGTCATTCGCGATGTGGATCACCCTCATAATGACAGAGAGTGCAGTGGCAACCATGGGCATAGGAGCAGGTCGCGCCATGACCCTCCACGTCCGACAAGCAAACACGACAGGCGTGAGGGGTCGTAGGAGGGTAACACAAGAAGGCTAACCCACTGATGAGTGCAGCAGCACTTCATTGAGAGACCCCAAGCGAAAGGTATGATGCAGTTCACCAGGCAAGTTTCCCTCAGTAAGAAACCAAGGTTAACGAACCAGTAGGAGGAAGGAAACGCCCCAAAGGTGCTACAAGCAATGTGGAGACCTGCACAACACAAACTCAAGACTTTCCCCAACTAATAGTGAGGTTGTCAATCTCACCGGTTGCTGTAACAAAGGATTAAACGTATGGTGTGAAAGGTAATGGTTTGCAGCAAGTAAACAAGTAACAGTGGAAGATGTATCAATGGTAAAGACTGGACCGGGGTCCATAGTTCACTAGAGGTGCTCTCCTTAGATAAACAACATGGCATGAAGGGTAAACAAATTACAACAGGGCAATTGACAGGAACTGAGCAAGGCATAATAATGCAATACCAGACAAAAAGATACTATGAGATTCGATTGGTAAATACAATAATATACATAGACCGCTATCCAACTTCATCTATGACTAGAAGTCCACCTTCAGGTTATCATCCGAACCCCCTCCAGTATTAAGTTGAAAGCAACAGACAACTGCTTTAAGCAAAGTGCGTAAGGTAAACAATCCACTTGTTCCATGAACAAAAGACTGTTGTTTTCTCCCTAGTGGCAACACCCAATCTACAACCAAAGAGATTTATGTCACTTCCCTTGGAAACTAGAGGCATGAACCCACTATAGAGCATAAATACCGCCTCTTGGAGTCACTAGCAACTACTTGGCCAAGATAACTACTAAGAACGGAGAGCATGCAAGATCAAAAACAACACATACATGATAGTATCAAATAGACAAAACCATTAATCAATCTGACATAGTAATCTCAATATTCATCGGTGTCAACACCCGGATTTTTAATCTCGGATGCCTATCATGCCATACATCGCAATCCCAATATTACCATTTTTGCGAGACATAACAGATTTGGATATCACAGTACATCATCCATTACAAACCATACATAAGGTCTTACACAAATAAGGATCTCATGATCCAGTTCTTAATACAACTGAAGAAGCGGAATAACGTAAAGATAACGATAGAGTAGACGAAGCTCCATCTTCGGGGTCACAGGCAATGCTGATGATGGGAGATGATCCTAGTTGTCGTAACCTTCCTGCGGTCCGTCATCCTGGTACTCCTCTTCATAGTCTGGCCACGGGAATAGCCAGGGACAAAGCCATGAGTACTCTTTAAGTACTCTCAAACTAATACTAACAAGTTAAGGGGGTTTTTGTAGTAAGATACTAAGCTCTAAGGTTGTTTTGCAACAAGCCAGATTTACCTCTACTAAGTTCAGAAGCAAAGAAATCAAGTAGAAAGTTTTATAACACCTAAATGGGATTTTGAATTTCATATCACAACTCTGTTATGGTCAAGTCAAAGTCACAAATCATTTCACAAGGCATTTTGAAAACATCTTACGGGGGAACAGTATCGCCACTCCAACTGTCCATAACCGCAGACACGGCTATTCGAATAGTTTGACACTCTACAGAGATTGTACACTTTCACCACAACATTCGATACATCCGTCAGGAATAATCCTGAATTCACCATACTTAGTATGCGGATAATCAATCCTAACCTTTCAATTACACGCCCTAGTATAGGCACCTCTCCTGTGAGTTTGGCCTCCCAACCATGACCAACTGTCATCTTGGATATTGCACAGGTGGACAATCTTCACAAGGTAGCCTCAACTCAGACCTTGGACGCGAGGGAACCCATACTAAGGTATATAATTTTTGAGTCAAGCCCTGCCAAAATTTCGGGTATTGTGGTTGTACGATAAAATTGGAATAGTATCGCATCCAGACAACCATGAGTTTTATAAAGGGCTAAGGCTCATGCCTCAACATTTTCTTCATCAAAATCATCTGGTGTTCAGAAACACATGTCAAAACATTTCAGTAGAATGACTCATCATTCTAAGGTTTTCATAACCATTTTCACCAAGTATTCCCATCTAAAGTTGATCAAGTTTTATGCTCGGCACTAGCATCTACAAGTGGGGGTAAATACTAATGAGGGGTGGTAAATAAGTGGGGATTTGCTAAGTTCAATCTCATGCCTTAGGATGACATCAAGATTATCCAACTTAGGCCAGATTTTATGCTCTTTAGGCTACCTTTAGTTATCTTTCTAGAATCTACAAGTCACGATGTAAACTCTAAGAGAAAGCTTTTATAAAGAAAAAAAGAACTTAAGCTTGCAAGTAAAACTAGGATTGGGCATGATCAAATGTATCTAACCAAGCATGCTTAATGCAATGCATAGGTTCTCTAACTTTCATAGTTGCAAGGGTTAGCTTGCCTTGTGCAGAGCAGTGGTTGAAGTTCTCCTCGGCTTCTTCCTCGTAGTATCCTCCTTCCTCCTCGTATCCTTGGTCGGTACTAGCGTCTATAAATAAATACGAGGTACACAATCACCAAACAATACTTAACTATTTTTAATCATCACACAAAAAGTCACACTAGATGATCTAACTTCATCACTATTATCAAAAGGATTAAAGAACTTGTCTTATTTCTTTTATTTGAGAAAAGTAATTTCTACTCATTGAAAAACTACTTAAGGTTTAATATTCTCCAACTCAAACATGGGATCATGTTGACACATGTCATCAACACATATTTCAGTACATGAGAATGTGATTTAAAGTGGTGTCACAATTTAATAAGTTTAACCTTTTTATTTTAATTAAATAAATTGACTACAAATGCCTATGTGGCATTCTTTTATTACTTGAACATTATTTCTGCAAGTAAACCCAAATGTTTTTATATATTCTGAAAGGTAGGATCAAATGTGATTTTCGATAATTGGAATCAACTCAAAAGCTCTTATGGTTTAATTTTGAAAAATGTTTGAATGCAAAAAAGCTTCTGCCTTGTTATTTTTACCATGGATGATCTACAAATCCAAATGGTTTGAATCTAACGGGCTTGGATTAAGCATTTAATTACCTTTCTAACAAAATTGGTTTCATGCATTTTGGTTTAGTGAATCAAGCTGGGTTGATTTTTGAATCTAGGTACATAACTATGTTTGAAATTAAATGAATAAAGCTTAATTTGAATTGTTGGGTCGCGCGGGATGTTTTACTGGGCCGGCCCACTACACGCAGCGTGTACGCGGGCTGGTTAAGTGGCTGTCCCCACGCGTTAGTGAGACGGGGAGGGGCGAAGCGGTACGGGGCAACGTGGACCGTGGGATCTGGTTCTAATCGGACGGCTCTGGTTCATCGTCCACGTCGGGCATCACCGGTGAGATAGAACCCTAGCACGGTAGGTGGGTGTCGTGGGAGGCTCACCGGGGCTCAGGCGAGGGTCGGCGACGGGGGCGAATGACGAAGTCGAAGACGGCGGTTCTCCTGGTACCGACAGCTTCTCCTGGGGTGGCTCCAATCGACGGCTCCCTTCTCCTCCAACAGCGGCGGGCTCCGGCCAAATTCCGGCGATGCACTGCTCTCCTTGCTCCGGGAGTGAGGTGGGGTGGTTCTGAGTGAGAGGGGAGTGAACTGGTGTGAAGAAAACGAGCGGTGGAGGCCTCTATTTATAGTGGCTGAAGGGGACCGACGGGCGCGGGCTGAGCTCTTTGTGGTCGACGGCACAGAGGGATACTAGCATGGGCGACGGTAGAGGGCGGTGCTGTGCTCCCTGGAGAAGCTCAACGGCGCGGTGGCGAGGCGTGGGGCGGTGCTGATCGGTCGGAACGCTTCGATGCTCTGGCGGGTCCGACGGCGATTTAATGTCACACAGCGCACGTGGTCCGCGCGGCGAACGGGCATGTCTGCGGGGTTGCTGGGACGGTGGTGATCACGCACGCACGCGGCAAGGGCGGCGCACGGTATGTGGGTGCTGGTCGAGGGTGGCGCACTGGCGCGCTCTCGGCTCGCGTGTAGAGAGGTTTGGCATGGGCATGTCGTGTGGTCCAGGGGCTGGCATTGCTCGGGGCTGGGACAGAGAGTGGCGGTGGACGGTGGGGTGCCTGCTAGACATGCTCGTTAGGCTTAGTGTTGCTCCTAGCTTGGTGTCGACAATGGGGTGGCAAGGTGAGGCTCGGCCTGCTTGCCATTGATGGCATGGTCAGGTTTACAGTGAGCTAGAGGGGTTAAACTAGTTAGATGGTCTACTGAGGGTGTAGTTTGAGCTAGATAGGGAACAAGTTAGGCCAAATTTACTGCACACTATAGTGTTTGAGGTTTGTTTGATTTGTATCTGCAAGGTGTTTGATGAAATAGCCGCAAGAACTTTAAATTTGAATTTTGGATTCAAACTTGGTGGGTTTGCTAGGCACATACTAGGGAGTGTCTTGTTATTTGGATTAGTCAAGGGGAACTAGTTTCGTTGGGTTTTTGAAAATGGGTGATCTTCACATATGATAAAGATTCAATTTCAAATTGTGATTTGAATGAGGTTACCAAATGTTTTTGCAAGTTTAAAAGGTGGGCTTTGATTCACTTTTACTTGTTCTAGCAAGGGGTGAAAAGATTTGGAAAATTTTCTATTTGAAATCTTGAACTAGAAACACTCAAAGTGACCTAGTGAGCAAGATTGGCAAAAATGACCATTTTCTTTATTTTATTTGTTTTTGATTTTCTCTTGTTTTGTTTCTGCATGGAATGTTTTATATGTTGTTATTTTCATCTTTAAACCTTTTCTTGCTATTTAGGTTATTCACACAAGATCATTCATGCATTTATCAATTCATCTCATTCACACATGCATTCATATGATTTTAAATTAATCAAAGTTTTTGTTAACCCTAATTTTAGTGATTAGAGTTTGATGATCCTTGTGTTATATTTTTTGGATGTTACAAACCTTCCCCCCTTAAAAACATCTTGTTCCAAGATTTGAAAAAGGAAGAAAAAAAGGATTACCTAGGATTTAAAGAGATCGGGAAACTCCGTCCTGATGTGATCTTCGCGCTTCCAGGTAGCTTCTTCTTCAGTGTAGTTGCTCCACTGAATCTTGAGAAACTTGATGCTTCGGGTCCTGGTGGTTCTGGAAGCTTCTTCCAAAATACGGATGGGTACTTCAGGATAGGTTAGGTCATCGTTGATCTCTATGGTCTGGTGATCAATGTTCTTGAAAACTTTAGTATTCTCCGGAACTTCAAGGCATTTGCGAAGTAACGATATATGGAACACATTGTGCACTGCTGACATTTCTTCTGGCAGTTCCAATTGATATGATACTTCTCCTCGATGATTTTCAGAATCTTGAAGGTTCCGATATAGCTGGGGGCTAACTTTCCTTTCAACTGGAAACGATGCATTCCCTTCAAAGGCGACACTTTGAGATACACGAAATCTCCGATATTGAAAGAGAGGTCTCGATGTCTCTTGTGGGCATAACTCTTCTGTCTTGACTGGGCGGTCTTGAGGTGCTCACGAATCTTGTGAACTTTCTCTTCTGATTCTTGTAGGATGTCGGGTCCGGAAATCTGACTCTCTCCTACTTCCAACCAATTCAAAGGGGTTCGACACTTCCTTCCATACATGAATTCAAATGGGGCCATTTGCTAACTAGATTGATAACTATTGTTATAAGAAAATTCTGCGAAAGGCAGACAGTCTTCCCATTTAGATCCATACTCTAGCACACATGCTCTCAACATATCTTCGAGTATTTGATTTACTCGCTCCGTTTGTCCATCGGTCTGAGGGTGATAAGCTGTGCTAAAATCTAGTTGGGTTCCTAAACCTTCTTGTACTTTCTTCCAGAATCTCGAGGTAAACCGAGTTCCTCGATCTGATATGATGTTCTTGGGGACTCCGTGCAAACTAACGATTCTAGCGATGTATAACTCTGCTAGCTTCGAACTCTGATATGTGGTCTTGACTGGTAAGAAATGGGCTACTTTGGACAATCTGTCAACTATGACCCAGATAGAGTCATTTCCCCTACTAGAAGTAGGCAATCTGGTGATAAAGTCCATTACAACGGAATCCCATTTCCATTCCGGAATCTGTAGAGGATGCAACAGTCCCGCGGGTCTTTGATGTCCCTCCTTGACTCTCTGACATATATTACACTTAGAGATATAGCTTCCGATTTCTCTCTTCATCTTATGCCACCAAAATTGTTCCTTCAAGTCCTCATACATCTTCGTTCCTCCGGGGTGGATAGAATAAAGAGTATCATGGGCCTCTTTCAAACTCACTTCTTTCAATTCTGAATCTGCTGGTACACAAAGGCGTCCTTTGTACCACAGAACTCCTTCTTCGTCTTCGGCGAATCCGGGTACTTTGCATGTACCAATATGACGCTTGATTCCGTCGATACTAGCATTTCCTTTCTGCGCCTCCTTGATCTGACTGATCAAAGTGGGTTGAAGTTCTATGCTAGCCAAAAATCCTTCACTTACCAATTCCATTCTGAAATCTTCCATCTCTTTGTGCAAACTTGGTTGCTCCTTTAGAATCATGGAGTTCAAGCGGCACGGCGATCTGCTAAGGGCATCTGCTACCACATTGGCTTTACCGGGGTGATAGTGAATGTCCTGATCATAGTCCTTGATTAGCTCAATCCATCTTCTCTGTCTCATATTTATCTCCTTCTGAGTGAATATATACTTCACGCTCTTGTGATCCGAATAAATATCACAATGGTTTCCCATGAGATAATGCCTCCATGTCTTCAGGGCTAGAACTATGGCTGCGAGTTCGAGGTCATGGGTTGGGTAGTTATGTTCATGCTGCTTCAGTTGTCGGCACGGATAAGATATAACTTTGCCTTCTTACATTAGCACACATCCAAGACCGATCTTGGATGCATCACAATACACATCAAAGGGCGTGGTGATGTCCGACATGATTAAAATTGGAGCTGAAATCAACCTTTTCTTGAGTTCTTGAAAACTCGCTTCACATTTGTCCGTCCATTCAAACTTCTTGTCCTTCTTCAGCAATTGAGTCATGGGTCTGGCAATACTCGAGAATCCTTCTACGAACTTGCGGTAGTATCCCGCTAATCCGAGAAACGCACGAACTTGGGTTTTAGTGGTTGGGGCTTGCCAATCTTCGACATCTTTCACCTTCTCAAGGTCAATGGCAATTCCTCCGGCTGATACAATGTGGCCGAGGAATCCTACCTCCTGTAACCAGAATTCACATTTGCTAAACTTGGCATACAACTGATGCTCTCAAAGGGTTCCAAGAATGGTCCTTAGGTGTAGCTCATGTTCTTCTTCTGATTTCGAATAAATCAGAATGTCATTGATGAAAACAACGACAAACTTATCCAGGAAGTCCATAAAAATCTTATTCATGAGGTTCATGAAATAAGCGGGGGCATTGGTTAATCCAAAAGACATGACAGTATACTCGTATAATCCATATCTAGTGGTAAAGGCAGTCTTTGGAATATCCTCTGCGCGAATCTTGAGTTGATGATAGCCAGTTCTAAGATCAATCTTAGAAACAACCTTGGCACCAGTCAACTGGTCAAACAAATCTTCTATCTTTGGCAATGGGTACTTGTTCTTGATAGTAACGTCATTCAGCTTCCGATAATCCGTACACAGACGGTTACCTCCATCTTTCTTGTCCACGAACAAAACAGGTGATCTCCATGGTGATGCACTTGGTTGAATCAGTCCAATTTCCAGCATGGCTTCCAGTTGCTTCTTCAGTTCTGCTAGTTCCGACGGGTTCATACTATATGGTCTCTAGGCGATGGGTCCGATTCCAGGGATTAGTTCAATGATAAACTCGATATCCCGATCTAGGGGCATACCGGGCAAAACATCTGGAAATACATTGGGGTATTCACAGACTATCCGGACTTGGTCAATGGTAGGCTGGGCTATACTCTTGTTGCACTTGAACTGACGAGGCAAGGTTTTAGATATATGCTCGACTGATACTCCGGCTGTACTGGTCATGGTTATGGCTTTCTTGGCATAGTCAATTAATCCTTTATGTTTGGACATCCAATCCATTCCTAGTACTAATTCCAGACCTTTAGTTCCGAGTACTATTATATTAGCATAAAAATCTATGCCATGTATTCGGATAGGGACGGCTTTGCAAATTTGCCTAGCTTTGGTGGTTGAACCCGGTATTTGAACAATCATAACATACTTCAATTTGGTTGGTTGAATCTTACTAGTGCATGCAAATTATTCAGTGACAAATGAGTGCGATGCACCAGATACAAACAATACTCTTGCAAGTACCGAGTTAACAGAAAACATACCCAGCACGACATCTGGTGCTTCTTGGGCTTCTTCAGCATGCATGAGAAAGAGACGGCCGTTGCGGTTGAGCGAGTTCCCTGGGGCAAACCTTCTTCCGGGTTGAACACGACGCTGCTGCTGAGCTGGGGCATTTGCATTGGGGGATACGGCAATCTTCTTGGGGCACTCATTGGAATAATGACAGTTGGTTCCACATTCATAACAAATCACTTGCGATTTGTCCTTTGCTGCAACAGGCACAACATTGACTCCAGCCCTTGGGGCAGTGTTGGTGTTGTTGGCGGCATTGTTGTTGTTGAACTTGGGTGGTGCACGGTTGCAATTTCTAGAGTTGTCGGGGTTTTTGTGGTTTCCTCTGGGACTTGGGTTTCCATGGTTGGGATAGTTCGGACGGTTCATCGGGGATATGTTTTTTCTTGGGGCAAATCCTGGAGATGGGTTGGGGCGATACTTTGGGGTCTGGTGGGTTCCTGGTTGATGCATCATGAGGCGCTTGCAGTTCTCATTGGCTTGGTTGATCTTTCCTTCCATCCGAATGGCAGATTCGACTAGGGCTTCAATGTCAGCAAAGGGGATATTGACTAACACCATCTGCATCTCATCGTGCAGACCATTCAGGGATCTCTCTTTCTTCTTGGTTTTAGTGTCGATCTCATCTAGGGCATACCTAGCTAATGACAAGAATTTGTCACGGTATTCCACTACTGTCATCATTCCTTGCTTCAGTTCTCTGAATTCATCTCTCATCCTCTTGATCAAACCCGGTGGCACATGGGTTCTGCTGAACTTGACCTTGAATTCCTCCCAAGTCATCATCTGACCTCCGGTCATTGCACGAACGTTGTTCCACCATGCTCTTGCATCTCCGACTAGATAGTGGGTGGCAAACAGAACTTTCTCGTTAGCTTCCACTCCTACGACTTCCAGATTGTTCTCCATTGTTTGCAGCCAATCATCTGCATCTAGGGGTTCTTCTGACTTAGTGAAAACAGGTGGATTGGTCTTTTGGAAATTCTTGAGCTTAGATCCATGGTTGTCCTAATTTCCATGGCCTTGATTGTTGTTGGCCATCTGGCTATCTGTTGAAGGGTGGCTAGGTTGGCTTGACGTTCGACTCTTTCGGCTTCGCGGTCTGAAACCAACATTTGCAAGAGTTGCAACATCGGGTCCGGGGCTGAGCTACTTCCTCCACGAGGCATCTGAAGATTGAGATAGATCATGAGAAAAGAGGGAAATTTCTAAGGTTCGTGGTTTTTGAAAAAAATTTGGAGTTTGACTCAGATTTTGCTAGCATCTTGTTTTTCATTCATTCATTCATAGCACACGATACAAACACACACCACAACAAAGGAAAACAGATGGTTTTAAGAACCATTATGTGAAGCTACGATACAGTGGGACCGAATACAACTCACTAACGCTAGTGCTCAAGTGCTACTACTCCTTGGAGTCGGTGTACTCATCATCCTCATCACCATCATCATCATCATCGATCAAGGAGAAATCATCCTCATCGGTGAAGAAGTACATAGCCTGATCCTCTAGAAAGTCATCATCATCGCTGAGATAGGAGTAGGGGTCTCCACGAAGATCTTCCCATGCATTCTCCTTCTCCTCCAACTGCATGTCTCTCTCATGGATGGTCTCCTTCAAATCCGTGATCCGGTGGTGAAGACGGGCAATGATGCACTCCTTCTTGTCGAGATTATGGCGACGAGACTTGTGATCCTTCACTAGCATGGCGATGGTCTGATCCTTCTTCTTGGCGATGGCGTACTCGTGGTTGGCGTAGGCATGGGCATTTTCCAACTCCTTCTGACGGTCGTACATCATGAAGCTGAGGTGGTCCAATTGACTCTTCAGATCGTGGTGGTATGGGGCCTCCAGTGGCTGTCCCATAACATCACGCCTTGGGTAGAACTCAAAACGGGTACCCTTGATCTGATTGATACTCTGCCCACACAGATGGGCAAGAGATTCCTGCATGGCCCTGGCCAGTCCATCGAGCCAGTTGTTATCTCTTAAGGTGAACTGAATTACTTCTGCAGTGGGAGGTTCAATCTTTCCTCGGAGACTTTCAACAACTAGCCACTTCAAATCTTCTCCTTCCTGATCATTGAGCTGAGCTCCGAAGAACTCGGGGTGCGGACGCTCCAGAAGTTCCGAAAGCTGGTCCAAGTCACGGTCAAAGATGAGGTCTCCTCCATTCCCCAACTGATAAAACTTTCTGTACTTTACGTCCATCTATAAGAATATAGGATGAGTAAGTTAGTAGAGTGATCAAGTGTGTCAAATTTTATGTATTTTGCAAGAATTTTTGAGGAACATGAATTTTCATGAAAGAATCAAAGTGATAAGAATGAGAATAAGTTTTTGTAAATACTCATTTCCTTTGGTTTTGAAACTAAGTTTTTGATTCAAACGTCCATTCTAACTAGGGTCTCCTATGGTCAGGATGGCTCTGATACCAACTTGTCAACACCAGGAGTTTTAATCTTGGATGCCTGTCATGCCATACATCGCAATCCCAGGATTACCATTTTTGCGAGACATAATAGATTTGGATATCACAGTACATCATCCATTACAAACCATACATAAGGTCTTACACAAATAAGGATATAATGATCCAGTTCTTAATACAACTCAAGCAGCGGAATAACGTAAAGATAACGATAGCATAGACGAAGCTCCATCTTCGGGGTTAGCTTGCCTTGTGCAGAGCAGTGGTTGAAGTTCTCCTTGGCTTCTTCCTCGTAGTATCCTCCTTATTTCAAGGATGATCTAACATCATCACTATTATCACAAGGATTAAAGCACTTGTCTTATTTCTTTTATTTGAGAAAAGTAATTTCTACTCATTGAAAAACTACTTAAGATTTAATATTCTCCAACTCAAACATGGGATCATGTTGACACATGTCATCACCACATATTTCAATACATGAGAATGTGATTTAAAGTGGTGTCACAATTTAATAAGGTTTAACCTTTTTATTTTAATTAAATAAAGTGACTAGAAATGCCTATGTGGCATTCTTTTATTACTTGAAAATTATTTCTGCAAGTAAACCCCATATGTTTTTATATATTCTGAAAGGTATGATCAAATGTGATTTTTGAGAGTTGGAATCAACTCAAAACCTCTTATGGTTGAATTTTGAAGAAAAATTGAATGCAGAAAATCTTCCGCCTTGTTATTTTTACCATGGTTGATCTACAAATCCAAATGGTTTGAATCCAACGGGCTTGGATTAAGAATTTTAGTAAATTTCTAACAAAATTGGTTTCATTTATTTTGGTTCAGTGAATCAAGCTGGGTTGATTTTTGAATCTAGGTATAGAACTATGTTTGACATTAAATGAATAAAGCTTAATTTGAATTTTTGGGTCGCGCGGGATATTTTACTGGGTCCGCCCACTACACACAGCGCGTACGCGGGATGGTTAAGTGGCTGTCCCCACGCGTCAGTGAGACATGGAGGGGCAAAGCGGTACGGGGCAACGTGGACCGTGGGATCTAGATCTAATCGGACGGCTCTGGTTCGTCGTCCACGTCAGGCAGCGCCAGCGAGATAGAACCCTAGTGCGGCAGGTGGGGGTCGTGGGAGGCTCACCGGGGCTCAGGCGAGGGTCGAAGACGGGGGCGAATGAAGAAGTCGACGACGGCGGTTCTCCTGGTACCGGCAGCTTCTCCTGGGGCGGCTCCAATCGACGGCTCCCTTCTCCTCCAGCAGCGGCGGGCTCCGGCCAAATTCCGGTGATGCGCTGCTCGCCTTGCTCCGGGAGTGAGGTGGGGTGGTTCTGAGTGAGAGGGGAGTGAACTGGTGTGAAGAAAACGAGCGGTGGAGGCATCTATTTATAGTGGCTGAAGGGAACCGACGGGCGCGGGCTGAGCTCGTCGTGGTTGACGGCACAGAGAGCTATTGCCATGGGCGACGGTAGGGGCGGTGTTGTGCTCCCTGGCGAAGCTCAACGGCGCGGTGGCGAGGCGTGGGGCGGTGCTGATCGGTCGGAACGCTTCGATGCTCTGGCGGGTCCGACGGCGATTTAATGTCGCACAGCGCACGTGGTCCGCGCGGCGAACGGGCATGTCTGCGGGGTTGCTGGGACGGTGGTGATCACGCACGCACGCGGCAAGGGCGGCGCGCGGTCTGTGGGTGCTGGTCGAGGGTGGCGCACTGGCGCGCTCTCGGCTCGCGAGTAGAGAGGTTGGCATGGGCGTGTCGTGTGGTCCAGGGGCTGGCATTGCTCGGAGCTGGGACAGAGAGTGGCGGTGGACGGTGGGGTGCCTGCTAGACATGCTCGTTAGGCTTAGTGTTGCTCCTAGCTTGCTGTCGACAATGGGGTGACAAGGTGAGGCTCGGCCTGCTTGCCATTGATGGCATGGTCAGGTTTACAGTGAGCTAGAGGGGTTAAACTAGTTAGATGATCTAATGAGGGTGTAGTGTGAGCTAGATAGGGAACAAGTTAGGCCAAATTTACTACACACTATAGTGTTTGAGGTTTGTTTGATTTGTATCTGCAAGGTGTTTGATGAAATGGCCGCAAGAACTTTAAATTTGAATTTTGGATTCAAACTTGGTGGGTTTGCTAGGCACATACTAGGGAGTGTCTGGTTAGTTGGATTAGTCAAGGAGCACTGGTTTGGTTGGTTTTTGAAAATGGGTGATCTTCACATATGATAAAGATTCAATTTTGAATTGTGATTTGAATGAGGTTGCCAAATGTTTCTGCAAGTTTGAAAGGTGGGCTTTGATTCATTTTTACTTGTTCTAGCAAGGGGTGAATTGAGTTGGAAAAGTTTCTATTTGAAATCTTGAACTAGAAACACTCAAAGTGACCTAGTGAGCAAGATTAGCCAAAATGACCATTTACTTTATTTTATTTGTTTTTTATTTTCTCTTGTTTTGTTTCTGCATGGAAATGTTTTATATGCTATTGTTTTCATCTTTAAACCATTTCTTGCTATTTAGGTTAATCACACAAGTTCATTCATGCATTTATAAATTCATCTCATTCACACAAGCATTCATATGATTTTAAATTAATCAAAGTTTTTGTTAACCCTAATTTTAGTGATTAGAGTTTGATGATCCTTGTGTTATATTTTGGGATATTAAAATCGGATCCCCGCAAACGCAACATGCATGATTACAAATAGATTAGATCTTGATCATGAACAGAGCTCACAAGATCTATATATGAAAGCACAAGGAGGAGATACAACCATCTTGCTACTACATGGACCCATAGTCCAAGGTGGAACTACTCACGCATCATACAGGAGAAGAAGGCCTTCGGGATTATATCCCCTCTGGCAGGGTGCTGGGAAGAACTTTAGATTCCCCCCGATCTAGGGACGATGGTGGCAGCGGCTACAGAAGATTTCGTGGAGTTTTGATCGGGTGCCTAGGGTTTCTGCATCGGGGGCTTATTGGCGAAGAGGTGAGGCTGGGAGGTGGCCAAGGGCCCCACCCACGCCTAGGGGGGTCTGGCTGCCCTGGTCCGCTTCTCCGTCTCTCCTCTAGGCTTCATGTCGCCCACGGTAAAATATTGACTTTGGCTTTTGTCCCGTCCAATTCTGAGAATATTGATTTTCTGCCTTTCTGGAACCAAAAACAGAAGAAAACAGGCAACTGGCACTGTGGCAACTTGTTAATAGTTTAGTTCCAGAAAAGATATAAAAACACCTCAAAGTGTAGACAAAGCAAAGCAAAGTACTAAACAAGCATGGAGCATCAAAATTTATAGATACGTTTCCAACGTATCAAGCATCCCCAAGCTTAACTCCTGCTCGTCCTCGAGTAGGTAAGTGATAAAAAGAACAAGTTTTGAGGTGACATGCACCATTAAAACCAAGATCAAACCATTTGCAAGCATTGAAAGCTGGGAACAAATAACTCTAAACATGTGCATGAAAGATGGAGTTCTAACAATAGGACATAGTAACTATGCATGCAACATGAAAGGCTACAAACAAAGATCATGAATAACATGCATTGAAAAACATTTGTTTGTTTCACATACAGAAAATATGGCATAGTGGCATTCGGCTTGTCCCTCATGGAGTAGCAAATAGATGCATAGGACACCTTCAAAGTTCATAAGAGTGACTAGAAACAAGTAGCACAAGAATAAGTAATATCAATATGCATCAATCAATAAGTTTTGGAACACTGCACACAGAATGACAACTATGCTCTCTTAATGGTGCCTAAAACTAGAAGGCGGAAACTCAAATAATGGTGGAAGAAAGGCCCTTTATAGGGAGGTAGGGATTTCAAGTTTCAAAAAGATCTTCCAAAAATTATGGTACTTGTTAGATTTCATCCCTCATTGCCCCTATCATAAGCATCTTGAAGTGATTATGGTTAAAGTGAACAAAGATGGAGTATATGCTTGACAAAGTATAAGCTGACAATCTCAAGTCCCTTGAATACGAGGGCCACACCTCATGCTACTCAACTTCAGTCACGTGTAAGTTCTTGTCATTGTAAGTACATGCGTATCATAGAGAACCGCCAACGGGGTACCCCTTGCACATGGTACAAGAGCTATCCCATAACCAAAATGACAAGGCAAGCAAACAAAGAGCATCTCAACAATCTTTTTATTTACTATATGCATAGCTTTTTATTAAGGATGCTTCATAGATAGCTCACTATGGTGATGCTGCAAGTTTCCACGATGATTAGGCATGGCTTAGGCTAGATGCCCAGGCGTTTCTCTAACACTAAATACATACTCCATGGACTTACAAGTTCCCTATTTATTTCACACCGGTGACATCCATAGACAAAAGAGCATGATATCAACTGAGTACAAAGTACAAGTGCAATGTTGAAAACGTTCCCCATGACAGCATGGTTCTGCTAATTCCAACGTATAAGTGAAAGTATATACAACATACATGACACAATGGTTCAAGTTTATTAGGGCAAAGAATATAAAGTGTTACATCAAGTTCGTGAGGGCTTTAATCACTAAGTTTTCACATAACAAAATACTTTTTAATTGGAAGATAGCTGAAAACAAGAATATACTTGGAATGGTGTAACACACCATGCATGGGAGTTTATAGTGGACAATTTAGAATAACTGGGTTTCTTGGGAGTTGTAAGCATGAGCAGAACTTACTCATACAAGTGGAGGCTAGCAAAAGACTGGGAGCAACCAGCTAAGAGAGCAATAATGGCCATAATCATGCAGAGCAACAAAACATTACTAATCAAAGCATAGAGTGGTACTACAAGTCAAGGACTAGATGATCATAGAGGCTATGGTGACTTTTCATAGTCATAACATGGTGTGAGCATGTGCCAAGTCAACCCAAACAAAGCAGCAAAGGAGAATACCACAATATTATGCTTTTGCATGCTAAAACAACGGATAATTCTTTCAAGGCACACTAAGAAATCCTAGTTGTTTGGAACAAGACATGCTAAAGCAATAATCACTAAGCATAAGGTCAAAACAACACCTAGCATGTCATGCTAAAGTCTAAATCACAGTCAATGCAAGCTCCTCTTGCACTTATCAAGCAAGAACTTCCTACTCCTTTCCAACACCAAGCAACTTATTTGAAACAACACATCGAGAACGGGGGTCCGAACTACTTTATTCAAGCAAACTAAACAACTAAGCAAACCAAACGAAAACTAATACACTCTAAGAAACAACACAACCGTGCATGAAACAATAAAAATGAAGTGTCTAGACAAACCTGAGCTTTTTATTGATGAAGAAGGGGATGCCTTGGGAATCCCCAAGCTTTGACGCTTGTACCTCTTGGATATTTCTTGGGGTGACACCGGGGTGGCATCCCCAAGCTTGAGCTTTTGTCCATTCTTCATCTCATTACATCATTCTCTCTCTACACCTAAAATTTTCCTTCATACAAAACTTCACACAATTTTCATTAACAACATTAGTGTATTCAAAAGATAATAGACCTTTCGGTAAAGCTCTAGAACAGCAAGACTTTTCACTAAAAACACAGGCTACTGTAGCAACTCCTTCAAAAAGCTCAATTCTCCAAAAGAGAACTCAAAAGGAATCAATAAGAAGCAAATGCAAATAATGGCAGAAATTTGTCAAAACAGACCAGCAGGTAGAAACCGAATTTTTTACGAAAATCTTCTGTTGCTCAAATCAAAAAGTGTTGAACGAACGAAAGTTAGCTAACATACTAGGGGATTTATTCACAAATTTTCAGCTCAATCCGAGTTACAGAGACTCCTCACGAATTTTTTTGGTGGAGGACAGAAATCTGTTTCGGGACAACAACTCCTCAAATCTTACTGCCCTCTCATCAGGGGTTATTCTTGGAACAAAAAGCAAACAAAAAGGATAAGGAGAGGTCATTACTGAAGTAATAACTTCCAAGACTCAAGGAAACTCTTGGGTTATCTCCCAACAAGTACTTTTCTTTAACTCTTTTAAGTTAGGCACAAGAAGCAAGAAGAATCAAGTATTTTCAAACAAAGAAGCATTAACCCTCTTGTTCTTTCCTTTCTTACCTTTCTTATTCTCTTTAGGGAAAATATGGTTTCTTACTAGAGGATAAAAATGCATAATGCCTTTTCCCACATCTATTATTGCTCCAAGGTGTTTTAGTAGGGATTTTACAAGTGTAATCTATCCTTTGCCTACACATTCAATAACAAGATAATCAGTAGACACCATTTTCCCTGAGATTTTTGTAAACACACCTTCAGCTATTCCAATGGGTAATAAAGTGGCATTATTGGTAACAGAGATTTCCTCTCCTCCTTCAGACAACCCCCAAAGACTCAAAGAATTATAAATATCTTTAGGCATGAGACAAAATTTAGACATGATATCACAGCGAGCATCAAAAAGTGTAGTATTTATAGAGACTTTGATTGTGGGAAACCACTTTTAAGGCTCGGAATTTATGGGAACATAATCATGGTGATCCCTAAGCGTGTGATATCAACTATTCATAGCAGCAATACTGGTCTCAAGAGTGTTCAACCTAGCAAAAATATTTGTGAAGGAGGAATCAGAATTGCCAGGTGTACCATAAATTATAATCAATTTCTTTATGGCATCAAAAGCTTCATCCTTAGTACATAGCAAAATATCTTTCTCAGCCACAGCATCCAAAGCATATCTATAACGAAGAGCAATACCGCGGTATAAACTATCAATAACCAAGCTAAGACTCATCTTAGGCTCAGTTTCCCTCTATAAAGCGGAGATTCTAGACCAAGCTTCTTTAAAAATCTCTTCACTTTTTTGATTAAAAGTGGAGATATCTTCCATAGGTGAAATAAAGATTGGTCCAAAACCAGACATGGTAGCAACTAGGGTAGGAACTACTTTTTGTGTGTTTTTGAATAAAGAAAGCAAACCAAACTAAACTAATTTTTTTGGAGTTTTTGAAAAGAGGCAAACAAAACCAAGCAAAAGAAACTAAACAAACTAAAAACAAAGTAAAGAGAAAGGAAGTGGAGGACTCCCTTGTGAAGAAGTCCTTAGCCTCCTCAGCAATGGCGCCAGACAAAAGGCTTGATGAGTGCAGCAGCACTTCGTTGGGAGACCCCAAGCGAAAGGTATGATGCAGTTCAGCGGGCAAGTTTCCCTCAGTAAGAAACCAAGGTTATCGAACCAGTAGGAGGAAGGAAATGCCCAAAAGGTGTTGCAAGCAACGTGGAGACCTGTACAACACAAACTCAAGACTTTTCCCCAACTAATAGTGAGGTTGTCAATCTCACTGGTTGCTGTAACAAAGGATTAAACGTATGGTGTGAAAGGTAATGGTTTGCAGCAAGTAAACAGGTAATAGTGGAAGATGTATCAATGGTAAAGACTGGACCGGGGTCCATAGTTCACTAGAGGTGATCTCCTTAGATAAACAACATGGCATGAAGGGTAAACAAATTACAATAGGGCAATTGACAGGAACTGAGCAAGTCATAATAATGCAATACCAGACAAAAATATCCTATGAGATTCGATTGGGCAATACAAAAATATACATAGACCACCATCCAACTGCATCTATGAATAGAAGTCCACCTTCAGGTTATCATCAGAACCCCCTCCGGTATTAAGTTGCAAGCAACAGACAACTGCTTTAAGCAAAGTGTGTTAGGTAAACAATCCACTTGTTCCATGAACAAGAGACCATTGTTTTCTCCCTAGTGTCAACAGCACATATACAACCGAAGAGATTTCTGTCACTTCCCTTGGAAACTAGAGGCATGAACCCACTATCGAGCATAAATACGTCCTCTTGGAGTCACTAGCAACTACTTGGCCAAGATAGCTACTAACAACAGAGAGCATGCAAGATCACAAACAACACAGACATGATAGTATCAAATAGACAAAACCATTAATCAATCTGACATAGGAATCTCAATATCCATAGGATCCCCGCAAACACAACATGTATGATTACAAATAGATTAGATCTTGATGATGAATGGAGCTCACAAGATCTATACATGACAGCACAAGGAGGAGATACAACCATCTAGCTACTACATGGACCCATAGTCCAAGGTGGAACTACTCACGCATCATATCGGAGAAGAAGGCCTCCGGGATGATCTCCCCTCTGGTAGGGTGACGGGAAGAACTTCAGATCCCCCTGATCTAGGGATGACGGTGGCGGCGGCTACAGAAGGTTTCATGGTGTTTTGATCGGGTGCCTAGGGTTTCTACATCGGGGGCTTCTTATAGGAGAAGAGTGATGACCCACAAGTATAGGGGCGTATCGTAGTACTTTCGATAAATAGGAGTGTCGATCCCAACGAGGAGCAGAAGGTGCTGAACAGTGGTATGGAGCGGGAAATCCCTGTGAATACTTAGCAAATGGATTTTTAGTGGTTTTCTTATAAGGCAACAAAACAAAGCAAGTAATAAAAACAACTAACAAACAGAGCAAGTGGCCCAATCCTTTCTTAGCAAAGGACAAGCTGGTGGAAATACTTATAAGGACCAAACGTTCTCGAGGACACATGGGAATTCTATCAAGTGCTTTCGCTTCAAATAGCTGACTACTCTTCTTTGGTGTTGTAATTGTTGTGTGGGTGAACATGTGCTAACATACCACCATTACTTGGACTAATACATACTTGTGATTAAAATCCCTACAAACATCCATAACTACAGGAAAGTAATTAAGATATAAATCTAACCACAGCCTTAAACTCTGTGATCCTACGCTCCCTTGCGCAAAGGTGTCCTAACAGGGGTTCAGATTTCTGTCACTCCGGCAACCCCACAATTAGTAGCCAAATACACAATGCATTCCCCTAGGCCCAATAAATGGTGAAGTATCATCTAGTCGACATTCACATGACACCACTAGAAGAATAGCACCACAACTTAAATACTAAACCATTGAAAAATAACTCATCACAGATTCACTACTAACAACATGACTTATCCCATATCCTCAAGAACTAAACGAACTACTCACAAGACATCATATGGATCAAGATCAAAGATGATATGATAATGGATAACAATCTGAACATAAAGAATAATCCAATGGTTCCACTCACAAGCATCAACTACAATAGTAATTAACACCGCGAAAGTTTCCCCTAAGAACTAAAGCAATATCCAACACAATTGTTACAGCAGGAAGGAGTGGTGATGATGGTGCTGGTGGAGATGATGGGGTGGATAATGATGATGATGATCCTGATGAAGCCTAGCTTGATGACGGTGTTGATGGTGACGGTCTGCCCTCTCCGGGAAGGAATTCCCTCGACAGAAATCTGTCTGCCGAAGATATCTTTCTCTCTTGGTGGTTTCCGCCCCCAGAGGCAGCGGAAATCTATTTGTGGTCGCTCTCTCAGGCTTAGGGTTTCGTAGGGAAGATATAGGCGAAGGGGCGGAGTCGAAGGCTGGGAAGGTGGGCCACACCTGCCCTAGGCGCGGGTCAGGTGGGCCCGCGCCTAGGGGGTGTGGGCCCCCTGTGGCCCCTCTTCGCTCCTCCTTCTGGCTTCCTCCGTCTTCTAGTAAAATAATATGTTTCCATACTTTTTTGGTATTTTTCTGATCTTTGCGAAATTGCACCGAAACGTCTTCTTTCCCATCAGAATCCAGACTCCGGCAGTCCATCCTCCAAGAATCATCCAACATGCATAAACAGATGAAAAGCCATAAGTAATACCTCATAATAAGACAAATATCAATGAATAGAGGTAAATTATGATATAGAAAGGTGACGCAAATTGGGCGTATCAACTCCCATAAGATTAGACTTCGCTTGTCCCCAAGGGAAAACTAAGCTCAGTAAACATGTCCATAGGTTTATGGAGTGAAGTGTCGATAAAAGAATACGAACAAGAAGCATCACACTTACCATTGCACAACTCATAGAAGAAAGCAACTCAACATTATATAACTTAGCTTGCAACCAAGTATAGCAGTCACAATAGAGATGCATAAATATAAATCATAATTGGAATTGGCAAACTTGTTCTTGGTCAGAGAACACCTGGCAAACAGTTTCACAAAAGCTTTTTGTAGAAGTTTCAAAACAGGAGCACTCTTTGCTCAAAAAGATTTTTCACAAGTGAAGACTTTCAAAGTAATACTCAATAGATTAGATTTTTGTGCAAACAAGGAAGATAAAGAACATGATTGAATAAATCTCCATATGAATGCTTGAAACACAACAACTCAACTGCTTGCTGGAGATAGAGAGGAAGTAGGTTTACTGACTCAACTTGGAAGTGGGAGAAAGGTCCCTTCTTAGAGGGAAGCAGGGATTACAAGTCATAAAGAGCTTCCAAAAGATTATGGTACTTACTATCTTTGAGCCCTCATTTCCCCTATCATAGGCATCTTGAGATGATTAAGGTTAAAGTTCACAAAGATTGAGTATATGCTTGACGAAATATAAGTTGGCAATCTCATGTCCCTTGAATATGAGGGCCACTCCTCATGCTACTCAACTTTGGTCACAAGTAAGTTCTTATCATTGTAAGTATTTTCATATCATTGAGAACTGCCAATAGGGTACCCCTTGCACATGGTACAGGAGCTTTCCCATAACCAAAATGACAAGGCAAGCGGATAATGAGCATCTCAGCGAACTTTTTATTTACTATGTGCATAGATTTTTATTGAGGATGCTTCATAGATGGCTCACTATGGTGATGCTGCAAGTTTCCACCATGATTAGGCATGGCTTAGGCTAGCGGCCCAGGCGTTTCTCTAACACAGGATACAAACTCCATGGACTTACAAGTTCCCTCTTTATTCCACACCGTTGACATCCATAGACAAAAGAGCACGATATCAACTGTGTACAGAGTACAAGTGCAATGTTGAAAACGTTCCCCGTGACAGCACAGTTCTGCTAATTCCAACGTATAGATGCAAGCATATACAACTTCGATGGCACAATGATTCAGGTCTATTAGGGGCAAGAAATAAAGTGTGCCATCAAGTTCGTGAGAGCTTTACTAACTAGTTTTCACATAACAAAATACTTTTTAATTCGAAAGGTAGATGAAACTTGAGAATTTGCTTGGAATAGCAAAAGCTATTAGGTAGATATGGTGGACATGTATGGCAAAGGTTTTGGTTCAAAGGGGTTAGAACATGAGAAGTATGCCTTCTCAAAACAGGTTTTTGGCTAGCAAGCTTGGGTAGCAAGAAAGAGAGTTGAGAAAAAGAAGGAAACATACAAGTAATAAAGCCAAACATGCAATCTTCCTTGAAGACACAAAAGATCTTAAATAAAGAATACTAAGGTGATGAGACAACAAGAAAGAAAACAAATGATACAAAATACATGTAAGCTTTTTTCTTTCTCTTTCAAACCTCAAAAGGTATTGCTACTAACCAGAACTCAGTTTGCCAAAACCAATTTAGATCCACTTGATGATCCCAAAGTGGTGCCAATACTTATCAACAAGATCCATAATATAATAGAGATTGCAAACTAAAAATAAGAAGTGCAAAAAGTAAAAGATGAGACTTCTCATCAATACTCCAATAAAGGCACTCACACCAAAGGATACATAGATAATCAACTAAAGGAGAGATACTTCCACATGCAAACCAAACTATAAGATAACCTCTCTACCACAGATATGAATCCACTAAAAAGGTAAAAGATAAAAGATAATGGTGGTGATACCGCTGCACTCCCCCAAGCTTGGAACAAGCCAAGGGGATGCCAAACCTGATGATGAATTACTCCTTCGGTGGTGGTGGTGTTCTCTTGATAAGCTCTTCAATCAGCTTCCTTAACTCCTCGAACTCAAAAGTAAGAGTACGGATTAGCTCCGAGTTTTGCTCTATACGGTTCATGATCATTCCAGACCGGGAATCCTAGTCCTTGTTATTCTTTCTCCATTCTTCCCTATTAGAGTGTTTCTTCCCTGCACTGTTAGAACAAGGAGTACTAGGAGGAAGTGTGCGTGGAGCGAGGATATGACGCGGAGTTCTCCCTCCTGTAGACATTCGGGTTGTCCTCTTAAGCTTGGTAGGTTTTGCCACCAATCCAATGCTTGCGACGGTAGCGCGAGTGTCCGGTTGCTTGTCCTCCACCATGTCACCTTCATAACCTACCAAAATCTCCCCCTCTTTGGGTTTGTGAGGATCATCTTCCTTGGGCTTCTTGCCTTTGTCGTTGGCGGAGACCATGGTGCTCTAAACTTGAGGAGATTTCCTGACAAAAACATACCGAAATGAAAACACGAAGAGAACATGATGCACGAACCTCGGGGATCCGGGGGGTTATATATTGCGAAGTTTCAATGCAAAAGGAAGGTTCTGACACGGAAACAAGGTGGAGACGGAGTTCGAGGGTGGTACACCCCCCTCAGTCGCGGCCAGGCTAGGCCCGCGCCTGGGGTGGGTTTGTCCACCCCGGACTCTGTTTCCTCTTCAGTTTCGTCTCGTAGCTTTCCTTATGTATTAAAAACAGAAAAAATATAAAAAGATTGGAGTTTCACGAACCTTCTGTTTTCACCACTTCTACCTATTCAAGGACGAACTTTGCAGACTCCTTTTCTCCTTCTCCTGGAAGTTTCCTTTCCTCACAAGACAATACACAAACTTCAAAGGAAACATTAGTAAGCAAAACAAACCTTTAGGTTCACACTTCAACTGAAAACCCATCAAAACAAATGCTTCTATAAGAGGCAAATGCAAATGATGACAGAAATCTATCAAAACAGACCACCAGGTAAAGATTGATTTTTTTCGAAGACCTTCTGTTGCTCAAATCAAAAATTGCAGAACTAATGAAAGTTGGGTAACAACTTGGAGAACTAGAACAGACAAATGCAGCTCCATCCGACGTACTGAGCTTCCTCACGAATTTTTACAATAGAGCACAAAAATCTGTCCCAGGACAGCCACTTTTCACATCTCCTCTACTTCACAAAAGTAGTTAAACTTGACACAAAAACCAAAACAAAAAGGATAAGGAGCGGTTATTACTGAGGTAATAACTTACAAGACTCTACAAAACTCTTGGGTTATCACCCAACAAGTACTTTTCTTTTAATGCCTTTAAGTTAGGCTTGAAACTTCCAAAGATGCTCACATAGGATATATATATCTGAAATGAAAGAGAGCATCAAGAAGCAAATAACCAACACACTTGAGTCTAACCTACTTCCTATGCATGGGGGTATCATGAGAAAATGAATTGTTGAAGCAAAAAGCCACTAGCATAGGAAGACAAAACAAATGCAACTTCAAATATTTCAACATAAAACGGGGAAACTTAACATCATTGAGATGCATAAAACCATGTTTCCCTCTCTCAAAATAACTTTCAGTAGCACTTTGAATAAAGTTGACAATATAACTGTCACTGGCAACAACTTTATCATCTGAGTAAGCATACTTACTGTCACCAAAAAGAGGTCCAAGGTCATAGACTGGATCAATAGAAGCAAGTTGTAACATTCTGAAATCTTTATTAGGCAAGCTATTTTCACAAGGAGCTTTAACAAATTTGGAAAAGTTAAACTCATAAGAATCTCCATCAAACTTATTTAAAACTTTTTCCTTCTTACAATCAATAATAGCTCCACAAGTGTTCAAGAAAGGTCTACCAAAAATGATACGACAAGTTTTTCTAGCTGCTGAATTAAGCACTAGAAAATCAGCAGCATACTTAATCTTACCACAAAGAACCAACACATATCTTACAATGCCAATGGGGTAAATGGTTTCCTTATTAGCAAGGTGAATAACCACATAAATGTCCTCAAGCTCACAAGGACCAATCTCATGCATAATTTCCATATAAATCTCATAAGGAATAGCACTAGAACTAGCACCAATATCACATAAACCATAGTAACAATGATCACCAATTTTAACAGAATGCACAGGAACTCTAGCTTTTCTAAGTTTACTAGGATGAGAGATAATATTAGAAGCGTCTTCACAGAAGACAATGTGCTCATCCTCTATATTTCTAGTGACAGTGTCTTTCACAATAGCTACCACGGGTTCATCACTCAAATGCTTACCAGGCTCCACAGTTTTCATTGTACCTTTGTTATTTGCACCAATAATCATAGAATACTCCTTTAACTTAGATGGTAAAGGCATTTTCTCAACATGAGGTTGAGGCACAATATGATTAGTAGTACAAACTTGAGTACTTCTAACTGGAACATGATTAACAACATCTTTATAAGGGGCATGGTACTATTCCACTTCTTTTGGGGAATTTCTATGTAAGAGGCAAAGGCCTTAAAACAGTTGGCAATACTTTGGGAATCAAGACCAAACTCATTGTTGATATCACGAAAGTCACAGTTCCCATAAAAGATTTAATGCATTCATAATCATAGTTTATACCTGACTTTCTTCCTTTTTCATTCTCCCAAGCTTCAGTGTTCTCTTGAATACGGTCTAAGAGATCCCATTTAGCTTCTTCCTTCATACGTGTGAATGATCCAGCACAAGAAGCATCTAGTAAATCTTTATCATGAAGAGAAAGCCTAGCATAAAAATTATTGAGAATAATATTTTTAGGGAGTTCATGAATAGGACAGTTGAGCATTAGTAACTTCAATCTCCCCCAAGCTTAAGTTGTACTCTCTCCATCAAGAGGCCAAAAGTTATATATAATATTTCTATCCTTATGAATTTTACTGGGAGGATAAAATTTAGAGTAAAAGAGAGATGTCATCTCCTCCCATTCCATGGATTGTCCATTCTTCAGCAGCTTATACCATTCTTTAGCTCTCCCTTCCAAGGACATGGAGAGTAACTTCTTCTTCACCTGTTCAGTTGTGATACCTGCACACTTAAACAATCCGCATAATTCATGGATAAAAAGCAAGTGATCCCCGGGATTGGAAGTTCCATCCCCTAAATAATAATTATCCATAACACGATTAACAATACTAGTAGGTATCTTAAAAGGATCTATCTCAACAGGTGGTGGTTCATCTACTACACTAGTAGTGGTAGTAGTTTTCCCAAACAGAAAACCAAGTGGGTTATCCATATTGGAAACAAAGTAACAAGCAGTAACAAGAGCAATACTCACAGTAAAAGTTTCCCTTACCAATTCCACTCTTCAATAGCGCTTCACTCCCCGGCAATGGCGCCAGAAAATAGTCTTGATGACCCACAAGTATAGGGGGTGTATCGTAGTACTTTAGATCGTCGATCCCAACGATGAGCAAAAGGTGCTGAATGGTGGTATGGAGCAGTAAATTCCTATGAATACTTAGCAAACGGATTTTTAGTGGTTTTATGATAAGGCAACAAAACAATGCAAGTAATAAAGACAATGAACAAATGGAGCAAGTGTCCCAATCCTTTCTTATCAAAGGACAAGCCGGTGGAAATACTTATAAGTACCAAACATTCTCGAGGACACATGGGAATTCTGTCAATTGCTTTCGCTTCAAATAGCTGAGTACTCTTCTTTGGTGTTGTAAGTGTTGTGTGGGTGAACCTGTGCTAACATACCGCCCTTACTTGGACTAACACATACTTGTGATTAAACCCCCTGCAAACATCTGTAACTACAGGAAAGTAATTAAGATATAAATCTAACCACAGCCTTAAACTCCGAGATCCTACACTCCCTTGTGCAAAGGTGTCCTAACGGGGGTTCAGGTTTCTTTCACTCCGGCAACCCCACAATTAGTAGACAAATACACAATGCATTCCCATAGGCCCATAAATGGTGAAGTATCATGTAGTCGACGTTCACATGACACCAGTAGAAGAATAGCACCACAACTTAAATACTAAACCATTGAAAAATAACTCATCACAGATTCACTACTAACAACATGACTTCTCCCATGTCCTCAAGAACTAAACGAACTACTCACAAGACATCATATGGATCAAGATCAAATATGATATGATAATGGATAACAATCTGAACATAAACAATAATCCAATGGTTCCACTCACAAGCATCAACTACAATAGCAATTAACATCGAGAAAGTTTCCCCTAAGAACTAAAGCAATATCCAACACAATTGTTACAGCGGGACGGAGTGGTGATGATGGTGCTAGTGGAGATGATGGGGTGGATGATGATGATGATCCCGATGAAGCCTAGCTTGATGGTGTTGATGGCAACGGTCTCCCCTCTCCAGGAAGGAATTCCCCCGGCAAAAATCTATTTGCCGGAGAGATCTTTCTCTCGGTGTTTTCCATCCCTAGAGGCGGCATAAATCTTTATGTGGTCTCTCTCCCAGGCTTAGGGTTCCGTAGGGAAGATATAGGCGAAGGGGCGGAGTCGGAGGCCAGGCAGGTGGGCCACACCTGCCCTACGAGCGGGGTCAGGTGGGCCCGCACCTAGGGGTGTGGGCCCCCTGCGGCCCCCCTTCGCTCCTTCTTCTGGCTTCCTTCGTCTTCTGGTAAAATAATATGTTTCCATATTTTCTTGGTATTTTTCTAATCTTTGCGAAATTGCATCGAAACGCCTTCTTTCCCATCATAATCCAGACTCCGGCAGTCCATCCTCCAAGAATCATCCAACATGCATAAACAGATGAAATCCATAAGTAATATCTCATAATAAGACATATCAATGAATAGAGGTAAATTATGATATAGAAAGGTGAGACAAATTGGACGTATCAAAGAGGCAAGGCTGGGAGGCGGCCAGGGGCCCCACACCCTACCCAGGCGTAGGGTGTTCCCACCCCTGCCTAGGGGGTCTAGCATCCCTTGTCCGCTTCTCCGTCTCTCCTCTGGACTCGTGTCGCCCACGATAAAATATTGACTTTGGTTTTTGTCCCGTCCAATCTTGAGAATATTGATTTTCTACCTTTCTGGAACCAAAAACAGAAGAAAACAGGCAACTGACACTGTGTCAACTTGTTAATAAGTTAGTTACAGAAAACATATAAAAACACCTCAAAGTGTAGACAAAGCAAAGCAAAGTAGATACTAAAAAAGTATGGAGCATCAAAAATTATAGATATGTTTCCGACGTATCACCAACCACCACCTCCACCACTATTTCCACCCAGCAGCCACCATGGCAGAGGAGGTCCATGTCGTTCACGCAACCCCTCCCATGACAGAGACAAGAACAAGGCAAAACCGGAGCCGTATGATGCACGTTCACGCTTGGACAAGATCTACGAGGCCCATGAAGGAAAATACCTGGGACCATCTTGTTTTGGCCCAGTAATATGGGCCACAACTTACCCCAAGGGTTTTCGGATTTACAAGACGATCAAGCCCTATGAAGGCACTGCCAGGCCAGCTACGTGGTTGTAGGTGATGAGGTTTCAATTCATCTATGCACATTGTTATGGACTTGGGTTTTGGAGAAGATGGGGATGCTGGAGATCGCAGAACGGTTAACAGACAAGCAACATGGGGACACGAGGTTTACCCAGGTTCAGGACCCCGGAGGGAAAACCCTACTCCTGCTTTTCTACTCTTGATTACGGTGAAACCGAAGGTTACAGGGGGGCGCAGATGCAATCTGGCGTGAGGTGCGTATGAGGTGAGTTGATCCTCCTCGCTGTGCCCTCCTAGCCTTTATATAGATAGGCAGGTCCCGGGCGTAGGTAGAGTCGGTTACAGATTAGGGTTTGCCCCTTTAAAATTCTATCTACTCTAGTCTTGTTTTCCAAGGATCCGAAGGCGTCATGGGCTTGGGCCACCCGAAATCTTCGCAGGCCACGTATCTTTGTCGTGGGCCTTCCTTGGGCTGGACTAGGTATGCCGATGTCGTGTACCAATGGGGTTTAACCATGTCAGTAGCCCCCGAGTGCTCATTCGAATCGCAGATTCGGCTGAGGACTCTTCAATATTTTGGGTGCATTTTAGGCCTGTTTATAAGAGAAAACAATTTAGTTCGTAGGGATTGTTGATGCTTGTGCCTGACTCACCCGACGGATCAGGGTCAGTTAAATGTCATAGGACAAAAACAACATGATCTTCTTTAGACTCGAGTCCCTGGACTCAAATCCGGAACAAATGCTGGCATAATTCGACTCAGGCCGTTGAGGTCTTACAGGGCTGAATCCTAGTGGTTTTCAAGTGATGTACCCAGCGCGTCCGTCGGGATTTTTCATCGTGCCTGTTGACCTGGTATTTTACTGGCAGAGCGCAGTTAGGTGCGTTACCAAGCCATCAGATGATATCTGCAGGTCTTATCCTTGCGTTATAGACACAACATCCAAAATGTTATCACCACGGAGGTGTTTCGGGTGGCTAAGGAGAATGTTCTCACTTAGCATTTATTTGGGAAAAGTTTCCAGAAAAAGTTTGTATTTTGATCTGAAGGATCGCAGTCGAAGAAATCATAGGGTGCACGGCCAGCGCTCCCTATGGGAGTATCCCCCGAGTGTATGTTCGAGTCGTAGACTCGGACAGAGACTTTAGTTCAGTTGTGTTTAACTTTAGGTCTGAAGGACACAATTTTTTGGATGATTGAACAATCCTCCCTATGGGAGTAGCCCCCAAGTCCTTAGTAGAGTTGTAGAATTGACGTGGGACTCGAAGATTGGTGAGAAGTGTAGTACCTTAATCATGTCTCAGGTGCGCGGCCAGCGCTCCTGATAGGAGTAGCTCCCGAGTAGTTGTTCGAATCGTAGATTCGAGTAAGTACTTGATTCATTAGCCGAAGATTTCCAACTGTTGCTAGATTGGTCTTGATGAAGTCAATGCTGACAATCGGTGATCTCAACCGTCTGCGACGCCAGAGATGATGCGACAGGATGATCGTGGGTCCCACTTTTTAACTTGGAGTTGACTAGTCATGTGTGACGTGAGGAGAATTATGGATTCTCCTCGGTTTCCGTGCATAGTGGATAGCCTGTTAGCGACGGTTTGTTGCTGTGCTGACATGTGTAGGGTTAGATTTTGCTTGCTCATTAGGGCTTATGGATCGACGGCTCTTGTTTATCGTCCTCGTCTTTTATAACCGTGGGAAAACAGTGATTCTGTTTTACCCCTTGCCATTTGCTTTCGCCACTGCCTCCATTTTCGTAAGCACTGCCTCTCTCGTGCACACTGGAAGTTCTCCGTTCATTTCCTTCTTCCTTCCTTCGCGTGCACCGCCGTCCTCGACGCCGTGCAATGGGAAAATCGAAGAAGACCACTACCGGAGCGGGCTCGAGCGCCGCTGACGGCGGCAAGAACGTTGCCGCTGCCACGTGCATCATTGACGGCAGGTGGAGGTGCACAAGGCACGCAATGCCGACCTGCGCAAACTGCACGATGCGGGGTTGATCCCGCATAACAAGGAGGACGTGAAGCTTCCTGGTGATGAGGTAATCCCCCGTCCACCCGTAGGGTTTCGGGTGATGTTCGTTACCTTCGTTCTTCATGGACTTTCGCTCCCTGTCCAGAATTTTCTTTGTGGACTCCTTTTTTTATGGCATCTAGCTTCATCATCTTTCGCCCAATTCTCTCCTCCATATCGCCTGCTTTATCAGTTTCTGTGAGTGTTGGCTCAGTATCGAGCCGCACTTTGGCCTATTCTGAAAGCTCTATTCCGTGAAGAGGCAGTCTGGCACCGGCGGGTTCTATCCGCTCGGTGGCTGCATCATCTCCATCCGAGCTTCCGTTCTTTTCTTTTTCTTTTCCTTTTCCATGTGCGATTACATCCAATACTGGCGGAAGAAGTGGTTTTATATCCGTGACTCCATGGTGGAAGGACAAGATTTTGGCCTCGCTCCCTTCGACTCCTCCCAGGAAATCGTTCCGAAGAGATCCTGGAAGAACCACATTTTGGAGGGCGAGGTAGCGGAAGTGGAGGAGCTCTACCATCGGGTGGAGGAGCTCCATATGGTTGCTGAGAAAGAGGTCAATGGTGTGGACATCATCCGCACCTTCCTCAAACGTCCGGTGCCGCCACTCCAAGCGAGGGCGCATCTGATGTTTCTTTACACTGGCCGCAACGACCCAACGAGGGTTGCAGCAGAGGAGCTGTATAGGGGAGACATCGATAGAGCTCTTCGGCCACTGCTGAAGTTCAAGGCCGATGAGGACCTCCCGGGGAAGTCCTTGACCGCCCCCTTCAGTGCTTCAAATGCAGTCCCTTAGGTGTAAAATTGCATCATGCACGTTGCGCCTTTGTTCAAATGTTGTTTACTTATGACTATTGTTACTAATCACAATCTTTGACATCTTTGGTGTGCAGGAGCTCAAGGTAGCTGGCATGATGCCCCTGCTGCCTGAGAAATTTCCTATTGCGTCGGACAACGAGGTTGTGGATTCTGAGTCTGAACTTCCTCCGGCGCAATCTCCAACCCAGGAAGCCCCCGAGCCGAGCAAGGGGTAGACCCAAGAGTAATCCCGGAGTGAGTCTTCAGATCCGTCGACTCCGTCGACTCCGCCGACTCCCCGGGTTCCTTCCTTCTTGGAGCAGCATGGTGAGGATGAAGGTGCTTCGGCTACACCTTTCCCTGCTGTGCCGCTTCAGGCGATGGCGCCGTAGCCGCCGGCGAAGAATAAGAAGAAGGAGAAGATGGCGCATGTATTCAACTTGTAAGATATTGACTCATAAGTTGTTCCATCTGTTTTTTATTCTGTCACTTGTGTGTGAAATGTAGTTTGTTGTCTTAACCAGTATTTTCCTTCCAGCCACTCCTTGGAAGGTTCTCTTAGTGAGGGCACTCAAGAGGCCGTAGGGGAGTCGAAGCCAACGGCTCCTTCCTCTCAGGTGGTGGCCAACTCTGAAGACGATGAGCCGAACCTCTCCAAGTGAGAGGCTCGAGTAATTGTGACTCAGAAGACCGCACGTGGAACTTCGGAGTCCCTGCCTGAACACGTAAGGATCTTGCACCTTTATCTTGTAGGGGGAGCCCCCGAGCCCTTTTTTGGATGACGTATCCCTTTCTGATGTCTGCTTGATGGTTTGCTTATGTTTTTCTTGCAAACCTTTGTGCATAGAGCTAACCTTCTTATCCAGCAGCATCTGGCGCTGGAGGCCAGCATGCAGCAACTTCAAGGTACATACTTTGTTTATTCTTATTTTAGTTCGTCTGTCACGTGGACTATGCTGGAATTGATCATGTGTGTCTTGATTGTTGCATATGAGAACAACGCGGCCCTTCGACGCCTGGATGCTCTCAAAAAGAGCCTCGGTCGGGCGGAGAAGAAAGTTGCGGATGCTGCTAAGGCGAAGGAGCGTCTGCAGAAGGAGGTTGCTGATGCTGCCGAGGCCAGGGAGCTCGTACAGAAGGAGGCTTCTGATCACGAGGAGCAGCTTGCTGCTGCGGCGGCGACTCGCGAGAAGGAGATGGCGGATAGGATGATGGCTGCAGCCAAAGCTTTCTCCGGTGAGTTTCTTTAACTTGCTTGGGTCTTAACTTTTTCGGTTGCTCCCTGTCTTGTTCTTATTTGGGTCTTTTCCTTCTTTTTCTTAGATTCCTCAGGCATCGCGTTTGATCGTGGTGTGCTGGAGCATGGAGATGCACTGGATGATGCCACCGCAGCGATCGAAGATCGTTGTGGTACTGCTGCTAGCTCCTTGGCGAAGGCCAAGGAAGTTCTTCGATGCTTCTTCAGGGAGGTCGTCCCCAAGGGCCCTGCTCTTGAGGATGTCGATGCTCTGGCGGATGCCCTATCAGAGGATGCTTCGGCTGAATATAAGCGCAAGCAGAAGGGCATCGGCGCCTCCATGGGGTTGGCCATGCCATGGCATCCGGAGATGATCTGGATCTGCCGCACATCACCTCCTAGATGCCAACTGCTGCAGATGGCTTAGAGGTAGCATTCTCCCTCTTTGCCTCTCGTTGTAAGCATTATGGGCCGAAACTTATTGATCTGCTGGCGGAGTATGCAGCGAAGCAGGAGGAGGAGGCCAAGAGCAGGCAGTCTGGCTCTGAGGCCACTCCGGATGCGGGTGCCTAGGCTCGATTGTTGTAGTTAGGATAGTTTATCTGTTTCCTTTTGCAATGTAAGCTTTTGTTGGTGAACAATCTCTCCTTATGCCATGAGGTGGACTTTGATGTATATAAGTTATGTTTCGAGCTATGACCAAAAATGTTTGTGACGTTCATGTCCTTACTTGTTTGTCTTTAGGCTCCTTCGGGTGAGACTCCCATTGATACTTCGACTGTCCCTGAGCCGCGACCAACTCTGGATGATGCGTCGCAGCTTGTTTTCCTTCGCGACCGTGTTCACGGCCTAGAGAAGGATATCCTTGGCATTCGAGGCCACACGGATGTGTGGAAGTCGAAAGCTGAGCGAGCCACTGCCAGGGAGGATTTTTTATGGAAGAGCTGCGGCAGATGAGCGAGCAACTGCACTGTGAGTCTTGGCAAACTATCGTTCTTTTTGGATGCAATTTTCTTGTGTGTCATCTTGTTCTTGTGTTTGTTGCAGGCGTCAATCTCGTTCCGAGGGAGGAGAAGGAGCGCGCAGCGGGATGAATTGCTCGACCCAGATCGAGAAGTGGCGGCTTCTTCTGGATGGACCGTGATCGGGCCATCGTCCTTGCGACGGTGCAAGATCGCGTGTACCAGGTTTATCGGGTGCTGAGGCAGACAAGGATTTCCCTGGCGTACACTTGGGTCGTCATGTTTCCCCTGGATGAGGCACCTTCCAACCTTTGGGGTTTGCTGGCGAAGTTTTGGGACATGGGCCATGTCAAGGAGTTGGTGCGGCGTCAGCTAGTCGCTGGGGTAAAGGCCGCTCTTTCACTTGTTTGGCTGCATTTCCGTGATGTTGATCTCGCGGTGGTGGAGACTGGGCCACCCCTTCAGCCAGATCATAGTCTTTGGGATATGCATCCGCAATATGCGGCTGCAAGGCGGTATGCCGAAGAGATTGTTGATCTATTCGAACAATGGGCGAGTGTGATACTCCAGAATAGGTAGGTCCTCTAAAGAAAACAAATTGATGTAAAATTTGTATGTATTCGAGTGGGCTTGGTGTGCCCTTTGTAAAGTTTATTTGTATTAGCACGTTGTGCTTTGTTATGTGCACGTCCTTTTCGTTAGCCTGACGTGGTCAGCTACTCAGGTAGTATGCATTGTTCTCAGTTGACGAAGTCGTGAGGTGAGGCGTAGCCCCCGAGCGTGTTATAGCGAAAAGTAATGCGAGAAAAAGAAATTTTGGCTGAGGAACTTAGCTTTTATTCATAGTATATCGAGGAGATACATTGTTCAGCTGAGTAGCCTTGGCTGAATAGCCTTATTGAAAGTAAATAGATAGCTAGGGGTAGAAGCGTCGTAGTTGTGCGACGTTCCATGGGTTTGAGTATTCGAATCCTGACTTGACGTCCATGAGGCGGTAGGCGCCACCTGGGATGAATTCAGTGACGATGTAGGGTCCTTCCTAGGGTGACTGGAGCTTTTTCGTCCGCTCTTGCTTGAGTCGTAGGACGAGGTCTCCTTCGACGAAGGACCTTGGGCGCAGCCGACGGCTGTGGTAGTTGCGGAGGCTCTGCTGGTAGACCGCTGAGCGAGCCGCAGCGATGTCGCGTGCTTCGTCGAGTGTGTCTATGGCGTCTTTGAGTGCGGCCGTTGATTCGGCTTCGCTGTAGGCGACGACCCATGGGGCCTTATTGCGTACCTCTACAGGCAGCACGACTTCGGCTCCATGCACCATAAAGAAGGGTGTGTAGCCCGTTGAACTGTTCGGCGTTGTGCGCAGGCTCCAGAGTATGGATGGTAGATCCTCCACCCATGCTCCCACGAGCCTTTCGAGTGGGCATAGCAGGTGTTTCTTTATGCCGCTCCCAATGAGTTTGTTGGCCTTTTTGACCTGTCCGTTGGTGTGCGGGTGCGCCACGAAGGCGTATGATATGTTGATTCCGAGGCCTTGCAGAAGTCCTGGAATTCCTTCGAGATGAAGTTCGAGCCGTTGTCCGTGATGATGTTGTGCGGCATGCCGAACCTGTAGAATATGGACTCGAAGAACTTGACAGACGTTTTGTTGCTTTGGTTGGTGACGAGCATGGCCTCGGTCCAATTGGTGAACTTGTCGACTGCGACTAGGAGGTAGACGTGGCTTCCTTTTGAAGATTTTGCAGTTTGCCGATCATGTCGAGGCCCCACTGGGCGAAGGGCCAGGCCAGTGGTATGGGCCTTAGTTCCTATCCTGGTGCCTGCGGCTTATCCCCGTACCACTGGCAGGCGTTTCACCTTCGGACGATGTCCTTAGCATCGTTCATGGTCGTTGGCCAATAGAATCCAGCTCGCAGAGCTTTGGCGACTAGGGTGCGGCTGCCTGCATGATGACCACAGATGCCCTCGTGGATGTCTTGAAGGATGGTTTTGCCGTCACCGATGGTGATGCACCGTTGGAGTACACCTAAAATGTTGCGCTTGTATAGCTCGCCGTTGATGATGGTGAAGGCCTTGGACCGGCGAGATATTCGCCGGGCGTCTGTCGGGTCATCGGGTAGTTCTTTGTTTATCAGGTACCTAAGGTACGGTTGTGTCCACGTCTCTTCAACTGCCATGACCTGCATTAGGCTGGTCAGCTCGCAGCCATCAAAGTCTCCTTCAAGTGAGTTGTTGAGCGTGCGGTACGCGATCATGTTGGTGCTGTGAGCGTTGCACTCGTTCATTGTCTTCTGGAGGACAAGGTTCGAGTCACCGTAGATAACTAGGCGCGTTGCGCCATAGATCTTGGTCATCCTCATGCCATGGACAAGGGCCTCATATTCGCTCATTGTTGGAGGCGCGAAATTTCATCTAAAGGACGTATTTCATCTTGTCGCCTTGAGGGGACGTCAGTATGACGCCAGCTCCTGCTCCGGCCTCGCGCTTGGAGCCGTCGAAGTACATCGTCCATGATTGCGTCATGTCTGGAGTGTCTGGCAGCTGGAGCTCCATCTAGTGGATGAGGAAGTCAGGGAGGACCTAAGATTTGATGGCCTTGCGCCGCTCATAGACTATGTCTAGAGGGGATAGCTCGATGCCCCATAAGGCTACGCGTCCCGGTACGCGGGTTGTTCAGACTTTGTTGGTGTTAGGACCTCGCTAAGGTAGTAGATTGGGCGTTGGACCCCATGGATCTTGCCATCTTCGGGTCGTTCGACCACGAGTATAGTGCTTACCACCGGGTGTGTAGCTGTAATGTATAGCAGCAGAGGCTCTCGCTCCTTTGGCGTGACAAGAACAGGCGAGGTGGAGAGAAGCCGCTTGAGGTCCTCGAATGCGTCATCTGCTTCGGGTGTCCACTCAAACTTGTCCGTCTTGCGCAGAAGCTAGTAAAAGGGCAAGGCCTTCTCTCCCATGCGTCTGATGAATCTTCTTAGCGCCGTGATGCGCCCAGCTTGTTCCTGGACACCTTTGAGGTTCTTCGGCTTCTCCATGGTCAGTATGCCCCAATTTTCTTCGGGTTCGCCTCAATCCCCCGCTGAGAGATGAAGTAGCCGAGTAGTTGGCCAGATGGGACGCCGAAGGCGCACTTTTATAGGTTTAGCTTGATCTTATAATGATCAAGGTTATCAAATGTCTCGCGGAGATCGTCGATCAGTGTCTTGGCTTCCCTGGTCTTGATGACTATGTCGTCGACATAGACTTGGATGTTGCGACCGATCTGGTTTTTCAGACACGCCTGCATGCACCTTTGGTATGTGGCTCCTGCGTTCTTCAGCCCCAAGGGCATGGTGTTGTAGTAGAACACTCTGAACGGTGGGATGAATGTCGTTTTCTCCTGATCTTCAACCTTCAGTCGAATCTGGTTGTAGCCTGAGTAGGCGTCGAGGAAGGAGAGTTTGTAACACCCTCAGAATCGGACCTATGCAAGTTTGAGCAAAATTCGCCAAACCCGCATAGAAACGATTCAAAGGTGCCCACCAGGCACTTTCGTGCGGGTGGAAAACGAAGTAATAACATTACACAACAGTCCTCGATGGGACCCACGTACGATATATATAACATGACTCCAGAGCCAAGAATACAGATATAATATACAAAGATCCAAATCACCTTGAACGATATAGTCACCACGGACAAGATGCAAATGGGGCTAAGAGCCTCAAGAATAACCAATGGCGCCCATAACCCTGCCTGTGCCAAGCGGAAGGGTAACCTCGCTAACGGCGTCGATCTCAAAACCTGCTTAACAAAAGGGTGCCGACAAAGGGCAAAGGTAAAACAAAGAAGGAGCCAAGATCGAGGCCAAGACACGGCGAGGCTAGAATTGGCGGTCCTCGCCACATAGGTATGGTGGATCAAGGCGTGAAAGATGCACTAAACAACCTATAGAGACTCGATACAACCGCGGTTATCGAGAGGGATGAGATTGACCTAACCGGATCCAACCCAAGCTAGCAACAAACAAACCCATCCCGTGTTTCCCCTCGAGACCAAACGAGGAAGTCAACCGAGGAACTCACACCGTTGGCAGTTTTATTTATTCGGTTATAATTGCGGCACTTTACTAGTCAGGTTTAAATACTCGTCCTGATAAAGTAAGCAGTGGATCCTTTTAGTTAATCATTCCGTTGTAGTTGCAGCAATTACTAATCAGATTCAGATAGCATGAGGTAGTCCCGAAACCCAGCAGTTGTTGGTACTTTTATTCAGCCATTTCGTTGTAGTTGCAAGATTTACTAGTCAGGTACAATTGTCGCAAGCGACAACCAAACAAGCAATTGTGGGCAGTATTAATTAGCCATTCCATTATAGTGAAGCTGATTACTAGTCATTATAAGTCAAATTTATAACAAGAACTTTAGTTATGCTTGTCTATGATCGAGATATCGTGCTCCAAGTCGTCCATAACCGCGACACGGCTTTGGAAAGTTTTAACCTGGCCGGTGCACCAATAGCAACACACACACGATCAACCTCGGAAAAACCAAATCAAAACCCAACGAGGTCTCACTGAGCAATCGCAAGATTCAGAAATATTTCGGGGCCACCCCATTAAGCTACCCGCAACGGTAAGCTAGCTCGAGACGGACTCAAGGTGCGTCGATGGTCAGAACGACAGCAGATCCCCAATCGGGGCTATCGATACCGCGAAAACATCCCGCTTCCAAAAGCGATGCGATGTGCTACCTGCACAATCGTAAATAAAGCAGTAAAGCATGGCATAAGTACAGGATAGTAATAAAGCCCCAAACTAGTTGTGGCCCCAAGAAATAAGACGGAATCAAGCTCTGGCTAGGAGGGGCCCATACTCCCCATATGTGGATAGCGCGATAAATCAAGGAACAGGTATCAAGTACTCGGGGTCTCACGGGACACAAGTGGGCGTTCGGAAACCAAATATTATCTATCACCCACCGATGCCTCTGCTTACTTCAATTTTAGTTGTTAAACAGAAATTAAAGTGAAGATTAGTAAAACTATCATCATCTCCATCATCAACATGCGGCAATACATCAGCAACTGTGGCATATGACGACACACATCGGCACTTGAGCAAGCTACTACGACGCGCAAGTCCAACTATCTACCAAACAACAGGCAATAGGATGTGTCCAAGGCAATATAGGGCTGCACGGTTGATCACGGGTACGGAAACTAAAGCATCGCAACACAGATAGCAATAGATCAACAGGAGGGAAGTAAATACTAAAAAAAATAAGATAGGTAGAAAGAGGGAGATGCTCGCCTGAAAACATTGCCGAAGGTTCAACCGAGGATCGGGGCGAAGCTCACATCAACTCAACGGCCTTATCCGCGAAGAACCAAATCACTAGAAGAAAACCGGATGCACTATTTAATACAACGGCAGAAGATCGGCATGATACATGTATGATGAATGACATGGCAAGGTGCGATGCAATTAGGTCATATTAAGCGGAACCGGGTCCCGACAATTAATTAGGTGGTTCATGTTATTTAGAAGACCCGCAATTTAGATGTTGTATTAACATGGCAAAAGATAGCACCGGGTTCGCTACACAAGTTTAAATGAGGCCGATATGAGACTAGATTTGCCCGCATATGGGCCCCATATTTAGTTATTAGGTGTATCGGCGGAAGGCCCCCAAACCACAGATATGCATGTGAGATGAATGATTAATATGCAACAGTTGTTATTATGTTATGAAAAAGGGTTTCGGGGAGGTTCACACATTAGGGTCTCGACGATCTTGGGGGTTCCGGGGTTCGGGGTTCGACAGGGTCCAGGGTCCGGTCTCGGGGTCCAGGGTTCGACGGAGTCGTTCTCGGACTCGGGGGGCAGATCTTGTCGCATCGCGGTCTTCGGGTCATGTCGTCGGTCATGGCGTTCGGGGTGAAGCACTTGTCGCAACGGGGTTCTCGGCGGACTTGGTGTCCGGGGGTTCTTCCAAAACCGTGGCGCGTCCGGGAGGCGATCTTAGCGTCGGTCATTCTCGGGGTCGAACTTGCGGGTCATGTATACGGAGGATCTTGTGGCTCGTTGTCCGGGAGGCAGATCTTGGAGTCCAGGCCGGAGGTCTCGTCGGTGGTCTTCGGGTCCGTCCCGGGTAGGCACCCTCGGCGTCGGGAAGATCTTGATTCGGCCTCGGCACACGGTACATGCTCCTCGGAAAACCTTTGCGTTCCATGACGACGTTCTTGGTCCGAGGTACCCGGTTCCCTCTCGATGGTCTTGGCTTGCGGTTCCTCTTTCGATGACGAACTTGTCGAGAAGAACCCTGGCGCGAGAGCCACTGCAGAGCTTGGCCTGCCCAAAGCAACTGCGGGCCTGGGCAGACGGGCGGCAGGGGCTGAGGCGAGCCGGGCAGAGCGGCAGGGCTCGAGGCGGCGGGCGACGGAGTCCCGGCGGCGGCGGCCGGGGGAGAGGCGCGCCCGGGGCTCGTGACGGGAGGCAGGGCTCTGTGGCGGGCCGCTGGCGGCGGGACGGAGCGGAGGGCGCCAGAGCGGTCAAGACGCGGAGCTCGCGCTCCGGGCGCTGCGGCGGACTCGGGCCGGAGGGTCGCCGCGGGCGAGGGGAGTGCGAGGCGAGGCGGCGCGAGGAAACTCCGGCGGTTGCAGCGGACGGCCGGAGGGGGCTGGGCGGATCTTGCGGCGGCAGGAACGGGGACGGCGGTCGGGCGGGCGCGTTCGGCCGAGCGACGGGCGCCATGAAGCGGGAGGTGCTCGTCCGCGAGGCTCGAGGCGGGCGGGCTAAGCGCGCAGCGGTGGCGAGGCGAGCCATGGCGAGGAGGGACTGGGCTGCGTGTGACGGGAGGGTCGGCGGAGGCGGAGCCACAGGGAGGAGGGCGGTCGGGTTCGGGAGGAGCTGTGGGCAGCGTGGGGGGGGAGGCGTGAGGCGGTGGAGCAGCGGAGGCGGCGGAGCACTGTGGGGCAGTGGGGAAGCAGAGCGAGAGAGGAAAACGAGGGAGAAGGGAGGTTGGATGCGAGCGGGAGGGCCAGGATAGAGGAAGAAGAGGAACAGGGGGAGGGAGGAGGCGCGCTGCGGGGCCCGCGGGGGGTCCCAGCGGCAGGCGGTGTGCGTGCGTGTGTCGCATGTGTGTGCTGGGGGCTGGGTGTGGCGTGTGGTGAGAGGAGAGAGAGAGGGGAGAGAGATTGGCCAAGTGTCAGGGAGTGATTGGGGGGTGGGGGTGGCTCAGCTGAGGTGGCGTGATGTGATTGGGGAGAGTGAGGTGGAGGCTGGGGTGGGTAGGACTAGTGGGTGAGTTTAGGATTTAGGGACGGGACAGGTTTGGACCGATCTGGTTTTCTGGGGTGGTCGTTCGGGCTAAATCGGCCCGTTCGACCGCCCCGCTAAAAATTAATTAAAGCTTTTATTTAATTAAACGGACCGTTTGCAAAACAATTTTAATCAAAACAAAAATATTTCGGCGACCCGGTTTTCGACGTTGAATCAAGAGGGGGCGTTTTAGAAAACAACACGGGCTTTGCAAACATAGTTTTGGCAAACAATGCATGATGATGACGATGCAATGCACAAATTCAACGCGATTTTCTAGTAGTGGTTTTGCGGGATGCCACAATTCGACACCACTAACAATGGATCTCGCCCTCGAGATCCGCCTCATGGTACCGGAAGGAAGGTCGGCGATCTGCATCTTCCCACTTCGTGTAGATCTTCGCGACACCACTAACGATGGTTCCTCCTTCATATTGAAAACGGCGACACCACCAACAAAGGGTCGTTGCTCCTGATCGTCGAGAGAACACTCCGGGAACAAAAGGTCGAAGGTAGAGGGATCAACAATAAAGCCACCCCTAACTTCCGTGGACGGAGTGAAATTGCTGGATCCACTGATTCGACCTACAAGAGTGAATGATAAGAGCAGTGGTAGGGTAGCTACTCCATCCCACACTCAAACCATTACTCTGCACACGAATAAGCGGATTAAGCATCCAACTCTCGGAATTAGACTGAAGATCTCGACAAGCGAGGTTCGGAAACAAGGGAGTGTTGCCAGCAGAAATCGTATGAAATACACACTGATTAGGTTTCGCGGTGGTTCCATTGGCATGAACAACACATGCTCAAGGTTAACCCCAACTTCACCAAAGCTCGTCCTTCTCATATGTTTTTCAACGACACTGATATCCGGCAAGGAACACATATGGATAAGAGCTCAAGAACAAAAGATCGGATGAAGGGTACAACAGACAAGTTGCAGACTGATGATCGTAGCACCTCCGTTACAACAAGGAAGAAAGCGAAGCCCTGAAGGTACGACGGAAACCCAACCACGAGAATTCCTGGACTCGAAGAGAGAGAAGAGAGCAGATTCAAAACACGTCGAGGTAAGAGGAGAATAGCAGAGGGGTAAGGAGTAAAATCAGACCTAATCAGAACTATCCAACCGATTTTGCAAAATAGTTTGACTCTCTACTTCGGCCGTTAGCTAGGTTATCCTACAGGCTGGACTTGTGGGGTATCGCAACTGCTGGGCTCTGATACCACTCTGTAACACCCTCAGAATCGGACCTATGCAAGTTTGAGCAAAATTCGCCAAACCCGCATAGAAACGATTCAAAGGTGCCCACCAAGCACTTTCAATGCGGTGGAAAGCAGTAATAACATTACACAACAGTCCTCGATGGGACCCACAGGCAGATATATATAACAACGACCGAGCCAAGAATACAGATATAATATACAAAGATCCAAATCACCTTGAACGATATAGCGTCCAGCTACGGACAAGATGCAAATGGGGCTAAGAGCCCCAAGAATAACCAATGGCGTCCATAACCCTGCCGCCAAGCGGAAGGGTAACCTCGCTAACGGCGTCGATCTCAAAACCCGCTAACAAAAGGGTGCCGACAAAGGGCAAAGGAAAACAAAGAAGGAGCGTCGATCGAGGCCAAGACAGCGAGGCTAGAATTCGGCGGTCCTCGCCTACATAGGTATGGTGGACTGAAGCGGCAGCGGCAGCATGCACTAAACAACCTATAGAGACTCGATACAACTGGCGGTTATCAGAGAGGGATGAGATTGACCTAACCGGATCCAACCTGAAGCTAGAAACAAACAAACCCATCCTGGTGTTTCCCCCTCGAGACCAAACGAGGAAGTCAACCGAGGAACTCACACCGTTGGCAGTTTTATTTATTCGGTTATAATTGCGGCACTTTACTAGTCAGGTTTAAATACTCGTCCTGATAAAGTAAGCAGTGGATCCTTTTAGTTAATCATTCCGTTGTAGTTGCAGCAATTACTAATCAGATTCAGATAGCATGAGGTAGTCCCGAAACCCAGCAGTTGTTGGTACTTTTATTCAGCCATTTCGTTGTAGTTGCAAGATTTACTAGTCAGGTACAATTGTCGCAAGCGACAACCAAACAAGCAATTGTGGGCAGTATTAATTAGCCATTCCATTATAGTGAAGCTGATTACTAGTCATTATAAGTCAAATTTATAACAGTAAACTTTAGTTATGCTTGTCTATGATCGAGATACTGTGCTCCAAGTCGTCCATAACCGCGGACACGGCTTTCAGAAAGTTTTAACCCGGCCGGGGTGCACCAATAGCAACACACACACGATCAACCTCGGAAAAACCAAATCAAAACCCAACGAGGTCTCACGATGAGCAATCGCAAGATTCAGAAATATTTAGGGGCCACCCCATTAAGCTACCCGCAACGGTAAGCTAGCTCGAGACGGACTCAAGGTGCGTCGATGGTCAGACAGCAGATCCCCAATCGGGACCCGATACCGCGAAAACATCCCGCTTAAAAAGCGATGCGATTGCAGACCTCGCACAATCGTAAATAAAGCAGTAAAGCATGGCATAAGTACAGGATAGTAATAAAGCCCCAAACTAGTTGTGGCCCCAAGAAATAAGACTAATCAAGCTCGGCTAGGGGGCCCATACTCCCCATATGTGGATAGCGCGATAAATCAAGGAACAGGTATCAAGTACTCGGGGTCTCACGGGACACAAGTGGGCGTTCGGAAACCAAATAGTATCTATCACCCACCGATGCCTCTGCTTATTCAATTTTAGTTGTTAAACAGAAATTAAAGTGACGATAAGTAAAACTAGCATCATCTCCATCATCAACATGCGGCAATACATCAGCAACTGTGGCATATGACGACACACATCGGCACTTGAGCAAGCTACTACGACGCGCAAGTCCAACTATCTACCAAACAACAGGCAATAGGATGTGTCCAAGGCAATATAGGGCTGCACGGTTGATCACGGCACGAAACTAAAGCATCGCAACACGTATAGCAATAGATCAACAGGAGGGAAGTAAATACTAAAAAAATAAGATAGGTAGAAAGAGGAGATGCTACTTTGAAAACATTGTCAAGGTTCAACCGAGGATCGGGGCGAAGCTCACATCAACTCAACGGCCTTATCCGCGAAGAACCAAATCACTAGAAGAAAACCGGATGCACTATTTAATACAACGGCAGAAGATCGGCATGATACATGTATGATGAATGACATGGCAAGGTGCGATGCAATTAGGTCATATTAAGCGGAACCGGGGTCCCGACAATTAATTAGGTGGTTCATGTTATTTAGAAGACCCGCAATTTAGATGTTGTATTAACATGGCAAAAGATAGCACCGGGTTCGCTACACAAGTTTAAATGAGGCCGATATGAGACTAGATTTGCCCGCATATGGGCCCCATATTTAGTTATTAGGTGTATCGGCGGAAGGCCCCCAAACCACAGATATGCATGCGAGATGAATGATTAATATGCAACAGTTGTTATTATGTTATGAAAAAGGGTTTCGGGGAGGTTCACACATTAGGGTCTCGACGATCTTGGGGGTTCCGGGGTTCGGGGTTCGACAGGGTCCAGGGTCCGGTCTCGGGGTCCAGGGTTCGACGGAGTCGTTCTCGGACTCGGGGGGCAGATCTTGTCGCATCGCGGTCTTCGGGTCATGTCGTCGGTCATGGCGTTCGGGGTGAAGCACTTGTCGCAACGGGGTTCTCGGCGGACTTGGTGTCCGGGGGTTCTTCAAAACCGTGGGCGCGTCCGGAGGCGATCTTAGCGGTCATTCTCGGGTCGAACTTGGGTCATGTATACGGAGGATTTTGTGGCTCGTTGTCCGGGAGGCAGATCTTGGAGTCAGGCCGGAGGTCTCGTGGTCTTGGGTCCGTCCCGTAGGCACCTCGGCGGAAGATCTTGATTCGCCTCGGCACCGGTACATGCTCCTCGGAAAACCTTTGCGTTCCATGACGACGTTCTTGGTCCGAGGTACGGTTCCCTCTCGATGGTCTTGGCTTGCGTTCCTCTTCGATGACGAACTTGTCGAGAAGAACTCGCGCGAGAGCCATCGCAGAGCTTGGCCTGCCCAGCAATCTGGGGCCCACAGCGGACGGGCGGCGAGCGCGGGCGAGCCGCAGGAGCGACGGGCTCAGCGGCGGCGAACTCGGAGGCGGCCGGGCGACGGAGTCCCCGGGCGCGCGGGCGGGAGAGGCGCGCCCGGGCTCTGGTGACGGGGCAGGCTGGCCATGGCGGCCGCTTGGCGGGACGGAGCGGAGGCGCCAGAGCGGTCAAGACGCTGGAGCTCGCCGGCTCTGGGCGGCGACTCCGGGAGGGTCGGCGGACAGGAGGCGAGCGGGAGCGAGGAAACTCGGAGGGTGCGGCTGCGACGCGGAGGCCAGGCTGGGCGGCTGAGGCGGCCAGGAACGGGCGGACGGGCGGTTGGGCGCCAAGGGTTCACCGAGCGGGAGGCCCATGGCGGGAGGTGCTCAGGTCCGCGAGGCTCGAGGCGGGCTAGCGTGACGGCAAGCGTGGAGCGAGCCCAGGCGAGGAGGGACCGTGGGGCTGCTTGACGGGAGGGTGCGGGCGGAGGAGGAGCCTGGGAGGAGGGCGGTGTTCGGGAGGAGCTGCGTGGGCGGCGTCGAGGGGGGAGCCTGGGGCGGCGGGCGGTGGAGCCGGCAGAGGGCGGCGGCGGAGCACCGCGGGGCCGGTGCGGGGGAAGCAGAGCGGCGAGAGAGAGAGGAAAACGAGGGAGAAGGGAGGTTGGAAGCGAGCGGGAGGGCCAGGATAGAGGAAGAAGAGGAACAGGGGGAGGGAGGAGGCGCGCTGCGGGGCCCGCGGGGGGTCCCAGCGGCAGGCGGTGTGCGTGCGTGTGTCGCATGTGTGTGCTGGGGGCTGGGTGTGGCGTGTGGTGAGAGGAGAGAGAGAGATTGGCCAAGTGTCAGGGAGTGATTGGGGGGTGGGGGTGGCTCATCTGAGGTGGCGTGATGTGATTGGGGAGAGTGAGGTGGAGGCTGGGGTGGGTAGGACTAGTGGGTGAGTTTAGTATTTAGGGACGGGACAGGTTTGGACCGATCTGGTTTTCTGGGGTGGTCGTTCGGGCTAAATCGGCCCGTTCGACCGCCCCGCTAAAAATTAATTAAAGCTTTTATTTAATTAAACGGACCGTTTGCAAAACAATTTTAATCAAAACAAAAATATTCCGGCGACCCGGTTTTCGACGTTGAATCAAGAGGGGGCGTTTTAGAAAACAACACGGGCTTTGCAAACATAGTTTTGGCAAACAATGCATGATGATGACGATGCAATGCACAAATTCAACGCGATTTTCTAGTAGTGGTTTTGCGGGATGCCACAGAGTTTCTCGCATCCTGCAGTCGAATCGATAATCTGATCGATGTGCGGTAGAGGGAAGTGGTCCTTAGGACAGTACTTGTTGAGCGATGTAAAGTATGCGCACATCCGCGGGATGTCCGTGTCCTTCTTGGGGACTAGCACAGTATTGGCCAGCCACTCGCACTCCTTGATTTCTCGGATGAAGTTGGCATCGAGAAGTCTGTTGACTTTGATTCCAACGGCTTCAGCTCTTGGTTCAGACAGTCGTCGGATCGACTGCTTGACTGGCTTTGCGTCGGGGAACACATTGAGTGCATGCTCGGCGAATTCCTTGGGAACTCCTGGCATGTCCGCAAGACACCAGGCGAAGATTTCCCAGTGCTCATGGAGGAATTCGACAAGTGCGCTTTCCTATGTGGTGCCGAGGTCGTTGGCGATCAACGCTGTCTTGGAGGCATTCGTTGGGTGTATCTGCACCTTTTTCGTGTTGACTATGGAGTCGAACAACATGTCATGTGAGTTTTTCCTGGAGACTGGGGGTGCCCCGTTGTCCGTCACTTCTCGGAGCCTCGTGAGTTCCTCCTGCATGCCGAACGATTGGGAGATCCTGTTAAAATCTCTGTCGCAATGGTCGGATCGGGTGAAGCTTCCCTGGATGGTGCTGACGCCCCTGGGCCCTGGCATCTTGAGTAGCAGGTACGCATAGTGCGGTACTGCCAGAAATCTTGCGAATGCCACACGCCCGAGGATGGCGTGGTACTGGGATGGCCAGTCCACCACCTCGAACTCCAGCCGCTCACGTCTGAAGTTATTAGGTTGTCCAAAGATGACGTCGAGCCATATCTTTCCCAGGGGATATATGCCCTTCCCTAGGACTATGTCGTGGAACGTCGTGTCAGATTGTTCTAGGCTGCACAGCGGGATCCGCATCACTGCGAGGGTGCTGGCGAACATCAGGTTGATGCCGCTGCCGCCGTCCATGAAGACGCGGCTCATCTCGAATCCTCCGATCTGCGCCTCGAGCACCAGTGCAGCATGACCTGGGCGAGGGATCTGGCGAGGGTGATCCGAACGATCGAACATGATACAGGACTCTGAACCACTGAGGTACTTAGGGATGGAAGGTGGAGCAGTCACGGCCAGGCTGACCTGTCGGGTGATCTTCTTTTGCACCTTATTGGTAGGGCGTCCCTTCTGGATCATCAGGGGCCCTTTAGGCGGCAGGTATCCACCTGTGCTGTTGTTTGGCGCATGTGCTATCTCTAGATTTGACGGTCCAACGGGTGTAGGTGGAGAAGCTCCGTGGGCAATATCACCTGGTGCAGGTACGGGCCCAAACCCAGGGTTCACGATCTGGCGTCGCATTTGGGTGAGACCCTCGCTAAGCTTCTAGAACTTGCGGTAGTCCTTTAGCATGAGGCTGGCCTTCTTTTGCCCTCTTGCTTTTCGATGTAGAAGTGGATGGTGCAAGGACTAGACAACTTGCCGTATTCCGAGGGCTCATCATCATGGCTGTAGTGTTTCCATGTTTGTGTGGGTCGCCCTCCGTCGCGGAAGTTGCCTCCGCGGTATCCGCTGCTGCGGTTGCCATCATTGCGCCGGTCGGCGTAGCCAGCCGCAACCATGTTGACTTCGTTGCGATCATCGTAGACGCACGATCTTCACTTGGTACGGCATTCTCGCCTGCGGCCATAGTCATCCTCATCATCCGAATGCATTTGGTGGAGGGAATCCTCACCATCTGCCCATCGGTTGGCGATGTCCATGAGGTGGTCGAGCGTCTTGGTTTTACGCACCCAAGTTCTTCCTTGAAGTCCGGGCGCTTGACACCGCCCTTGAAGGCATCGATTGTCCTTTCCTCGGAGATGTTGCCGAGGAGTTCTTGATGTTGGACCAGCATAGGATGTATGAGAGAATGGATTCGCCGGTATGTTGGGTGCAGGCGCGCAGCTTTTCAATCAAGGCTGGCCTCTTGCTGGTGCCTTTGAAGTTGCGGATGAAGCCGTACGCCAGCTCCTCCTAGCTTCGGATGGAGCCGGAGGACAGGCTGCTGAGCCAGATCCGAGTTGCGCTGTCGCCACCGCATTGAAGGCATTGTAGATGTTTACCGCCGTGCAGCTTGGCGGACGAGAGGTGATCGCTGAGCCAGGCCTTCGGGTCCTGTGTGCTGTTAAACTTCGGAGTGTCCGAAGAGAGGTTGAAATTTTTCAGCATCCACGTCCGCTGAACGGATCTGCTGAAGCATCGGGCTCCACACAGCTCTCCATCATCATCCTGGTCGGATTCGGTTGAACACGCGCGTTTGGTGCGTGCCTTAGCGACCTTGCGCTGGGCGAGGTCGTTTCGAGCGTCATAGTCGCTGCTGTGACGCCTTGGGCTCTTGTGACGTCGAGGCAGATCGTGCTCATCCTCGTGAGATGAGGGTGTGGGGCTGCGGGTGAATCTGACTATAGCTTTCTTTTTTGGCTCGGCAGGAGCTTCGTCGTGGAGCACAGCTTCGACGAGTCTGAGTCCGGCTAGCACGGACTCATTCATTGCACTCTTTGGGTCACCCACCGGAGGTGGATGGGACGCGAGGTACATGGTGGCTGCCATGATCGTAGCATGTGGCATCTTCGGTATGTCATTGCTGTTGACGTCCATTGACATGAAGGACGTGTTGAGGGTCCTGGTGATGTCACGGCATGCGGCAGTGTAGCACCCTCAGAATCGACCCTATGCAAGTTTCAGCGATTCCCGCCAAACCCACATAGAAACGATTCAAAGGTGCCCACCAGGCACTTTCGTGCGGGTGGAAAACGAAGTAATAACATTACACAACAGTCCTCGATGGGACCCACAGAACAGATATATATAACAGCGACTCAAAGAGTCAAGAATACGGATATACGGTACAAAGATCCAAATCACCTTGAAAAGATGGAGTGTCCGACTACGGACAAGATGCAAATGGGGCTAAGAGCCCTGAAGAATAACCAATGGCGTCCATAACCCTGCCCAGGCCAAGCCGGAAGGGTAACCTTGCTAACGACGTCGAAACCTGCTAAAACAAAAGGGGTGCCGACAAAGGGCAAAGGAAAAAGAGAGAGCGTCAGTACTGAGGCCAGTACACGGCGAGACTGGAATTCGGCGGTCCTCGCCTACATAGGTATGGTGGACTGAAGCGGCAGCGGCAGCATGCACTAAACAACCTATAGAGACTCGATACAACTGGTGGCTATCAGAGAGGGGTAAGAAAGACCTATGCGGAAACAACCTGATACTACCACCAAACATACCCATCCTGGTGTTTCCCCCTCGAGACCAAACGAGGAAGTCAACCGAGGAACTCACACAGTTGGCAGTTTTACTTATTCAGTTATCGTTGCAGCAATTACTAGTCAAATATAGATAGTCATCCTGATAAAATAAGCAGTGGGCACTTTTATTTAACCATTCCGCTAGAAGTTGCACTTACTAGTCGATACAATTGAATGAGTTAACCCAAAACCCAGCAGTTGTTGGTACTTTTATTTAGCCATTCCGTTGAAGTTGCAATACTTACTAGTCGATACAATGCAAGCGACAACCCAAACGAGCAATTGTTGGCAGTTTTATTTAGCCATTCCATTATAGTGAAGCTGATTACTAGTCATTATAAAGTCAAATTTATAGCACTACTTTAGTTATAGTTGTCTATGATCGAGATCGTGCTCCAAGTCGCCCATAACCGCGGACACGGCTTTGAAAGTTTTACCCTGCAGGGGTGCACAAATAGTAACACACTCGATCAACCTCGGAAAAACCAAATCAAAACCCAACGAGGCCTTCACGACAAAGCAATCACAGGATTCATAAATATTTCAGGGGGCCACCCCATTAAGTATACCCGCAACGAAGTTAGCTGACTCCGAGACGGACTCAAGGTGTGGGGCTGTCAGAACGATCGGGAACCCAAAACTGGGCTTGTCGATACCGCCAGAACGGTCACAATTCCTACAAAGACAGTGCTCCTCGACAATCGTAAATAAAGCAAAGAGCATGGCATAAGTACAGGATAGTAAATAAAACCTCAAACTAGTTTGTGGCCCCAAGAAATAAGAATGAATCAAGCTCGCCTGGGGGTCCCATAATCCTCCGGATGTGGATAGCGAATATTCAAGGAACAGTATCAAGTACTCGGGGTCCCACGGACACAAGTGGACGTTAACAACCAAATAACATCTATTGCCCACATGCCTCGCTACCTACTTCAATTTTAGTTGTTAAACAAGAATTAAAGTTATGATCAACTCCAACAATAAACACGGCAAAATACTCCAACAACTGTGGTACTTGACGACACGCAAAGACTTGAGCAAGCGACTCACGACGCAGGTCCAACTATCTACCAAACAACAGGTAATAGGAGGTGTCCACGGCAATATAAGGCTGCAAGGGATATCACGGGTACGAAAACTAGAGCATCGCAACACAGATAGCGATAGATCAACAGGAGGGAATAAATACTATAAAAGTAAGATAGGTAGAAAGGGGGAGGTGCTCGCCTGAAAACATTGTCGAAGGTTCATCCGAAGATCGGGTCGACACTCGCATCAACTCAACGGCCTTATCCGCGAAGAACCAAAACACTAGAATAAACACCGGATGCAATATTTAATACTACGGCAAAAGATCGGGCATGATGCATGTATGATGTAGGGCATGGCAAAGGTGCAATGCAATTAGGCAAGATTAAGCGGAATCGGGGTCCCGACAATTAATTAGATGGTTCATGTTGTTTAGAAACCCCGAAATTTAAATGTTTTTTGAACATGGAAAAATAAGTTAACGGTTCGCTACACAAATTTAAATGAGGCCAATATGATACTATATTTGCCCGCATATGGGCCCCATATTTAATTTAGGTGAAACGGCATCAGGCCCCCAAACCACATGACAATATGCATGCATGAACAATTTAATATGCACGAGTTTATATTTCATTTATAAAAAATAGGGCTCGAGAAAGGGGTCACACATTAGGGGTCGAAGATCTTGGGGCTCCGAGGGGTTCGGGGTTCGGTCTCAGGGTTCAGGGTTCGACGGGTTCGGTCTTCGAAGGTCGGTTGCAAGATGAAGAGCTTGGCGTTCCGGGTAGAAGGACTTGGTGTGGCGTCGGGGGCGCATCGAACTCGCCCTGGTCGGTGTCAGTCTTGTCGCATCCGTGGTCCTCGGGTCCGTGTAGACGGTCATGGCATTCAAGGTGGCGAACTTGGCGTTCTGATTGGAGATCTTGGCGTTTTCGTGGTCTTGGTCTCATCTCGGATTCGTGAAGGAGAACTTGTCGCTCGGTCTCGTGTCCGGGTGAAGTACTCGGCGTCCTCGAGGGAGTACTTGGCGTTCTGGGGCGAAGTGCTTGTCGTATCCGTGAAGAAGAGCATGTCGGTCCACGGAGTTCGGCTTCGGTCCTTTTGGGTCCAGGAAGAAGATCTTGGCACGCAGGTCTTTTCATAGAGGGAGATTTTACAACACCCAATCTTCACATGATTGTCACCACGTCTTCGCGCGCAGCGACATCACTAGCAACTCACACGGCTGATCTAGAGGGCACACATTAGCTCAGGAACAGGGCAACACCTCTCTATTGGCCAGCGACACGGTGACCAGGGGCACCAACACGGCCGGCCTCAAGGACTCGTCAAGGGCACCAGGTCGACGGGACAGGAAGGTCGGAACGGCGACACGGTGGGAGGACGAGCACGGAGGCGGGAGGATGACGACAAAGGTGGCGGCAAGGCGGGATGCAGAGAAAGGCGGCACCGAGGCAGGAGACGCGCCGGGCGAGGCGCTTCGCAAGGAGGGGGTCAGGGCGGCTCGGGGAGTGGCGGTGGCCGAGGCGGGAAGGAAGGAGACGCAGGCGAGGTGGCCCAAGAGGCGAGGGAGGACGCCCGGTGGGCTCGTGAGGAGCTGGCGAGGAGGCGGAGCTCGCCGGGGAGGCGCTGGTGGCGGAGGCCGAGGCGAAGGCTGGAGGCGAGAGGAGAGGGCTGGGCGGAGGCGGTCGGCGGTTGTCGGCAGGCAGGCGGCCGAGCGGCGGCGAGGTGGAGGCGGGGAGGCTGGCGACGGAGCCAAAGTGCCGGGCTCGGGTCCCCTGGCGGCGCCTCATGGAGGGAAGGAGGGCGGCGAGGCTGGGAGGAGGGCGGGCGGCGACGCGGGCTCCGGCCAGCGGAGGAGGCGGCCAGGGGAACGGCGGTGGCCGGCGCCGGAGAGGATGAAGGGCGGGGCGAGCTTGGCCGGCGAGAGGAGGGCGCGGCGCAGAGGAGAGGGAGGCGGCGCCGGAGGACGGGTGGAGGCGGCCGGCGAAGAGGGCGCCGTCGACGAGCACCCATGAGGCGGCGGCGGAAGGGAGAGGGGAGGAGAGAGACGCGGGGTCGGGGCGATGGGGAAGAAGGGAGAGACGGCGCGGGGTTGGTGGGGGTTGCAGTTGGGTCCAGGGGCGGGGGTTGACTGGTCGGTGGGGCAGAGGGAAGAGAGGGGGCGGGGTGAGAGAGTGGTCTGCGGGTGGGGCCAGGGAAGGTGGGGTGGCGCGGGTGGTGTGGGCTGGGGTAGGCAAAGTGGTGGGGCCAGGACGGGGAGAGGGAGAGAGAGGGGTAGATGGGGGGCTGTGTGAGTGCGTGTGTGTGCTGTGTGGGGCCCAGGCGGGCCAGGGAGTGGGGGGAAGTCTGGGATTGATGAGGTGGCAAGGTGGGTGGGGATTGGGTCCAGGGGGTGAGGTGGCGAGCTGGGGTTGGTGGGTAGGCTAGGTTGGGGTAGAAAAAGGGTCTAGGTTGGGTTTTATTATTTGTAAAATATTTATGGTGTTGTTTTGTTTTAAATCTTTTTAGCAAATAATTTTTAGGCAATTAATTTAATAGATAATTATAAGACTTATTTTGAAATAAGAGAAGGGTATTTTTAGAAAACAAAAATAGGCTTATTGAAAATAGTTTCCATGCATAAATGCATGATGATGACGATGCAATGCACAAAAACAACGCGATTTTCTAGTAGTGGTTTTTGCGGGATGCCACAATTCGACACCACTAACAATGGATGTCGCCCTCGAGATCCGCCTCATGGTACCGGAAAGAAGGCCGACGATTTGATCCTTCGCGCTTCGTGTAGATCCTCGCGACACCACTAACAAGAGGTCTTTGTCCTTGATCGTCGAGGGAACACTCCGGGAACAAAAGGTCGGAGGTAGGGGTATCAACAAATAAGGCCACCTCTAGCTTCCGTGGACGGAGTAAAATTGCTGGATCCACTTATTCGATGTACAAGAGCGAATGATAAGAGTAGTCGGATGGTGATCAGTCCATCGCGCACCCAAACCATTACTCTGCACACGAAGAGGCGAATTGTGCAACCAACTCTCGGACTCAGACTGAAGATCTCGACAATCGAGGTTCGGAACAAAGGAATGATGCAGACTCTGCATCGGATCTGGCGTAGATGATGTCGTCGCGTCAGAAAACAACGGAAGGCACAAACAAGGAACAAAGAATGGTACCACAGAAGATGGATTCCTCAGATAGCATGAACACCGGATGGTAGAACACCGTTATCAAAGGAGGAAGCGAAACCCTGAAGGTACGACGGAACCCAACCACGAGAAATCCTGGACTCGAAGAGAGAGAAGAGAGCGGATCCAAAACACGCAGAGGTGAGAGGAGAGCAGCAGGGGGTAAGGAGTAAAATCAGACCTAATCAGAACTATGCAACCGATTTTGCAAAAATAGTTTTGACACTCTACTTTGGCCGTTAGCTAGGTTATCCTACAGGCTGGACTTGTGGGGTATCGCAACTGCTGAGCTCTGATACCACTCTGTAGCACCCTCAGAATCGACCCTATGCAAGTTTCAGTGATTCCCGCCAAACCCGCATAGAAACGATTCAAAGGTGCCCACCAGGCACTTTCGTGCGGGTGGAAAACGAAGTAATAACATTACACAACAGTCCTCGATGGGACCCACAGAACAGATATATATAACAGCGACTCAAAGAGTCAAGAATACGGATATACGGTACAAAGATCCAAATCACCTTGAAAAGATGGAGCGTCCGACTACGGACAAGATGCAAATGGGGCTAATGTAACACCCTCAGAATCGGACCTATGCAAATTTGGGCAAAATTCACCAAACCCGCATAGAAACGATTCAAAGGTGCCCACCAGGCACTTTCGTGCGGGTGGAAAACGAAGTAATAACATCACGCAATGTCCCCTCGATGGGACCCATGCAGAGATATATATAACGGCGACTCAAAGAGTCAAGAATATGATATAATATACAAAGATCCAAATCACCTTGAAAATGATCGAGCGTCCACTACGGACAAGATGCAATTAGGGCTAAGCCCCAAGAATAACCAATGGCGCCCATAACCTGCCCAAGCCGGAAGGGTAACCGCTAACGGCGCCGATCTCAAACCTGCTTAAACAAAGGGGTGCCACAAAGGGCAAAGCGTAAAACAAAGAAGGAGCGCCGATCGAGGCCAAGACAGCGAGGCTAGAATTCGCGGTCCTCGCCTACATAGGTATGGTGGATCAAGCGGCAGCAAGATGCACTAAACAACCTATAGAGACTCGATACAACCGCGGTTATCGAGAGGGGTGAGAATGACCTAACCGGATCCAACTGAAGCTATCACCAAACAAACCCATCCCGTGTTTCCCCTCGAGACCAAACGAGGAAGTCAACCGAGGAACTCACACGTTGGCAGTTTTATTTATTCGCTTATAGTTGCACTTTACTAGTCAAGTTTAGATAATCGCCCGATAAAATAAACAGTGGGCACTTTTAGTTAACCATTCCGTGATAGTTGCAACAATTACTAATCAAATGTATAGCATGATATAATCCCAAACCCAACAGTTGTTGGTACTTTTATTCAGCCAATTGCTAGAAGTTGCAATACTTACTAGTCGATACAATTGTCGAAGCGACAAACAAACAAGCAATTGTGGGCAGTAATTAGCCATTCCATTATAGTAAAGCTGATTACTAGTCATTATAAGTCAAATTTATAGCAATAAACTTTAGTTATGCTTGTCTATGATCGAGATATCGTGCTCCAAGTCGTCCATATCCGGACACGGCTTTGAAAGTTTTACCCGGCCGGGGTGCACCAATAGCAACACACACTCGATCAACCTCGGAAAAACCAAATCAAAACCCAACGAGGCTTTCACGACTGAACAATCACAGGATTCAGAAATATTTCAGGGGGCCACCCCTTAGAGTAGAATCCGCAACGGAGTAAGCAAGCTCCGAGACGGCCTCAAGGTTTGGCTAGACGGCTGTGAACGACTGGGAACCCCAAACGGGGCTTGTCGACACCGCGGAATCGTGGTCCGATCCTAAACAGTACAGTGTGCAGTACCTCGCACAATCGTAAATAAAGCGGTAAAGCATGGCATAAGTACAGGATCGTAAATAAAACCTCAAACTAGTTTGTGGCCCCAAGAAATAAGAATGAATCAAGCTCGCTCGGGGTCCCATATACCTCCCGGATGTGGATAGCGCGCAAAATCAAGGAACAGGTATCAAGTACTCGGGGTCTTACGGGACACAAGTGGGCGTTCGGAAACCAAATATTATCTATCACCCACCGATGCCTCTGCTTATTCAATTTTAGTTGTTAAACAGAAATTAAAGTGTGCGATAAGTAAAACTAGAATCATCTCCATCATCAACATGCGGCAATACACCAACAACTGTGGCATTTGACAACACGCAACATCACTTGAGCAAGCGACTACGACGCGCAAGTCCAACTATCTACCAAACAACAGGTAATAGGATGTGTCCATGGCAATATAGGGCTGCACTGTAATAACACAGGTACGGAAACTAAAGCATCGCAACACAGATAGCAATAGATCAACAGGAGGGAATAAAGACTATCAAAGTAAGATAGGTAGAAAGGGGGAGATGCTCGCCTGAAAACATTGTCGAAGGGTTCAACCGAAGATCGGGGCGAAGCTCACATCAACTCAACGGCCTTATCCGCGAAGAAACAGAACACTAGAATAACACCGGATGCAATATTCAATACACGACAGAAGATCGGCATGATGCATGTATGATGCATGGCATGGTAAAGGTGCGATGCAATTAGGTCATATTAAGCGGAACCGGGGTCCCGACAATTAATCAAGTGGTTCAAGTTGTTTATCTACCCCGCAATTTAAATGTTGTTTAGCAAGGCAAGATAAGATACCGGTTCGCTACACAAGTTTAAATGAGGCCAATATAAGGCTAGATTTGCCCGCATATGGGCCCCATATTTAATTATTAGGTGAATCGGCATAAGGCCCCCAAACCACATGATATGCATGCGAGATGACAATTCAATATGCAACAAGTTGTTATTATGTTATAAAATAGGGTTTCGGAAAGGTTCACACATCAGAGGGGCTCGACGATCTTGGGTTCCGGGGTTCGGGGTCGGGGTTCAGGGTCGGTCTCAGGGTCCAGGGTTCGACGGTTCTGTTCGCATCGGGTAGGTCTTGGCGCATCCGGTATGGGACTTGGGGTCATGTCGACGGTCATGGCGCTCGGGTGCAACACTTGCATCGGGCCTCGGTGGCGGGTGAAGCACTCGCGTTCCTTGTCTTGTCGAAGACCTTGTCGCATCGGCGAAGAACTTGGCGCCAACGGGTCCGAAGGCGATCTTGACGCTACCGGGTTCGGGTGTCGAGGCTTGGTCTCCGGTCCGGAAGAAGCCTGGCGCTTCATGTCGACGTTCTTGGTGTTCGGGTTCTCGGCGAAGACCTTGGCGAGGTGATCTTGGGGTGGTTCTTGGCGTGTCGAGGGTCCAGCGTCCGGTGTCCTGGATCCGAGAGGAAGATCTTGGCGTCGGGGTCGGCCTTCAATCAGGAAAAGCATCCGCAGGGAAACTCGACGATCTTGGCCCTACGAGACTAGAAGGCTCTTGTGGTTGGTGCCGCCGATCTTGGCGTTCATCGTGATGTAACCCATGAACGGTAGCCTTGACCGGCGGTTGTATCAAGGCCCCACCAACTCGGGCAGCAACCAAAACACGCAACAAAAAGGCGCCGGGGGCGCTGACGGAACGCGCGCCAGGGAGGGTGGACCAGCGCCACGGGGCGGACCGCAACATGGCGACGACGAAGGTGACCGCCACGGTGGCGACGAGCGGCGCTGACGAGGCGGGTCTTGGGCGACGCAGATGCGAGCGAGGCGAGGCAGGCTGGACGGAGCCGAGGCGGAGGAGGGAGGCGTGAAGGCGACGGGGGTTCCGTGACGGCGTCGCCGCGAGTTCGGAGGAAGGCGGCAGAGGCGAGGGTCGCCGAGCGGCGCCGGCTCGGCGGAGCGGAGCCTGGCGCGGCCGGTGGACGCAGGCGGCGGCGGAGGAGACAGCGGGCGGCTGGTCGCCGTCCAAGAGGCGGTGGCGAGGGAGGCGAGGCCGGGGTTGCCGGCGACGGAGGCGGCTCAATGGCGGCAGCGACGGCTGCAGTGAGGCAGCGGTCGGGCCTTGAGGCCAGGATGGGTGATGCGGGCCGGAGGAGGGTGAGGCTGAGGCGAAAGTGAGGGCAGGAAGGGCGGTCGGACTTGGGGAGAGGAGGAGAGCGAGGAGGAGCCAAGGCCGGTGTGAGGTGTCTGGGGCGCCGGGAGGAAGGTTGGAGAAACGAGGGAGGCTGCCGCGTGGGGCGCGCGGGGCTGCCGGGTGGGGGCCACGCGGGGACGGGCCAGGGTGCGTGGACCAGGGGAGGTGGTGACTGGGGGAGGTGGGGAGTGGCCAGGGGCGGTTGGGGGCTGTCACGTGGGTCCAGGGACAGGAGGGGGCCCACGGTCAGTGGGTGGGGTGTGGACGCGTGCGTGTGTGCTAGTGGCTGTGTGGGTTTTGTGTGTGGCCCAGGGAGAGAGAGGGTGGACTAGGTGGCAGGCAGGGATAGGCTAGAGGGAAGGGGAGGGGTGAGGTGGCATGCTGCCATTGGGTGGGGTGAGGTGGCCACTAGGGGTGGGTAGATAATCGGGTGGGTTTAGGATTAGAAGGGCGGGGTAGGTGGACCGTTTTAAAATATGGGTGGTCGTCGGGCTAAAACGGCCCTCGACCCCGCTAAAATAATTTAATATTTTTATTTGATTGAATTGGGCGTTGCAAACCACCAATGCAAGACAAAATAAACTAATCCGGACAAGCCCGGGTTTTGCATTTGAATTAAGATGGGGCGTTGGGGAAAACAAAACGGCTTTGCAGACATAGTTTTGGCAAACAATGCATGATGATGACGATGCAATGCCCAAAATCAACGCGATTTTCTAGTAGTGGTTTTGCGGGATGCCACAGCTAAGAGCCCTGAAGAATAACCAATGGCGTCCATAACCCTGCCCAGGCCAAGTCGGAAGGGTAACCCTGCTAACGACGTCGAAACCTGCTAAAACAAAAGGGATGCCGACAAAGGGCAAAGGAAAAAGAGAGAGCATCAGTACTGATGTCAGTACACGGCGAGACTAGAATTCGGCGGTCCTCGCCTACGTAGGTATGGTGGACTGAAGCGGCAGCGGCAGCATGCACTAAACAACCTATAGAGACTCGATACAACTGGTGGCTATCAGATAGGGGTAAGAAAGACCTATGCGGAAAAAACCTGATACTACCACCAAACATACCCATCCCGTGTTTCCTCGAGACCAAACGAGGAAGTCAACCGAGGAACTCACAGTTGGCGCTTTACTTATTCAGTTATCGTTGCAGCAATTACTAGTCAAATATAGATAGTCATCCTGATAAAATAAGCAGTGGGCACTTTTATTTAACCATTCCGTTGTAGTTGCGGCACTTACTAGTCAGATACAATTGGCATGAGTTAACCCAAAAACCCAGCAGTTGTTGGTACTTTTATTTAGCCATTCCGTTGTAGTTGCAATACTTACTAGTCAGATACAATGGTCGCAAGCGACAACCCAAACGAGCAATTGTTGGCAGTTTTATTTAGCCATTCCATTATAGTGAAGCTGATTACTAGTCATTATAAAGTCAAATTTATAGCACTACTTTAGTTATAGTTGTCTATGATCGAGATATCAGGCTCCAAGTCGTCCATAACCGCGGACACGGCTTTCAGAAAGTTTTACCCTGCAGGGGTGCACAAATAGCAACACACACTCGATCAACCTCGGAAAAACCAAATCAAAACCCAACGAGGCCTTCACGACAAAGCAATCACAGGATTCATAAATATTTCAGGGGGCCACCCCATTAAGTATACCCGCAACGAAGTTAGCTGACTTCGAGACGGACTCAAGGTTTGTGGGGCCGGCTGTAAACGACTGGGAACCCAAAACTGGGCTTGTCGATACCGCGAAAACGGGTCACAATTCCTAAACAGTACAGGTGCTCCTCGCACAATCGTAAATAAAGCAGTAGCATGGCATAAGTACAGGATAGTAAATAAAACCTCAAACTAGTTTGTGTCCCCAAGAAATAAGAATGAATCAAGCTCTGGCTCAGGGGGGGGTCCCATAATCCTCCCGGATGTGGATAGCGCGAATAATCAAGGAACAGGTATCAAGTACTCGGGGTCCTATGGGACACAAGTGGACGGTTAACAACCAAATAACATCTATTGCCCACCTGTGCCTCTGCTTACCTACTTCAATTTTAGTTGTTAAACAGTAATTAAAGTTATGATCAACTCCAACAATAAACACACGGCAAAATACTCCAACAACTGTGGTACTTGACGACACGCAACAGCACTTGAGCAAGCGACTACGACGCGCAGGTCCAACTATCTACCAAACAACAGGTAATAGGAGGTGTCCATGGCAATATAAGGCTGCAAGGGATATCATGGGTACGAAAACTAGAGCATCGCAACACAGATAGCAATAGATCAACAGGAGGGAATAAATACTATAAAAGTAAGATAGGTAGAAAGGGGGAGGTTCTTGCCTGAAAACATTGTCGAAGGTTCATCCGAAGATCGGGTCGACACTCGCATCAACTCAACGGCCTTATCCGCGAAGAACCAAAATACTAGAATAAACACCGGATGCAATATTTAATACTACGGCAAAAGATCGGGCATGATGCATGTATGATGTAGGGCATGGCAAAGGTGCAATGCAATTAGGCAAGATTAAGCGGAACCGGGGTCCCGACAATTAATTAGATGGTTCATGTTGTTTAGAAACCCCGCAATTTAAATGTTGTTTGAACATGGCAAAATAAGTTAACGGTTCGCTACACAAATTTAAATGAGGCCAATATGAGACTAGATTTGCCCGCATATGGGCCCCATATTTAATTTAGGTGAAACGGCATAAGGCCCCCAAACCACATGACAATATGCATGCATGAACAATTTAATATGCACGAGTTTATATTTCATTTATAAAAAATAGGACTCGAGAAAGGGGTCACAAATTAGGGGTCGAAGATCTTGGGGCTCCGAGGGGTTCGGGGTTCGGTCTCAGGGTTCAGGGTTCGACGGGTTCGGTCTTCGAAGGTCGGTTGCAAGATGAAGAGCTTGGCGTTCCGGGGAGAAGGACTTGGTGTGGCGTCGGGGGCGCATCGAACTCGCCCTGGTCGGTGTCAATCTTGTCGCATCCGTGGTCCTCGGGTCCGTGTAGAAGGTCATGGCGTTCAAGGTGGCTAACTTGGCGTTCTGATTGGAGATCTTGGCGTTTTCGACCGGTCTTCAGGGTCTCGGTCATCGGATCTGTGAAGGAGAACTTGTCGTTCAGGGTCTCGGTGTCCGGGGTGAAGTACTCGGTGTCCTCGAGGGAGTACTTGGCGTTCCGGGGCGAAGTGCTTGTCGTATCCGTGAAGAAGAGCATGTCGGTCCACGGGGTTCGGCTTCGGTCCTTTTGGGTCCAGGAAGAAGATCTTGGCACGCAGGTCTTTTCATAGAGGGAGCTTTTACAACACCCAATCTTCACATGATTGTCACCACGTCTTCGCGCGCAGCGACATCACTAGCAACTCACACGGCTGATCTAGAGGGCACACATTAGCTCAGGAACAGGGCACCACCTCTCTATTGGCCAGCGACACGGTGACCAGGGGCACCAACACGGCCGGCCGGCATCAAGGGACTCGGCGGGGCACCGTGTCGATGGGACAGAAGGTCGGCAGCGACACGATGGGAGGACGAGCACGGAGGCGGAGGATGACGACAAAGCTGGCAAGGCGGGATGCTGAGGAAGGCGGCACCGAGGCAAGGAGACGCGGCCAGGCGTTTCGCCGGCGAGGGGGGCTCGCAGAGGACGCGGGGCAGGGCTGAGGCGGTGGCCGGGAAGCGGGAGGAGACGCGGGCGAGGAGGTGCGGCCCGAGAGGCGAGGAGGACGCCCGGGCTGGTGAGCTGGCGAGCGGAGGAGGCGGCTGGGAGGCGCGTGGCGAGAGGCCGAGGCTGTCGGAGGAGAGGAGGAGAGGGCTGGCGGGCGGTCGGCGGTTGTCGGGCAGGCGCCGAGCGTATAAGGCGACGAGGGGCCAGGTGGAGGCGGGAGGCTCGGGCGGACGGAGCCAAAGCGCCGGGCTCGGGTCCCTGGTGGGCGCCATGAGGGAAGGAGGCGAGGCCGGGAGAGTAGAGGCGCGGCGGCTGGCTCCGGAGGAGGCCAGGAACGGTGTGGCCGGGCGCCGAGAGGATGAAGGGCGAGCTTGGCGGCGAGGAGGGCGCAGAGGAGAGGGAGGCGGCGCCGGAGAACGGGTGGAGGCGGCCGGTGAAGAGGGCGCCGTCGACGAGCACCCGAGAGGCGGCGGCGGAAGGAAGAGGGGAGGAGAGAGACGCGGGGTCGGGGCGATGGGGAAGAAGGGAGAGACGGCGCGGGGTTGGTGGGGGTTGCAGTTGGGTCCCGCGGGGCAGGGGCGGTTGACCAGGTCGGGTGGGGGCCAGAGGGAAGAGAGGGGGCGGGGTGAGAGAGTGGTCTGCGGGTGGGGCCAGGGAAGGTGGGGTGGCGCGTGGGGGCGGCTGGTGCGTGTGGGGCTGCTGGGTAGGGAAGGTGCGGGTGGGGCCCAGGGACAGGGAGAGGGAGAGAGGGGTAGATGGGGGGTTGTGTGAGTGCGTGTGTGTGCTGTGTGGGGCCCAGGCGGGCCAGGGAGTGGGGGGGAAGTCTGGGATTGATGAGGTGGCAAGGTGGGTGGGGATTGGGTCCAGGGGGTGAGGTGGTGAGCTAGGGTTGGTGGGTAGACTAGGTTGGGGTAGAAAAAGGGTCTAGGTTGGGTTTTATTATTTGTAAAATATTTATGGTGTTGTTTTGTTTTAAATCTTTTTAGCAAATAATTTTTAGGCAATTAATTTAACAGATAATTATAAGACTTATTTTGAAATAAGAGAAGGATATTTTTAGAAAACAAAAATAGGCTTATTGAAAATAGTTTCAGACAGACAAATGCATGATGATGATGATGCAATGCACAAAAACAACGCGATTTTCTAGTAGTGGTTTTTGCGGGATGCCACAGGCAGGGTCCATGTGTTCCGTGCGGGAGCGATGCTTGTTGGCGTTGTTGCCATGCAAGCTGGAGCCGCCAGCGGCGGAGAGCACAGCTCACCGTGCGCTGGACTCCAAAGCTACCTTCTAGCGTTTGTCGAGATCCTCCATCAGCTTCACCTGCTGGTTAGATCGCCGATGAGGAGGAGGTGGTATGCCATCAGCAGATCCCGTGAAGCATTCACATGTAAAATGATGTTGCCCGCCATGGCTTCGCGTTCTTGGCGCCATCCGTCCTCGTTGAGCTTGATCTTCCGGTAGGTGTTAGTGTCGCCTTCATTGGGCTGGAGGAAGGGTTTCCTCCGTTTCCTCTGTTCCAAGCCTACGGGTTGGGCGGTGGATTGGGTGGTGGGTTGGGGGCACTCAAAAATCTGGTGGCAGTTTCGATTCGCCCTGGATGACCACGGCGCATTAGTAATGCCCGTGGATTGGATCGCTGCTGTCGTAGCTTTCGGATCCAGAACCGTAGGTTGCTTCGTCTGATGGAGAGCCGCACAGATCTGAGTTGCAGCTGCTACTATCATATGACTCATCTATCAGCATCGACATGCGTAACACGCTGATGGGTGGGACCCATGAAGCGGGTCTGATGGATGGCGGTGGCACCCGCTCTGGGAGGCGGAGGGTGCCGGTCTGCCCCACCTGGAAGCAAAAGCTCATGAACAGAATCTTGAGCCCGTCGCCTAAGGGCTCGAAATACCTCATGGTGGCTGGCGAGTGGGCGGTGAAGTCGAAGGTTCCGAAGAGGATATGACTCTCCGTCGCTGATGAGTTGTAGATTGCTCCGGATGGGACCATCACGATCGCACAATCAGCGCCCCCAGTTCCCACAGACAGCGCCAATTGACGAGGTTTCGATTCGTCAATGCCCATTGTTATGGACTTGGGTTTTGGAGAAGATGGGGATGCTGGAGATCGCGGAATGGTTAGCAGACAAGAAAAATGGGGACGCAAGGTTTACCCAGGTTCATGCCCCCAGAGTGAAAACCCTACTCCTACTTGTCTGCTCTTGATTACGGCGAAACCGAAGGTTACAGGGGGCGCAGATGCAATCTGGCGTGAGGTGCGTATGAGGTGAGTTGATCCTCCTCGCCGTGCCCTCCTAGGATTTATATAGATAGGCAGGTCCTGGGCGTAGGTCGAGTCGGTTATAGATTAGGGTTTGCACCTTTGAAATTCTATCTACTCTAGTCTTGTTCTCCAAGGATCCGAAGGCGTCGTGGGCTTGGGCCACCCGAAATCTTCGCAGGCCACGTATCTTTTTCGTGGGCCTTCCTTGGGCTGGACTAGGTATGCCGATGTTGTGTACCCGTGGGGTATAACCATGTCAGCAGGATTACAGTGAAGCGATGGAGATCGCAGGGGGGAACCCCAAACACTTCGTCCAGTACCTCCCACTGATGTTGATGGGCACTGCTCGCTAGTGGACCAACGACTTGCCGGGAAGTCCATATGCAATTGGTTGGACATGCATGAAGTGTTCACCAAAAATTTCGAGGGTATGTACAAATGTCCCTGCACTGTTGGTGACCTACAGCGGTGCATCCAGGAAAAGTATGAGTCATCTCGAGCCTACATTTCTTGTTGTCTGGACATGAAGAATTCTTGGGCAAGAGTGCACGATCAGACCGCTATGGCTGCCTTCAATGACGGCTTGGAAAAGGGAACTTTGCTTAGGCATACATTGAAGAGCCAGTAGGACAATCACAAGATGGATCTCAATTAGATGATCTCCTTGGCCAGTGAGTTCGCAGGCACCGACGACGATGCCCACGGATCTCTGCCGCGAATATCCATACCAACCCAAGCCAAGAGGAACAACAACAACAAAGAATAAAGAATAAAGCAACAATAACAACAACAACAACAACAACAAAGAAGAACAACAACAACAACAACAACAACAACAACAACAACAACAACAACAACAGTAGCAACAACAACAGTAGCAACAACAACAGTAGCAACAACAACAACAGCAACAACAACAACAACAACAACAACAACAACAACAACAACAACAACAACAACAACAACAACAACAACAACAACAACAACAACAACAACAACAACAACAACAACAACAACAACAACAACAACAACAACAACAACAACAACAACAACAACAACAACAACAACAACAACAACAACAACAACAACAACAACAACAACAACAACAACAACAACAACAACAACAACAACAAGCGAAAGAATTTGCAAGAAGAAAATCCAGCTTCCGACATGGTCGACATGACGCGTCGCGAGTGAAGGCGCATAACGTGGTCAAGGGAAGCGCGGCAGTGACACCACCCTGACAGTGTCGCGCGTTCCCCAGACATACAAGGAATACCACGATATGACGTGCTTCGTACACCTAGATGCTAGTGGCAAGGCCACTCACACCAATCACCAATGCAAGTTTGTCAACAATCTCAAGGAAGACCTGAAGTCCGGCTACAAGCGAATCCGTAAGAACCAACCATGAGGCAAGGGCAAAAGGAAGAAGAAGGAAGAGGAGTCCAAGGATTCAAGTGACATGGACGAGGACGTAGACCCCAAGCACGCCGACAAGGTAGATGGAAAAGGCAAGAATCCCTTCGAGAAGAAGGCCCTCATCTACCACACTTTTCTTGTCACCCCAACTGTCCAGGCACAAAAAACATCACTGAGGATAACGATGTCCACCCTACCCCTAGTTTACCAATACCTACACTGGTCAAAAGTTCCAATCACTTGGGACAGGACGGATCACCCCGACCTTGTCCCAACAGGGAACTAGTATGCCATGGTCATCAACTCCCTGATTAACGACAGTGAGTTCACCAAGTGCCTCGTGGATAGTGGAAACAGCATCAACATCATGTACATGGATACACTGCACAAGATGAACTTGACGAATACCAACCTAAGGCAAACCAGCACAATGTTTCATGGCATAGTTCCTGGCCGGGAAGCTTGGTCCCTTGGGTGTATCACCCTTCCTATGGCCTTTGGTGATGTCAACAATTACTGCCAAGAGCGCATGACCATCGAAGTGGTACCCTTAAAGAGCGTGTACCACGTCATATTCGGATGCGAAATCTTCCACTCCTTCATGGCCAAACCATGCTTTGTTTACAACAATCTGAAGATACCCACATCAAATGGTGTCATCACCGTTGCCAGAAGTTTTGCAAAGGCACCGGACTGCAAAATTGGAGAAGCAGCCATTGTCGAAGCCGTCCTCTATGGCGAAGAATTCAAGGAGATCCAGCGCCATTTCGATTCCTCGAAGATGCTGGCATCGAAGAAGAAAATTTCTAACTCTGATCCCCAATTCAAGGCCACCATCGAGACCAAGCTGGTGGAACATTGTAGTGGGAGTGTACCAACCTTACAACAATATAAGGTGGTGTCCCCTGTGTTTACAATGCTGGTCACTGGATCAATAGCTAGCATCCACAGTTAAGATGTAATATCAAGAAACAAAGGTCATAATATAACTTTATAACCAGGAATAACATAATTTTATTACATCATTACATAGCTCATTTGGCTATTACATTACATTGCAGCGGAATAACTATAAGTATGGGTCCTTCATCTTCAAAGTGCCACAGGCAGATGTTGGTTGTAGACTTTGTAATCCTAAACAATCAATCTTCTCTAAAACAATCAAACCTGCAACATACAAGTTATAGCCACAAAGGGTCAATACATTTGAATTGTATTGGCAAGTGATACTATAATAGTATAGTGGAGTCTATCATCTATATGCATTTGGCTAAGTGGAGTTGAGGCTTGCATTGCTCAAAATATATTTTTCCTTAACAGTTGAAAATACTAAGTTTTTGCTTTGATAAAAATCATTTTTCTCAATCAAAGATTGAAGATCCTCTAACCAAGGCATCTCTCAATCAAAGATTGAAGATTTCAAACAACCCTTGTTCAAACCACAAGATTTTAACTTAGAAGTTGGAGTGATGAGATTCTTGATTGCTTCCATGTCTTGATGCTCAAATTGTCCTTTAACAGGGACATGGCTAAGTACTTAGATTTTACACTCTGCAGAGGTGGTGCACTTTCCCCACAAGACTTGGTTTCCCAAGACAAGATCTTTCAGAAGCCTTCCCTTAGACCAAAATGGACGCGTTCCAACCTATCAAACACTACCACCCTCTGTCCATATGGCTAAGTTCTTGCAACCTATATGATCATGGTAGAGCCCATATTGCCAAGTGGTTGCACTTGAAGCTTCTCAACATTTGACATCTCAAATCTCTTTGTTCCTGGGTGGCCATCCACAAGTGAGATACACAAGGTAAACCATAAACATGGGCCTTGTGAACCACTCAACCAAAAACCACCAAGCAATTACCATTCCACCCAGGTGATTCATTAACTTAGTTGTTTTATTAAACAAAAACATAAGTCCTCAGACTTAGAGATTTTTCCATAGTGTGAATATATTTTCCACCCATGTTTTCTATTAGCTAGGATAAGCTTGGTAGTAGTAGGAATCTTAACTTAGGAAGATTTCTACTAAGGTTTCATCTACTAGGTTTTCCTATAGCAAGGTTTATACTTAGCAAAATTCCATGCAAGTTTTACTTAGAGAAAATCACTAATGCATAGTGAAAGTAATGGGACAAAAAGTATGAAGCATCACTTTCCTTTTTGGTAGAGGGTATAGGTTCACTCCTTGTCCTTGCAACAATCACACTCTTCAAGTCACTACATTCCAATCAAACAAGGCACAAACTCAATCTACCAATCAAGCAAAACATCACATAAAATAACAAAGTCAAAGTAATGCATGAAAGCATGCCAAGCTTTGTTTTGTTTGAAAAAGTGGTTCCTAATGGGTCATGAACATATGATAACACCTATTGGTCATTTTGTAAAGTGACAAAGTCATTTGCAAAAGGTTTCACTACAAAAACCATTTTCAAAACAAAGTATCATTTTATGTGGTGTAGAAATATTTTTACTAAGGCATTAATCTCTAAGGTTCACCAAATTCATTTTCAACTCATAAAACTTGGTTTTTGGGGTCAGAGAGTTTAAAACAAATCATTTTCCAAAGGTTTTCTTCAAAAAATCATTTTAATAAATAAACTACATTTCTATTTGACTAGAAATGATTTTAAATCAAAGAATCATTATTTTGTTTCACCAAATACAATTTGAACCCACAAAGTGTTTCCTATGGTCAGTAGGTTTGATCTAAAACATTTTCCTAAAGTTTTCTTTACAAAAACATTTTCATAACCAAGTTCTTTATTTTCATTTGGCTAGAAATGGGCTAAATCAAGTTTTCCATCCTAAACTTTACCAAATACATTTTCCAAACTATGAGTTGGTTCCTAGGGTCAGTGAGTTTACAACAAGCCATTTTGCAAAGGTTTTAACCCTAAAAACATTTTTAAACAATTTTTCTAATCTAAACAAGCACACAAAAGAATCTGCAGAAACAAGCAAACTAACAGATACTATTTGCTAAATCAAGGGTATGGTTGGCTAGGTCTTGCTCTCCTGAATTCAACGACATAAAATTTGTAATTTTTGGACGTGTGAATCCAAAGTTACAAGGGTTTGAAAATCACAACTTAATCAGATTTCAAACTTCTGTTTTAAACCTATCTGGCCACGCGTCGTGTTTTAACTGGACAGTACCGGTTCGGGTGGATCGCGGGCTGCAGGCCGTTAGATCAAGTTGCATCGCACGGCACTGGCTGCGTACCCTTTCGAGTTTAAGTGATCTAATCTCGTCTCTCCGATCTAAATTGAACGGTTGCTACTGCATGGCCAAGAACTAGAGGCGCTCAACGGTGGCGCGCGGCGGCGGTGCTCTGGCTACGGCGTAACGGCGAGAACAGGAAGCGAGAGAGGAAGGAAGTAGGCTCACCGAGGTCGCGAGAACATGGTGATGCTCGGCGTGTGTTCGTCGTGGCAAGGGGCGCACGGGGTCAGGTGGAATCGCTCACCGGAGTTTGCAACGGCGTCAGACGGCTCATCCCACGGTCGGCGTTGTAGATCGCCCTAAGGCAAGACAGGGGCATGGTTAGGTGCGCAAGACCAAGGCAAGGATGTTTGCGTGATCGAGAAGACGCGGGGCAGTCAGTGCTTACCGGGGGAGGTCGTCGGAGAGGTTGCAGACGCGGCGGCGTTCGGAAGCTTGACGTAGCCGACGCTCCGGGGCGCCCGCGGTCGAACGAAAGGTACTGGGAGATGCTCCAAGAAGTGGTGAGTCTGGGTGCGAGGTCAGGGAGGCAAGGGGTGGTTATACTTGGCCGGAATCGACACTGAACCTCGTCGGAGCAGAGGGTGATCGGGGAGGAAATTGGGGAGGTCTGGGGGCGTGCGAGCGCGGGGTGTCAGAGGGGAAATGTAGAGGAGGCATGGGCGTTTAAGCCTGCATGATCGAAGCAAGTAACGGTGGTTGCATTAAGATGAATTAAGGCGCGGAATCACTGCAGGAAACAACGACGAGGGAGGAAGAACAGGTCGCGTGGGTGTGGACTATGAACACGGGGAGTGGGGTATACCTGGCAGTGAGAAAAGAAATGAGGGGGAGGTCCACCAGTCATTCTCTCTGTGGGTTTGATACTGCGTGCGAATCGTTTTTCCTCGGGGAGGAATAGCTGGGCTGGTTTGCTGGGCTTGTTGGGCTTGGCCGGCTGGGCTGGTCTAGTTTCTATTTTTTTCTTCCTGGAACCTTTTTTCTTTTCCAATTCTAAATTCTGTTTAAAAATCAAACAAACAACAATCAAATCAAATCAAACAATCACTAAACTTTGTACTTTGAATTTGGTTCTGCTTATCAACATAGCCAAATTCCAAAATAAAATAATAATTTTTATTCTTTTTAGGATCCATTCTTTAATTAAATAAAATGGATCTTTAACTATTTAATAAAATAGGGTTTGATTTAATTAACAAAATCTCCATTTGAAATCCAAATATTTTCAAAACCAAATCAGTAGGTTTTATTTGGAAATAAAGAATACTTGGAAACTTGTTTAAAACAAAATAACCTTTTATTTTAGGGTCCATTAATAATTAAATACAATAGACCTTCATTATTAAATCAACTAGGATTTATTTTATTTAAGATATTTATTTTGAAATCTAAAATAAAGCCAAAACACTTCAGTAGGTTTTATTTGAGAATATAAAATATTTGGAACACTTATTTAAAATAATTTAATAAGTTTCTGATGTTTTAATTAAAATGGTAAAACCTTTTATTTAGATAAAATTGGATATTAAATCCTTATTAATTTATTTAAATAAACCTTTGCTATTTTTATTCAAAACAAAATGTTTTAATTCTAAATCTTGGCCAAGGTTTAATTTGGCTTTATAAAATAATCTTTATTTATAAAACTTCTATTTCATTTGAAAACAAATCTTTTCATTTAAAAGTTTCAAAATAGTATTTCCAAATGTTTTTATTTTTTCCTTTTATTAAATGTTTATCTTTTTAAATCCATTTAGGATTTATTTAATTCAAATAGGTTTGAAGTTCCAATTAATTTCAAAAAGTTTCTTCTGGCTCTGAAAATCAAACAAAGTTTTATTTTATTCATTTATTTTCACATTACAAGATTTGGAAAATCTTGGGATGTGACAAACATGTACTAGGCGATGACTCCAAAACCACCGCCATTGGAACGAACCTGGATCCCAAATAGGAAAGCACGCTCATCGAGTTCTTCTATGAGAATAGGGAAATCTTTGCCTGGCAGTCTGGCGAAATGAAAGGTGTACCTAGGGAACTTGTCGAGCGCAGCTTAAACATCAATCCTAAATGCAAACCGGTGAAACAACCTCTATGACGCTTTGGGGATGAGAAGAGACGCGCCATATGCAAGGAGATAGCTAGCTTACTTAAGGCTAGTTTTATCCGAGAAGTTCTTCACACCCGATGGGTGGCCAATCCTGTACCTGTCTCCAAAAAGTGAACCAAAGAATTAAGAATATGCATTGATTACACCGGCTTGAGCAAAGCATGTCCGAAGGATCTATTTGTTTTGCCTCGTATTGACCAAGTCATTGAATCAACGACTGGCTCGGAACTTCTGTGTTTTCTAGATGCATACTCAGGATACCACCAGATCAAGATGCGAAAGTCAGACCAATTGGCCACTTTGTTCACCACACCTTACGTCATGTTTTGCTATGTCACAATGCCCTTTGGGATGAAAAACTCAGGTGCTACGTACCAGTGAAAAATGCAACATTGCCTCCACGACCAGATTGGTTAGAACATTCACTCTTATGTGGATGATATCACGGTGATGTCAAAGAAATCAAATGACCTAATCGCTGACTTAGAGGAAACCTTTGATAACCTCCAAAAGTACAACATGATGCTTAACCCTAAGAAGTATGTCTTCGGGTTTTGATCTTACAAATTGTTGGGCTTCATCGTTTCCCAACAAGGAATCAAGGTTAACCCGGAGAAAATCAAGGCCATCATCAACATCAATCGTCTGACATGCCTAAAAGACATCCAACGGCTCACAAGCTGCATTGCAGCAGTAAGCCGGTTCATCAACCGACTTGGAGAGAAGGCCCTGCTGCTATACAAGTTGCTGAAGAAGGAGGACAAATTCGTATGGACAGACAAAGTGGATGCTACGCTTAAGGAGATAAAAAGGATACTTTCTTCTGCACCTATTCTTGCAGCACCTGAATCAATGGAGCCTATGTTGATCCACATGGCGGCCACAAACCGGCTTATCATCATCGTCATCATGGTGGAGCAGAAGGAACCAACGCATGAGTACGGAGTACAACGACCAGTTTACTATGTAAGTGAGGTCTTGACAGAGTCCAAGCAGCATTACCCGCACTACCAGAAGCTAGCTTATGGAGTTTTTCTTGCTTCTCAGAAGACGAGGCACTATTTCCAGGAGCACCCAATAACATTAGTGAGCAAGGCTCCACTGTCCGACATCATCAACAATAGCAATGCTATAGGAAGAGTGGCGAAGTGGGGCATTGAGCCTGCCGCCTTCGAAATCACTTATAAAAGGCGTGACGCTATCAAATCACAAGCTTTGGAGGATTTTATTGCAGATTGAACGGTGCTGCCAGAGGATAACCTATGCTAGAGCCAGAATTTTAGGTAATGCACTTTGACGGATCAAAACAACTCAATGGATCGGGGGCTGGTGTGTTATTATAGTCACCAATAGAAGATAAGATACAATATGTCCTGCAAATCCACTTCGAGTCTACAAACAACATGGAGGAATATGAAGCACTCATTCACGGACTGCGCGTAGCCAAGGATATTGGCATCAAGCGCATAGTTTGCTGTGGATATTCCGACTTGCTTGCCTAGCAGGTGGCTGGAACCTGGAACACGTAGAAACCTATGATGGCGGCATATCGAGACGAAGTAGACGAGATAGGCAAGTGATTCATAGGCTACAAAGTCAAGTACGTCAAAAGGAAGGAAAATGAGGTGGCAGATCTGCTGTCAAAGCATGGATCTGCCTACAAAACAATTCCACCAGGCTTTTTCTGGAGCATCTACAGACTCCATCAGTGATGGGAGCAGACCCCAAGAATCTGGATAGAGCTGACTCATTTGTTAATTCAGTAACAATAGTCCCTCTGGCTTGGATGAAACCGTTCATGGATTACCTCAATGATGGAACTTTGCCAACAGACAAAGTCAAAAGCCTGCAAATAGTAAGTCAAGCAAAGGGCTATAACATAGTAAATGGGCAGCTCTACAAAATAAGCACTACATGAGTATTCCTAAAGTGACTTTTCCAGCGGCAAGGTGTGGATATCCTTTGTGAGGTTCATCTGGGAGATTGCTGGTGACCCACAAGTATAGGGGATCGCAACAGTCTTCGAGGGTAGTATAACCCAATTTATTAATTCGACACAAGGGGAGCCAAAGAATACTTATAAGCCTTAACAACTGAGTTGTCAATTCAGTTGCACCTGGAAATAGTCTTGCTCACAGTAGTTTATCAGTAGCAACAGTTGTAGTATCAATAGTAAAGTAACAGTAGCAGTAAAACAAAGGCAGTAGTAACAATAGTAGCAAATAGCAGGATTTGAGTGCGGTAGGTATAGGGATGGATGGACGGGCGTTGCATGGACAAGACTATTCATGTAATATCAAGATCTAGGGCAATTGCAGATAAATAAGATAAAGCATCCAAGTACTAAATATGAAGGGAATATGCCCTGAGAGGCAATAATAAAGTGTTTATTATGTGTATTCTAAGTATATGATAGATGTTTATTTTCCATGCTATAATTGTATTAATACGGAAACGTTAATACATGTGTGTTTAATAAACAAACAAGAAGTTCCTAGTTATGCCTCTCTCACAAACTATCTCGATTATTAACAAGATGATCAAGGTTTCCTGATCATAGACATTGGATGTTGTTAATAATGAGGTCACAACATTGGTGTAATGGTGTGATGAACATTCATCCAAAGTATAGCATTACGATCAAAGTCATTGAGTTTATATTGCTATAACAACTTACAAAGTGATCCTAATCCTTAGACCATGAGATCATGTCAATCACTAACACCGGAAGAGTTTCTTGATAACATCAAACGTCACACCGTAACTGGGTGATTATAAAGATGGGTTCAGAACTAATAAAGTGTTATGTTGAGGCCCATGGATTGAGAGTGGAATTTGTTCATCCCAATGATGGATAGATATGCTCTGGGCCCTCTCGGTGATATCACATTGGTTAGCTTGCAAGCAAGTGATTTGATCACTAGAATGTTATATCACGGGAACAAGAAAAGAGTGCATGTCAGTAACGAGATCAAACTAGGTATGGAGATACCGATGATCGATTCTCGGACATGTAATATATCGCGAAACAAAAGGATTAAGATACTAGCATAAAAGGTTCCGACGATCACAAGAAAGTCATCGTTGAATGTGTGGGAGTCAGTATGGGTCTCCAGATCCCGCTTCTGATTATTAATCGGAGAAGGGTCTCGATCATGTCCGCATTATTCGCGAACCGTAGGGTGGCACACTTAAGAGACACCGACATCCAATTGGAGCAAAAGTTTCATGTCGGAAAGAATAACAAGCACAGGAATTTATTGCACTAGATACCAAAACAGGTTTTCGGGTGAAATTGCAGAAAGTATTTTTGCATGTGAAATTAAATACTAGCAAGGGGTTATATGTGAATGTTTGTTATTAAAGTAATTGAAAAAAATCTGAATAAATAAAAGGAGTTTTATTTAATGAGAGTTCGCATTAAATACTAGTAGATAGATCTTGGTACATAGTTGTTCCCATCGTAGGAAAATTTTTGTTTTCTATGCTGCAAACCCTACAAAATAATCATAGACATGTGTTACATATATGATCATACGTCCTCGCAATGAGAACTTGCACAACATCTTTTGTCCTGTCAGACCGTTGCAGCGGGGCCTCGAGGGAATCTACTGGAAATTAAGGTACTCCTTTTAATAGAGTACCGGAGCAAAGCATTAACACTCCGTGAACACATGTGATCCTCATATCACAGCCATCCCCTCCGGTTATCCCAATTTCTGTCACTTCAGGTCCTTTGGTTTCGAACAATAATATGTGTGGACAACTTGCAGATAAGATCACAAACAATACTATCATCATGAATCAATAACATGTTCAGATCTAAGATCATGGCACTTGGGCCCTAGTGACAAGCATTAAGCATACCAAGTTGCAACAATGCCAAAAAGCACTAACAAATATACTAGGCACCATGCCCTAACAATCTGATGCAATTACATGATAGATCTCATCCAATACCTACCATCCCCATAGCCTACAGCGGGGGATTACTCACTCATGGATGGGAAAACATGGATGGTTGATGGAGAGGTGTCGGTGATGATAATGGCGATGATCTCCTCCAATTCCCCATCCCGGCAGGGTGCCAGAACAGAGTTTCTGGTTCCGAATCACGATTTCTGGTGGTGGTGGCGCAGCGGAACTCTATCTGGAAAAACGTCGAACCCCCCTCTATTTTTGGTAAGAGGGCTTATGTAGGCGAAGGGGGATACCGAGGGGGTGCCCGAGGTGGCCACACCACCCCCAGGCGCGGCATGGCCTGGCCCGCGCGGCCAGGTGGTGTGGGCCCCTCGTGGCCCTCCTTCGTCTCGTCTTCTGGCTCCGTGAGTCTTCTGGCAAAATAGGAGTTTTGTGATATTTTCCGGGATTTTTACTGAAAGTTGATTTTCTGCACAAAAACTAGACACCAAAGCAATTCTGCTGAAAACAGCGTCAGTCCGTGTTAGTTATATCCAAACCCACAAATTAGAGGATAAACAATAGCAAAAGTGTTCGGAAAAGTATATATGTTTTGGACGTATCAACTCCCCCAAGCTTAGCTTATTGCTTGTCCTCAAGCAATTCAATTGCAAACTGAGTGCAATAAAAGAAACTTTCACGAACACATTTGCTTCATATGATGTATATATTCTCAGCACATGAGTAGATACCTAGGAAATTCATAGTAAAGAGTATGCAACTAAGTCTACTCAATAGTCATGCAAGCTATGAAGAGATTCCAACACAACAATAATAAGCAGCATGAAACATAAGCATAAGCAACATTGTAGTGCTCATAAGAAGGTATGATAAAGTGGTATCTCGCTTGCCTTTGATTGTGGAGCAAAACATAAATGCCAAGGCACCTCTGAAGTTCAATTTAAGACTAGGAGTAAATATATCAAAGATACAAGCATCAAAGTTATGTCATAATTAACCAAGTTTTGAGACAAGCACATTACACTAAGAATGACAACTATGCTCTCAAGAAGGTGCTCATAGAATAAGTGGTGACTCAAAAAGGAAGTGAAAAGGTTTTGAAAAGTTTGAAAGGCTTCCAAATGCTGAAAGTATGGTACTCATTAGCTTTGAGCTCTCATTGCCCCTATCATAGGCATATTTAAGTGGTTAAGTTTAAAGTGAGGTCCAATTTGAGTTATATGCTTGACAGATCATAAACTGGAAATCTCACGTCCCTTGAGTACGAGGGTCGTTCCTCATGCTACTCAACTTTAGTTACCGGTAAGTTCTTGTCACTGTAAGTACATGCGTATCATAGAGAACCGCCAACGGGGTACCCCTTGCCCCATTATACAGGAGCTATCCCATATCAAAATGACAAGGCAACAGATAGTGAGCATCTCAGCGATCCTTTATTTACCATGGGAATGGTGCATATATTTTTTTCTCTTCTCTTTTTCTATTTTTTCTGAGGATTCTTCATAGATTGCTCACTATGGTTATGCTGCAAGTTTCCACCATGATTAGGCATGGCTTAGGCTAGCGGCCCAGGCGTTTCTCTAACACATATACATAACTTCATGGACTTAGAAGCTCCCCTTTTATTTCACACCGCCGACATCCGTAAACAAAAGAGCATGATATCAACTGGATAATATTTACAGGTGTTGAAAGTGTTCCCCGTGACAGCACGGTTCTGCTAACTCCCAGCCTATAGTTTGCAAGCATATAACTTTCATGGACAGTTACAATGGTTCAAGTTTATTAAGTGCAATAAAATAAAGTGTGCCATCAAGTTCGTGAGAGCTTTGCTAACTTACTTCCTCAAAACAAGCAAACATTTTATTTGGATGAAAACGAGGCATAATAAATATGCACGGAATACCAATGATGCTAGTAGGAAGATATGTTGGACGCTTTTTGAAAATTTTGTTTTGGGGAGTTGGATGCACGAGTAGAGCTCATACTCAGTACAAGTGAAGACTAGCAATAGAAAGGGAGCGACAATCGAGAGAGCAGTAATTGGCATAATCATGCTTGCAACAAAACAAAATTAATTATGGCATAAAAGTGATGCAAGAACTCTGAGGCAAAATAATTCATCGAGTCTTAACTGATTTTTGTTCAGTCATATGCATGCGTGAGCATGTTCCAAGTCAATTCAAATGAAGCATTCAGAGGAGGATACCACAATGACATACCAAGCTATGAATAGAACAATGCCAGCAAACATTCATATGACATGTTGCAAATTATTAGCAAGTTGGATATAATCATAAGAGAGTAAGAACTACTAAGCATCCAATAAATAACATACACGTTACATGAACAGACTAAGCATACCCATAATGATGAGTATATGTACAAAAATGAAAACAAATAGAGTTCATTACCAGCCTCTTACCACACCTCGAGTTGTCATCAATCATCATTATTGCCTTTCACTTGTGTGGCTTGAATAATAAGATAAACCAAACTCCAAAGGAGTCACTGAGGACCGCTGAACCCTACAACGAACTTCACAAAACCAGATAAGAACAACAAATATTTTTGGGTTTTCGATTTTTTAAAGCAAGCACTGAAGGCAAGAGCAAACAAAGCAAAATATTTTTGGATTTTTCTTATAGCAAACCAAAGCTAAAAGACAAAGGAACAAACAAAGGGAAACAACGAAAATATTTTTGGTCTTTTTGTTTTTTGGAAATCAGAAACAAAAACTAAAAAGAAAGCGGAACATGGATATACAAAGTACCGATAGAACATGATATGTAGATGAGTGTGGTGTCGCTATACCTCCCCCAAGCTTAGGTTTTTCGCCTAAGTGGAGATCAATCCTAGCCTGGCCAAGGAGTGCCTCCGTAATGTGACAAGAGGCGCCTTCATCCTGGTACGTGCTCGAGGAAGCCCCTGTGTAGTGCGCAGAGTAGTCATAAGAGGGTGCGTCCCCCTGGTAGTGCCCATGGAAACCAAGCACGCGGAGCTGATCGTCCATATCCTCCTTGGAGCATGACCAAGGCCTCTTGCAAATACTGAACAAAGTAGATTGTGAAAAAGGAATTTCCCTCTCATCCTCGTCAGTAAATGTCATCCTGTAAACTAAACTCTCAATGCTAAAGCTAGCAGTAACAAAGTGATGTGCTTTCATGGAAGCTAGATCAAGCCTCTATGGGGCTAGTACTGTATCATTCGGATCAACAGAAAGGTCCAAGGCAGCAACTACACATGCAGCAATAATACCCCCATAGATGGGTCCTCTAGTAGCTAGGCGGCGAGCAATGAGAGAACCAAGATTATACCTGGTTTCATTGTTAAGTGCAGCAGCTAGAAAAGCCAAATGATAGTTGGAAATATTGCTAGTGTTCTCCCTACCAAGAATGCTAGTGGCAAGATAATAAGCAAAATATCTAAGAGGTTGGAGTTGAATATTTCTTATCTTCCCGCGCTGGGTTGTGCCGTCATTATCATTTGTGTAGAGGTCCCAACCTTTATAAGGTAGAGATCCCTGTGTTCACAATGCTAGTCCCTGGATCAATAGCTAGCATCCACAGTTTTAGATGTAATATCAAGAAACAAGGGTCATAATACAACTTTATAACCAGGAATAAAATAATTCATTACATATTACATAGCTCATTTGGCTATCTCATTACAATGCAGCAAAAATAACTATATAGCATGGAGTCCTTCATCTTCAAAGTGCCACAGGCAATCATGTTGGTTGTAGACTTGTAATCCTATTCAACACACTTCACTAACATCAAACAAACCTGCAACATAATAAGTTACGACCACAAGGGTCAATACATTTGAATTGTATTGGCAAGTGATACTATGGTAGATTAGTGGTATCTATCATCTATATGCATTTGGATAAGTGGAGCTTAGGCTTGCTTTGCTCAAAATAGATTTTCCTTATCATTTGAAAACACTAAGTTTTTATTTGTCGAAATCATAGCTCCACTTGCACATGCAAGTATGAATTGGCCAAAGAGAATTTCAGAATTTGTATTCACTATGGGCGAAAAGCCCAACATGCAAATACCTCAAATTCCAACGCTGCCTCTTGTGTCACTCTGGGAAACGTAATGTTTTGGGGGAACTGGCTCAACCCTCTATGGGATGGCCTATCACATATATATATAATGGTGTACAATGGTACAATACAAGTCCTATACCAATACAGTATAGATTAAAAAGTTGGGCTACTATAAAAAGTCTAACACCCTCCCTCAATCTCAACTCACTCCTGAAGCGTCTAGAAGGTTGAGATTGCGATGACAGACCTCTAACATGGGTGAAGGTAGAGGCTTGGTAAAGATGTCTGCAAGTTGATATTTTGAAGAGATAAACCTGATTTGTAGTAGATTTTGTGCAACACGTTTCCTCACAAAATGATAGTCAATCTCAATGTGTTTGGTCCGTGCATGGAACACCAGGTTTGATGATAGAAACATAGCATCGATGTTGTCGCACCAAAGAACCAGAGGATGTGGCTGGGAAACTCCCAGTTCTCGAAGTAGGGACTCAATCAATATAATCTCGGGCAGTCGCATTGGCAACCGCCTTATACTCGACTTCTGTGCTGTTGCGGGAAAAAGTGGCTTGCTTGCGTGCACTCCAGGCGATCAAATTAGGACCCAAGAACACAACATTTCCCCACATAGATCGCATGTCGTATGGACACCCAGCCCAATCAGCATGTGAGAATGCAGAAAGAACTCCGGAGGGACTGGGCACAGGTGGAGACCATAGGAGTCAGTGAGACACACATAACGTAGGATGCGTTTCACAGCAGACCATTGCACATTAGTAGGTGCATGAAGATACTAGCACACCCTATTAACCGCAAAGGAGAGATCAGAACGTGTGATCGTCAGATACTTGTGGCATCCCGCAAAACCACTACTAGAAAATAGCGTTGTTTTTGTGCATTGCATCATCATGACCGCATGCTCATGTCATCATGCCACATTGCATTTGAGCATCGTCATCATCTTGCATTTGCTTGCATAAAACTAATTGCGGAAAAACCTGTTTGTGTTTTCTAAACGCCCCGTCTTTATTCAAACGCAAACCCCGGGTCACCGGATTATTTTTGTTTTGTTTGCTATCGGTTTGCAAAAGTCTGTTTGAAACAAATAAAATATTTAATTATTTTTGTGGGGGCAGTCGAACGGGCCGAATCGACCCAGACGACCACCCCCAGTATTAAAACGGTCCACCTAATCAGCCCCCTCTAAATCCTAGTCCCACCAAATCCATTCCTACCCACCTCTCACAGCTCGCCACCTCACCCTCTCCCCCAAACCATACCCACCCCGCCACATCATCAATCCACCAGCCCACCCTCTCTCCTTCTCTCACCCTAGCCCATCCTACCCACTCTCCTTACCCTCTCCCTTACCCATGGGCCCTCACCCGCAGCCCCACCTCCCTGGACCCACTCCCTTTTTCCTTCCCACCTCCCTGCCACTGGACCCACTGGCCCCACACACACCACCCCACCCCAAAGACTCACACACATGTACCGCACCCGCCACTCTCCCCACCCCCTGCCACCGGGCCCCACGCCCCCGACCCCACCCTGGCCCCGCAGACCCCCCGGCCCACCTGCCCCGTTCCCCCACGTGTCTCCCTCCTCCACCTCCCACCTCTCTCACCTCCACCCGCCTGTCTCCTCCCTCCTCGCCGGAGCTCCCCGGCCCTCCTCCCCGGCGCCCGCCACCGTGGCGACCTCCCCGTGTCGCGCTCCCTCCCCCGCTCCCTCTTCCTCCCCGCGTCCTCCTCCCGCAACCGCCCACACCGCCTCGCTCTTCCCCGCGCCGGCGCGCCCGGCCGCGCCCCGTCCATCTCTGTGCCGCCCCACCCGCTCGGTTCTCCGCCGCCGCCACCTACCGCGCTCGCCCCACCTCCTTCCCCTTCCCCCTCTGGCCCTCCTAGCCGCTAGCCTCACCCCGCCTCCAACCTCGGCTAGCGAGCGCCCCTCCCTTCGCCCTGCGGCCGCCTCTGCTGCCGTCCTCACGAGCCGCCCATCGCCTGCCTCCCCGCCGTTCCTCTCGCCCCGCTGGTCCCGCCACGGCCGCCCGCTTCGCTGAAGGCCGCGTCAAGCCTTGCGTGAGCTCGCTCCCCGAGCCCCCGCCTCCCCTTTCCGCGCGCAGCAGCCGGCCCGCCTGGACCCACCTTCCCCGCGGGACCCACCCCGTCGCCCCGTGCCGGCCTCTTCTGGTCAGCACCGGGAGTCCCAACTCTGGACCTTCTTCCTCTTTGGCAGGATGTGCATCTGCCGCAGATCAGTTAGTCCAAGGTGCTCGTATCCGTATGATCGCCTTCTCGGAGCACCAATTACTCGGCTGCGGAACCCGAAGACCCATCAGGAACACCCAAGATCGCCTTCCCCGACCCAAAGGCGTCGAGATCCCGAGCCTCCGAAGACCGATCCGACAACGAACCGCCGGTACCTCAAGATCTTCCTCGCGGCGTCCGAAGACCGAACCCTCGACACGCCAAGTTCGCCTCACGGGCGCCATGACCTCCTTCAAGGATCCGATGGCCGAGACCCTGAAGACCGATCTAGAGCGCCAAGGCCTTCGCATGGAGTCGGCAAGATCTTCCGAAAACACCAAGATCAATCGCAAGGCCCCGACAAGATCGACACCGACCGGCACCCGATGCGCCCGACACGAACCAAGTACTCTTTCCGGACGCCGAGTCCGCCGAGAACCCGGATGCGACAAGATCTGCCCGTTGTTCGAGAGTGTTCCTAAGACCGCCTGTCGGACCACGAACCCGAGACCAACCTCAACCGAACCCCAAGATCTGCCGAACCCTAATGTGTGACCCCTTTTCTCGAGCCCTATTTTATAAATGTAATAACAAATTGATGCTTATTAAATTGTCATACTCGCATGCATAATTGTGTGGTTTGGGGGCCTTATGCCGATTCACCCTATAATTAAATATGGGGCCCATATGCGGGCAAATCTAGCCTTATATTGGCCTCATTTAAATTTGTGTAGCAAACCGGTGATATCTTTTGCCATGTTAATCCAACATTTAATGCGGGGTATCTAAACAACTTGAACCACCTGAATAATGTCGGGACCCCGGTTCCGCTTAATATGACCTAATTGCATTGCACCTTCACCATGCCATGCATCATACCTGCATCATGCCCGATCTTCTGCCGTTGTATTAAATATTGCATCCGGTGTTTATTCTAGTGTTTTGCTTCTTCGCGGATAAGGCCATTGAGTTGATGTGAGCTTCGCGCCCCGATCTTCGGTTGAACCTTCGACAATGTTTCAGGCGAGCATCTCCCCCCCCTTTCTACCTATCTTACTTTTATAGTATTTATTCCCTCCTGTTTATCTATTGCTATCTGTGTTGCGATGCTCTAGTTTTCGTACCCGTGATATCCCTTGCAGCCGTATATTGCCTTGGACACATCCTATTACCTGTTGTTTGGTAGATAGTTGGACTTGCGCGTCGTAGTCGCTTGCTCAAGTGCTGTTGCGTGTCGTCCATTGCCGACGCTTGTTGGTGTATTGCCGCATGTTGATGTTGGAGATGATCATGGCTTTACTTTTCGTTCACTTTAATTACTGTATAACAACTAAAATTGAAGTAAGTAAGCAGAGGCATCGGTGGGTGATAGACAATGTTGGTTTCCGACCGCCCACTTGTGTCCCGTAGGACCCCGAGTTCTTGACACCTGTTCCGAGATCGAGCGCGCTAACCACAGGTGGGGAGATATGGGCCCCCCATGGATTATTACCTGATTTCAAAGTATTGTACTGGGGGCCACAAACTAGTTTGAGGTTTTATTTACTATCATGTACTTATGCCATGCTTTACTGCTTTATTTACGATTGCGAGGAGCACTGCATCGCTTAGGAAGCGGAGTGTTTTCGTGGTATCGGCAGTCCTAGTTTTGGGATTTGTCGTTTACGTACCATCGACGCAAACCCCGAGTCCGTCTCGAGACCGCCGACTTCGTTGCGGGTAGACTTAGTGGGTGGCCCCGTGCTTGCTTTGGGTCCGGAACGTCATGACTTAGGCCCCGACATACCGATGGGTGTATGTTAACTGATCTGGCAACAAGGGTCGAAGTGTGGATACTTTGGTGCACCCCTGCAGGGTTAAATCTTTTCGAGAAGCCGTGTCCGCGGTTATGGACGACTTGGAGCACAGTGCTTGATCATAGACAACTATAACTAAAGTTTACTGTTATAAATTGACTTGTATCCGATATGACTAGTAATCAGCTTCACTATAACAGAATGGCTACATAAAAGTACCAACAACTGCTGGGTTTTGGGGTTATCTCATGCTAATGGTATCTGACTAGTAAGTGTTGCAACTATCACGGAATGGTTAACTAAAAGTGCCACTGCTTACTTTATCAGGATGATTATCTAAACCTGACTAGTAATTGCTGCAACGATAACTGAATAAATAAAACTGCCAACTGTGTGAGTTCCTCGGTTGACTTCCTCGTTTGGTCTCGAGGGGGAAATGCCAGGATGGGTATGTTTGGTGTTAGCTTCAGGTTGGATCCGGATAGGTCATTCTTATCCCTCTCTGATAACCGCCAGTTGTATCGAGTCTCTATAGGTTGTTCAGTGCATGCTGCCGCTGCCGCTCATCCACCATACCTATGTAGGCGAGGACCGCAATTCTAGCCTCGCCGTGCACGGCCTCAAGATCTTGACGCCCTCTTTTTCCTTTGCCCTTTGTCGGCACCCTTTTGTTTAAGCAGGTTTGAGATCGACGTCGTTAGCGTGGTTACCCTTCCGCTTGGCTCGGGGTTATGGACGCCATTGGTTATTCTTCGTGGCTCTTAGCCCCATTTGCATCTTGTCCGTAGAGACTGACGTATCTTTCAAGGTGATTTGGATCTGCATCAGATATTCGTATTCTTGACTCATGGAGTGTTGTATATATATATCTGCTCAGTGGGTCCCATCGAGGACTGTTGTGTAATGTTATTACGCTTTCCACCGACGAAAGTGCTGGTGGGCACCTTTGAATCGCTTCTATGCGGGTTTGGCGGAATCGCTAAAACTTGCATAGGTCCGATTCTCGAGGTGTTACAGAGTGGTATCGAGCTCAGCGATACCCCACAAGTCCAGCCTGTAGGATAACCTAGCTAACGGCCGAAGTAGAGTGTCAAAACTATTTTTGAAAAATCGGTTGGATAGTTCTGATTAGGTCTGATTTTTACTTCTTACCCCTCTGCTATTCTCCTCTTATCTCGATGTGTTTTGAATCTGCTCTCTTATCTTTTCTTCGAGTCCAGGAATTCTCGTGGTGGGGTTTTCCGTCGTACCTTCAGGGTTTCGCTTCCTCCTTTGGTAACGATGTGGCTACATCTGGTCTTCATGCCATCCGAGGAATCCTTTATCTATGGTACCATTCTTTGATCCTTGTTTGTGCCTTCTGGTGTTTTCCGACGCGACGACATCATCTGCGCCAGACCCGATGCAGAGTCTGCATCACTCCTTTGTTCCGAACCTCGATTGTCGAGATCTTCAGTCTGATTCCAAGAATGGTTGCACGCTTTTCCACTGATTGTGCGGAGTAATAGTTTGGGTGCGTGATGGATTGGCCCCCATGCCGACTACCCCTTCTATTCGCTTTTGTACATTGAAGTGGATGAGAATGCATCGGTTCCCTCTTTCCATCGAAGCTCGAGGTGGCTTTATTTGTTGATACCTCTACCTTCGACCTTTTGTTCCCGGAGTGTTCTCCCGACGATCACGGACAACGACCTCTTGTTAGTGGTGTCGCGAGGATCTACACAAAGCGAGAAGACGCAGATCGCCGACTTTCCTTCCGGTACCATGAGGCGGATCTCGAGGGCGAGATCCATTGTTAGTGGTGTCGAATTGTGGCATCCCGCAAAACCACTACTAGAAAATCGCGTTGTTTTTGTGCATTGCATCATCATGACCGCATGCTCATGTCATCATGCCACATTGCATTTGAGCATCGTCATCATCTTGCATTTGCTTGCATAAAACTAATTGCGGAAAAACCTCTTTGTGTTTTCTAAACGCCTCGTCTTTATTCAAACGCAAACCCCGGGTCACCGGATTATTTTTGTTTTGTTTGCTATCGGTTTGCAAAAGTCTGTTTGAAACAAATAAAATATTTAATTATTTTTGTGGGAAATGAACGGGCCGAATCGACCTGCACGACCACCCCAGATAAAACGGTCCACCTAATCAGCCCCCTCTAAATCCTAGTCCCACCAAATCCATTCCTACCCACCTCTCACAGCTCGCCACCTCACCCTCTCCCCCAAACCATACCCACCCCGCCACATCATCAATCCACCAGCCCACCCTCTCTCCTTCTCTCACCCTAGCCCATCCTACGCACTCTCCTTACCCTCTCCCTTACCCCTGGGCCCTCACCCGCAGCCCCACCTCCCTGGACCCACTCCCTTTTTCCTTCCCACCTCCCTGCCAGCCGGACCCACCCCTGGGCCCCGTCGGCCACACACCACCCCACCCCAGCACTCACACGCACACATGTACCGCACCCGCCACTCTCCCACCTCTGCCACCGGCCCCACGCCTGACCCCACCTGCCCTGCACCGCCCACCCGCCTGCTCCCCATGAGTTCTTCCTCCCCACCGCGTCTCCCTCCTCTGCCTCCCACCTCTCTCACCTCCGACCGCCTGTCTCCTCCCTCCTCGCCGGAGCTCCCCGTCGCGCCTCCTCTCCTCGGCCTCCACCGCCTGGCGACCTCCCTGTCGCGCCCTCCCCTCCTCTTCCTCCTCCGCGTCCTCCTCCCGCAACCGCCCCACACCGCCTTTCTCACAGGCCAAGCCGCGCCTGCCCATCTCTGGCCGCCCCACCCGCTCGGTTCTCCGCCGCCGCCACCAAGGCTCGCCACCTCCTTCCCCTCTGGCCCTCCTCGCCGCTAGCCTCACCCCGCCTCCAACCTCGGCTAGCGAGCCCCCCCCCCTTCGCCCTGAGGCCGCCTCTGCTGCCGTCCTCACGCGTCGCCCCGCTCCATCGCCCGACCCGCCCCGCTGCTTTCCTCCCCGCCGCCTTCTCCGCCCCCGCTCGGTCCCGCCATCACCGCCGCCGCTTCTCGCTGACGGCCTGCGCCCACGAGCTCGCTCCCCGAGCCTCGCCTCCCTTTCACAGCAGCCCGGCCCGCCTGGACCCACCTTCCCCGCGGGACCCACCCCGTCGCCCCGTGTCGGCCTCTTCTGGTCAGCACCGGGAGTCCCAACTCTGGTCCTTCTTCCTCTTTGGCAGGATGTGCATCTGCCGCAGATCAGTTAGTCCAAGGTGCTCGTATCCGTATGATCGCCTTCTCGGAGCACCAAGTACTCGGCTGCGGAACCCGAAGACCCATCAGGAACACCCAAGATCGCCTTCCCCGACCCAAAGGCGTCGAGATCCCGAGCCTCCGAAGACCGATCCGACAACGAACCGCCGGTACCTCAAGATCTTCCTCGCGGCGTCTGAAGACCGAACCCTCGACACGCCAAGTTCGCCTCACGGGCGCCATGACCTCCTTCAAGGATCCGATGGCCGAGACCCTGAAGACCGATCTAGAGCGCCAAGGCCTTCGCATGGAGTCGGCAAGATCTTCCGGAAACACCAAGATCAACTGCGCGGCCCCGACAAGATCGACACCGACCCGGAAGCACCCGATGCGCCCCCGACACCGAACCAAGTACTCCTTTCCGGACGCCGAGTCCGCCGAGAACCCGGATGCGACAAGATCTGCCCCGTTGTTCAAGAGTGTTCCTGCCAAGACCGCTTCCGTCGGACCCTGAACCCTGAGACCGAACCCCGAACCCCGGAACCCCAAGATCTGCCGAACCCTAATGTGTGACCCCTTTTCTCGAGCCCTATTTTATAAATGTAATAACAAATAGATGCATATTAAATTGTCATACTCGCATGCATAATTGTGTGGTTTGGGGGCCTTATGCCGATTCACCCTATAATTAAATATGGGGCCCATATGCGGGCAAATATAGCCTTATATTGGCCTCATTTAAATTTGTGTAGCAAACCGGTGCTATCTTTTGCCATGTTAATCCAACATTTAATGCGGGGTATCTAAACAACTTGAACCACCTGAATAATGTCGGGACCCCGGTTCCGCTTAATATGACCTAATTGCATTGCACCTTCACCATGCCATGCATCATACCTGCATCATGCCCGATCTTCTGCCGTTGTATTAAATATTGCATCCGGTGTTTATTCTAGTGTTTTGCTTCTTCGCGGATAAGGCCGTTGAGTTGATGTGAGCTTCGCGCCCCGATCTTCGGTTGAACCTTCGACAATGTTTCAGGCGAGCATCTCCCCCCTTTCTACCTATCTTACTTTTATAGTATTTATTCCCTCATGTTGATCTATTGCTATCTGTGTTGCGATGCTCTAGTTTTCGTACCCGTGATATCCCTTGCAGCCGTATATTGCCTTGGACACATCCTATTACCTGTTGTTTGGTAGATAGTTGGACTTGCGCGTCGTAGTCGCTTGCTCAAGTGTTGTTGCGTGTCGTCCAGTGCCACAGTTGTTGGTGTATTGCCGCATGTTGATGTTGGAGATGATCATGGCTTTACTTTTCGTTCACTTTAATTACTGTATAACAACTAAAATTGAAGTAAGTAAGCAGAGGCATCGGTGGGTGATAGACAATGTTGGTTTCCGACCGCACACTTGTGTCCCGTAGGACCCCGAGTTCTTGACACCTGTTCCGAGATCGAGCGCGCTAACCACAGGTGGGGAGATATGGGCCCCCCATGGATTATTACCTGATTTCAAAGTATTGTACTGGGGCCACAAACTAGTTTGAGGTTTTATTTACTATCCTGTACTTATGCCATGATTTACTGCTTTATTTACGATTGTCCGAGGAGCACACTGTACTGTTCAGGAAGCGGAGTGTTTTCGCGGTATCGACTGTCCCAGTTTTGGGATTTGTCGTTCATACCATCGACGCAAACCCCGAGTCCGTCTCGAGACCGGCCGACTTCGGCTATGGTAGACTTAGTGGGGTGGCCCCGTGCTTGCTTTTGGGTGCAGGGGAACGTCATGACTTAGGCCCGCCGACATACCGATGGGTGTATGTTAACCGATCCGCAAAAGGGTCAAGTGCTTGTGGATACTTTGCACCGCAGGGTTAAATCTTTTCGAGAAGCCGTGTCCGCGGTTATGGACGACTTGGAGCACAGTGCTTGATCATAGACAACTATAACTAAAGTTTACTGTTATAAATTGACTTGTATCCGATATGACTAGTAATCAGCTTCACTATAACGTAATGGCTACATAAAAGTACCAACAACTGCTGGGTTTTGGGGTTATCTCATGCTAATGGTATCTGACTAGTAAGTGTTTCAACTATCACGGAATGGTTAACTAAATGTGCCCACTGCTTACTTTATCAGGATGATTATCTAAACCTGACTAGTAATTGCTGCAACGATAACTGAATAAATAAAACTGCCAACTGTGTGAGTTCCTCGGTTGACTTCCTCGTTTGGTCTCGAGGGGGAAATGCCAGGATGGGTATGTTTGGTGTTAGCTTCAGGTTGGATCCGGATAGGTCATTCTTATCCCTCTCTGATAACCGCTAGTTGTATCGAGTCTCTATAGGTTGTTCAGTGCATGCTGCCGCTTGATCCACCATACCTATGTAGGCGAGGACCGCCAATTCTAGCCTCGCCGTGTCGGCCTCGATCGACGCTCCTCTTTTCCTTTGCCCTTTGTCGGCACCCCTTTTGTTTAAGCAGGTTTGAGATCGACGTCGTTAGCGTGGTTACCCTTCCGGCTTGGCCCGGCAGGTTATGGACGCCATTGGTTATTCTTCGTGGCTCTTAGCCCCATTTGCATCTTGTCCGTAGACGAACGCTGTATCTTTTCAAGGTGATTTGGATCTGCATCAGATATCTCGTATTCTTGACTCATGGAGTCGTGTTGTATATATATCTGTTCTGTGGGTCCCATCGAGGACTGTTGTGTAATGTTATTACTTCGTTTTCCACCCGCACGAAAGTTCCTGGTGGGCACCTTTGAATCGTTTCTATGCGGGTTTGGCGGGAATCGCTAAAACTTGCATAGGTCCGATTCTGAGGGTGTTACAATACTGTAGGCCACCAACAATACTCTGATGCTCAGTCGCATCCTCAGGAGACAGAAGAGCACCATCAGCAGCGGAAAGCTTGTCGGTGGAGGACATGGGCGTAGGAGATGTCTTGCACTTGAGCATACTGGCACGAATCAAGAGATCAATAGAGTACTTCTTCTGGGTGAGAGCTAAGCTGCCACGAGACTGATGAGTGACCTCAATACCTAGGAAGAAGTGGAGTTGTCCCAAATCCTTAACTGAAAAGTCTCTGCCAAGCACAGTCACAAGAGCATCGGTAGCTGTCGGAGAAGAGCTGACCAGGATAATGCCTTCCACAAGCAAGTACATGGTCACACTTGGACGCTGAAATAAGAACAGTGAAGTGTCAGCCATCGAAGGAACGAAGCCATGAGCATGTAGAGTTGAAGCCAGGCGAGCGTGCCAGGAACGAGGCACCCGCTTTAGTCCATAGAGATCCTTCGCCAGATGACATAGATGGTGAGGCTGAGTGTGATCAACAAATCCAGGTGGATGCCGCATGTAAACCTCTTCTTCAAGCAATCCATGAAGAAAAGCATTCTGCACATCAAGCTGGCGGAGATACCATCTGCGAGAAACTGCTAGAGATAGGAGAAGCCGAATAGTGGTAGGCTTGACAACTGGGCTGAATGTACCCTCATAATCCAGTCCATGGAGTTGTGTAAAGGCATTAGCCACAAGACGCGCTTTGTAGCGTTCAAAAGAACCATCAGCATGTTTCTTCACCTTGAAAACCCACTTTGAATCAATGATGTTGACGTGAGGCGGAGGGGTAACAAGTGTCCAGGTCTCGTTCTGCATAAGAGCATGATGATCTTTTTCCATAGCAGCCCTCCAGTGTGGGGTACTCATAGCGGCTTGATAACTGTGTGGTTCAGCGGTTAGATCTTCCACAATCTGAGCGAGGCACGCAGCCAAGTATGTGAATGTGTTGTCGGTGTGCTCCTTGGGACGAGTGATGCCATTCTGTATGCATGTGTGCAAACACCACGAAGAAGCGAGCACAGGGACAGGCGGAACTTCCGGAGTAGGCAAGGCCGTCCTAGAGGACTCCAGCGACGATGGGACGGGCGATGAAGGGTCGGTCGATGGGGCCTAGGCATTGTGTGCGGCGCTGAGTTGTGTGTTGCCGACCCAGGCAAGGTGGGCGAAGGGAGGCTTGCGCGGGCGACATGGGCGACGACGGAGGCGAGTCCGGGCGAGGAGGTGGCGACGTGGGACGCTCGGGGGATGCCATCTCTGACATCGGCCCAGGAGTAGGGGCAGGCGTGGCAGGGTCAAAGGCAGGAAGCGGTGCATGCGCATGCACCAGCCGATCGACGTGCTCCAGAGGCGACGTTGGTGGTGCATCGGGTAGGAGTTCCAAGCGAGCACCACGTCCAATTCCTGCACCATGATTAGGTAACAACACAGAATCTTCAAATTGGCTAGGAATAATAGGAGAATGTATAGATGGGGCTGTGATAGGTAGCTATGGCATGGAAGAAAAGGGGAAGACGTTCTCATCAAAGACAACATCACGAGATATATAGACACGATTTGTTGGCACATGGAGGCACTTGTAGCCTTTATGGAGAGAACTATACCCTAACAACACACATTTTTTGGGACCGAAACTCAAGTTTTCGATTATTATATGGACAAAGATGGGGCCAACAGGCACACCCGAATACCTTGAAAAAGGTACAGTCAGAAGTTTCATGCAAGAGAAGCTCAATAGGAGTTTTCATATTAAGAACATGTGTAGGTAATTTTTTAATAAGAAAACATGTGGTGGCAAAGACATCACTCCAAAAGCGAAAGGGTACAGAAGCATGAGCAAGAAGTATGAGGCCGGTCTAACTACATGGTGATGTTTGCGCTCAACGGCGCGATTTTGTTGATGTGTATGTGGGCATGATAAACAATGAGAGATCCCAAGCTTATTAAAGAAAGTGTTGAGGTTGCGATATTCGCCCCCCCCCCCCCCAATCTGACTGAACATGAATAACTTTATGCTTGAGTAGACGTTTAACATGCAATTGAAACTGAATGAATATATCAAACACATCAGACTTTTGCTTAATAAGATAAAGCCATGTAAATCGACTATAGGCATCAATAAAGCTCACATAGTAGTTGTGACCACTAACAAATGTTTGTGCTGGACCCCACATCAGAAAAACAAGTTCAAGAGGACTCTTGACTTCTCTAGTAGATGAATGATGTGGCTCAGATCATTGTAGATCTTCGTTGGGAAACCCCAAGAGGAAGGTATGACGAGTACAACAGCAAGTTTCCCCCTCAGTAAGAAACCAAGGTTATCGAACCAGTAGGACGAAGGAAATGACTCAAAGGTGTTGCTAGCAACTGGAAACCTACACAACGCAAACTCAAGACTTTGCCCCAACTAACAGTGAGGTTGTCAATCTCACCAGTTTGCTGAAAACAAAGGATTAACTGTGATGGGATATGCCGAGTGGGGTATACCCAGCAGGACGTTTCCTACTGGCCCAGGTTGCCAGCGAGTGGGCCTGCAGGACGGCGACTGGATCAAGACCCAACAAGGAGCCAGGCGACTGGAAGCTGAACGCCCAGAACCGTAGCTAGGCCTAGTCGGGTTAGGTCAAACACCCTCTGAATCCTTAACTAATTTGGTTGTAGATATGTAAACCCTAGAGAGGTGAGTCTATATAAACCTCCCTAGGGTACGCATAGAGGACATGTTCCATCATACACCCCCTGCGACTCGCCGCCTAGTCGTCGAGCTTGCCCTTGTACTCTCTCATCAATACAATCTAGCAGGAGTAGGTCTTTACTCTCCAGGGGCTGAACCAGGGTAAAACCCTGTGTCTCTGCCCTCATCTCGCACCGTAGATGGCTGGCCGCCCTTGCCCCTTGTTCTACTACTCGCTGTCGATCGCAGCATATGTCGTGGCCATTCCCACGACAGTGGCGCCCACCGTGGGGCCTGGCCGGTCTGGTCGGTGTTCTGCAGCGAGATCCAATCTGCCAATCAACAAGACGATCACCACCGGCCGCATGATCACGATCGGCGAGATCCTTCAGATCTTGCCGAGCAGCTACGTCCCGGCGGCATGCCCCGTCACGCACAGCGTGATCATGCCGGTCGGCACGATCAGCCTCTTCGTCGGCTTCACCGATGTCATTGTCTCGGAGGACTCGGCTCGCATCCACGAGTCTCCACCGCGTGATCGGCTCTCTGAGAGTCAGGTCCGCACCATCCACCGCCTCGCCTCCGAGTACGACTCGGCCAACAACAACGTGGCCGAGACCAGAATGGTCGCGGACGACGCGACCCTCAACGACGACGCCGACTCGGTGACCCTGGCGTTAGTCGCTGGATCCATCATCGCCGCGTCACCCGCGGGCTCCATCACCCAGGTCTCCAACGTGGGGGACTTCGAGGATCCTTCCATCCTCAGGATCTTCGACTCCGAATCTGGGTCAGAAAACTCCGGCGACTTCCACGCCAGATTCGGTCGCTACATCGCGACCTACATGGCGAGTGGCACGGACGCCCCGCCAGACCCCTTCTCCATGCCGATCCCGCCGACTGCGACGACGATGAAGGTCAAAGAACTCTGCCTGCGACTAGAGGAGGCGGTCCGCAAGGAACAAGCCGAGCGCAAAAAATTTCGCCTCGAGCAGGTAATGGCGCAGGAGCTCTCGCACTACCACCAACTCCGCATCAGGTCGCGCCTGAACCCCACCATTCAGGGCCGCGCCCTGAACTTCGACGACGAGAGCGACCCGGCCCGCGTGTCCAATCGCGTGATCTGCGAGAACGCACCGCCAGGAGGAAGCACTCGACCACCACCAGGCGCATCAGCGAACGGCGCTCCCCCACCAACGTCCGGTCGCACGCCCCCTCCAAACCAACCGAGGATCATGATCTCCCTGCAAGAGCGGGACGCGAATGGCCTCCTGCTATTCTCCACTCCCATGGACAGTGTCATCACGTGTCAAGCCGCGGTCGACAACATCAATGGGACTGGGGAAGGCGCCCTGCAGATCCAGTATGCCAGGGCCTTACTCGCCAAGGTCATCGAGCAACAAGCTGCGGGAGCAGATTCGCGGGGACGCGTCTACTCCCGCCCGTCAGGTAATGCCATCATCGCTGCTAAAGCCAACCACGTGGAAGAGCTCGCCAAGTACACGAGCAGGGTCAACAACGACGACCCCATAATACTCAAGAAGCCCAACTCGGAGGGCGGCGGCTCAACGGCCTTCGAGGCAACCACGCACACGCGCTCCATCGAGCTGGTCCCAGGCGACTCCAGCCAGACGGTGACGATCGGAACGGGCATTAGCCCAGCATAGGAAGGCGCGCTCATTGAGTTCCTTCGTGAGAATCGCGACATCTTCGCATGGAAGCCATCTGACATGCCTGGTGTCCCGAGGGAACTTGTTGAGCACAAACTCAACACCGACCCCAAAGCACGACCCATCAACCAGTCGCTGTGGCCCTTCAATGAAGAGCGCCGTCGAGCAGTCATCGAGGAGGTGCAGCGTCTACTCGCTGCAGGCTTCATACGGCCAATCAAGTACTCCAAGTGGCTGGCAAACCCAGTCCTAGTCGAGAAGAAAAATGGTATCTGGAGAATGTGTATCGATTACACAAACCTCAACAACGCCTGCCCAAAGGAGCAGTTCGTCCTCCCGCGGATCGATCAAATCATCGACTCGACCACGGGCTCGGAGTCGCTGTGTTTCCTTGACGCCTACTCTGGTTACAACCAGATCAAAATGGCAATCCCAGGACGAGGAGAATACGGCGATCATGCCATTCGGAGCATTCTGCTACACCGCCATGACCTTCGGCCTCAAGAACACCGGAGCGACCTACTAGAGGTGCATGCAGGAGTGCCTTGTGAGCCAAATTGGCCGCAACATCCACATCTACATTAACGACGTGGTGGTGAAATCCACTCGATAGGGCGATCTACTCGCCGACCTGGCCGAAACCTTCATGAATCTGTGGAGGTACAAGATCAAGATAAATCCAGGAAAGTGCACCTTCGGTGTACCTACTGGACAGCTGCTGGGGTACGTCGTCTCCAAATGAGGCATCGAGGCGAACTCCACCAAGATCAACAGGATCGCCCGGCTCGGCAAACCCGAGTGCCTACGCGACGTCCAGAAGCTGGTCGGGCGAGTCATAGCTCTCAGTGGCTTCATCCCCCGGCTGGGCGAGAAGGCAATGCCTCTCTACCGCCTAATGCGCAAGAATCCCACGTTCCAGTGGGACAAGGAGGCAGATGGCGCGCTCCACGCACTTAAGGAAGTGCTACTCGCGGACCCGCTGCTTGCCGCACCCGTCGACAAGGAGCCGATGCTTGTCTACGTCGCGGCTTCCGAGCGAGTCGTCAGCGCCATCATGGTCATCGAGCGACCAGAAGAGGTCAAGGAGCGACCGGTGCAGTGACCTGTCTACTACATCAGCGAGGTCCTCGCCGAGTCACGCAAGTGCTACCCGCAGTACCAAAAATTGGTATATGCGGTCTTCCGAGCCCAGCGGCGACTTCCGCACTACTTCCAGGAGCACCCAAACATGGTCGTCTCCTCCGTGCCATTGCAGGACATCATCCACAACCGCGAGGAAACCGGACGAGTCTCCAAGTGGGCCATGGAGATCGGAGTCCACAACATCAGGTACGAGCCGCGCAAGGCAATCAAGTCGCAAGCCCTGGCAGACTTCCTCGCCGACTGGGAGGAGGCGCAGCAGCCGGAGAAGTTGTCATACCTCCACTACTGGTTGCTACATTTCAACGGCTCCAAGAACACAGACGGCACAGGGGCAGGAATCGTCCTCACATCTCCAAAGGGAGACAAGCTACGCTACGTCCTTTACCTCGACTTCACCCCCTACACCAACAACATGTCCGAGTACGAGGCGCTCCTCCACGGCATGTGAGCAGCAAAGGAGATGAACATCAACTACATGTGCTGCTACGGCGACTCCGACCTCGTCGTCGGGCAAGTCACCGGCACATGCGATGCAGTCTCCCCCACCATGGTGGCTTACCGCCAAGCATTGGACCAGCTGGGAGGCCACTTTGCTGGCTACTTCGTCGAGTGGATTGACCAGCGCAAGAACGAAGAGGCCAATGCCCTCTCACGTATCGGGTCGGCTCAACTAGCCCCACCCATCAGTTTCTCCCTCGACACCATCACCAAGCCATCTTTCTCTCCCCCGACGGAGATCGACATCGGGATAGCATTGCAACCCGAGCCAGCCCTGGTCGCCATGATCGCGGAGCCAAGCGACTGGACCGCGCCATACGTCGTCTACCTGGAGGCAGGGACCCTACCCGCTGACGAGATAGAGGCCCGGATGATAGTACGCCGTTGCAAATCCTTCGTCATCATTAACGGCGATCTCCACAAGCGCAGTGTGACCGGCGTGTTCCAACGTTGTGTACAACCTGCGGAAGGTCGCAAGATCCTCCAAGACATCCATGCCAGCGACTGCGTCCACCACGCTGGCGCTCGGTCCCTGGTTGCCAAGGCCATGCGACACGGCTTCTATTGGCTCACCTCACACGTCGACACCAGCCGACATCGAGCCAACGCCGCTGCGCCAGCTCGGCCGACGAAGCACGCGACCTAGCTCACTCTCGCGCCACCATCTACTAGCAAGGACTTTGCCGCTACCACAGCCGCAAGTCCGAACTCACACCTTCCAGGAAGGCGACCTGTTCTTGCGACTGATCCGGGACAAGAAGGGCATGCACAAGCTCTCTCCCCCTTGGGAGGGACCATTCGCCATCGGGCGAGTCCTGGGCAACGATGCGTACTACATCATCGACGTCCGAGGCGACGAAAAACTCGATGTCAAGCGGCCATGGAATGTAAACCTCCTATGGAAGTTCTACTCCTAGAACTCCAATAATGTACCTCCTACCCGCTATGAAATAAAGAAGATCGATTTGCACAAATTGTGTCCACTCTCCATACCTTGTGCCATTCGCACTCGTAATAACAGTGCTACGCTATTCACGGAAGTCAACCCTTGGTCACGCGACCGGCACGGCCAAGTAGTACGGTACAAGGGCACCAAAAAATTTCGGGCCTTGTATCGTCCACGAAAAACGCCAAACCAAAGCCCCATCGGAGTCGCCTCGCTCGACTGGCTTTCCGAGCCAAGACGACCGCATTCGCTTCCAATAGTGACCCAGTCCTCCACATCCTTGGCGTAGTGACTCGAACGGCTAAGTACCACACTCGGGAACTGAAGACAGTCCAAACCCGAGCGACTAGGGAAAACGCCAAGTACGAGAGCGCGTCCTGGACTCGCCATGCGACTAATTCTACGGATCAGGTGGAGCGACGCGCTTAATATAACGCGCCTCGTCCTCACCTACCTTGGGCATGCGACTAGAACGGCCAAGTACCACGCTCGGGGACTTGGCCATCCGACCCCGTTCGTGCCCGGGAAAACGGCTAAGTACAGAGCACCCCTTGGGGTCGCCACGCGACTGGCTTTTCAAGCCACGGCAAGTCGACCTCAACTGACTAACAGTATAAAAAACATACACATAAAAACAAGGTAAACCCCACAAAAGGGCGGACGCGCTCGGGAACTCGGACAAATTTAACAACTCACAGTCAAATCAAGCGCTGACAAAATCATCCATGCATTCCTTATGGCAACAAAATTTATTTGCTTACAAGGGCAGGCATATTTTTCTTTACAACTAATGCCATTCGGCAATCTTTCCTACTCCGCAGGCTTCGATGACGATGCGCCACCACTTTCGCGGATGCGAATAAAAGGAACCCACGGGTTCGACGGATACATTGTCAAGGTGCCCGCCATCGCTGATCGGAACGGCTGCTCTACCTTCAAGTCGTGGCTCGCCGGCTCCTCGTCGTTCGGGGCCACGATCGCCTCCTGATACGGCAGGAAATATCCCATCGCCAACACCCGGTCAGAGTACACCGCGGCCCGATCGGTGAGCTTCAGCACGTCGGCGATCTCGACTACGCCTGTTGACAAAGGATACCCGCTGGTGACGTCGTCGAGGTCGAAATCGTCGGGGAAGTGCGCGAGCCCAAGACATAGCGCAGTCGCAGAACCACGTCGGAAGGCCGAGCGCGACATGAACTCCACAACCGCTAGATCCTTCTCTAGGTAGCGCCAGACCTCGACGAGGTCGCTCGGGATCACCTCCGTGGGCGAAATTTCTTGAAGGCACGCGCGGATGCAAGTCTCCAACAGACCGGCCATATCCACCAACGTAGTGACACACTGCCGCGCGTCGTACGACTGCGCTTCAGCCTCGTCTTCAAGAATCCTCCCTGCAAACCAGGAGAAGCTTAAAATCAGAAACGTGCAAACGAGTAAAGACGACCTGCGTGCTCGAGGACTCGCAAGACCAACTACACAAAAATCAGAGAAGCTCACCGATCAAAGGGCGAGAGCGTCACATGATGAAATCTAGCAGATCAGAGAGGTCATCCTGCAGCTCGGTGACGAGCGCATCCGACACCTTCCTCTCCTCATCAGCATCAGCAACGGCTATCTTGGCCCTCTCATCCGCCGAGGTCGCCTCCGCCTTCGCCTCCTTGAGCTCCCACTCCAGGTCGGCGACTCGCTTCTCCGCGGTGCTCAAGGACGACTGGGCAGCCGTCAGGTCACTCGTAGGGACCATACCCTCACGAGCCTTCTCCATCGCGGTCGCATGACCAACAAAACCGTGAGTACAAAGTTAGCAAATGACACTTTCGACAACAAGCACAACAAACACTTACCAGTAGTCACCCGAAGTTGCTCGTTCATCCCTTGGACATCGTGGAGCTCCTTCTCCAGACGCTCCCTGGCAGCCAGTCGCTCCGCCGACTCGCGCTGCAGCCCTGCACAACCATGATAACATCAGTGAATAAATTCCTAAGTGCCTAGCCACTGAAATTCAGCGACTATCCACTCGGGTTCTGGACATCAAAGAAATTCCTAAGTACCTAGCCGCTGAAATTCAGTGACTAGCCACTCGGAGACTGGACAACAAAAACAGTAAGGATCCGATCGCTGAAATTCAGCGACCATATCCTCGGGGACTGGACATACCTAGATCGCTGCACCCAGCATATTGTGGAGCTCGACCGCTTCCACTGATGGGAGCACAATAAGTGTGCGCCCGCGACGCTGCTCGACCTCCGCCGACTGCGTCGAAGCACTCGCCATGGAGGACCTCGCCACAAAGCGAGGGAAGGTGGCCACTGCCGCCCCTACGGCACTCGTCGTTGGGCCCATTGCACCAACTGGTGCCGCGGGCTCCACCTGTTGCGACTCTGTGTCCACCATGGCTTTCATGGCCGCATCTGCTCCAGTCGGAGCTTCACTTCGGGCGACCACCGGCTCGTCCGAAATTGTGACGACCTCGTCGCTCTTTGCCTTCTTCGCGCCCTCAATGGGCGCCACGACCTCCTTTCTCTTCCTCTTCTTCGAGGGATCGATTTGCACCCCTGGGGCACCCAATGGGACCTTGGCCACCAAGGGGTGACCTATCTTCTTCACACCAGTCCTGCAACACAACGTCGTCAACAAGCTTGCCGGCCAAACGTGAATCAGTTACTCAAATAAATAATCTAAAGGATACTCACTTGGTGACTAGGATAAAGCGAAGGCCGGTGCGAATGCTCGCCGGCTTCTCTAACTCCGGCCCCAGCTTACGACTGAGGCCCGTCTCGAACACACTCTGAGCCCAATACATTGAAGGCTTCTTCAAGGATGAGGACGTGGCAGGAGATATGCGGCAATCGCCGCAGGCGCCCGCGGATGGGGTGGACCCGAGCCCAGTGACTATGGTGAAGGGCGGTGGCAGCGACGCCAACGGCACCTCACCCTCTACCACGGTTGTGTCGGCTGCCGCAGTCACCTGTGCCGGCGCGCTTGCCCCAGCCTCCTCGGTCACGCCGGTAGTTTCGGAGCTACTCGCGGACTGAAGCGGTGACACCGCCTTAGCCGGCTTATTCTTCTTCTGTGGTGAATTCTTCTTCGACAGCGTCGCCACGCACCGCGACATGTGCTCGGGGACCTCATCGTGAGCCTCGAGGCTCTTGCTGGCCTCGAGCTCACGTTGTCGCTGTCCACGGGTCTTACGGGCCGTGGGTGCGGCGACCTCCATGGCCTCGCCATCATCTTCATCGTCGTCGTCATCATCGTCTCCGATGTTGCCCTTGTCCGACGAGGACTCGCTCTCGTCCTCAATGGACTCGTTCGAGTTTTCGTCATTAGCGGGCGGAAGCCAACCTTCCACCACTTGGAACAACTGCAAAGATAAACGCGATTAGCAAAAACCGCGACTGTATATCTGCGACTGTGAAATGAACAAGGAAATGAGAACTTACTGTCGGAGCCTTACGCTTCACAGTGTATGGGGCAACCCCGTCCTTCACGTCCAGGTATTCCGCGTCGGTGATTTTCTTCAGGGCCAGGGTGTAGTCGTTAAGCTTACACTAGGCGGTGCAAGACTTCGTCGGGTCTTCCTTGCAGGTGTACTCGTACATCCAATGGGCGCGGTCGGCTAAAGGCACCAACCACCGCCCGAACCAGCAGTTGTAGAGGTTGATGGTTTGTTGGTCCTTCTTCTTCAAGTTGTGGATCGTCAGCAGCATTTCGTCGACCACCATCCGATGGTCGTGCAGGAGCTTGGCGACTTGAAGCCGACGCAGCTTGGGCCGGTCGGTGGAATACATCGGAAGCGCCACCTCGTCGTCTGGCGGCGACTTAGTCATGTAGAACCAATGTTTCTTCCACTCGTTCTCCGCCTTCTTCGGCGGCATCAGGTTGAAGAAGGAGGCCTTTGATTTCAGCTAGAAGGTGAGACCACCCGCGGGTAGCATCGGGTCTCCCGTCTCCTCGCGTCTGATCCTCCCGTGCAACAGATCTTGCCACAGGGGGAAGTACGGTCGGCAGCCTAGGTAGAACTCTCAAAATGCCACGAAGATGGCGAGTTGCTCAATGTTGTGCGGCCCTAGGTCTGACAGCTGGATGCCGTAATACGCACAAAAGCGGCGAAAGAAGATGGAGGTGGGGAATCCGAGCCCCCTCTCCAGGTGGCTGGTGAAGCAGATAAACTCTCCATCGCGCGGATCTGGCACCACCTCTCCGGCCGCGGGGATGCGCCATCTCCCAGCGCGGAGGATCCCTGCCTCCTCGAATGACTTCAAAAATACTTTTGTGCACTTGGATCTCCCCTATGGTTCCGTCAAAGGCGCCATCAATCGGAGGATCTAGGGTAGCGGAGTCACTCTGGGTCGCTCTGGTCGCTACAAAGGAGTGGAAGATTGGAAGACGCGCGGGATCGGAGGAAGTGAGGGGAATGATCGTACCTCACCCGTCACACTCCTTATATAGCGGTTGCTACCCGCCATTTTCAAGAGTTGTTATCGCGCGGTGATTACGCCGATATTACCGTTGGATTACCCAACGGCTAGTTTAACCAACACTGACGGTCCAACTTTGTCTACTCGACTCGCCAGCTTTGGTGACTCCACTACTCGCCGACCTGATAGCCCTAGCTGCGACTCCACTACTCGCTGACCTAATCACCATAGCAGTGATTCGACTACTCACCGACCCATTCGCCGTGCTGCCATTCGATTGGTCGTCATTATTGCGACTAAGATAACAAGTTCCCTCTTTCATTCAGGGAGTCCACCGCCGATTCGAATGGGTGTCCAAATTGGACCCGCATACTTCGACTGCCAAAGAACACCTGCGACGAATCATCGACGGCCTTGGGGACTACTGATGGGGATATGCCGAGTGGGGTATACCCAGCAGGACGTTTCCTACTGGCCCAGGATTCCAGTGAGTGGGCCTGCAGGATGGCAACTGGATCAAGACCCAACAAGGAGCCAGGCGACTGGAAGCTGAAGGCCTAGAAGCATAGCTAGGCCCAGTCGGGTTAGGTCAAACACCCTTCGAATCCTTAACTAATTCGGTTGTAGATATATAAATCCTAGTGAGGTGAGTCTATATAAACCTCCCTAGGGTACGCATAGAGGACACGTTCCATCATACACCCCCTGCGACTCGCCGCCTAGTCGTCGAGCTCGCCCTTGTACTCTCTCATCAATACAATCTAGCAGGAGTAGGTCTTTACCCACCGGGGGCGAACCTAGGTAAAACCCTGTGTCTCCGCCCTCATCTCGCACCGCAGATGGCTGACCGCCCTTTCCCCTCATTCTACTACTCGCTGCCGATCGCAGCATCTGCCGTGGCCATTCCCACGACAAACTGTATGGTGTGGAAGGTAATGGTGGCTTGTAGAAAGTAAACAGTAACAGTGGAAGATGTGTCAATGGTAAAGATTGGACCGGGGTCCATAGTTCACTAGAGGTGTTCTCCTTAAGATAAACAACATAACATTCTGGGTAAACAAATTACAGCGGGGCAATTGACAGGATAGAGCAAGGCATAACAATGTAATACTAGACATTCATGATCCTATGAGATTTGATTGGGCATTACAACAATATACATAGACCGCCATCCAACTGCATTTATGACTAGTAATCCACCATCAGGTTATCATACGAACTCCCTCTAGTATTAATTTGCATGCAACGGATAAAGGCTTTAAGCAAGGTGTGTAAAGTAAACAATACAATTGTTCAATGAGCAAGAGATCTTTGTTTTCTCCCTAGTAGCAAGAGCACATCTACAACCTTAGATATTTCTATCACCACCCCCCAGATTAAATAGAGGCATGAACCCACTATCGAGCATAAATACTCCCTCTTGGAGTCACTAGAATCTACTTGGCCAAGATAGATACTACAAATGGAGAGCATGCAAGATCACAAACAACACAGACATGATAGAATCAATAAGATAGAATCATTGACCAATCTGACATAGTAATCTCAATATCCATCGGATCCCCACAAACACAACATGCATGATTACAACTAGATGATCTTGATCATGAATGGAGCTCACTAGATCTAAACATGGTAGCACAAAGGAGTAGAAACAACCATCTAGCTACTACATGGACCCGTAGTCCAATATGGAACTACTCACGCTTCATACTAGAGGCTGCAATGGTGATGAAGAAGGCCTCTGGGATGATCTCTCCCCTCCAGCAGGGTGCTGGGAAGAGCTTCAGATCCCCCTGATCTAGGGACGATGGTGGCGGCGGCTACAGACTGTTTTGTGGAAGATTGATTGGGTACTTAGGGTTTTGGTATCGGGGGCTTCTTATAGGCAAAGAGGGAGGCCGAGGGGGTTCCCGGGGCAGCTGCCACCCCTCAGGCGCAGGACAGGGGGTGTGGCCCCCTCGCGTCCCTTCTCCGTCTCGTCTTCTGGCTCCGTGTTCCCCACGGTAAAATATTGACTTTGGCTTTTGTCCCGTCCAATTCCGAGAATATTGATTTTCTGACTTTTCTGGAACCAAAAACAACACAAAACAGGCAACTGGCACTGTGGCATCTTGTTAATTGGTTAGTCCCAAAAAACATATAAAAATACCTCAAAGAGAAGACAAATCAAAGTAGATACTAAACAAGCATGGAACATCAAAAATTATAGATACGTTTACGAGGTATCAAGTATCCCCAAGCTTAAGTCCTGCTCGTCCTCGAGTAGGTAAGTGGTAAAAATAATAATTTTTCAGGTGACATGCACCATCAAAATCAAGATCAAACCATTTGCAAGCATCAAAATCTGGGATCAAAGTACTCTAAACAATGAGAATGAAAGAAGAAGTTCTAACAGTAAGATAAAGTAACTATGCATGCAACATGAAAGGTTATAAACAAAGATCATGAATAACAATGCATTGAAAGACATTTGTTTGTTTCACATATAGAAAACATATCATAGTGGCATTCATCTTGTCCCTCATGGAGTAGAAAATAAATGCATAGGACACGTTCAAAGTTCATAAGAGTGACTAGATACAAATATTTCAAGAACAAGCAATATCAACAATATGAATCAATCAATAAGTTTTGGGACAATGCACATAGAACTAAGAATGGCAATTATGCTCTCTTAATTGGTGCCTAAGCATAGAAGGTGGAGACTCAATATAATAGTGGAAGAAAGGCCCTTCATGAAAGGGGAAGCAGGGATTTCAAGTTTCATAAAGAGCTTCCAAAAATTATGGTACTTGTTAGATTTCATATCGCATTGCCCTTATCATAAGCATCTTGAAGTGATTAAAGTTAAAGTGAACAAACTATGGAGTATATGATTGACAAAGTATAAGTTTGCAATCTCATGTCCCTTGAGTACGAAGGACGCTCCTCATGCTACTCAACTTTAGTCACCGGTAAGTTCTTGTCATAGTAAGTACATTTGTATCATAGAGAACCGCCAACGTTTTACCCCTTGCACATGATACAGGAGCTATCCCATAATCAAAATGACAAGGCAAGCAGACAATGAGCATCTCAGCAATCTTCTTATTTACCATGGGAAAATGGTTCTTTTTTCTCTCTTTCCTCTTTTCTCATCTCTTTTTTTTCTTTTTCTCAATCTATATCTCTTTTTTATAAGAAGAATGCTTCATATATTTCTCACTATGGTGATGCTGCAAGTTTCCACCATGATTAGGCATGTCTTAGGCTAGCGGCCCAGGCGATTCTCTAACACACATACATAACTCCATGAACTTACAAGCTCCCTTTCATTTCACACCGACGACATCCGCAAACAAAAGAGCATGATATCAACTGGGTACAATGTACAAGTGCAATGTTGAAAGTGTTCCCCATGACAGCATGGTTCTGCTAATTCCAACGTATAAGTGCAAGCATATACAACATAGATGACATAGTGGTTCAATTTTATTAGGGGCAAGAAAAATAGAGTGTGCCATCAAGTTTGTGAGAGATTTAATCACTAAATTTCACATAACAAGTTTAATTTGGAAGGTAGATAAAACAAGAATATACATGGAATGGTGTAACACACCATGCATAGGAATTATAGTGGACACTTTGGAATAACTTGGTTTCTTGGGATTTTGATGCATGAGTATAGATTACTCATACAAGTGGAGGCTAGCAAAAGACTGGGAGCGACCAACTAAGAGAGCAATAATGGCCATAATCATGCAGAGTGACAAAACATTACTAATCAAAGAATAAAGTGGTACTACAAGTCAAAAAATAAATGAATCATAGAGGCTAAGGTGACTTGTTCATATTCATAACATGGTGTGAGCATGTGCCAAGTCAACCCAAACAAAGCATCAAAGGAGAATAACATAATACTATGCTTTTGTATGCTAAAACAACGCATGATTCCTTCAAGGCACATTAAGCAATCCTAATTGTTTGGAACAAGTCATGCTACAGCAATAATCACTAAGCATAATGTCAAAACAACATCTAGCATGACATGATAAATTCTAAGTCACAGTCAAATCAAGCTCCTCTTGTACTACTCAAGCAAGAACTTCCTACTCCTTTCCAACACCAATCAACTTATTTAAAACAACACAGCGAAAACGGGGGTCCAACTACTTTATTCAAGCAAACTAAGAAAACCAAAACCAAAAACGAAAACTAAGATGCTCCAAGAACAACATAACAGTGCATGAAACAATAAAAACAAAGTGTCTAAAAAGACCTGAGATTTTTATTCATGAAGAAGAGGGTGTCTTGGGAATCCCCAAGCTTTGACGCTTGTACCTCTTGAATATTTCTTGGGTGACACGGGGTGGCATCCCAAAGCTTGAGCTTTTGTCCATTCTTCATCTCATTACATCATTCTTTCCTTACACCTGAAAATTCTCCTTCATACAAAACTTCACACAATCTTCATTAGCAACATTAGTGCATTTAAAAGATAATAGACCTTTGGGGTTTAGTTTTAAAATAGCAAAACTTTCACTAAAGACACAATCTACTATATAAATTCCTTCAAAAATCTCAATTTCCCAAAAAGAACCCAAAAAGGAATCAATAACAAGAAAATGCAAATAATGGCAGAAATCTGTCAAAACAGACCAGCAGGTAGAAACTAATTTTTTCGAAGACATTTTGTTGCTCAAATCAAAAAGTGTTGAACTAACAGAAGTTTTAGAACAACCTGGGGGATTTATTCACAAAATTACAGCTCAATCCGACTTACAGATATTTTACACGAAGTTTTACAGTGGAGCATACAAATCTGTTTCAGGAAAGCAACTCCGCAAATCTTACTTCCCTCTCATTAGAGATTATTCTTGGCACAAAAATCAAACAAAAAGGATAAGGAGCAGTTATTACAAAAGTAATAACTTCCAAGACTCAAAAAACTATTGGGTTATCTCCCAAGAAGTACTTTTCTTTAACGCCTTTAAGTTAGGCATAAGAAGCAAGAATCAAGTATTTTCAAATGAAGAAGCATTAACATCAAATTTTCCTTTCAAAGGAGGAGCAAAAGGCAACTTCTCTCTCCTCATAGATAAGTGTTCAATACCTTTCTTGAATGGAAATTGATATTTAATGGTGCCTTCTTTCATATCAATGATGGCACCAACAGTTCTAAGAAAAGGTCTTCACAAGGTAATAGGACAAGAAGTATTTTATTCAACATCCAAAACATAGAAATCAACAGGGACATAAGCATTATTAACCATAATAAGAGCATCATTAACACTCCCCATAAGTTTCTTTTTAGAATTATCATAAAGTTTGACATCCAAATAGCAATCTTCCAAAGGTGGCAAATCAAGCATTTCATAAATTTTTCTAGGCATAATAAAGAAACTAGAACCAAGGTCACATGAAGCTTTGAGATCAAAGTCATTCACTTGAATATTAATGATGGGTTCCCAACTATCTTCTACTTTCCTAGGAATAGAGGCTTTGTGTTTCAACTTTTATTCCTTAATTTTAATAAGATCATATGTAATGTGTTTGGTGAAAGCCACATTCATATCACTAGCATTAGGACTTCTAGCAAGCTTTTGTAGGACCATAATCACTTCAGAAATATTGCAACCATCAAGATCAAAATAGAACTTAGCATCACTGGTAGTAGAATCATTGGTTTAGGCATTGTGGTAGGAGGAATAGGGACTTCTTGTGGTTTGGTGGCATCCATATTGGTGGTGGTAATAGTGCACACAATATTGTTTCTAGTAATTTCAGCTTCTCTTTCCCATTTAGCATGTAGTTGAGCTAATAGTCTAACATTTTCATCAATAGTAACTTGTATGGCATGAGTAGCAGCAAAGGTACTTTCCAAGGTTTCAGGTTTAGCGGCCATTTTATTAATCAAAGAGGACTGTGCTTCAGACGAAGAGGAAATATTTTTCTCAACATTCAAAAGCTTTTCCTCCATAGTTTTGTTGAAAATAGTCTGTTTACTGATAAAGTATTTGAGCATGACTTCAAGTTCAGAGGGAGCACTTCTAGTATTGTTGTAGGAGTTTCCATAAGTATTACCATTATTAGGAGGATAAGGCCTATAGTTATTGTTACTACCAAAATTATTCCTATAGGCATTGTTGTTGAAATTGTTATTTCTAATGAAGTTCACATCAACTTGCTCTTCTTGAGCAACCAAAGAGGCTAAGGAAACATTATTTGGATCTATATGAGCTTTTCCATTAACAAGCATAACCATGATAACATCAATCTTATCACTCAAAGAGGAGGTTTCTTCAACAGAATTTACCTTCTTACCATGTGGAGCTCTCTCAGTGTGCCATTCAAAATAGTTGACCATCATATTATCAAGGAGCTTTGTTGCAGCACCCAAGGTAATGGTCATAAAGGTACCTCCAGCAGCTAAATCCAATAGATTTCTTGAAGAGAAGTTTAGACCTGCATAAAAAGTCTGGATAATCATCCAAGCAGTCAGTCCATGAGTGGGACAATTCTTTACCAAAGATTTCATTCTTTCCCAAGCTTGAGCAACATGTTCATTATCAAGTTGTTTAAATTTCATTATTTCACTTATCATAGATATAATCTTAGCAGGAGGATAGTATTTTCCAATAAAAGCATCTTTGCACTTAATCCAACAATTAATACTATTTCTAGGCAAGGATAGCAACCATTCTTTAGCTTTTACTCTCAAGGAGAAAGGAAACAACTTGAGTTTAATAATATCTCCATCTAAATCCTTATATTTTTGCATCTCACAGAGTTCAACAAAGTTATTGGGGTGGGCAACAGCAGCATCAGAACTAGCACCAGAAAATTGCTCTTTCATCACAAGATTCAACAAAGCAGGCTTAATTTCATAAAAGGTAGCATCAGGAGAAGGTGGAGCAATAGGTGTACTTAGGAAATCATTGTTGTTTGTGCTAGTGAAGTCAGACAACTTGGTGTTCTCAGCAGAGTTCATTTTTGCAAAAGTGGAGCAAACCAACAGCAGCAACAACTAGAGTAGGAACTAATTTTTTTGTGTGTTTGATAAGAAAAGGCAAACCAAACGAAACTATTTTTTTGTGATTTTTGATAAAAAGAGGCAAACAAAACAATGCAAAAGAAACTAAGAAAAACAAAAACAAAGTAAAGAGAAAGGCTGTGAAGGACTCCCCTTGTGAATCCGTCCTTAGCCTCACCGGCAACGGCGCTAGAATAAAGCTTGATGGCGTGTTGTTGACGTGGGAGCTTCTTCTTCTTTAATTCCCAGGCAATAGTGCCAGAAAAAGGCTTCATGCGGCTCAGATCACTTTAGAGCTTCGTTGGGAAACCCCAAGAGGAAGGTATGATGAGTACAGCAGCAAGTTTTTTCCTCAGTGAGAAACCAAGGTTATCAAACCAGTAGGAGGAAGGAAACAACTCAAAGGTGTTTCTAGCAACTGGAAACCTGCACAACACAAACTCAAGACTTTGCCCCAATGAACAGTGAGGTTGTCAATCTCACCGGTTTTCTGAAAACAAAGGATTAACTGTATGATGTGGGAGGTAATGGTGGCTTGCAGAAAGTAAATAGTAACATTAGAAGATGTATCAATGGTAAAGATTGGACCAGGGTCCATAGTTCACTAGAGGTGTTCTCCTAAAGATAAACAACATAACATGTTGGGTACACAAATTATAGCGGGGCAATTGACAGGACAGAGCAAGGCATAACAATGCAATAGTAGACATTCATGATCCTATGAGATTTGATTGGGCATTACAACCATATACATTGACCTCCATCCAAGTGAATATATGACTAGTAATCCACCTTCAGGTTATCATCCGAACCCCCTCCAGTATTAAGTTGCAAGCAACGGATAACTGCTTTAAGCAAGGTGTGTAAAGTAAACAATACACTTTTTCCATGAACAAGAGATCATTGTTTTCTCCCTAGTAGCAACAGCCATCTATAACCTTAGAGATTTCTATCACTTCCCCAGATTAAATATAGGCATGAACCCACTATCGAGCATAAATACTTCCTCTTGGAGTCACTAGCATCTACTTGGCCAGGATAGCTACTAGAAAAGGAAAGCATGCAAGATCACAAACAACACAGAAATGATAGAATCAATAAGATAGAATCGTTAACCAATCTGACATAGTAATCTCAATATCCATCGGATCCCCGCAAACACAACATGCATGATTACAAATAGATGATCTTGATCATGAACGGAGATCACAAGATCTAAACATGGTAGCACAAAGGAGGAGAAACAACCATCTAGCTACTACATGGACCCGTAGTCCAAGATGGAACTACTCATTCTTCATACCGGAGGCTGGCATGGTGATGAAGAAGGCCTCCGGGATGATCTCTCCCCTCCGGCAGGGTGCCGAGAAGAGCTTCAGATACCCCCGATCTAGGGACAATGGTGGCGGCGGCTACAGACTGTTTCGTGGATGATTGATCGGGTACTTAGGGTTTTGGTATCGGGGCTTCTTATAGGCGAAGAGGGAGGCCGAGGGGGTGCCCGAGGCGGCTGCACCCCCCCTTCCCTAGGCGCGGGCCAGGCCTGGCCGCGCGGCCAGGGGGTGTGTCCCCCTCGCAGCCCTTATCCATCTCTTCTTCTGGCTCTGTGTTCCCCATGGTAAAATATTGACTTTGGCTTTTGTCCCGTCCAATTCCGAGAATATTGATTTTCTGACTTTTCTGGAACCAAAAATAACAGAAAACAGGCAACTGGCACTGTGGCATCTTGTTAATAGGTTAGTCCCAGAAAACATATAAAAATACCTCAAAGAGAAGACAAAGCAAAGCAAAGTAGATACTAAACAAGCATGGAACATCAAAAATTATAGATACGTTTATGATGTATCAATGAAACAAATGGTAGTTGATGACTTTTGCCTTGTTGACAGGCATCACACAAGGACATCTCTTTATTGCTAGACTCTAATGGAAGCTCATGGTGGTGGAGTATGTGGTGCATGATGGGGGTGGCACGGTGACCAAGGCGAGAGTGCCACTGTGACAGCGACACACGAACACCACTAAAGATGCGTGAGGCGGATGGATCCTCCAAATGGTACAAGCCTTGGCTCAAGCGGACACTAAGTAGAACATCTCGGGTTGCTCGGTCCTTAACAAAAAGATCAAAAGGATGAAATTCACATAGAACATTATTATCAAGGGTGAGCTTAGGAACGGATAAAAGATTACGAGTAACCGAGGGATTACTAGTTAAAAGAGATGCTTGGCCAATGTGAGAGATGGGCATACCTACACCATTGGTGGTGTGAACCTTGATGTGCTCGTAGTAGGGCTGGTAGGTGGCGAGCTTGTTGAGCTCGTTCGTCCTGTGATCTGTGGCGCCGGTGTCCATGTACCACGCTAGATGAATAGGGGTAGTACGGCGTGTACCCCTGCTCGACACGCGGGTCCTTGCCCTTAGCAGTGGCGTGGGCAGTCGGGGTGGCGGGAGGGCCAAAGTCGGCCATGGCAAACTGGCACTCGGTGCCCCTGCCATCGTTGCCAATGTCGAGGAAGCTTTTCTGAAAACGTCGGTGGCACTTGGAGGCAACATGTTTTTCACGGCCACACAGTTGGCACACCTGAGCGTTGTGGCACCCACCCGATGTTGGTGCAGGGGGTGGGCAGCCTTGCCAGCGGACAGGGGCACCAGCAGGCGCTGGCAGCGAGAGGCCTAGTAGGCCGCCGACTGCTCGGTGATGGTGGCGGAGGAGCGGCGAGCCTCGACGCGCTGATCGGTGAAGAGGAGGCGTGAGTAGATCTCGTGAGGAGGCATCGACAGCTTAGGTTGTGGACGGCCTCTGTGAGATTGCCGTACTCGGCGTCGAGGCCCTTGATGATGAAGCCGGCGAACTCCTCGTCGCAAAGCGGCTGACCAATAGAGGTCGGCGTGTCCGCCAGTACCTTGTTCTTGTTGAAGTAGGTCGTGGCGGAGGAGTCCAGCTTCTTGATGTCGGCGAGCTTGCTGCGAAGAGCCATCGAACAGGAGGTGGAGACCTAGGCAAAGGCGTGCTCCAGGGTCGTCCAGGTGTCCATGGAGGTGGCGGCGAAGAGGCAGAGGCCGGTGACCCCGTCGCCCAGGGAACCCTGTGTAACACCCTCAGAATCGGACCTATGAAAGTTTGAGCAAAATTCACCAAACCCGCATAGAAACGATTCAAAGGTGCCCACCAGGCACTTTCGTGCGGGTGGAAAACGAAGTAATAACATTACACAACAGTCCTCGATGGGACCCACGAGATATATATATAACGACTCAAAGAGTCAAGATTACAGATATAATATACAAAGATCCAAATCACCTTGAAAGCGATAGAGCGTCCATTCACGGACAAAGAAGCAAATGGGGCTAAGAGCCACGAAGAATAATCAATGGCGTCCATAACCCCCGCCAAGCCGGAAGGGTAACCGCTAACGACGCCGATCCCAAAACCTGCTTAAACAAAAGGGTGCGACAAAGGGCAAAGCAGAAAACAAAAGGGCGTCGATCGAGGCGATACATGGCGAGGCTAGAATTCCGGTCCTCGCCTACATAGGTATGGTGGATCAAGCGGCAGCAGCATGCACTAAACAACCTATAGAGACTCGATACAATGGCGGTTATCGAGAGGGTAAGAATGACCTATCCGGATCCAACACAAGCTATCATCAAACAAACCCATCTGGCGTTTCCCCTCGAGACCAAACGAGGAAGTCAACCGAGGAACTCACACGGTTGGCGCTTTACTTATTCGATTATAGTGGTGGCACTTTACTAGTCGATTTAGATAATCGTCATGATAAAGTAAGCGGTGGGCACTTTTATTTAATCATTCCGCTAGTTGCAACAATTACTAATCGAATCTGAGATAGCATGAGATAAACCCAAAACCCAAGCTTGTTGGTACTTTTATTCACCCATTTCGCTAGAAGTTGCAATACTTACTAGTCAGTACAATGGTCAAAGCGACACTCCAAACAAGCAATTGTGGGCGTATTATTTAGCCATTCCATTATAGTGAAGCTAATTACTAGTCATTATAAGTCAAATTTATAGCAATAAACTTTAGTTATGCTTGTCTATGATCAAGAAACTGTGCTCCAAGTCGTCCATATCCGCGGACACGGCTTTAGAAAGTTTTACCGCCGGTGCACCAATAGCAACACACGCCGATCAACCTCGGAAAACCAAATCAAAACCCAACGAGGCTTTCACGTTGAACAATCACAGGATTCAGAAATATTTCAGGGGCCACCCTTAAGTAGAATCCGCAACGGAGTAAGCAAGCTCGAGACGGCCTCAAGGTTTGGGTGGACGGTCAGTGAACGATCGGGAACCCCAAACGGGCTTGTCGACACCATGAATCGTGTCCCGGTCCAAAAGACAAGGTGCAAAGACTGCATGACAATCGTAATAAAGCAAAGAAACATGGCATAAGTACAGGATAGTAAATAAAACCTCAAACTAGTTTGTGGCCCCAAGAAATAAGAATGAATCAAGCTCGCTCGGGGGGTCCCATATACCTCCGGATGTGGATAGCGCAAAAACAAGGAAGGAATCAAGTACTCGGGGTCTTACGGACACAAGTGGGCGTCGAAACCAAATATTATCTATCACCCACCGATGCCTCCGCTTAATTCAATTTTAGTTGTTAAACAGAAATTAAAGTGACGATAAGTAAAACTAGAATCATCTCCAACATCAACATGCGGCAATACATCAAGAATCGTGGCATACGACACACATCGGCACTTGAGCAAGCAACTACGACGCGCAAGTCCAACTATCTACCAAACAACAGGTAATAGGGTGTGTCCAAGGCAATATAGGGCTGCACGGTATATCACGGGTACGGAAACTAAAGCATCGCACACAGATAGCAATAGATCAACAGGAGGGAAATAAAGACTATAAAGTAAGATAGGTAGAAAGGGGGAGATGCTCGCCTGAAAACATTGCCGAAAGGTTCAACCGAAGATCGGGGCGAAGCTCACATCAACTCAACGGCCTTATCCGCGAAGAAGCAAATCACTAGAAGGAACACCGGATGCAATATTTAATACTTCGGCAAAAGATCGGCATGATGCATGTATGAGGTATGGCATGGCAAAGGTGCGATGCAATTAGGTCAGATTAAGCGGAACCGGGGTCCCGACAAATAGTTAGATGGTTCAAGTTATTTAGCTACCCCGCAATTTAAATGTGGTTTAGCAATGTAACAGCTGGAGCCGGTTCGCTACCCATGTTTAAATGAGGCCAATATAAGGCTAGATTTGCCCGCATATGGGCCCCATACTTAATTATTAGGTGAATCGGCATAAGGCCCCCAAACCAATGCTATGCATGCGGGAATGACAATTATTATGCAACAAATTGTTATCATTTATAAAATAGGGTATCGAGGGAAAAGGGGCACACTTTTAGGGTTCGGCGATCTTGGGGTTCCGGGGTTCGGGGTCAGGGTCCAGGGTTCGACGGGCGTCAGATCTCGGGGTTCAGGGTTCGACGAACTTGACGGGACCGTTCTCAGACAGCGGGGTGGATCTTGGCGTTCCGGGAAGCCGGACTTGGTTCGGTGTCGGGGGCGCATCGGGTCCTCAGCGGGAACGTTCTCGGGACACGGAGGTAGGCCTTGGCGCATCTGTGGTCTTCGGGTCATGGCGTTCGGGACGGGGTACTTGTCGTTCTGCGTCGATGTTCTTATCGTCCGGGTTCGGAAACGGTCTTCAGGGTTCGCCATCGGGTCCGCGGATCAGGGTCTTCGGATTCCGTGAGGAAGAGCTTGTAGTTCCAGGATCTTCGGCCTCGATCATCGGAATCCGTGAAGGAGGCCTTGGCGTCCGGGGTTCGTGAGGCGGACTTGGCGTCGGTCGCGGCATCCTCGGCCTGATGGAGTTCTTGTCGGTTTGCATGAAACCTTGCAACCGGGTACTGCCTGGAGCTCGAGCGCGGGTCCACAGGCGGCGGAGGTTGGCGCAGGACGGCGAAGGGTGGTTGGCGAGGTCGGCCTGATGGCGGTCTTGTGCAAGGGGGGGCGGCACGGGGTGGTCCTGGCGAGGTGGGCCCCGACGGAGAGGGGCCGCGCGGGGTCCGACGCGGCGGTGTCCTGCGGGCTGCTGCTGGCTTGCTAGCTTCAACTGCTCCGGGGGTGGAGCTTGCAGGGAGGTGACGAGGCACCAGCGACGGCGGGATGAGCCGGGCGGCGCAGAGGAGGCGGCGATGCGGGGCTCGGCGGCGGAGGTGAGCGAGCCACGCGGCGGCGGCGGACGGGCCGGTGGAGCACGCTGGGAGGAGGGGCTGCGGCGGTGGGCGCGCATGGGGAGCGAGCTTGGCGCGAGGGGAGGAGCGCGAGCCGGGCGGAGGCGCTGGCCAAGGCGAGGGAGGAGGGTGCTGGGCGGAGCTTGGAGGAGCGGCGAGGACGCGAGCGGCCGGAGTGGAGCTGGCCATGGAGACGGGCCTGAGCGAGGATGGTGAGCGGAGGTTGCAATGGGGCGGGCGGCGAGAGAGGGCTGGCGGCGGCGACTGAGCGCAAGGGCGAGGCTTGCAGGAGTGAGGAAGCTTGCTTGACGCGGAGGAGGCGAGGCGGTCTGAAGCGGTTGGGGCTGCAGAGGCGGGCGCTGGGGAGAGAGGCGCCAGGGAGGAGGGGTCGGGGCACGAGGGCGAGAGGGAGGTGGGAGGAAGGGGACGGCGTCAGGGGGTGGGTCCCGCGTGGGGACAGGGCTGGGAGGCTCGGTCGAGGAGGGTGCACAGGAAGGTTGCCACCGCTGCAGGAGGGTCGACATGGGGAGGGAGGGCTGACGCGGGGTCGGGTGGGGGCCAAGGCGAGAGGCCTGGCGCGGTGGGAGCGTGTGGTTAGCGTGAGAGGCGGGTGGGGTCTGCTGTTGGCGGGCGTGGCGCAAGCTAGTGTGGGTTTGGGTCCGGTGAGCTGAGAGGGAGTGGTGTGGCCACGTGGCAGGTGAGGATTGGGTGAGGTTTAGGGAGAGGGTGAGGTGGCACAAGACTATAGGTTGGGGTGAGGTGGCCAGGGTGGGTTGGGTAGTTTTTCTGGTAGGCTTAGAATTTATCTCGGGCTGGTTAGGGGCGTTTTAAAAACACAAGGCTGCTCGGGTCATTCGGCCCGTTCGACTGCCCCACCAAAACAATATAAATCTTTTATTTAATTTAAATGCAACTTTCGCAGACCGATAGCAAGAAACAAAAATATTCCGGAGACCGGGGTTTTGCATGGGAATAAAGATGGGGCGTTTGGAAAATAAAACAGGTTTTTGCGAAAACAGTTTGGCAAACAATGCATGATGATGACGATGCAATGCACAAATTCAACGCGATTTCTAGTAGTGGTTTTGCGGGATGCCACACCCTGGATGGCAGAGAGGATCGCCTGGTCCTGCTGCACCCACACACGGTGTTTCGGGTTGATATCCGGACCGTGTATGGTGGCGATGACCTGCAGAGGACACAACAGGGAACCATCGACATACCCAAGGAGGGAGCGGTTGTGGAGCAGCGGTAGTACCTTGGCGCGCCAGAACAAGTAGTTGTCCGGCGTGATTCGGATGGTGATCAGGTTGTCGAAGTGGAACGGCCCAGAGAGCGCGACGGCGTCGGCAACCGGGGCAGCGGGCATCGCAGCGGCTGCGGGGGCCGCGGCCGCGGGCAGGCCATCGAGGGCCCCCGAGGCCGCCGGGAATATGGCGAGTGTCGCAGACGAGCCGGTGGAGGCCACGGGTGGCGCCGTGGGATGGACCGTCGTCGTGGCAACAGAGAGCGCAGGCGCGGGAGACGGCGGGATCGGAGCCGAGAACATGGATCCCACGGTGGTGGTGCCGAAGAATTGGGGCACCAATGGAGCGAGATCACGAGGCGGAAGATTGAGGAGGGCGACAAGCGATGCGGGGATAGACCCGGAGCCGACGGCGCCCGAGGCGAAAGCGGACATGGTGACGGCGGCGTCCCTAGGGTTGGGCACGGCGGGTGAGGTGGGGAGGACCTAGGTTAGGTTGATACCATGTGAAACGTAATATTTTGGAGGAACTGGCTCAACCCTCTATAGGGTAGCCTATCACACACACACACACACACACACACACACACACACACACACACACACACACACACGCACACGCACACGCGCGCGCTCACACACACGCACACGCATACACACACACGCGCGCGCGCGCGCCCACACACACACACACACACACACACACACACACATATATATATATATATACTGTGCAATGGTACAATACAAGTCCTATACCAATACGGTATGGATTACACAGTTGGGCTACTATACAAAGTCTAACCCACTCTTCCCTCTTCCTCCTCCAATAGAACGCTAATGAACTAGGTTAAACTTGAGTTTTTAATGGCACATGAGATGTTCAACTGATACACTAGCAAGAGTGAAGACGATGTTTCTTGGAGGATCTTGCAAAAGGTAAGTAGCTACTGAAGTCTAAATGAGAGGTCATTCAGGTTTTGTCTCTGCTGTGTGGCCACTTTTAGCTCCATCGTCCATGACTATGAGAGAAGCCAGGGTGCTCCCAACTTTCTGATAAGCCCCATTGCATGTTGTATGTCTCAAGGGGAGAATAGATCTTAAGGTAGTAGTTTCCAACTTGCCATGAGCAAGCCTTTAAGTCTTGGTGGTTGGAGCTCATGTGCATAGATGCATCTGATCTGCTGATCTCTCTAAAGCACGGAAGAACCTATGCAGCAAAGTAAAGCCATGTTTTGCCATGATGGATCTGTCTGTGAGATGCTCTCTTTCTACCTGAAAAGGTTACAATTGGGTGAAAAGGTGTTTGTTTTTCAATAAAAAAGGCTGCATCCTTTCCCCACAGATCAGCACATTATGGAGCTTAGCGGTACCATTTAGAGCAAACAGTGGGAGTTAGATTGAGACGGTGAAGTGGCATGATGTGGCTGTCTGCAATGTGCATCATTGTGTACTTACAGAGGCCTCAGATCGATCAAAGCCAATTAAAGCACAATGTTGGATCCTGGTACAGTAGGATGGGTTGTCACCTAATGCCGTGTCATCTTTTGCTTGTTCTAACCCTTTTGTTCTTCCTAGGTGTTTTCTGTCCGTTTTATTTTATCCTGCTTGAATTTAGTTTGTCTGCACCCAACACTACCAATAAAAACCCGTCAGTAAAAACAGAATCGGTCCTAATTCTACCTTGCCTGAATTTAATTTATCTTCACCACACACCACCAAGAAAAGGTTAGTCAGTAAAGAGACAATACCGTGGGTCGAACGCATACTAAAATTTACCGCAAACCGAACATTCTACTCTCAAAGGAAAAAAATAAATTATTTCACAGATACTTTAGCATAATAACCTATGTCGATACAATTCGACTACTTAAAGTCTCTAAACAAAAAGTTGGCTCCATAATTTGCCAAAACTCAGTGATAGACATCACTTATTTTTACATCCCTGAAAATTGCACCAAGTACAGATCCATTCAATCCATATGTATATAATTGACCTGCATTGCTTGCCTTGGACTACAAACCATCCACTATATCAAGGCAAAGACTCTGGGCATAAAGAACTCAAGAACAAATTAACAAATGATGCTCTAGTAAGCCTGGTCCACGATACAAAAATATTGATTATTATCAATTACTAGTAGATACTCAATGGATCTCGATCTAGCTAACATAGACCAATAGCTGTTCCGGCGGGGTACTGGTGCCACTAGCACGCAAGACCCAGCCATTCCATCTCTTACTAGCTTTTCTGCTGTCCAATCCTGGCATGTTCCAAATTACCCTAACAGCAGTACGGTCAGAAGGTTTAACTGCCCACATGCCCAATGTATTTCACCCGCTCACGGGCAGAGTTAATTAAGGGAACCGATGGACCCCTATTTACTGTTCCATTGGATCCTTACCGGGCCACCTTGTTGGTCCTCCTTGGCACATGTCTTTCACACAAAATCTAGTTAGTTACTCACCGCTGCCATAAAAGGATAACTATAAGAATCCTTGTTTTGGGATCTTGAGGCATTTCAACATTTGACTCCAGCTAGCATTCATCTTCAGGAAATTAAACCAAACGCACTAGCAAAACAGACTTAGTGAATCCAAACAAGATGTAGGAGGTTCAGTTTCAGTTAGTTCTGACGGTGGTTGTTAAAGAGCAAGCATCAGAGGGCAAGACCATTTTGTTTTAGTCTGAAATGCATACAGAGATTAAATCATGGGACAAGAGGTGACATAGAACTTATTATGTTGCGTGCTATCCATTCATCAACTTGTGAGTTGGGAGTCCCAAAGAGATGTGACTAGTTCCAACAGAAAAAAAGAAGAAGAGATGTGACCGAGTGAAGCATCTGAAGATCATCATGGAGAGAAAAAACAAATCAATAAACAAATACGCCATGGATCCACAATCACAAGTGGAGGGTGATCTGCATTAAGTTGGACAGATGTGTCCCCATCTACTTTTCCACACTCTCTTTAGTTTCACAAGTGCGAGGGTTTCTCTCCTCTTCCCTTTTCTTCTCTTCTCCCTCCCAACATTTATGCCATGGCCACTCACCTCACCACCACCACCATGCAATTGCTATAAAACATCTCCTTACTACAATTTTCATCACAACTTTCATTGGCATGGGATATGTAAGATTTCCAGCCCCATGCCCTAAATCCAAATCTGGGTGAAGCAGACTGGCTCCCATTTAGAATGCTTCTTTGTTGACATGCCTCAAACTGGCTCGCCATTTGTGCTAGCTATCGGCGCTGAATTCAATGGTTTCTGACCTTCCCATCTGCAAGCCCCAAAACTGCAACACGTTTAACCATACCAAGTCCCACACCGCATGCAAGCTAAAGCTAGGGTCATTGTTATAAAATTCAGGTCATAATAACAGGAGGATGCAATGATTAAGCGCTAGGTGCATGGTGCCTTTTTCATCCTTTTCCAGTTTATGCAGGCAAGAACAGTATAAACTATAAATATGCTCTGACCAATGGGGGCACAAAAGAAGAGCTTCTTCATCTGCATACACTGAACCTTCACACATGAAAAGGTCTGGAAATCTTCTTTCTTTTTTGTGCGTGCATGGATTCCTTGTGAAACAGAGAGATCTCCCCCTCCTCCCAAACCACAATGGCTAAGCAAAGCACTTGCTTTAATTTATTCCCGGAGTTTAAGCAGCACTTGAGCCATTGGCTGCAAAGTCCCAGCTCTGTTTAAGTTTTCTTCGTCAACAAAAATATACTCCTGCAGATTGTTTTGTGTTTCTGTTTAGCACAGATGCAATGGAATCTCTATATGGAGGGTCTGGAGACTGAGTTGTGGCAAGCGCAGCACACAGGATGAGCCAGGGTGCAGTTATCCCCCTCTGACAGGGTGCACATGGCAGTCCAGGGATCAAATCTAATTGTTTAAAGCCTTGCAAATCTTGCAAACATGGCTTGTCACCCCGGTGACGCCATACTGTATTGCTCGCATGCACCGCTGCACTTGCACCATGTCCAGTTGTCCTCGATTAGCTAACTAATCTTGCTTAACCACTTGACTGTGGCTGCGTTTGAAATGGCTTGCAGATCAGAGGCAGCTTAGCTATACCGGAGCGACACATACAGTGCACTTGGCCATATAGTTTTTGCAGGATGCAGGCATAATTACTTAGACTAAGACGCGCACCCAGAGACATGATTCTCCTGTGCATATCGACGTTGTGTATATAATGCTGGCTAGCTTCGAAAAGGTACCAGAGCATAACACAGGCCCTTGGTCCTCGGGCATATGGAATCTGATGCGCGATGGACGGTGGCGGATCGTCCATGCAAGATTACTTAACGGGGAACCCTAATTATTGTTCCTGGCATGCAAAAAAAAAAAGAGAGAGTAATTGGCCAACCGATCTCACATATGCATGCATGCACCTTGTACCTCTTTACTAAATGTGCTTGGCGACCATGCAGCAGTATGTACCAGCCAGCAGCGGCAGCAGGAGGAGGACGGTACGTACATGCCCTAAATACTAATTTTGCCTGACATATTCCGTCTGGATGTCCAATTTGGAGCTAGGTTAATTAATAATCAATTCAGATCGATACTTGGAAGATTTTGTCCTTTTGAAATCGAGCTGCCTTGGTGTTGATTTAGCAGGTACAAGTACACTATTACACGTTGCTAATTGAGGGTTAAGACGCATATCGAGTTCATTACTGTAACAACCGACCAAACCAAAAGGGTGCCTGTAAGCCTAGGGCTTGCTGAGTGAAAATAATATATACGTCTCCTCGAAGCAAAGCACGCGCTGCATGGCCATGGATCAGACAACTCTAGAAAGGATCAGTATAGCTAGAGAGACTATATACTATGAGTACGTCTACTTAATCCTCTTTGCAGTTAGTAGTTGTCAAACCTCGTGCGTAGAAAAGGAAGTGCATGCTAATAAAACCTTTGGGAAGTTGGAGTAGTGGAGTAGCTAGTAGCTATGAGCACGAAACTGGCCGTAAAGCTAGATATATACGCTTTAGTTTAGTGTTTTTCTTCGTACTTAAGTACATGTGCTCTCAGGCTTTAACTAGAAAAGCTTAATTGCAAGGCAGGGTGCGTGTCGTGGTCTCAATGGTCGCAGGCTTTAACAAGCTTCGGTTCTTTCTGGCAAAAGTAAAAGGCAGCTAGCACTCTAACAGAAGGTTGGAATAATAGCGTTTGAAACTTCTACGTATACGTACGTGATCGGTTGGAATAATGTTGGTGGGACGATGCTACGTGTGCGCAATATAATCGAGCATTTCGAAAGCATATGTCACATGCATTATGTCACGTCGCCGTTGCCAAGTTGCCGTACACCGTACGTCGGTACCTGCAAGATCGATGGTTGTAGTCATCGTTAGGATCGTCGATCATCGGTGAATCGGCGGTTCAATGCGAACAAAGCAACCTTTTGGCGCGAGCGGGGCGATGCTCAGCGTTATATGGATGGATCGACTCGCCAGTATGTATGTGTCGTCGTGTCTTCCCTGTATTTTTCCTGACCGATCAGAGAGCGAGGCAGCCGATGGACAGATAGATGGGTCTTTGGAAGCGATCGATATCCAATCCAACTGCTGGTGCATGCCGCTAGCTCTAGTAGCTAGGCGTGATCCATGATCACACTTTGGCTAAGGCAACAACCCTACTTCGGCGGCACGGCACCGGTGCGTGGCACATAAGCGGGGCGGACGGCGCATGCAACTTGGATCATACAACCGATCACCGACCGGGGCCACATTTACTACGGTCGCGGAGCCGATCCCTACGTACGGAGATCCATCCATCGATCGATCGATCGCACCACACGAGAAAAGAGATCGAGGCCGGCAGTAGTGCCGTTTCCGGTGTCATGCATGGTGCCTGCCCGTACGTACGCGGCGACGGCGAGCACGCCGTCCACGGCGGCGCCCTTCTACGCCCACTGACGAAGCGGGCCTTGTACCCACTAGCAGCAGCAAAATGCAAAATACGAAAGGGGAAACCGGAAAAAGGCACTTGCGCGCCAGAAATAGCCAGGCAGCAGGAGTGCCCCGTTAACATCTGGCAGGCGCTGGCGAATGCGTTTCCTCCGAGGATCTTCGCCCAAACTGTTAGGATTTATTTATGTACCTAAATAAGGAATAATCCTTACTTGTGTTCCCACGTACGGTTTGCAATATGCAACCGATATTCCTCCCGAACCGTCTCACGATTTCTATTGTCGGTTCAATATCTACCTTGTATAAATACCCGATTCATCGATGGAATAAAAACGGTTAATTCATTCACCATTTTTACTTTCACACGTTATCAGCACTGCCTCTACCAACAGAGCAAAACGCCGGTGAACTCGTTCGGAGATTTATTCTCCAACGGAGCCGGAAGCTCCGCCGCCCCTTCACCACCTCCGAGCCGCCGCATCCGCTTCATCATCTCGCGCTCCGGTCGACGGCCGGAGGAGCAGAGCTTGGTGAGGCATGGCCTCTCCAACGGCCACGCCAATGGAGTGGTGTCTGGGATGCACCTGGCCGGCGGATCTTCTTATTCGGAGGAGGATGGCGCGCCAGGAGCATTCGCACATCGCCGGTGAACGGCCGCCAGCGGTGGTGGCGATTCTGGAACGGCCGCCGCCGCAGAACCAAGAACAGGGGAGTTTGGCGAGCAGTTTTTCCCGTGGAGAACGCGTATGCGTGAGGAGATTTTTTTTTCGGAAGAAACGCGTGGGGATAAACTGCCCTCTCCTTGCCTTATCTGTTCGATGTTTTCAGAGCTCACGTACGTGTACAACTTGTGGAGTTGTGGTGGGTCTACTCACGTCCAGAAGTCTCCAGGAACAGTACAACTTGGTTAATTAATTTAGTTCCTTTCTCACGTATTTTGGTCCGGAGACGTTCAGGACTAGTACTCACGTGAGATGAATAATAATAATAAAAAAATATAGCTGAACAAAAAAAAATGCTCCGAGCTTCTGCATTGGGCTATGTAGATTCGGGCAAGTAGTTAAAATTTCGTTTTTCTTTTTCTGTTTAGCTGTTTAGCTTCAGTTTTTGTAAATATGTGTTTGTTAGTATTCTAGCACTAATTATGTAGTGTCTGCACGTTTAAATGTCAACATTAGACTATTTATAATTTTTAATTGCTCTATGTTGACTATGCTTGATAAAATAATATGACAAATTTCAAATTTGCGCACAACTTATGGATTGATTAAATATCAATGAATTACTTTATACACAACTGTGAGGTCTATGCCAACAAGTTGGCGACTACCTTCAATGTGTTTTTATTAAACACAAGGTTGTGTGAAGTACCATAAGAGGTCGGTCTACACTATTTTGTAGTGATTACCTTGTGTTTAAAGCAAAAATGAAAGTACACATGAAAGTGAGATCTACACTACTCGGTAGTGACTATCTCCATGTGTCCTACAAACATGATCTACACCACATATGGTGATTATCTATTTGTAGAATGTCATATGAAGGGTCGAATAGGCTTTTCCTAGACCTTCAAGTGGATCAAGCATGCTATTTTACACACAATTAATTTACTTGTTGGTAAATTAATGGGCATGATATTTTTCATGTAGGCTATGGATAACGTATCCAAGAAAGAATTTGCTGAACTTGCACTTGATGGCAGAAACTATCTGACCTGGGCAATGGATGTCAAGATTAACTTGTCATCCAGGAATTTGATCAGCACTATAACCACACCTGCTCAAGGTGCTCCTGCTATACCAGAACCGGCAAAGTATGCTGCTTTACACTTCATTCGACATCACCTCGATCCCGCCTCGAAAGATGAGTACATGATGGAGGAAAATCCTCTATCGTTATGGGACTCCTTAAAGGAGCGCTATGATCAACAGAGATCGGTGATGTTGCTCAAGCGTAAAGGCAATGGGCACTAATCGCCTGTGATTTCAAGTCCGCTATGCATACAACTCCGCCAGACATCAAATCAACTCAAAGTTGAGATTCTCGCAATGCAGCTTTCGGATGCGATCTCATTGAAAAGACAATCTCTACTTTACATCCTAATATGAGGTTGATTCTTGAAAGATCGTAACCAAAAGTATAGGAAGCATTCGAATTGATATATGCACTCCTTCAAAGTAAAAGCACAATGAAATTCTTGATAAGAATAATCTTTCCGTCCAACGGAACATTGTCACGTCAAGCACATTTCAATTCTTACAATGCTCAAAACTTCCGTGGTTCAAAGAAGAACCGTGTGAGGTCTAAGGGAAAGTGGAAACGCAATGAGAATAAGAATATTCATGGAGTCCAAAAGGGCAAGAATCATTTCAAGAGAAATGATAGGGGTAACAGTTCTCAAGGTTGTTATCGATGTGGTTGTAACACTCATATTGCAAAGAAGTGTACAACTTCTAAGCATTTGGTGTCGCTGTATCAACAATCAATCAAAGGCAAGAAGGCCCAAGGAAACCAGTACGAAGCTCACTTCACTGGACCGATGGTCGAGAGTTCCCAAGGTGTTCAAAAGAACAGTGTTCAAAAGAACATGGAGAACCATGATCAGCCTCAGCAAAAGGAAGGACCAACACTTCATGATGAAGACATGCTAGTGGATTTCACTTCTACAAGTGACATATATGGAGATCAACTTTAAACTCCTTATAGTGTCATAAGTATTGTGATAATGTCCTTACATATATTGTGTGTTGTAAAATACTTGTGTCATAAGACCTATGTTTTGTAATAATTATGTAGTCGAACATAATGTATTGTAATACGTGAGCAAACATACATAGTATGTATTGTATGTGTATATTCTATATGAGTTTGGATAAAATACTAAAATTTTATTCTTTTTACTCTATAGAAATCTTCTGAAAATTCAATGGAGGAGAAAATTTGTTTAGCGGACAGTGGTGCCTCTAACACAATATTACGGGAGGTTAAATACTTCCAAACTCTGAAAAAGAGTAAGGGGAGTGTCATGACTATTGGTGGTCGCGACACCGTCATTATTGGTTCTGGTCAGGCCACATTTACACTCCCGAATGGTACGAAGCTTATGATCCAGGAGGCATTATTGTATCCGGATTCAACTCGTACATTGCTGAGTTTTAAGGACATTCGGAGTAATGGCTACCACATCGAAACTCATGAAGATGGTGAGGTTGAAAGCCTACTCATAACTCAGAAAAAGGGTTCCGAAAGGAAGACCCTTGATAAACTTCCTGCTCTATCTTCTGGATTATATTATACATACATAAAGCCAGAGCCACATTTGGCGTATAAAATAATTTTCCAAAATCTTGATAAATTCAAGATATGGCATGATCGCCTGGGTCATCCTGGTGTTGGGATGATGAGGAAAATTATTGATGGTTCTATTGGACACAACATAATGGTTGCTAATTTCCCTCAATCCTCGGATTTTGTTTGCATTGCATGTGCAACTGGGAAATTAATCACTAGACCCTCATACCTGAAGGTCAAGAATGAACCACTAAATTTTGTTGAGCGCATTCAAGGAGATATATGTGGTCCAATTCAACCGTTATCGGGACCATTCAGATATTTTATGGTACTCATTGATGCATCTACAAGATGGTCAAATGTGTGTCTCATATCGACAAGGAACCATGCATTTGCAAAGCTGATTACTCAAATCATAAAATTGAGAGCTAATCATCCTGAACATAGGATAAAATCCATCAGAATGGATAATGCTGCTGAATTTAGTTCACGAGCATTTAATGATTACTGCTTAGCTTTGGGCATAACTATGGAGCATTCTGTACCGTATGTACACACACAAAATGGTCTTGCGGAATCACTTATCAAGAGGATCAAGTTGATAGCAAGACCGCTCCTACAGAATTATAATCTCCCAACTTCATGTTGGGGACATGCGGTGTTACATGCCGCAGAATTGATACAAATTCGACCAACTGCATACCATACGGCCTCCCCGTTGCAGTTAGTACGTGGAAATCAACCAAGTATTTCCCACCTTCGAAGATTCGGTTGCGCTGTGTACGTGCCGATATCATCACCTCAGCGTACATCGATGGGTCCACACAGAAAGATGGGTATTTATGTGGGGTACACTTCTCCGTCGATTACAAAGTATCTGGAGACTCTAACAGGGGATCTCTTTACAGCCCGGTACGCTGATTGCATCTTCGATGAGGATAATTTTCCGGCATTAGGGGGAGAAAAGTGAAGGGTTTCGCGGCATAGTAAATCAAAATTTTCTACGGATGCGAACAGAGGGAAAGCCAAGATCTAATCTAGGAGATGCAATCAACGAGAGAGATTGGATTAGATCTTCATACCCTTGAAGATTCGCATGAACGCTCCGGAATGTGGGTGATGTAGTCGCACTCGCTCCTCCTCACGATCCGATCCGATCTAGCACCACAAGTGGCGGTGCCTCCGTGAGATGCACACGGCAAAGACTGACGCCTCCTCCTTCCTCGGACCAGCGAGTATGGTGGAGAGATAGATTGGATCTACAACACGACGGCGTGGTGTATATGGTGGAGAATTTCACTGCAGGCTTCGCCACAAACAATGGGAGGGAGAGAGGAAGGTAGCAAGGTGCTAGGGCTTGGAGGAAGGTGTGTGGGGGAGGCGCACCCCTCTATATATATAGAGGGGCCAGCCCTGCCCCTCCTCCAAGCCTCTCTCTAGTTTAAACAATTTAAACTCTCCTTATCTAGAAATCCTATCTCTAGATTTAAACGATTTAAATTCTCCCTTATCTAGAAATTCTATCCCAGATTTAAACAGTCAAATCTCTCTAGAATCGGCTGGGCCCTATGGGTTTTGTGCCCGGCCCAATGCGGCCAGGACACTCCCTCATAGGCCCATGCCCCTCCCGGAAGGTGGGGCCACGTTGGTCCCCTTCCGGAAGGTTCTAGAAGCTTCCAGACAATACCGATTAATCCTAACAATTCGAACTCCAAAAACTGCACCGCCTTATATGAATCTTATTCTCGGACCATTCCGGAACCTCTCGTGATATCCCGGATCCCATCCGAGACTCCGAACAAAAATTCATAAACCAATTATCCAATCTATCCTAGCCGAGATACGTTAAGTGTGTGACCTGCGGTTCGAGAATATGCATGATCTTCTATCAATAATCAGCATGAGTCTGGCACCCATATTGACTCACACATTCATCGATGATCATATCGAATGAACCACGATGCCGGATTCAATCAATCCCATATATATATTCCCTTCGTCTCGCGATATTTTACTTGCCCGAGATTCGATCGTTGGTACCGCCATACCTAGTTCAATCTCGCTCACGGCAAGTACTTTACTCGTTCGTAATCCGATATCACTTTGTGATTAACTCCTTAACCACATGCTTGCAAGCGGTGTTGATATCGACACGAGTGGGCCCAAGTATATCTCTCCGACTTGGGAGGGACAAATCCCATCTCGATACATACAACCCAATGATACTTTCCGATCACCGAGAGACACCTTTATGATCACCCTCTCATAGGATGACGTTTGATGACCTCAAAGATTTCTTCCTACTGTGAGTTGCATTATCTCATGGTCTAAGGAATACAATATTTGACATAGGAAAAGCTTCGCAAAGACGAACACGATGACACGATCTAATTGCTCTGCTTTGTTTGGGTCTATCCACCATATCATTCTCCCAATGATATGATCTCATTATCAATTGACAACTCATGTCTATGGTTAGGAAACCTTAACCATCATTGATCAATGAGCTAGTCCATAGAGGCGTACTAGGGACACGGTGTTGTTCACAAACCACACAAGTATTAATGTTTCCGCTTAATACAATTCTAGCATGGAATATAAACTTTATCATGAACAAGAATTATAATAATAACATCTTTATTATTGCCTCTAGGGCATAATTCCAACAAAAAGGACCACAAAGAATGCCGGGAAATAGATTGGAATGTTGAAGGCATTCAGTCTTTAGATCCACGTACGAATGAATCTGAACTGGAGGTTCAGAGGATTATAAATTTGCAAAATATTGCAAATAATCTGCCACATGCATTTACTGACTAAAAAGGTGTCACTAAATCGCATATTCCCGCTATGAATGTCCTAGAGAGAGTTGAGATAGCAAAGACCACTCAACTGCCCAAGAGGGGGAGAAATCTGGACAAAAAGGACAAGACTTCTCAGAAGCGTCCGCGGGGAATGAGGATCTCTCAAACAGTAAATGTAGGTCAACCACGGGTTGACATTCAACCAAGTGTTGAAGAAAGACACCTAAAGGATGTTCATCATTGTGGCATCCCGCAAAACCACTACTAGAAAATCGCGTTGTTTTGTGCATTGCATCATCATGACCGCATGCTCATGTCATCATGCCACATTTCATTTGAGCATTGTCATCATCTTGCATTTGCTCGCATAAAACTATTTGCAGAAAAACCTAATTTGTTTTCTAAAACGCCCCGTCTCTGTTCAAACGCAAACCCGGGTCGCCGGAATATTTTTTGTTGGTCTGCTATCGGTTTGCAAACGGTGCATTTAAAGTCAAATAAAAATTATATTATTTTAGTGGGGCAGTCGAACGGACCGAATGACCCGAACAACCACCCCCAGAAAATACAAACGGTCCATCCCTTATTCCTAAAACTACCCAACCTATTCTACCCACCCCTCCTCCACCTCACCCTGGCCAATCACCATATGCCACCTCACCCTCTCCCTATCCCCCAACCAACCAGACGCCGCCACCTACCCCCCACTCCCTCTCTCCACCTGGACACACACCCCACCCCACACGCCACACACCCACACACCCACAGCACACACGCACACCACACCTTCCCCACACCCGATCCTCACCACCCGGCCCCACCCCTGGTCCACCACCGCCTGCCCCACCCCACTGCCTTTTTCCCCACCACCCGACACCGCCTCCTCTCTCTCTCCTGGACCTCCTCCTCCGGCTGCTGCCTGCCTCCTCTCTTGCCTCCTCCGCCTCCGCCCACCGCCTTCCTGCACTGCCTCCTCTTCCTCCGCCAAGACCTCCTCCCGCCTGCCCCTCCTCGCCTCTCCCAAGTCGCGGACCCTCTCCACCCCGCCACCGCGCCCTACCTGACCTCCGGGCGCCGCCTGCCGCCACTCCACCTCCACTGCCTCCCACCGGCGCCCGCTCCCGCCTCCTCCTCCTCCTTCCTCACCCCTCCCCACCTTCCTCCCATGAGGCCACCTCCACCGCCTGCTGCCTCGCCCGGCCAGGCTGCCCCCCTCCTCACAGCCGCCGCCCGAGCTCCTCCTCCTCTCTCCCGAGCCAACCGACCCTCCGGCCTCCTCGGCCTCTTCTCCCAAGAACCGCCTCCTGTCGCCTCAACTCCGGCCGCCTCCGCTGCCTCTCCGCGAGCAACCTCCCCGCCCACCTCCCGCCACGAGCCGCCCGTGAACCGCCGCTCGCCTCCATCGTTGCTGTCGCCGGTGCTCGGGTCCCCGCGACCACCTCCCCGAGGCTGGGCTGCTGCTGGCCGACCTCTCCCGTCAAGCTCCGCCTCGGCCTGCGACCGCCTCTCCGCCCGGCCCTCCTCCATCTGCCATCCGCCACCGGGCCCTCCTTCCCGAGGACCCCGCAGCCTGCTTCCTCGCCCCGCTGACCTTTCCTCGCTGGGCTCGCTGTCCAAGGCCCTCTAACCCGGCGTGCACCTCCGTCTTTCACGTGTACCTCCTCGCCACCATCGGGTGCCCATGTACCTTTTCCGGAGGAGTTGGTGTTACCGATCAAGCTTTCGCTTGTAGATAATGGTGAGATACGTGACTGTGGTGGTTATGGTGCGGTGGAGTGTGGTAACATGGAGGATGCGTCGCTCTAGCACCGTTTAAGCCGACACCGCCTTCTTCGAGGAACCGCACAAGATCCGCAGGCCTCGGCATGGACCCACGTTCGCCACCAACAAGGAACCGATGATTGTCGGCATCCAAGATCTACACCACTCGAAGTACAAGGCCGAACCCGAAGACCGCCAAGACCGCCACCGGAACGACAAGCACTTCACCGCGGAACGCTAAGGCCTTCGTCCCGAATGCCATAACCGTCGACATGACCCGAAGACCACGGCGACGACAAGATCGGCACCGACCCGGACGAACCCGATGCGCCCCCGACACCGAACCAAGTACTCCTTTCCGGACGCCGGGTCCGCCAAGAACCCGGAGGCGACAAGATCTGCCCCGTTGTTCGAGAATGCTCCTGCCGAGAACGTTTCCGTCGAACCCTGAACCCCAGATCCGGACCCCGAGACCGAACCCCGAACCCCGGAACCCCAAGATCGTCGAGACCCCTAATGTGTGACCCCTCTCTTGAACCCTATTTTTTATGAATGTAATATATCCCTCTTTGCACATTTAATTGATCATGCATGCATATTGTCATGTGGTTTTGGGGGCCTTATGCCGATTCACCTTATAATTAAATGTGGGGCCCATATGCGGGCAAATCTAGTCTCATATTGGCCTCATTTAAATTGTGTAGCGAACCCGGTGCTATCTTTTGCCATGCTAATACAACATTTAAATTGCGGGGTAGCTAAACAAACATGAACCATTTAATTATCTGTCGGAACCCCGGCTCCACTTAATATGACCTAATTGCATCACACTTTGCCATGTCATACATCATACATGCATCATGCCGATCTTCTGCCGTAATATTAAATATTGCATCCGGTGCTCCTTCTAGTGTTTTGCTTCTTCGCGGATAAGGCCGTTGAGTTGATGTGAGCTTCGACCCGATCCTCGGTTGCTCCTTCGGCAATGTTTTCAAAGCAGCATCTCCCTTTCTACCTATCTTACTTTTATAGTATTTATTCCTCCTGTTGATCTATTGCTATCTGTATGCGATGCTCTAGTGATTCGTACCGTGATATCCCTTGCAGCCTTATATTGCCTTGGACACATCCTATTACCGTTGTTTGGTAGATAGTTGGACTTATGCGTCGTAGTCGGCTGGCTCAAGTGTTGTGTCGCCCAAGGCCACAATTGTTGATGTATTGCCGCATGTTGATGTTGGAGATGATCATAGTTTTACTTATCGCTCCCTTTAATTCTGTTAACAACTAAAATTGAAATAAGCAGAGGCATTTGGGTGATAGAAAATATTTGGTTTCCGAACCACTTGTGTCCCGTGGGACCCCGAGTACTTGATAATTACTTGATTTATCGCTATATCCACATCCGGAGGTATATGGGACCCCTGAGCGAGCTTGATTCGGTCTTATTTCTTGGGGCCACAAACTAGTTTGAGGTTTTATTTACTATCCCGCACTTATGCCATGCTACTTGTATTTACGACAGCGAGGAGCACTGCATCGCTTTAGGAATTGTGACCCGTTTACGCTGTATCGACAAGCCCAGTTTTGGGTTCCCGCACATGTACCGCCCCACAAACCTTGAGTCCGTCTCGAGCTAGCTTACTGCTATGGTAAGACTCAAGGTGGCCCCTGAAATATTTATGAATCCTGTGATTGCTTTGTCGTGAAAGCCTCGTTGGGTTTTGATTTGGTTTTTCCGAGGTTGATCGAGCGTGTGTTGCTATTGGTGCACCCCGGCCGGGTAAAACTTTCTGAAAGCCGTGTCCGCGGATATGGACGACTTGGAGCACAGTATCTCGACCATAGACAAGCATAACTAAAGTTTATTGCTATAAATTTGACTTTAAAATGACTAGTAATCAGCTTCACTATAATGGAATGGCTAAATAATACCGCCCACAATTGCTTGTTTGGATTGTCGCTTGCGACCATTGTACCTGACTAGTAAGTATTGCAACTACAATGGAATGGTTAAATAAAAGTACCAACAACTGCTGGGTTTTGGGTTATCTCATGCTAATTGTATCTGACTAGTAAGTGTTGTCACTACAACGGAATGATTAACTAAAAGTGCCCACTGCTTACTTTATCAGGATGATTATCTAAACCTGACTAGTAATTGCTGCAACGATAACTGAATAAGTAAAACTGCCAACTGTGTGAGTTCCTCGGTTGACTTCCTCGTTTGGTCTCGAGGGGGAAACGCCAGGATGGGTTTGTTTGGTGTTAGTATCAGGCTGCTTCCGGATAGGTCTTTCTTACCCCTCTCTGATAACCGCCAGTTGTATCGAGTCCCTATAGGTTGTCTAGTGCATGCTGCCGCTGCCGCTTCAGTCCACCATACCTATGTAGGCGAGGACCGCCGAATTCTAGTCTCGCTGCATCGGCCTCGATCGACGCCCTTTTTTCCTTTGCCCTTTGTCGGCACCCCTTTTGTTTAAGCAGGTTTTGAGATCGACGTCGTTAGCGGTGGTTACCTTCCGCTTGGCTCAAGGTTATGGACGCCATTGGTTATTCTTCAGGACTCTTAGCCCCATTTGCATCTTGTCCGTAGCCGGGCGCTGTATCGTTTTACAGGTGATTTGGATCTTTGTACATTATATCTGTATTCTTGACTCATGGAGTCGTGTTATAAATATATCTGTTCTGTGGGTCCCATCGAGGACTGTTGTGCAATGTTATTACTTCGTTTTCCACCCGCACGAAAGTGCCTGGTGGGCACCTTTGAATCGTTTCTATGCGGGTTTGGCGGGTTTCGCTAAAACTTGCATAGGGCCGATTCTGAGGGTGTTACAATCATCCAGGGCCCAGCACAAGTGCGCACACAAATATAGGTGCTGGGACATTGGAACACCTCGATTCAATCGTTAAGGGAAATCACGATGAGTCTGAAGGTATTGAAGAGATTTCCACAAACTATGTTGAATCAGGAGAATCGTTCAACAGAAAGTCTATAAATGTCGACATATTTTTCTCCTCAAATATTGCAGATGACCTGGCATTGGACCGTGAACCTAAGACCATGGCAGAGTGTATGAAACGCTCGGACTGGTCCAAATAGATGGTTGCAATTGAGGATGAATTGCGCTCGCTTACCAAGAGAGGGGTATTTACTAAAGTGATACCTACTCCTCAACACGTTTTCCCCGTAGGGGCGAAATGGGTTTTTGTTCGAAAGAGGAACGAAAACAATGAGGTGGTGAGATATAAGGCGAGGCTTGTAGCACAAGGGTTTACGTAAACGGCATTGATTACGATGAAACATATTCTCCTGTGATGAGTGGAATCACGTTCTGATACTTGATATCGCTGGCAGTGCAAATGAATTTGTATATCCAATTGATGGATGTGGTGACCGCATATTTATATGGGTCGCTAGATACGGATATCTACATGAAAGTCCCTGAGGGAATGAAGATTCCAGATCCAAAGGCTGATCGCAAAATGTATTGCGTAAAGCTACAAAGGTCGTTATACGGCTTGAAGCAGTCGGGTAGAATGTGGTACAACCGACTAAGTGAGTTCCTTTTGCAGAAAGGGTACTTAAACGATGATGATTGCCCATGTGTGTTCATCAAGAAATCTACTGATGGATTTTGTATAATCTCTGTGTATGTGGATGATTTGAATATCATTGGTACTACACAAGAGATAAATGAGGCTAGTAATCATCTGAAGACGGAATTTGAGATGAAAGATTTGGGTAAGACCAAATTTTGTCTCGGTTTGCAACTTGAACATATTTCTTCAGGAATATTAGTTCACCAGTCTGCGTACATCCAAAAGATATTGGAGAAGTTCAATATGGATAAATCATACCCGTCTAAAACACCTATGGTTGTTAGGTCTCTTGATAGAGATAAAGACCCTTTTAGACCTAAGGATGACGATGAAGAGATATTGAGACCCGAGTTTCCATATCTTAGTGCAATTGGTGCACTAATGTATCTAGCAAACTGCACGAGACCTGATATATCGTTTGCAGTTAATCTCTTAGCTAGAAACAGCGCATCGCCAACGAAAAGGCATTGGGTTGGTGTGAAGAATATTCTAAGATATCTTCAGGGCACCAAAGATCTTGGTTTGTTCTATAAGAAAAATTAAGAGAAAACCATGGTGGGGTATTGTGATGCTGGATATTTGTCAGATCCCCATAATGCCAGATCACATACTAGATTTGTCTTCTTACATGGAGGTACAGCCTTCTCTTGGAAGTCGACAAAGCAAACATTGGTGGCTACATCCACTAATCATTCTGAGATAATTGCTTTATATGAAGCATCACGGGAATGTGTATGGCTTCGTAGAATGATGAACTTTGTCCAAGGTTCAAGTGGGATTGGTTCGCTAGAATCTCCTACCATTATCTATGAAGATAATGCTGCTTGTAGTGTACAGATGCATACAGGTTATATTAAGGGTGTGTTTGGTTGAGCTGTAGATTCCTAAAAATCAGCTGTGACAAATCATTGGAAAAGTCTGTGAGTCGACAATCATGGAAAATCTAGAAGTTGTTTGGTTGGAACAACCGTGAATTTTAGATTCAATATAAGAATCTTCATCAACCCATGAGACATTTATATTCTAATTGATAGTAGAATAACTATTTGTACATTGATAACATTTAAATAGTTATTTTGGGTAGGAATTTCTATTTTTTAATGTTTTATACATATAGTACTGTAAGATACATATGAACTGCATAAGAGAAATGATTCTCAACAAGATTTTCGTCATTCGTCGTCGATATTACTGGAATTATCATATAGAATTCCACGTACGGAAACAGTTGCCCCATTGACATAGGCTCTCTTAAACATAATCTCGAGCGGTTCTAAGTTATCCGGTCCACGTTTTGTAAACTGAAATACTTCACATGCTTGCATTTTTTGCCATTAGTTCGATCATGGCAGCTTCAAAATGTGATGTTCATGTTATCTATTTCCAATAAGAACCTCATCTACAGATTACAAAACACGCATGATGGTGGCGGCGACGATGCGACGGTGTTGTTGGAGTAGATGGTTGTCGGCGATGATGACCACGGGTGATGAAGGTGCAGTCCTTTGTTGACGACGAGGCGCGTACTCGGGGACGTGCGTCCCGGTCGATGTTGGCAAAGACGGGCCGGCGTGATGACGACGTGAGGACGGAGAAGCCGACGCAGCGCGTGAAGGCGTCCCTTGGGGCGCCGCGCGGAGCCTCCCTGGCACGATCGTTGACGATGATTTGCCGAAGATGAGTCGACGCCGAGCTCGGTGCCTAGCGCATCGCTCGCCCGTGCCCCGACGCCTATGTGCTCGCCTCCTACTCGCCGGCCACACGCGCAAGCTCCTCCATGACCGCACTCGTCTGCGTCGCCCCATTCTGCTCGAGCGCGTGGGCACATCACCGAATGTCTGCCTCGCGCGCATCGACCTGACCATCGGCCTCAGCCATCCAGAATAATATTGTAGGAGCCGCTCATGCCTAGCGCATCGCTCACCCGTGGCCTACGCCTCTGTGCTCGCCTCCTACTCACCGACCACACGCGCAAGCTCCGCCATGACCGCGCTCGTCTGCGTCGCCCCATTCTGCTCGAGCGCGTGGGCACATCACCGAATGTCTGCCTCGCGCGCATCGACCTGACCATCGGCCTCAGCCATCCAGAATAATATTGTAGGAGCCGCTCATGCCTAGCACATCGCTCACCCATGCCCGACGCCTCTGTGCTCGCCTCCTACTCACCGGCCACACGCGCAAACTCCGCCATGACCGCGCTTGTCTGCGTCTCGCCCCCGGGAAAACGTATTTTGAACTGACGAAAACGTATTAGACGAACCTACCTGAGAAGAAATTAGTAGATAGATAGATAGATAGACTAGAAGACTTGGGAGGCAAGAAGACTACTAGAGATAGAATTGGATTACAATATGAAACTACCTAATATGTCTAAACCGTGATATACTCTAACAGTTCCTACGGGCATTTTCACATACACCTTGGAAGCAAACAAGAATTTTCCACAAACACCTCAGGAGCAAACTCCAAAAAGAGTCCTGTCTTGGGGATCATTGCCCTTGGAAATAAAAGAGCTTCAAAACTGGATTTCAAAACTTGCTCTAACCTTTCTAGCTTTGGAGCATTGGGGCTCCCCATAAGGTAATAGAATAGGTAGTTCAGGCACCATCATCAATATGTTGCTGCTATTGAATCCGGTTTTGAATCCTACAGTACATATCGCATACGATGCACAGCGATCTTGCTTTATATCATACACAATAATTATTGCTATATATGAGAAGCCAATTGCAAGAAATCACGGACAGCCAAAATCAGGGAAAGAAAATACAAATCCGTACGGGACAGGGAAACGGGAGGAAAGAGGGAGGAGATTGCAAGGAGGAAGAGGAAGAAGAAGGGCCTGCAGCGGCGCAATCGATCTCCGTCAATTTGACGAGAGGTTCTTTGAGTATGACAGACGGCATGTAACGCCGCCGACGGCGGTACAGGGTCTTGGCCTGGTTCTCTGGGATGGATGGGACGGAGGAGGAACGGGAAGAAAAGGAAGAGCGGCGAATCCGTCCGGCAAGGCCACGAGGTCACTGAGATGAGGCGGAAGCGGAACCATAGCCGAGGTTCTCTTCTGTCATCCCAAACTAGTGTACGGGAGGAGGGTGCCAGGCGAGGAAAGAATAGAAAGCTAAAGGAAACGTTATTTTCACTTACGGATGGCATCCGCGGGTAATTTCTCACTTTTTTCCTGGACGCGACGCAGTGAAATCTGGTGTCGAAGCAGCTTTCGGTTTGCACTAGGAAAATCTACTGCGTTTCAGAATCTGGTGTCTAGCTTATACCCGTTTGGTTCAGATTTCGGCTGCCGAGTAGTAAATCTGGATGTAGAATCCGAACCAAACACAGCCTAAGAGTAATATTACAAAGCATATTGCTCCTAAGTTATTTTATCCCCATGAGCTACAAAAGAGCGAGGAAATAAATATTTTGCAAACGAAGTCATGTGATAACCTCGCTGATTTGTTTACCAAGTCCTTACCAAGTTCGTTGTTTCATAAATACGTACATGGAATTGGTATGAGAAGACTTCGTGACTTGCAAAGTTCAGGGGGAGAAATCTCCCAGGTTAAGACCTGTTGAAGATCATCAGATCTTCGATATTGCACTCTTTTCCTTTGTGAGTTTTTCCTAATAATTTCTTACGTAAGGTTTTTAATGAGACAATATCAGTATAAGCATGGATGACATATGTCATTTTCTCCTTATTTTCTCACAGGGTTTTTAGAAGGAGTTTTTCATGGCATATTGTATCTTTCTCCTTTATATTTCCCACAGAATTTTTGGAGGAGGTTATTCACATGATGATCAGTCAGAAGGACAAGCAAGAATTAGGGGGAGTGTTAGGATTTATTTATTTATGTAAATAAAGAATAATCCTTATTTGTGTTCCCACGTATGGTTTGCAATATGCAACCGACGTTCCTCCCGAACCGCCTCACGATCTCTATTGTCGGTTCAATATCTATCTTGTATAAATACTCGATTCATCGATAAAATAAAAACGGTTGATTCATTCACCATTTTTACTTTCACACAAACCAACGGCCCGGCGCTGGGCAGATCACGGCGCGGTGCGTCACCGCGAGCGAGGCCACCGTGGTGTCCGTCCTGGCCCTCTCGGCGGCACGCGCCCGCCAGGCGCAATGAGTGGCAGGGGAGGCACCCGTACGCTCCCGGGCCCGCGCGCCAGCGGGTGACGTGGAGCCTGCGTCCCCCCATTCTCGAGGAAGGAAGAAAAGCCACCCCCATCATCATTGGACCCAGGGAATTTCAGGTAGGGCCTACTCTCGCAAGAGGAGAGGAGCGGGTACGGAATCTGGTGCGTAAAGGTAAAGCTGAGGCCTCGATCGATCTAGCTTGGGCCCTTTACTTTGGCCCGGTCAGTATTGACTGTGAGCCTATCCGCTTCTTCTTTCTCCCTCGTCGATCTTTCTCAAAGAAAACCTTTTGGTGTAATGTAACCTAAGCGGTTGTGGTAGTAATTGCCATGTAGGTGGTGGGGACTAGACGATGCAATTTGCACTCTACTCCTACGTAGTACGAACCGAGATAATCTTGCAATCTCCGTCGGCACACGATCCACAACTCCAGATCGCGTGCTCCTCCCAGCTTCGGCTGCCTGGACCATCGCCCCGTCTGGTGCTGGCGGTTGGCGCAGATGTGCAACTTCAAGATTAGCAGGTACGAAATCATTAAGCTCGTACGGAAAGCGGAGCCCGGTTTTGTACTAGATCGTGATTACTGGATGCCTGGCCGCTATATCTGCTGGGTACACCGTTGTTTTTCCTCGTGTCTCGCTGGCAGGCGGCGACGGCGTCGGCAATTTGCGGCGAGAGAAAGAAAGAGAGATGAGCAGCTAGCCTGCTGCACTGCACGGACGAAACGTACGCGATCGAGCATCTAATGACAACGGTGCTCCATTCGCGAAAAGGAAATGTGTGGTGGAGTCCAAAAGGGGCAGCTACCTTAGCTAGCCTTTGTGTGTAGCCGAAGCGTTTTCCGTGCCAGATGATGATGGCATGGCATTTGCATCACAAGTAGTAGTACGTAGTAGTGTTGAGAGGAAGCTGCGATGATCGGCGCTACGGCCTCTCCGAGAGCACATGACCAGTGTGACGACCTTAATTAATTCCAGTCTTCTCTTCTTTTTCTTGCCGATCAGCTCGGCGTCTTGACAAGGATGAAATTGCGGAAACGCCGAGGGCGCTAGCTTAAGCAAAGCGCTCGATCGCCTCTTTGCCAAAATGCCTGGTGAGAAGAAACGGCCGGACAGTTTGTTTTGGCTAAAACCACTCCCTACCAGAGCCCACTGAACTTGTAGCAAAGCCGGACGGGATATGCTTATTTTGGCGCTTCACCTCACCGTCGATCGACGCGAGTACGTACGTGTCTGAGCTGTTAAGTAAAACCATTAGAGCAGGTAGTATTATTGCTGCGGTTTTGTAGTACTTGCTGCCTCCACTACATCACTAGTAGTATTAGTATTTCTCCCTGCTATAATTGTTCATCAAGTCGACAAAATAATCTCGCTAAAAAGCAAATTATTCTGCAATCAGCGTGCGACAGACCTGCACAACACAAAACCCTAAACCACTGGAACGAACTTAATAAGGGAGGGAGGCAGGTAGGCGATCCCTTTCGAATATATGTAATACTATAGCGCGTCATCCGATCCTTCATTTGGTTTGGTCTCAACTCGCCATCGCCAGATCGAGCAACACAAATATTTTCTCTCTCGGACAGGTATGAGACTTATCCTGTTCTCTCGACTAAGTGGCGCTGCCTGCATATATATGTGGCCTACTAACGCCATTTGTAATTTCCACGTCTCCGTCATCCAACCCAGCTGACTCGATCATCAATCGCCACGTAGTACGACCGAATACACCTTTTGCTTGCCAGTGAGACCAACTGCGATATATACATACATACATACAGCTACAGTGGTTTACATGGCATGGACAGTCAGATGCTCTTTACTCCCTCCGTTTCAAAATATAAGATGTTTTAGGTTTGTGAAGAAGATGAATCTAGACTTGTTTTAGTATGTAGGTTCACTCAACTTTGGGATGAATCTACACACTAAAAGAAGTCTAAATTCATTTTTTTTTTCACAAACCTAAAACATCTTATATTTTGAATCGGAGGGAGTAATTAGGATCCAATAGTTGTTGGTGAGTGAGTGAGTGAGTGACCAGACTATGTTCGCATCGCAGGCAAAAGGCAGCTAGCTAGCTAGCTAGTAGTCAGGGGGTGGTCCGGCCATGTCAGTGTCCGTCCACGTAGTACGTCCTTGTTGTTGAACGGATGGATCGACCTAGCTAGCTAGCTAGCGCCCATGAATGAAGCCAACCGCTTGACACTTTGCTTTGTTCGGATCATATATACTACTACAGTAGTGGTGAGTGAAAAAGGTTTTGGAATGGCGAGCTAGCTCCTATATGCGCTACTAGCTAGGTTCGAAATTGCACTTCCACTGCAGACTGCAGTGGGGAATACTAGTGCGTATGATCGATGTTGCGGCAGATCATTGCGTAGCGGTGGATCGAGGGTGCGTCGGTTGGTACGCAGCCATCGGCCATGCTTGCATGTTAGTAAACCGTATTGCGAACATCGGTGGTGCTCGCAGATGTTTGTCGAATTGTATTTTTCTTTTCTATTTTGTCGTCCATGCTTGTAATGTACTTCCTCCGTTTTAAAATATAAGATGTTTTAGGTTTGTGAAAAAATGTATCTATACTTATTTTAGTGTCTAGATTCACTCATGTTTGGAGTGAATCTATATACTAAAACAAGTCTAGATACATTCTCTTCATAAAGCTAAAACATCTTATATTTTAAAACTTATTTTAGTGTCTAGATTTACTCATGTTTGGAGTGAATCTATATACTAAAACAAGTCTAGATACATTCTCTTCACAAAGCTAAAACATCTTATATTTTGAAACGGAAGGAGTACGTAGTATATCATCAGCAGATCTTCAAGGTAGCGTGAGAGTGCGTGTGTCCGTCGGGATAAGCACCAACGCGTGAGATAACGAGAACTTATCTACTAGTGCTATCCTCAACTCACGTCTCACGCGGTGGCACGAGACAAAGAAAACAACCCCAACTGAATTTACAGGCACTACTATCACCAGGAATGGCCAGATGCGCCGACGGCCGTTCGCTACGTCGACGGACAAACGTCGGGGCCGTCGGGGTAGCACCGCACCAGGCCAGCCCAACTGGCCAGCCCTCGGCATAGCCAAGCCGTCGGCGTAGTATACACTACACCGACGGTCACCCTCGGCGTAGTGGCGGCCCTCGGCGTAGCAAGCGGACGCGTGCACGTCGCGGCCAAAGACGGCGCTAACGGTGTCGATTGGGCAATGGCGACCCTCGATAGCATACGCACCGACGCCACCCTCGGCGACAAGAACGTAGACGACGGTCACCCTCGGCGTAGCCTTCTTTATTTTCATATATTTTGTATTTGCATCAATTATTTATATATTTTTTATTAATTGGATAATTTCGCACTCCTGAATAGCGATCTACACGTCCACATGAAATGTCGTTCGAATCTTCTCACACCCGAGAAATTTCTATATGTTTGTAAGTGTTATTATCGCATGTGGTTCTCAATAGCACTCACGACCACATGAAGTGCTTGCATGTGTCCCCCTCGCATGCATGCGCCTAACCTAGAGGCGAAGGTTAGGACCCATGAGGTGGAATCTCCCGTTGAGGTGAAACCGGGTAGGATAGTGCCCCAACTTGTGAGCCAACATGGTTTGACATCACCCTATGACCTAAACAAACACAAAACAAGAGAGAGCTACTGCTGGCTACCCTCGGAGGAACGTCTAGGGGTAGACGATCCGAGTGTGCACAGAGATCGTGGTTTGGGAGGAAGACCACGAGAACATTGGAATGAGATGAAAACTTGCATGTGCCCCTAGCATATATGTGGGTGTGGTGAGAGGTTGGTATAGGTGCTTGCATGTGTCCCCTCGCATGCATGCGCCTAACCTAGAGGCGAAGGTTCCGGACCAGATGAGGTGGAATCTCCCCGTCGAGGTGAAACCGGGTAGGATAGTGCCCCAACTTGTGAGCCAACATGGTTTGACATCACCCTATGACCTAAACAAACACAAAACAAGAGAGAGCTACGCCGGGCTACCCCTGTCAGAGGAACGTCTAGGGGGGTAGACGATCCGAGTGTGCACAGAGATCAGTGTTTCGCCGGAGGAAGACCACGAGAATATTGGAATGAGATGAAAACTTGCATGTGCCCCTAGCATATGTGTGTGGGTGTGGTGAGAGGTTGGTATAGGTGCTTGCATGTGTCCCCCCTCGCATGCATGCGCTCTAACCTAGAGGTGAAGGTTCCGGACCCGTATGAGGGTGGAATCTCCCCGTCGAGGTGAAACCGGGTAGGATAGTGACCCAACTTGTGATCCAACATGGTTTGACATCACCCTATGACCTAAACAAACACAAAACAAGAGAGAGCTACGCTGGGCTACCCCTGTCAGAGGAACGTCTAGGGGGGTAGACGATCCGAGTGTGCACAGAGATCAGGGTTTCGCCGGAGGAAGACCACGAGAATATTGGAATGAGATCTTCAATCGTACGAATGTTGAACTCAATCTTGTTGTGTTCAAGTGCCACTGGTTTGACCCAAGGGGTGGACTGATAAGTACCCCTTCCATTGGGTTAGTTGAAGTTAGGCCTTCAACCACCTATAGCGGAGCCGACGTCTTTGTTGTTGCTCACCAAGCCAACCAAGTTTATTATTTGCCCTACCCATGCCAGAAAGCGGAACTCCAGGGCTGGGAAGTCGTGTTCCAGGTATCGCCACATGGTAACCTACCGATTCCCTCCGAGGACGATTACAACAACATTAACCTCAGAACGTCTGAGGGAATTTTCTATCAAGAGCAAGAGGACTTGGACACTTTGATTTAGAACCGGTTGATCTTGAGGACCTTGGGAATGATGTAGAAACTGGGTGAGTCGTGGTGAATCTACATGACATAAGTATGCTCGAGAAGCTCCATACCGAGAATGACAACGATGATGAGCCTACACCCTTCGATGAGAATCCAGATTTCTACTCAAAAGATAGTGATAGTGAGAATGAGAATGAGAATGAGAATGAGAATGAAAATGATAGTGAGTATTTATTTTTTTAATTTATTTTGTCTTTGTGCTTAACTGTTTTCTTAATTGCATTATGCCTTTATTCTTTGTGTATAAATTTTATTATGTCTTTGTGCTTAACTGTTTTCTCTTACTTAATGCAGGTGATTGAACAATATGAGCAGCGGCAAGGCAACCAGATTCCTTGCTTAATCTGTTGAAGCAGTATAAGAAAAGAGCTACAAGTGGAAGACACCAAATCCCAATCCGCGTTACCGGTCTTGCTCCTGGCAGCGGAGGACGGGTCGAGGCCGAGGTCGAGGAGGACGAGGACGAGGTGCCACGAGGAGGCGTGGACTTTGACCCACCAGCCTCGCCTGCGACGTGGCTCTGAGTTGTTCTGACAGAGCAGCCTTCAGGCCGAGAGGAGGCGAGTCCGAGAGGAGGCAGTCCGAGAGGAAGGCGAGGACCGAGAGGGAGGCGGGGACGATACGAGGCGGACACTAGCATGAGTTGGTGGGGCCAAGAAATTGCGGAATCGTGGGGAATCGGAAGTCCTCGACGAGAAGTTTGAGCCTAGGACTCGGAGGCGAAAGCCCTTATTATTCCGTATGGCTTTAAGTAAGTGTACTAATTTGGCAATTTAAAACATTTTATTTCATGTTGGTCATAAATAATTATTGTGTACTAATGTTTATTATTGTGCGATTGGACATTTCCTCCGGGGAAGCCTCGCCTTCCTAACAGCCTTGTTGGAGCTCGATTAGGAAGTTCGCGGGCTATCACATTACCCACGAGGGTGACAGAAGCTAGCTACCACTTGGGACTACTGGACTACCGTGTCCCGCTTTTCCGACATTCTTGATGTCATCACCAAGTTTTGGGTAAGGCATATTTCTCGAGTTATGTTCATACTTGATGACCCCACGGTGCTAACTCATGACTCTTATGCATGATTGAAGTGCTTTTACCGTGTGGCCGAGGAGGACAGGAGAAGGCGCAGAGGACTCGCTTGGGGCTTGTGTGAAGTTGACCCCGGTGTGGTACAACCAGAAGGTCACGGCCGCTAGCCACTTCGGGCAGGCGTGAGGGTCAGGAAGGAAGACATTGTCGGTAGGAACCCTAATCCTGAGTACTCGATGACGCCAGAAGAGTACATGTCGGTGAGTAAAATGTCAATGAGATTCTACATTGCTTCTAAGTTGCCATTGCATTGTCTGGAGTTGAGTATTGCATTTTCGTGTTATCCCGATTGGCCGAGCCATCGACTCGCATGGGAGGAGCTGGTTAGGACGAGGTGGCTCAGAGAAGACGAGGAGTTTGCAGCCTTGTCGAGGCGGAACGCGGATAACCGAGGCGATGGTGGAACGCACTGCGCGGGAAACCGCAACTTTGACCGCTTCAAGGGGAAGGTGGTACGTATATACATGGAACGACCTGCGTGCATTTCTTCTTATGTTTGTACTTCATATGCATAATATTTTCTTTTCGCGATACAGGTGGCCGAGACACAACCCGGGGAGGTGATTCATGACGTCGCCTATGAGATGATGCGCGAAGAAGCCCAATTACTCGGAGCCTCAACCCTCGTTGCCGTGTACTTGGCCTCGCCGTAACGACTTGGGGAACTATAGCACAATGGTGAAGGCTCGTCACCCCATGTGGATGACCCCATTCACGCGGAGATCGACGAGATTCGTTGGTCTGTCGGCACGGATTGCAGCATGGACGCCTCAAGATTCTGAATAAGAAGGTCAAGCCTACCCTCAAGACGAGCTTCAGCCGTCTCAAGGCTACCTACCCCGCCGACGGCCCCCTATCCCACCTGCGTGGCCAGCCTCCGCCGAGGATGTAAGTTTTCTCGTTTTCATCATCTTTATGACTTTTGTTCCGCATGGCTAACTTGACGAGATTCCTTGTATTTGAAATTGTAGTTCGAGTTAGACGCGCCTACGATGCCGCTTATGAGGAATATCGGTGGCCTTTCGAAAGATCGAGGCGAATGCGATCTACATGCAATACGTAAATGTAAGTCCGAACCTTTATTTTTGCAAAAGATACAAGTCCCACTTCTCCCGTTTGTTGTACTACGGCCGACTTCTAAACTATCTTGCAGCCATGATGGTGAATATTCAAACTGGCCGAATAGAGATTTAGGGCCCGTGCCTCTCATGCCAGTCCGATGCCATTTTGCAATCGAAGGAAAGCTTCGCTAGGACCTACTACGATCGACACCGTAAGTTCTTTGCTAACCCACGGTTATCGCTTTATTTTGCCTCAAGTTGCTAACATGTAGGCAACATGTAGGAACGGAGCTTTTGGGAACCGCACTTTGGCCACGCCATGGGATGGGCGTCGATCACACCGCTTCATGACGATGGTCCATCTCCGCCATTCCGCAGTGGTTCTCCCGAGCTTCACACTTCTACTTCGCGCCAGTGGCTCTCATCGCTTCTCGGGCGCAACCCTCGGCAGAGGTCGCCACTTTTCACCAGGGGAGATCGCGGGTACACCCCCTCTCCTCCAGAGTTGTAGGCATATGTGATGATGTATGAACAATGTATGGATGATGTATAAACAATGTTTAATATGAGCATGTGTGATATGAACAATGTTTAATATGACCATATGTGATCTTGTATGGTGATGTCTTCTTGTGATCGCTGCAGTATGGCTGTATGGATGTATGCATGGATGATGTATTGATGTATGCATGGATGATGTATGGCTGCTGTGAGTCTTCGAGAAAAATTCAAAAAAAGCTGTATGTGATACGCCGGCAATGCCCTCGGCGTAGCCCTCCGCCATGTGCCATATGGTCAGGGCTACGCCGAGGGCACTGCCGTCGGCGTATCACCTGCCACTACGCCGAGGGTCGGCCGTCGGCCTAGCGCCAGCCTGGGAGGGCCAGGCGGTGGACACGCGTCCACATACGCCGAGGGCGAGGCCGTCGGCGTAGCCCCTTCCTGGGGAGGCCCAGCAGGTGCCACGTGGCCACCATACGCCGAGGGTAGGGCCGTCGGCGTATACGGTGTGCCGTTAGCGGCCGTCTAACGGCAGTGCCGCCGTTCGCCGACGACCGTTATGCCAACGGGCCCGCCTCGTCCGTCGGCGTAGAGCTACGCCGACGGTTTTCTGCTACGTCGACGGCCGTTTTTGCTCCGCCGAGGGAGACCTTCGCCGAGGGGGCTACGCCGACGGCAGCCCTCGGCGTAGCGTATGCCAACGACAAAGCTGGCTACGCCGAGGGCTTTTTGCCGTCGGCGTAGCCGTCGCGTGCTGTAGTGTATTATTTGCTTCGCAAGTAAACCCAGACTGGACTGGGTTGCGCGTGGCTCTCGTTGCTTCGGCTTTGCCCATCAGCAAGTCTCATGAGGAATGCAATGGTTGGCAGGCATTGTGGACGCACAACACAGGGCAGAGGCAGTACCCGACCAACAGCTGCCATCAATTCAATTTCAAGGGACGCAAATTGCATCAGGGTCAACCGAATAACTTTTCACGGTCAAACAGCCGCCAAGTACCACTACCGATCGATAGATCCACCACCAGCAGCAGCGACCGTCATCTTTTCTTCAATATTCCCTGGGCCTTGTCATCAAAACCTAAACAGGCAGGTTACCTTGGCATCGGTCCGAAATACTAGCAGATCGGTGCGCGCTGTAGCGTGTGTTAACCAGCACACCACCATATCGATCGGTTTGCCCTCCCTGTCTGCCTGCCGCGAAAGCGCTCCTTCACCTGCCCATCCCGACGTGTATCCTTCGAATTTTACCATTCCAGCCGAGGAATCCTTCCATTCTTGACGGCCTCCCGATCGGCTTCGTCTTCGTCTTCGGCCGTGACGTGCGCGCGTCACCCGTGAGTCGGTGCCGAGGTGGAGGTTTTCGAGCCCAAGTGGGAAGAGAGGCTTTGCATTCAAGCCAGGGAAGGCCACGTTGGATCGGATAGAATATGCCGGAGGAATCTACGCCGGCTACGTGGACTGGAGCAGGCCACGAAGTGGGCAAGCGCTTAGCTGGCACCGCGCTTCGGGTTCTCTCGCCCTCCAGCTGGAACGGCACGCCGCGCACGTCCAGCTGTCCTCAGCTCACCATGTTTCTCTGCGAGTGCAGTTTACCGTGCTGCCCTCCTCCTGCCTTGTAGTAGCAGTGTCTACCGTCTCTCTCTTCGGTGGCAAAAACAAACATACTGGTCTATAAAGCAATCTCGGTCTAGCCTCCTTTCAGCCTCGACGTCATGAAAATAAATAGGTCACGTATATCTCACACTTCTCTCTACTACGCTCATAAAATTAAAATTACGCAGGAACAGAAATTAAACCAGAGAACGTGTAGTTACGGTAAGAGGTGTCTTTCGTACTCCGAGAATGCAAACTTGCTGTTTTGTTTATCTCTTTTCCAACTCAACATCCCGCAAAGTCCTTTTTGACTTCCGAGCAACAGTGCTCACTGCATATTAAAAGAAAATATAACTATTTTACAAGTTTTAGAAAAATGTGAAACAAAATCTTAGAAGTAGCTAATGATGTAGTATCCCACAAACCTGTAAAATTATCCCAAAATGCTATGTATCCCAAGCTACACAAAAATTATAAGAGCTTTTTAAGATTTGAAATCACTATACTCAGATATATAGTTTTATTATTTTGTCTAGCTCAAATATACATTATTTTCAATTGATATTTTACATATTTTTTATATACAATTACTGGCTACATCCTAATTTATTTTCAGATTTTTTTGGAACTCAAAATACTCACTTTCTCCCATATAGTGTTGTTAAGACTGGATCGTTTATATGTACTCTTAAGATATGTTGCGACCGCTTATTTTCTTCTCTCCCTACTTCCAAGCTATTTGTAAGGCATTTAGTAGTGGCAAGCTGGATAATTTCTCTTGCGGCTTTGAGGAGTTTACAACTTTTTTTGAAGAATAATAGTGTGGCATATCTTGGATTTTTTGTCCTATTAGGATGCCAACCGTCTTTGTTCTTGGTTTGGTGTTCTTAGAATCTTTTTCCTCTTGGGTTAATCATACTTGTTTCTGTCTGCTCCAACACCGGTTCTAAGAGTTACCTCAGCTTATAAGTACGGCGACACAATGTCCCATAAAGTTGTAATTTTACAATTCCTCATTTTTGTTCACTCAGTCTGTGAATTATCATTTGTGCACACCTAGTTCTGGAGACACTATTGCACATTGGGTGGGGTCGAGATCGATGTCCCCTTATGACCGAAAGACTAGAAACAGAAACCGCAATACAATCCACCTCTTGTTTTAATTCTTAAACGAAGTACAAAGTAAAAAACGTGCTCACGTAGTGACAACTCATCTACTGAATATACTAGAGCCACCGGGCTCGTGATGAGTAATAAAGTCACCAAAAGTTGCCGCATAAAAATATCTTACATGACACACCACGTTAAGTATGGTTAACTCAGAAATGTCTCTACCATTATAGAGTAGCCAATGGTATTTGCAAACATTTTAATGTATGTAAATAGTGTTCAAATAAATGTTGATTGCCTTTTGTCTACCATGTACAGATAAACATACTTCATTTCACTTCAACATTTTAAAAGGAATACTCCTATGTCCGAGTTCTGAGGCTAGGGATTAAATGGGCTAAACCAAAACGTGGAGTTGTTTTATTCAGAGTTAACACTCATTAATTCATTTTCTTTATCTCACATGCACGAACTATACAATGTCCGGACATAATTGTTGTTAGGCTACGATGCACCTTCTTGTTATTACACCCGAAGTTTTAGTTACACTCTCTAATGTTTTAGAATATACTTAGTGTTGTAAAAGGTGATACAAATCTGGCCCGAGGGAGTAAGTTGGTGGTTAATGCAAATGCAAAATGATAATTTAGTGTTGTAAAAGGTGATACAAATCTGGCCCGAGGGAGTAAGTTGGTGGTTAATGCAAATGCAAAATGATAATTGATGAGTGCATATTTGCATCATGTTTTAGATTATTATTTTGCATTGTAGATGTAGGATCTTGGTATTTTATGGCGTTCGCGCGCACTTTTTATGTTTATTTTCACAAGGATCATATCAGATGATGGATCCAATGGACACAATTCTTGGAACAGATGTACTAGAGAGAAATGGAGCCAAAAACTACGTAAATCGCTTATTTGGGAAATATTAATAATACCAGAAGAAAACTCGAAGCGAGAAACAGAGATAGAAGAGTTGACGACCAACTATACGGCGGGGCGCCGTAGCTGTATAGTTGGCGCCGCCTCCGCCTCCTCAAATAGTTTCACCCCGTGCAACTGGTTCAAAGAGACGACATATAGAACACCCAGAAATCACCAAAACCTAACCTTCGGAAGGCATCTAGAGGGGGAACTTGCCCTAGGAATCCATCTTCACCCTACATAGATCTAGGAGGCCAAGGCATCGACCTCCATCTTCATCAACCGCTGCATCTTTGTCACCACTATAATCTCCATCCATCTCATCTTGATCTTGTTGTAATTCTTGCACTAGTTGTGGATTTGTACAAGTACTATTCATCAATGATGGCTTCCATTACCATTATTATGATGTTGTCTGCCTCCATGTTTGAGTAGATCATTAGTTCTTGGAGAGATGGAGAAACCCCAGTATGAGATTGGAATAAGATAAAGTTTATTATGATATTCATCTTTATGACCATGTGTTAGATTGTCTATATCTTAATGTTGGGAGAAGTCGACCTCTCCAATATTTGCCTCTTGTGGGGACTTGATGTAGGGAACTACTTGTTGGTAGACGGAGGGATGTTAGCACTTACAGTGACTATAAAACTGTTGACACCCCTTACGTATCAACTTGGGAATCGAGAAAACTTACAAAACGCTATCCATGCCATGGATACGTCCTGCGGGATTACGTCCTTTAATAGCGCGTTAATTCAATTGATGTTGACCGCTGTCTGTTGTGGTTATGAGGATGATTTGAGCAGTGGTTGATGCCTCTTTGTCCAAATACGGAGTTCCTCCCACACATACATAGTTGAGAATGTTTATGATAATAATATTTACCTTAGCCCTTTATAAATGCTAGTGGTGTGTTCGTCAATCTCCGAGAACTCTTTCTCCCACTAAAGTTTCAAATCTCTCTTACATACGCGGTACTTATTTTCTGTATTCAATTTTATTTACTTTACGCATTGTTCTCTTATACCAAAAACCCCAAACCTTTTTATGCATTACTTGCATTTTATCTTGTCACTTAGAACTTTACTTAGCATTTATAGTTTCAGTATTTATTTTAAGAATTCTTGGACTTCAGACTCCTGCTACCTGTGGGATCGATATCTTTATTTTGAAACTAGCTACAACCGATTTGTGCACTTGCAGTCATCAATAATCAATAATCTTTATTAGGAAGATCTAAGAGATGTAAAGTTCTGTGATGTTTGAGTAGCATGGTCGTTTACCATTTCATAGGATATCTATGCTAGTTGGGCGTCATTTTTACCATGGTATATCCTTGCATTCAGAACGACTAAGTGGGATGGAGAAAGTTAGAAATCAATATCAGCATCAATCGTGTATTAGTCATGTTTCAATATCAAGATTTTTAATAACCAAGTAAGACTTTGTGTTTTATGCTGGTGGAAGTTTTCCATCTAAAGACTATGAAAACACATCATTGTAAAAAAATATGTTTGCATGAACGTGCGTGCAAATGGCACATGAGAGTTGATGGCTGGTGCTGACGTGGAGCAGTTCGTTGGAAACCCCAAGAGCAAGGTGTGAAGCAGCAAGTAGCAAGTCTTCCCTCAGTTGAGACCGAGGTTATCGAACAAGAAGGAGGAAGGAAACGTCACACAGGTGTTGCAAGCAACGCGGAGACCTGCACAACACAAACTCAAGACTTTGCCCCAACGAATCAGTGAGGTTGTCAAGCTCACCGGTTTGTTGTAACAAAAGGATTACGTATGGTGTGGAAGGTAATGGTTTGCAGCAAGTAAACAGGTAACAGTGGAATATGTATCAATGGTAAAGATTGGACCGGGGTCCATAGTTCATTAGAGGTGCTCTCCTTAGATAAACAACATGGCATGAAGGGAAACAAATTACAGCGAGGCAATTGACAGGAACTGAGCAAGGCATAACAATGCAATTACTAGTCAGAAAGATCCTATGAAGTTGATTGGACAATACAACAATATACATAGACCGTCATCCAACTGCATCTATGACTAGAAGTCCACCTTCAGGTTATCATTCGAACCCCCTTTAGTATTATGTTGCAAGCAACAGACAACTGCTTTAAGCAAAGTGTGTAAGGTAAACAGTCCACAAGTTTCATGAATAAGAGACCGTTGTTTTTTCCCTAGTAGCAACAACACATCTACAACCGAAGAGATTTTTGTCACTTTCCTTAGAAACTAGAGGCATGAACCCACTATCGAGCATAAATACCCCCTATTGGAGTCACTAGCAACTACTTGGCCAAGATAACCGCTAGCAACAAAGAGCATGCAAGATCACAAACAACACAAACATGATAAAATCATAAAGATAAAACTATTAATCAAGCCAACATAATAATCTCAATATCCATCGGATCCCCGCAAACACAACATGCATGATTACAAATAGATTGGATCTTGATCATGAACGGAGCTCACAAGATCTATACATGAAAGCACAAAGGAGGAGATACAACCATCTAGCTACTACATGGACCCATAGTCCAAGGTGGAACTACTCACGAATCATACCGGAGAGAAGGCCTCCGGGATGATCTCCCCTTCGGCAGGGTGCCCGGAAGAGCTTCAGATCCCCCCGATCTAGGGACGATGGTGGTGGCGGCTCTGAGGCTTTCGTGGATTCGATCGGGTACCTGTGGTTTTGCATTGGGGCTTTTATAGGCGAAGGGCGAGAGGCGGGAGGCGGGCCACAAACCCTAGCAGTGAGGCCCACCTGCCACCGGGGTGGGTCTTGTTCCCCACAGAAGGTAATTGACTTTGGCGTTTGTCCCGTCCAATTCCGATAATATTTCTTTACTAACTTTTCTGAAATAAAAAACAGCAGAAAACAGGCATCTGGCACTGTTGCAAGTTGTTAATAGGTTAGTACCAGAAAACATGTAAAAAGCACCTCAAAGTATAGACAAGTAAAACAAAGTAGATACTAAACAAGCATGGAACATAAAAAATTATAGATACGTTTCCAACGTATCAAGAGTTCATACTAATAAACCAAAAATGGTCCATCTGATGCAACACCCCGTCCGAACCTATCAGGCCCACTGGTTAATTGCATCAACAACAATTGTGTAACCAGCTAATTCCATGCAATCAGTTTCGTCCAAATAAGGGCTTGGCAAAATTCGAAAATAAAGGGTTGGGTCAACAAGACTTGTGTCACGATGATGATCTCCTCCCACAAGTGACTGCGTTATTCTGTAATAGCCACTTAGAGCATCTCCAGCCGAAGGAGTAAATTTGACTCTTAAGTAACACTTATTGGGAGAGAGAGGGAAGGTTTTTGGGTCAAGAATTTGGTCATCTCTAACGAAGTCCTAAAAAAGATGTCTAATTCTTGTTGCCTTCTCTATATCTTGCATGGACATCATTTGAAACACATTTCAAACAGTTGAAACACATCTAGAAGCATTCAAATATGACATACAACATTTTTCAAACATAAACACATATACACCATACAACATAATGCAAACCCTCCGCGGTTTATGGTGGGAGGAACCCTCTCCGCATCCCCCGCGGAGGCGGGCGGTGGGAGCTCCACCTCCCCGCCCCGAACCAATCCAACATGGTTCAAAAGTACGCATGTCGGGAGGCGGCAATAAGGCATGGATTGAGGCGGAGGCGAGGTGGAGATGGGCGAGAGGGCGTGGTTTGGGACGACAAGGGAGAGCTTGGCGGCGCAATCATAAGGCAATGCGGGAGGTGTGGATCCATGGTGCCATGGGGACGGGGCGGGAGAGCCCATTAGTGGTGGTAATGGAGGTACCAGGTAAATGGGCCCGATGGGTTTGTGAAATGGTGGTCTGGATGCGACAGAAAGACTCTAGGTCAAGATGGTAGGAGAGGGGAATTTTTGGGGATAACCGTTGGCTCTCCCGTGAAGTGGTAGGGAAGTGCGGGAGCCGGTTTTGGGAAGGGGAAATATGGGAGCTTGGTTGGTCTATTTAGTCCCTCCCAAAAATATGCAAGGTCCTTTCTTCCATGTTTGGTGGTGAATCTAAGATAAAAGTGTAGGTTAGGCTCAGAATATAATTTCAGAAGGCACGTTTAGTTGGTTCTATTAGAGTATTTACAAGCATGACCTGGCTACAGTCGATTTTCCTTTCCTCGCCAATAGAACTTTGACCTTTCATCATTGACCATGGTTGAGGCCTACATATTTGACGGGTTCTTGCAAAAATGGAGGGTAGGCTCGACCCTATATAAATCCACCTGATAAATTCGTCCATGCTTATGCTAGAGCATTAGTTTTGGTATTTTTGATAATTTGGCAATTTTTAGGGATTCAGAGGGACTCTTAAACATTCATTTAGAGCATCTAGTCAATTCCATGTCATATCTATCAATAAGTACTTTCGGGTTGCCCCTCTTAGTTGTTTATTCTATTGCAATTACTTTGCCTAAAATGCATGTGCCATTGCCATACACACTGTGCAAATAAAGGATATCATGTGGCAACAAATTAGACGTTGTTAAACATTACATGAATTATTTGAAAAGCTAGTTCGGTGTATGTATATATATACTTAATATTACATAAATGATTTGAAAGGCTAGTTGGGTATATGTATATATACTTAACTACGAGTGGCCAGTTAATTTAACTTTAATAATTCTACCAACATTCCTAATAAAATGTGCAATCAAAAGTACATTCTTAAATACTTTAGATATCTAAATCCATCTTAACACCATGCATATCTAAAATCATTAATTTTAGATATTGATGCTACACCATTTGTGGGATACAGAATCTTTGAGGATACCCGATGGTGCTGTTATTATTAAATAGGAGACTGCCTAATATTCCGTCATTAATGAAATAAGACTAAAATAGATTGTATGTTTAATATAATATTTTTTTATAATTGTGTGCCATCATTATTTATGTCACATCTAACATAATTGTGATATTTATTTGTATGATTTGCATCAACAAACACTAAGCATGCCTTAAGAAGTGTTGTAAGTCATGTTCTAACCCAAAAAATTACAGAAGACTACAATTATTGTAAATCCAAAATTGATATGACATTTGAATTTTTTAGATAGTACTCAAAGCACATTTTTAATGCCTACATTGTTGAATGATTAGTAGTTACTAGAAGAAAAAAAGACCAAGACTAAGTGACCATGAGCAAAACGCCTAACTGCAATCCACAAATATCTAAACAAAATCTGCAAAATCTATAGTGAACCAAAATCTGTAAAACCTCACCGCCCCAAAACCCACAAAAGTATAAAGATACAAAACCCCGAAACTCCAAGAGACCTAACCGCAAAACCACCCTGTAAGCAGTCTCACAAAAAAAAGGAGAAACGGTTTTGTATTTTGCACCCCGAGGACCCGAAACACTACCCCTGGGCCCCTGTCTCGTTGTCCCCAGTCTCCACACTCTCGCTATTTCTTCCCCTCACGCCCAGTCCTCCCCCTTTCTTCTTCCTTCTTCTCCCCTCTTTCTCCGGTCGGTGCTCGCTATCTCCCTCCCTCCCTCCATTTCCCCGCCTCACGAGAAATCCACACGCGCTTTTGCTCCGCGATTTATTGCTCAGGGTTCTCGCCAAGTAGTACTACTGCGCAACCACCCCGCCGCGCGCGCGCAAGGACGAGCTGTTATTGTGTTCCGTGGTTCTATGCCTGCTTGTTTGGTTAGGAGAGGAGGAGTTGAGGGGTGCTTGTGGCGGCATTGTTGAGTTTTTTCGCTGAGATCCAGCCATGTCGGAGGCCGACCGGTTGCGCCTCCGCGCGGCGGCGCTGTCGCTTGACAGCGGCGCCGCCGTGCGGGACAAGCCGGACTCCAAGGCCAACGTATTCGCGGATCTCGGCTCCCCGGTCTCGCCGCTGCGGGCGCGGACCAGCGTCACCACGTCCTCCTCCTCCTCATCCGGGTCGGCCAAGTCGCCCGCGCAGTCAAATGTTGGTGCGGGACTGGCAGGCGGAAGGAGCCACTCCGGCGAGCTGGCGGTGGAGAGCAACCCGCCGCGGCTGCCGGGGCACCGGCGGTGCGGATCTGGCCCGTTGATTTTCTCCGGCGGCAGCAGCAGCGGAGGGAGCGGCGGAGGTGCAGGGGACCGTGGGAGCACGGCGAGCTCGCCGATGGCCAATGCACTCCCCGCTGGGAACATCTGCCCGTCTGGGCGCGTTCCGGGGGCGGCGGCCGCGCCGCCCCCGCCGCGCTCCCGCCCGGACGTGCTCGGATCCGGCACCGGCCACTACGGCCATGGGAGCATCATGCGCGGCGCCGGCATAGCCCCCGCGAGAAGTAGCATTGACGCGCCGTCTTTTCTCTCGAGATTTCCGGCGAGCTCCCCGGTGGCGCCAGGGAGCGGCGGGAGTCTCCAGGAGATGACTCGCTTAGGCAACGAGTGGTACAAGAAGGGGCGGTACGGGGAGGCGCTGCGGTACTACGACCGTGCGGTGTCCCTGTGCCCCGAAAGCGCCGCGTCCCGCGGAAACCGCGCCGCCGCGCTCGTCAGCCTCGGCAGGCTGGCCGACGCGCTCCGCGAATCCGAGGAGGCCGTCCGCCTTGACCCAGCCAGCGGCCGCGCCCACAGCCGCCTTGCCAGTCTCTGCCTCCGGTGAGTTTCGTGAGCTCGTCTCTCCGTGTCAACCAGCATTGCCCCGCTCTGCGTCAGAATGCATTGGATTTCAGTTCGAGGCGTAGATCCCTGCTTCTTGCTTTGATTTCCTGCAAGTGTTCACGCTGTCACGCCTGCATGTTCGTGTTGCTTTCTTGGCCGTAGTTGCCAGCTTTTCCCGTTAGCAAGTCCAACTCTAAGAGGAAAGCAACATGATTGTTGCGCTCTTCCTTTTCCTTTTTGTTTTATGCTGCCCGATTTTGATTCGGGATAGTTACTGCTTGATCCTCGCTCTCCTTTTAGTGTGTGTTCAATTAGGCAAAAAAAACGTTCTTTGGATTACATAATGAGCACAGTAATTTGTTCCTTGCTGATCTGTGAGTGAGGAAAACTAGGATCTTGTCTTGGAAGCAAAATTGGGGGTTAAAGTGGTTCCCGTCACACAATGCTGATGAAAGGGGTTGCTTAGCTGTATTGTTTTGTAAGCTTTGCTTGGTCCCAATTTCCTTAGGTACAATGGATTTAGACCACACAATGCTGATGTATACTGAATTTATTCCTAATTCCGCTCAAGCAGGACACTGTCCTGATTAAGAGCATTTTATTGTTTTTCTTTCCAGATAATCGATGTGCTGTATTTTCTTGAATTGTTATTGAAATGATTGTTTCCATTCTCGTAGGCTCGGAATGATTGAAAAGGCGAGGAGGCACTTAACACAGGCCAGACATCTTCACGAGTCTGACCCTGTGGATTGGGAGAAGCTGCAGGATGTGGAGATGCATCTAGGAAGAAGCACGGATGCCAGGAAAATTGGAGATTGGAAGAGCGCACTGAGGGAAGCGGATGCTGCTATTGCGGCCGGAGCCGACTCCTCTCAGTTGGTAATACCCTCCCCTTGTGTTTTTTCTCTTTGAATGTGTTGTAGAATGCAAATAGTCCTACACTACGGATTCATGGTAGAATTTATACTGGTTTCCTTCTTTGTTTACACAGCTTCGCTCCTTGAGATCAGAGGCACTTCTCCGACTCCACAAGCTAGGGGAGGCTGATTCGACTCTTACAAGCTTGCTGAAATTAGACAATGCATTACTATCTTGGACTACAGTCAAACTATCAGGCATGCTAGTTGAGTCTTATGTAAATATTGTGCGTGCCCAGGTTGAGATGGCATTGGGAAGGTATGATCCTCTAACCTGTAACAATGCTTGATTTTATAAATTGGAGCAAAGAACATTAGCATTAAAGTTGGGAATGGTTTCTGCAGGTTTGAGGCTGCTGTTGCAGCGGCAGAAAATGCTAGACTTATTGACCCTGGGAATGCTGAAGTTGGGATGATTCTAAATAACGTGAGACTAGTTGCAAGAGCTCGAGCCCAAGGAAATGAGCTCTTTAAGGCAGCCAAGTTTTCTGATGCATCTATAGCCTATGGTGAAGGGCTCAAGTATGATCCTTCAAATTCAGTGCTCCACTGCAATCGAGCAGCTTGCTGGTGGAATCTGGACCGGTGGGAGAAAGCTGTTGATGACTGTAATGAGGCATTGAGAATTCAACCTAATTACACGAAAGCTCTCTTAAGGCGAGCAATGTCCTATTCCAAGGTAAGCAGCAGCAATGGTGCATCCATTCTGATATTTTTGGCAGTTCACTTACTGCTGTGTCGATCTTGTTATTATACTTTAGCTCGAGCGTTGGGCTGATTGTGTGCGGGACTACGAGGTGCTCCGGAAAGAGCTTCCCACTGATACCGACATATCGGAAAAATTGTTCCATGCTCAAGTTGCCTTGAAGACAACCCGTGGTGAGGATGTGTCAAACATGAAGTTTGGAGGAGAGGTTGAGACTGTAACCAACATTGAACAATTCCGTGCTGCCATACGATCGCCTGGTGAGTTTTTCTATAAAAGTGCTGCCAACCACAGATGAATTCATGTGTTTATCTGTGTAGTATCATGAATAAGGAGAACAGCTACATTGTTTATGTCTATAAAACAATACATCATTACTGATGCATTTGAGTAGGCTTTAGTGTATTAGATTTGTCTGCATTACAATTTTGGTTGCCTGTCATCTTCATCTTCAGTATATACTGTTTCTTCAGGGGTATCTGTTGTCTACTTCATGGCGACGGCGAATCAACAATGCACGCAAATTACACCTGCGGTGGACTCTCTTTGCAGCGAATGCCCCTCGGTGAATTTTCTAAAGGTAAGCTACTCTAGTAAATAGTTACATTCAGGCAAGCATATCCAAATCACTAACAAATGGCACCGCGACCCAACAGGTAAATGCTGAAGATAGTCCTATGGTAGCAAGGACAGAGAACGTGCGGGTATTCCCTACATTCAAGATATACAAAGACGGGGTGAAAGTGAAGGAGATGATCTGCCCTGCCTTGCATGTCCTGCGCTACTCAGTGAGACACTATGCTGTATCCAGTTCTTGAGAAGCTTTTGGTACCTGAACCGATCGATTTCCTGATTTCATTGATGCATATGGATCTCCTCTTTATGCATATCTCCAGTTCTTCTTCCTTTCCCCTGCCAGCCAAACTTGCAAAATACCAGCCTCCATAGCATTTCACCAGCTGCATAATAATCCCCCCTTGAGCATGAGCATAATGAGCCGAGATTGGTACGTGGAAGAGCCTCCCCCAATTTTCCCCTTTCCCTCACTGCCCATCTCCGTTCATATGCCCGACCCCATTCAATTCTTTCACTATTCAGGCTCTTTCACCTGTTGTATTTTGATACATTTCGCTTTACATCTTAGTCCATAGACCAGCAGCCATGGAGGGCAATGTTTGTAATGTTGTTTAGATTAGAACATCATAGAGAGAGGTGGAGGGGGGGTGGGGGGTGGTAGAGAGGTTACGTGTATATACCATATAGCAAAAACATCAGAATCCATTGGAAGATTGGTTCACTGGAGAAATGGGAATTTTTGGTGCAGGTGGGGTGGGGAGGGGAGGGGAGGGTACAGGGCTAGTTGTCTGTTTGTCATTTAGTAGAGATAAAAAAGGAAAATCAGTTGTTGGTAATTGGTGCAGAGAGAAGGGGGAGGTAAGGTTGGTGTTTAATTGATGCGATTTTGCTGGTCTGTGGTGCTGACAAGTACATCATAAGCTACCATTTTCATGAATAAAACAGTCCAACATTCTTTCTATGTATTTTACTGCTCTCCTGTTGGCTACTACTAGTATTACTCTACTCTGCCTGTGATGTTGATGATGAGGCCTCCTATACTGCATTGTCAACAACAATTGTATTACTATGTAAATTTGCCAGTATTAGCATCAAGAGGTCACTGGTGATTCAGCATGCTTGTGTTTGTGTTGCTGTGAGTTGAGGGCAACCAGCTGGCATGGCATGGCATGGCATGTGAGGGAGAACATGAGAGTTCTTGGGAGTAGAGACGATGGCAACATCAGCAGCACTGGTCCTCTGGTTTGGCTGCGTGTGCGTGTGTAGGAGTATACTCCATACAGGAGGGAGGGGTAACAGGGTCCGTTTGGGATTATAAGTCCCGCGCGGATAACTAGGTTGTCAATTTAAACAAGATAATATAAATATTATAGCATAAAAATTATACCATTAAATACTTTAGAGGTTATATTTTTTAATGGTATAATTTTTGTGGAGTATAAGTTATATTTTATTGGTCAAATTAACAACCTAGGTATGCGTGTAGGACCTATAATGCTGAATAGAGGAGTAGTAACCCTCCTTGCTTTCTCTCTCTAGGCACTACAGTACTACTACGTGTTAAAGCCATGATGATGAGCACAAAACTCACACACTCTCTCTCTCTAGCTTGCTGGTGATGGCCAGATCTGGAGGTAATGATTTGGGCCCCAGGGGCCTGGCAGAGCTGGCCCCCTTTTGAATGGGGTAGCTGGCTCATTCATTGCTTCGCAATCTACTGGAGTACCACTCAATCCCGGAAAAAAAAAAGACAAATGTATACCATCACCTCTCTATCTTTTTCTCTAGCCTACACTCCATAGATACGCAGTATACTCTTAAGCTTCTGATGCCATCTTAAAAAGGCTCTGTTTAGATGTCCTCTTGGGGTGACGAAAGTCAAAAGTAGAGCCTGGCCCTGCCCTGCACTTGCCCTTGTGGGCCTCTTCCTCTACTACGTGTAGACACGCAGAGAGAGAAAGATGCCTATCTAATCCCAATATCGACTTTCGTTTATGTTTCATCCTCGCTTAGTTTATGGGTTTTCTCTGGTCTTCAAAGTACATTGTGGCCCAGGATCTCAAAGTCTTTAAAGAGTTGAAAAGAAAAGGAATGAGCACCACCCGTGTCAGTGTGAACCTAGCTACTATTGTAAATCAGCACGGCCATACCATCAGAGAAACGCTGGTGGAAATCAGCACGGCCACAAATGTAATTCTTTTGTTTTTCTTAAATCGTAGGACTTCATTTGAAATTTTTGAAAAAACTACAATACTGTCGTGTTGCGCGCCTGTCAAACTGTCTGGCGCATGGAACGGCTTAGGGCATGTACATTTGTTTAGACAAATGCTGTCTGTAAAATGGTGCCATGTCACATATCGACTGTAATATAGACGCCCTTTACAGTGAACTGTCTATTCAGCCGTCTATATGGGCCTTAAAAATTGGAGCAGTTATATGTGGCCATGGGAACGGAAGAGAAATAAAAGACTACCAGTTCTAGACGCCCATCGATACAACGGAAGGAGAGCCGTCGTTAGGTAGCGAAAATTCCAGCAACAGACCGTCGTTTATTTTGCAGACGGGCTGACTCTTTCATGTTGTTCTCTCTCCTCCACCTAGGAAAATATCCTATCTGGCATGCGTTATAGACGGCCGATTAGATACCGTTGTACACGCCCTTATGTGCATAGCGGTAAAGATGGGCGTGAAGATAAACCGGTCAAACAGTAAACCTGCAATGGTCATAATTCAATGGGAACCTCCGATCCAGAGGGCCTTCCTTGGCGGGCCTAGGAAAAAGGGCCGGACGGCCTGAAGGAAAACGTGAATAGACATGGCGCACTGAAGACCCGAGGCCCAAAAAGGAGTACCAATGCTAGAAGGAAAAAAGGATCCGCCAAGTTAAAACACCGAATATAACCGACGGTGAAAATGTGAATATTTTTCCAAAAATTCCACTGATCTATTAATAAACATCAACAACAGTTAAAAAAGTAAAAAGTAATAAAAATTTACAAATAGGTTCATGAACCCACCTAGAGACGACTACAAGGAGAAAAAAAACCGGTTCGACCCCTCCCCCCTCCCCGTGGGCGACGGGCGAACCCTCGCCGCCTCCCACCCACCGCCTCCTCCTTCTCCCTCTCCCCAGCCGCCGGCGGCGGCGTAAGTCGCTAGGCTTCTCCCGCGCGGGGCTGGCGGCGGCGGGTCGGCCTCTTCCCGACGAGCGAACAGAGGGCAGGGCCTCCCGACGGCGCCGGTGCTCCTCGGCGGTGGACGGTCCGGCTCGGCGGCGTAAGACCCGCGACACTGGTGGAGGCCAAGATGATCGCCGGCGAGCGGCCGACAGAGCCCAACCTGCCTAGATCTGGGCCTAGGCGGGCCGTGCCTAGCGCGACTGCAGCTTCTCCGGTGGATGAGGTAGCAGAGCTTGGGCATGAGTTGGTGGTGGCAGCGGTGCCCCTGCTGCATTGTTACGGCGGGACTTCATAGGCCCTCTTGGGATCGGTCAGGCCGGCGGGCCTGGTGTGTCCTGCTGCTACACCCGGTCGGCTACCTCCTCCCGGCGACGAAGGTGGTGGAGGTAATTCCCTCCCGAGTGGCGTTGTACCACTGACCCTCGCCGGTGCTCCTTGCTTATCGTATTTACCGGCCTCGCGATGTGGACCTCGGTGAGATGGCGGGGGTGATTGCAAAACCGTGGTGGCGCGTGCTGGTGGACGACAAGGTTGGTGGACGTTCCTGAGGGTCCGGAGGTGTGGTTTTTTTGGAGGTCAGGAGAAATCCCTGTCTCGGCACTAGTGCGGTGACGCCTGCGGGTGTCACCTTCCTTCCTGAAGGGCGTCGGAGATCCCTCTTCCCTACCCCCCGTTGTGGACCGGGGGAAACCCTTGGATTGGTTCCGAGGAGATTCCTTGGAACTATCCGGGCAGTAGTGGCGTCATCGTCGCTTTCCTTCTTGGAGGTGTTGCTTGGTGCACGGCGCTTTGGAGCGATAGCAGCGGGGTGGAATTTCGTCGAAGGGCGCAGCGGTGGAGAATCCCTTTCGTTTTCATCAAATCGTTGTTCTCGGCATTGTTTTCTCTTTCTTTCCTTTTTGTTTCTCTTGGGATCAGATTGTGCTGTTTTTCCCCAGCGGTGGTGTCCTTGTATCAGTGGTTTGCTATATGAATATAGCGGGGCGCAAGCCTATTTCGAGAGAGACGACTACAAACAATAGCATGGACCGAAGGCATGCCGTAGCCCTTGCCCTTCCATCACCACACCGGGCAAAGCTTCGTTGTGCTAAGACACTAAAGGACCAACGCATTAGAGCAGCGACCATGCCAATGATAACATCCGTAAATCGGAAGAGACAACCTGAAATCACATGAATGGACACGGAAATCGACTAGATCCTAGGATCCACCAGGCACACGACTCCATGCGCCCTATATCGGCCTAAACACTCCACCGGAGCGACGGTAGGGCGGGGAGGACCTTATTCTGACTTTAATATTTAGCCATCGCCTCACCATTCCAAAAAATGTTAAATGGTCGGCCCTATTGGGTATCGACAATCTCGCAAAGTATTTTCATATGGTATCAGAGTCATACTTCTTCTAATCGCATCTAGGTCGCAATGAATTTTGAAGCCTCATCGTCTTCTTCTATGGCGCTCTCTGGCGGATCGCTTGGCGACTTTGTTTCAGACAAATTGATAGGGAGAACTTCATGATTTCGAAGACGCAAGTGATGTCGGCGATCAGGGGCACACAATTGGTTGGCTACCTCGACGGATCGATCAGCCAGAGTGGAGCTTACCTCCAAGGATGACAATGGGAAGGAGGTGAAGATCCCCAATCCCGCTTATGCACGTTGGATCTCTCATGATCAAACAGTGATCGGTTACCTCCTCGGGAACATGACAAGGGAAATCTTGGTTCAAGTTGCTGGGCTGAATAACGTGGCAGAGGTGTGGGCATTGGTGATCAAAATTTCCTCCACAATGTTGCAAAGTCGAATTGTCCAAGACACAGAAAGAAAACATGTTCGAGAAGGTTTACTTCGAACGGATCAAGTCTCTTGCTGATGAGATGGCTTACGCTGGAAATAAATTAGATGAGGCAGATATTATATCCTATATCCTAGTCGGCATAGATGATTAGTATGAGGGATTCGTGGCTTCGATCATGGCATTGTTGAAGACTGGAAAAAAGGTCATAGTCGGTTATCTCTATTCCATGTTTCTCTATATGAAGCTTGCTTGGAAGGAAGGGTCTCTGGCAACAGCAGGAACTTCGGCGGCGATCTCTCCGCTAATGCAGCGTCATGAGGCATTTATGGAACTCCTGAAGGTGTTGATGGTTTTGGACAACAAGGAGGCCACGCTGGTGGGCATGGAGGAAAAAATAGTGGTGGTTGTGGTGGGCCATAGAACTACAATGGTAGGGGTGGTTATTGTCCTCAGAACAATAATGAAGGAGGAGGCTATTATCCCTAGGGTGGGTAGTATCAGAAACACTAAGGTGGGGGAGGACATGGTCAAGGCAGGGGCTCTCTTGGAATGATTTTCCATATCTGTGGCAAAGAGAGGCACCTATCGTTTTGATGCTAGAAGCGCTTCAACAAAAACTATCAACCTCCAGCAGGAAAACCAACAGGTGTTGCAATGAGTTCATATGGAGTGGATAATTGTCAGAGATTTCTCCCAGCAGGGTATTGATGGCTGTGAAATATAGCCATCCATGTCCGCATTTAAACTAGATATTATTCATATATTTGATGAAATATCTCTCTAAATCCTGCCACTAATGCCTAATGATCAAAGGGGTATGCAATCCTTTCTTGCTATTTTTCCCTGTGCAGATAATGATGTATGATGATGGGAATCAATACATAAATGCCAAAGATACAGGATTTCCATCACGTCAAAGAAACCAGGAGCCGTGAAGTGGACACAGAAGCTTTAATGACCAACTATACAACGGGAAATTTATTCTGGCCATATAGTTCTGGCCGTATAGTTGGCACCGACTTCAATAGGTCAAACAGAACAACTTTCGTGAAGGGACCCCTATATAAAGAGGCTTCGGGCGACGAGAAACATCGACCTCAACTCTTCCTGCCACCAGAAGCCGCCCTGCCGGAGGAATAGATCAAGATCTAAACCTCTAAACCCTTCTCCACCACCATAGCCATCTTCCACCACTTCTAATAGTAGATCTCTTCTCCAATTGGCGACATTGAAAGACTATTTTCTATCAACCTTATGATATCTATTATAATGTTTATGATTGTTGATTTCATCTCTATGTGTGAGTAATTTTCCTTGGCTAAGGGCTTCGGCCTAGCCATGTAGCTTTTGTGCATGTTATTTATCATAGATGGGATCATGTATTAGTTTGTATGACATGATGATTGTAGTACCCTCTCTTGCCTCAATCTAAGGACTTGTCCGGTACCCAAGATCCCGAGGATTGATTCAGGTAAAGGGAGTGTGAGTAATGATTGATCTGCAGGATGGGAACCCTAGTGACAGAAGGGGTAGTACGACTGTATGTGAGGAATTTAGTTAATGGTGACATCATGATGCATATCATTAGTTCTCTTTCTTCTATGGATGAGAATAGTAGGTTATTGCTATAAGCAGTTGCGGAGGCGATAACATTTATTGATGCACTGGCCACATATAATTATCTTGCTCTAACAGTTACATGCATACTTTATTATTATCTATTATTCCCATCGGATGTTTTGCACAGCTACTGGTGAAAACCGAAGACCCTAGGCCCTCTCTCTCTCTATCATCATCACCAACAACAAAAATATAGCAAACTCTTGGTCCGATGAAAACATGAAAGGAATTCTAAAACTCTCGAAGGTCCGTTTAAGTAATCTCACTATGCTTTTTGCTTCCCGAGGATTCGATAAACCTAGGTCTACTAGGGAAAAATAGATATACTACATCCATAATCCGGATCGAAGGTATCAACCCTTTTTCTGGCGCCGTTGCCGGGGAAGCAATAGCTACCCTGGTGAGATTAGTAGGAACCTTGCTAGTTTTAATTCTTGTTTTTAATTTTTAGTTTCCTTTCAGTCTTTATTTGAAAAACCAAAAAAATTAGTTAGTCTTTTAATTCTTGTTTTTATAATCATTAGTACTCATTTAAGAAAATCCAAAAATATAGGAAGTATGGCTGAAAACAAACTAGGGGAGTTTGCAACTCCCAACAACGATTATTTACGTACTCCTATTACTCAGCCAGTAATTGCTGTTGAAGACTATGAAATTAATCCCCACTATTTAAGTTTGGTTCAATAAAATAAATTTGGAGGCTCTATTGTTGAAGATCCAGGTATGCACTTAAATACTTTTACTAAAATATGTGATATGATGTGCATTAAAGATGTTGACCCCGATGCAGTCAAGTTGCACTTATTTCCTTTCTCTCTTAGAGGAAGAGCAAAAGAATTGTTTATATCTTTTCCTAGAAATACTATTGCATCATGGGTGGAATATACTTTTTTATTTATAACTATTTTTTTTCCACCTGCAAAGACTATGCAACTAAGATCTAATATTACTTGTTTTTTACAGGAATAGTGTGAGCCACTAGCGCTTGCATGGGAGAGGATGAAAGAATGCATGAGAAACTGTCCCAACCATGGGATGGTAGATTGGTTAATTCTCAATTTATTTTATAATGCTCTTAACCCTATGTCTAAGTCTATACTAGATACTGCAGCTGGAGGAACATTTATGGATAAGCAAATTACCGAAGCAAAGCAGCTGCTAGACAATATGCAAGACAACCATGCCCAATGGCATGTGGAAAGATCAAACACGGGGAAGGTGAACTTCGTTACACCTCAAGAAAATGAAGAACTCGATGCTAAGTTGGATGAGATCATATTAGCCACTAAAGGTAAGGAAACCCAGGTAAGAGCTACTCCCGAACCAACTATTGAAGAAATAGACTTCATAGCTCGTAGTGATTATAATCCTACTTGAAATAAAATATCTAATCCAATTTTTCAGAAAAATTATTGTAGTCCAGCAGGTAATTCTAATAATAATATTGCATCAAGTAACAGTAGTCTCCAAGAAACTCGTAAATCTTTTATGGACTCACAAAATCAGAAAAATAATATTTTAGTTAAAATTACGGAGAACCATGATGCTATGCTTGGTAAATTATCTAACCAAGATGTTAGTTTGAGTAATGATTTGAAGGCCCTCCAAGAAAGAACAAGGATCGTTGAGGCACAACTAGGTAAGATAACCGAGAGTCAAACTCCCATTCTTGCTAAATTTGAAGGTAAAGCTGAGCCCAATCCAGTAGTAGACCTCAAGATGATAAGAATCCAAAGGGAGGAACGTGAAGAACTTGATTATAGCAATGCTCCTTCACCAAACTACACAGTTGAAGACCTTGTAAAAAGGATCAATGTCATGACTCCAGTAAGTGAAGGAAATGAGGAAGCAATATATCAAAACTTCGTTAATTAGGTAGCAATAAAGGTACATGAGCTTGAAGAAGAATATAAGAAGATTGCTGAAAAATTGCCTGTTAAGCTAGATGATATATTTGAGCCTACTATTAAGATTAAAATTGGGACTAATGAAATAGCTACATTGTGTGATCTAGGTCCAAGTGTTTCAACAATTTCAAACAGTATTTTTAACAAGTTAAATCTTGGCTCTTTTGAAATCGGTGAACTAAAATTGCATCTAGAAGATTCTACTTACAAACAAGCAATAGGCATTCAAGATAATAACTTAGTATACATTAAAGGTTGTCCTGCTCTTATTGATTTTGTTATTATTGACATGCCTAAAGATACTACTGCTCTTATCATATTAGGTCGTACTTTCTTAAGAAATATTAAGGCTTTAATCAATTTGCATGAAGGGAACGAGAATTGCCAGTTGCCTTCGCGAGATCCTTTTGTTATTCATTTCCTTAGGAAAAAGAAAACCAAGCAAGATGATAAGGAGGTCATCACTTTGAAGGCCAACTACTTTGGAGTGGGTGTTCCACTCATATGGCCTAAGTGAGCAATATCAAGGTCAAGCTATTGACCATAAAAGAGCACCGCATGAGAGGCAACCTATGTGAAATAAAGGTTTGAGTTAAGTTTTTAAGTTTTAGTTTAAGTTTTATATAGAATAAAGAGTGCTAGAAAACTCCAACGAGAAGGAGAGATTCAGCTGTATTAAAGATTCCTATTTTATATATGCCAAAGTTGGTCGACAATTTGTTTTGTCATTTTTCTGTCAAAACAAGGTGTTCCGCTAAGTTTCAGTCTAAAAAGTAATTCTTGAAGAAATAGAATTTTTTCATGTGTACAGAAGCTTTAACGACCAACTATACGACGGAAATACAAATTCCTACCATATAGATACTTAACCCATCGACAATTTTTCATCTAGGGATATAGAAGGTTTGACGACCAACTATACGGCTGGAACAAAAGTTCTGCCGGTATAGTTACAGCCGCCAGGAAAGAAACCCTAATATTTGCCGTCAGACCAACTATACAACAAGAATGAAGTGTTTGGCCGTATAGTTGCGTCCGGCCACTTAAACACACGGGGAGGTGGCCCAAACATCAAAACAACAATCCTTTTTCTCTCTTATACCTCCAAACTCTCTCAAAACCTCAAGGGATCTTCACCCCTACTCAATTTCGTTCAATTTCCTCGCACACAAGTGATCTACAGTATGTTTCTCCTCCGATCCTCAAATTACTTTTCGCAAATTCATCTCTGATCTATTATCATTATCAATCTAGGGTGAGACTTATTTTGAACTATTGGCCATGATTCTATTTCTTAGATTATTATGTTGAGGAGATTCTTTAGTGTGCTATGACAAGGAATATTCTATGACTATTTTATGGACAAAACTGAGCAACTAAAGTTTGAACTATGGGAGATCTCGACATTCCAACTTCTAATATAAAAACTTGATGCACTTGGGGGTACCAAGGAATTCAAAGATATTTGTTAAGCTTGTTGCACTTGGGGTTACCAAGGTTCTCAAGGGCATGATGTACTTGGGGTTACCAAGGAACTCATGAGATTTCATAAAACTTGTTGCACTTGGGGTTACCAAGTAGCTCAAGGGATTTTGACAAGGACTTGAAAACACTTGAGTTTCTACCAAGGAGTTCAAGGAACTTGGAAAAGAGATTTGACAAAGGACTTAAAACCCTCTTTGAAAAGATAGGATAAAATACTGCTTTATGCAAATAAGCCTTGAACTCTACTTAGCCAAATATGCATATAATGATAGGATCCACTCTCATTAATCATAGAAGTGAAGCTTGCCAATACAATTCAAATGTATTGACCCTTGTGGCTGTAACTTGTAATGTTGCAGGTTGATTGTTTTTAAAATGAAGATTGTTTGATTGACTAGGACTACAAAGTCTACAACCAACATCTGCCTGTGGCACTTTGAAGATGAAGGACCCATACTTATAGTTATTCCGCTGCAATGTAATGTAATAGCCAAATGAGCTATGTATGATGTAATAAAACTATGTTATTCCTGGTTATGAATTTATATTATGACCTTTGTATCTTGATATTACATCTTAACTGTGGATGCTAGCTAATGATCCAGGGACTAGCATTGTAAAACACATGGATCTCCACCTTATTAAAGGTTGGGAACCTTACAGATGGTATCAGAGCATTGTGTTGCCTGTAAGATTTGTAAACCCTAGGATTGGACAAAAACCCTTAGAAAAATAGGAGGTATATTTTGATCCAAAAACTTATTTACAAAAACACTTGTAAACTCTTTCCTCCACCATTTTGGTTTCAACTCTACTTCTCTACTATTTTAACTTGATGGAAAAACCTACCCATGGCCAAAGACTACACCATGTGCAAAGGACTTCTTCAACTTCTTCAACTTCTTCAACTCCAATGACTTCAACATCTTCAGCCTCTTCACCAAGGACTTCCAACTTGGATAACACTAAGGACCACAAGTGAAACAAGGAAAATCTTACTCAAGATTTAGAGACTGAGGGAATGCAAAAGAAGAAGGAACCATCAACAACTTTTAAGTATTGTAACCAAGAGCTCATCTCAAGGAAACCATGATCTCATACAAGAAGAATCATAAAGAAAGGAAAAGATCACAAGTGAACCATATAGATGGACCCCAAAATTTAGTTAAGACAAAACACACCAACCTATGTGGTGTAGCAAGAATATTTTGTTAACTAAGTATGTGCTTGAACCTTGTTTGAGTGAAAAGTTTGGTTTGTGATTGCATGCACATTGTGTGATTAGAAATAATTCCTTAGAAATATCTTGCCTACAGATGACTACTCCAAAGGACTCCAAGGTTGATGACACCAACACCAACCAAGCTGACCACATGGGAGAGCTCATAGCAACCCAACATCAGTTGAACCAACTGACAGCTCAGTTCCTAGCCAACAATAGTGATAAAGATCCAGCACTGCAAAAGTTTTTGGAGGAACAATCCCAACTGATGCTTAAGGTGACTAATCAAATGATTAGCATGGAAGAAAGCTATCCTAGAAGAGTGTATGATAACAAGGATGACAAGAATGTTATTCTAGATGGAGCCCCAGCTTGCATTATTTGTGGAGACAAGAATCATACTTCCACGGAGCATGAAGGACAATGCCCCAATTGTGAAGAAGACCATCCTGTTGGACAATGCCCCACCTCTCAAGCTACTTGCTACCTTTGTGAAGGAAGTGATCATACTCCTGACCAATGTCCCATCTATGCCATGTTAGAACAAAGGAAACAAGAAGGATCCAAGGCTACCAAAGGAAAAGGACCACTCATACCTCCAAATAAGACAACCCAATTCAAAGGATCAAAGAAAACCAAGAAACCCAAGCAAGACATGAGCCTTGCACAATGTCGTAAATGTAAGGAAATGGGACACTACTCCAGTGGATGCCCAGAGAACAAGAAGAATAAAGAGATTGACCAAGTGTGGTGCAACAACTGCAAAGAACCAGGCCACTATGTAGCAACTTGCCCACAAGAGCCACGTAAAGAACTCAAGGACATTCATTGCTTCAACTGCAAGAACCCAGGACACTATGCGAGCAACTGTCCAGAAAGAATGAAGAACAAGTTGAACAAGCCTATGGATAAGCTCAACCTTGGCCCATGAGTCAAGTATGGAAACCAAGGAAACCATGCAAATGTTTGCCATGAAGAATTTTTCCCAGGATCCCAAGAAGGACAATATGTAATTTTTGTTTGAAACTTTTAAGGGTGGTAGTACCCTAGTTGTTTTGAACTTGCTTATGACCCTAGCCTCCCCAAATCTCGGGACGAGATTTATTTTAAGGGTGGTAGCCTGTCACATCCTAAGATTTTCCAAATCTTGTAATGTGAAATAAATGAATAAAATAAAACTTTGTTTAAAGTTCAGAGCCAGAAGAAACTTTTTGAGTTTAAATAAAACCCCAAACCCATTTGAATTAAATAAATCCTAGAGGAGTTTAATGAGATAAACATTTAATTAATGGAAATTAAAAATGTTTTTGAAATTACTATTATGGAAATCATTTAATAAAAGAATTGGTATTCAAAAGAAAAGATGAGTTTATAAATAAAGAATATTTTATAAAGCCAAATTAAGACCTTGACCAAGCTTTTGAATTAAAACATTTTATTTAAATAAAATTAGCAAAGATTTGTTTAAACAAATTAATAAGGATTTAATATCCAACTTTATTTAAATAAAAGATTTTACCAATTTAATTGAAACATCAAAACTTATTTAATTATTTAAATAAGTTTTCCAAATATTTGATATTCACAAATAAAACCTACTAAAATGCTTTGGCCTTATTCTAGATTTCAAAATAAACACCTCAATAAATAAGTCATATTTGAATTAAATAAGGAAAGCCTATTATATTTAATTAATAATGGACTCTAAAATAAATGTTATTTTGTTTTAAAAACAAGTTTCCAAGTATTCTATATTTCCTAAATAAAACCTACTGATTTGGTTTTGAAAATATTTAGGTTTCAAATAAAGATTTTATTAATAAAAAATCAAACTCCATTTTTGATTTAAATAACCAAGGTCCAATTATATTTAGTTATTAATGGACCCTATTAATAAAATTATTAATTTGAATTTGGATTTTGGTTCATGTTACTAAACAGAACTAATTTCAATGTTACAAAGTGTGAGTGTTGTTTGAATTTATTTGAACCATGTTTGTTTGATAGGAATTTCAAACGAAGAAATTGTAAATAGAAAAGAAAAGGATGAGAATAAAAAATGCACTGACCCAACCCAGAGCTCAGAGGCCCAAAGCCAGCTCCTCTATCCACAGCGAAACGTTTTCCTACCTAAGCACTGACTCAAACAGACACTGACGGGTGGACCCTTCCCCTCACTTCTTTCCCACTGACGACTGGACCCCCTTTCCACTGTTCTTCCTCCCCACCCGCAGACCACGCCTTCCCCCTCGCTGCCGTTGCTGCCATTCAAAGCCGCGATCAATTCGCAGTGATGCCGCGCCTTAAACCTCGCCGTGAATGCACGCTATTAAGCGCCAACGCCTCCTCCACATTTACCCTCTGCCGCCACTCCCTCTCTACCCCTAGGCTGCCGCCAATCTCTGCTGCACCGCCGCCGTCTCCGACGAGCTTAGCTCTCAATTCCGGCCACACACTGCCTCCCCTTGCATCATCGACCAAGCACGCACGCTCCCCATCCCCTGGCGCTCGTCTGCGTTCCTCCGTTCAACCATGGCGCCAAACGCGTCGGCTTTGACAAGTTCCGACGACGCCGCCGTCTGCAACCTCTCCGACGACGTTTACCAGGTGAACCAGACCGCCCCTTCACTCCTCGATCACGCACACAACATTGTTTTGATCCTGCGCATCTGACCGCGCCTTTGTTTTACCTTAGGGCGATCTCCAGTGACGTCCTCGACCTCGACCAGAGCCGCCCGTCGCCAGAACCAACTCCGGCGAGCAATTGCCGCAGTACCCGAGCGCCCCTTGTCAAGCTAACAGCACGTCTAGCATCACCACAACCCTGCGATTCTGGTGAGCACTCTCCTTCCTCTTTGCTTCCTGTAGCCAGAGCGCCACCGTCGCGCTAGCCACCGCCAGCGCCGCCAGACTTTGGCAAGCGTGTTAGTAACCGTAGGATCTGGATCCGACGGATACAATAGAAAGTTAGCGAAGGGGTAAGTGATGATTCTGAGCCGCACGATTCACATTTGATCCAACGCACCACAGCCGCGATCCACCCGAACCGGTACTGACCAGTTAAAAACACGACGCGTGGCCAGATTCGTTTAAAACAAAAATTTTGAAACCAGATCAGATTGTGATTTTCAAACCCTTATAACTTTGGATCCACACGTCCAAAAATTACAAATTTTATGTCGTTGGATTCAGGAGAGCAAGACCTAGCCAACCATGGCCTTAGTTTCGAAAATATTATCTGTTAGCTTGTTTGAAATTGCAGATCCTCTTGTGAGCTTGTTTAGAGTAGAAAAATTGTTTAAAATTGATTTTAGGATTAAATCTTTTGCAAAATGGATTTATGTGACCTTACTGACCCTAGGAACCAACCCTTGGTGTTAAAAATTATTTTGGTGTAAATTAAGTTGAATTATTTAGCTTAACCATATTCTAACCAAATAAAATTATGGATTTTACTATGGAAAAGTTTTTGCAAAGAAAACTTTGAGGAAATGTTTTGGATCAAAACCTACTGACCAAAAAACACCAAGTTTTGCAATGACAACTCACTTGGTGAAAAACATAAGGTTTTGCTTTAAAAAAAAGAAACTATTTTTCATCACATAAATAATGGGTGGTTTGGAAATGGTTTAAAGATAAATCACATGTGCAAAATGACTTTGCCATCTGGGTAAAAGACCAATTTGGAACTTACAAAGTTTAGAAACCTAGTAGAGACCATCCTTACCATAGAACCAACCATTGCATACTCATGCATGACTTAGAGTCCATTACTTGTGTGTGTAGAATGTTGTTTGAATATTGGTTTGGAATGCTACTTGATACCATGCTTGTTTGATTGATTGTAGTGAAATTAGCAAGGTGTGAAACTAGCAAGATCCAGGAGTAAATCCTCATTCCCTACCAAAAAGGCAAGTTACACTATCATACAAATGCCCTACTATTTTCATTATACTTAGTGGATTATGAAAACATGCAAGAAAAAGATCTCTTTATACTTGTGCTATGCTAAATCCTAATAGGATTCCCTATACACTCCTTAATGAAAATATTGAAGATGTACTTGCTTAGCCATGCTTTATTTTGAAAAGAGATACATGATGAGATTTTACAAAGGTTGAGAAAAGAACTTATGTTTTACATAATAAAACAAGGACTCAATGAACCACCTAGGTGGTGGACACTTTAAGTTTTGGAGAAGGTGGCAACAAAAGGAACCATGTCTATGGGATTCATTTTGTGTTGTGCTCCAAAAGGAAACCACCTAGGAAACTTAGAGATTGAACATGTTTCTCCAATTGTGGCTTTCGTGTACAACCACATGCTATTATGGCTCTGGCTTAGTCAACTACATTAGGAAGACCCATACATTGTCTTTAGTTACCGGACATGGGGATCTGGAATGCTTCATGGGGGCTGAAGACAAGCTAGCAATGATGTATGGGAGGACCTTTTGGAAAGACTTCACACACTCTCTGCCGGTACTCCGTCTTGGTGAGCACTAATCCAGTAGGCCACTGGTGGCAACAAGATGGGATTGTGTCATGTGGGTAAAGTGTACTCCTTCTGCAGAAGTTAATAAAATCTAAGTACTTAGCCGTGTCCCCGGTTATGGACAAAACTGAGCAACTAAAGTTTGAACTATGGGAGATCTCGACATTCCAACTTCTAATATAAAAACTTGATGCACTTGGGGGTACCAAGGAATTCAAAGAGATTTGTTAAGCTTGTTGCACTTGGGGTTACCAAGGTTCTCAAGGGCATGATGTACTTGGGGTTACCAAGGAACTCATGAGATTTCATAAAACTTGTTGCACTTGGGGTTACCAAGTAGCTCAAGGGATTTTGACAAGGACTTGAAAACACTTGAGTTTCTACCAAGGAGTTCAAGGAACTTGGAAAAGAGATTTGACAAAGGACTTAAAACCCTCTTTGAAAAGATAGGATAAAATACTGCTTTATGCAAATAAGCCTTGAACTCTACTTAGCCAAATATGCATATAATGATAGGATCCACTCTCATTAATCATAGAAGTGAAGCTTGCCAATACAATTCAAATGTATTGACCCTTGTGGCTGTAACTTGTAATGTTGCAGGTTGATTGTTTTTAAAATGAAGATTGTTTGATTGACTAGGACTACAAAAGTCTACAACCAACATCTGCCTGTGGCACTTTGAAGATGAAGGACCCATACTTATAGTTATCCGCTGCAATGTAATGTAATAGCCAAATGAGCTATGTATGATGTAATAAAACTATGTTATTCCTGGTTATGAATTTATATTATGACCTTTGTATCTTGATATTACATCTTAACTGTGGATGCTAGCTAATGATCCAGGGACTAGCATTGTAAAACACATGGATCTCCACCTTATTAAAGGTTGGGAACCTTACAGATGGTATCAGAGCATTGTGTTGCCTGTAAGATTTGTAAACCCTAGGATTGGACAAAAACCCTTAGAAAAATAGGAGGTATATTTTGATCCAAAAACTTATTTACAAAAACACTTGTAAACTCTTTCCTCCACCATTTTGGTTTCAACTCTACTTCTCTACTATTTTAACTTGATGGAAAAACCTACCCATGGCCAAAGACTACACCATGTGCAAAGGACTTCTTCAACTTCTTCAACTCCAATGACTTCAACATCTTCAGCCTCTTCACCAAGGACTTCCAACTTGGATAACACTAAGGACCACAAGTGAAACAAGGAAAATCTTACTCAAGATTTAGAGACTGAGGGAATGCAAAATAAGAAGGAACCATCAACAACTTTTAAGTATTGTAACCAAGAGCTCATCTCAAGGAAACCATGATATCATACAAGAAGAATCATAAAGAAAGGAAAAGATCACAAGTGAACCATATAGATGGACCCCAAAATTTAGTTAAGACAAAACACACCAACCTATGTGGTGTAGCAAGAATATTTTGTTAACTAAGTATGTGCTTGAACCTTGTTTGAGTGAAAAGTTTGGTTTTTGATTGCATGCACATTGTGTGATTAGAAATAATTCCTTAGAAATATCTTGCCTACAGATGACTACTCCAAAGGACTCCAAGGTTGATGACACCAACACCAACCAAGCTGACAGCTCCTCTATCCGATACAATTCTCTTGGGAACTCCATGTAGGCACACATCCTATCCATATAAATCTTGGCAAACCTTGCACTCGTGTAGGTGGTCTTTACTAGTATAAAGTGGGCTACCTTGGTCAAATGGTCAACCACTACCTAAATAGAGTCATAACCAGACCTGGTCCTGGGCAGTCCTGTGATAAAGTCCATTCCCACTTTATCCCACTTCCAATCCGGTATAGGCAATGGCTGCAGCAATCCCGCTGGCTTCTTTTGTTTAGCCTTCATTCTACTTCAAATATCACATAAGGAAATATGCTCGGTGATATCTCCCTTCATGTTGTTCCACCAAAATATTTCCTTCAAGTCCATATACATCTTTGTATTGCATGGATGTATAGAGAATGGAGAGTCATGGGCTTCCTGGAGAATCAGCTTCTTTATCTCCGGATCGTTGGGCACACATAGACGATCTCCATACCACAAGGTTCGTTGCTCATCTTCGCGAAACCTTTTAGCTTTTCCTTTGGGCATGTTTTCCCTTATACTCTCCAGGAGGATATCCTTCTTCTGAGCTTCACCAATCATATCCCGAAGCATTGGCTTGACTTCCATTGCTGCCAAATATCCCTCAGACACCACTTCCAACCTAAGATCCTTGAATTTCTCACATAAATCCTTGGGTAATTCTCCCACAGTCAAACCATTTGCATAGACCTCCAAGCTTAGAGCATCCACTATGATGTTGGCTTTTCCTGGGTGATATTGTAGGTTTAGATCGTAGTCCTTGATAAGCTCCAACCATCTCCTTTGCCTCATGTTTAGTCCTTCTGGTTGAATACGCATTTCAAGCTCTTGTGGTTCGTGTACATATCGCAGTGCTTTCCCATCAGATAGTGTCTCCATACCTTGAGCACATGCACGACTGACGCTCATTCCAAGTCTTGCATGGGGTAGTTCCTCTCATGGTGTTTAAGTTGGCATGAGGCATACACCACTCTTCCATCTTGCATCAACACACTACCAAGTCCTTGCCGAGATGCATCATAGTATACATGGAAATCCTTCTGAAGATCAGGTAAACATAAGACGGGTGCGGTCACTAGGCGACGCTTCAACTCCTGGAAGCTAGCTTCGCACTCCTCGGTCCACTCAAACCTATTATCCTTCTTCAGTAGTTCCGTTATTGTCTTCGCGATCTTGGAGAAGTTCTCTATGAACCTTGTCGTGGGAATGACCACGGCAGATGCTGCGAGTGGCAGCGAGTAGTAATGAGAGGGGCAAGGGTGGCCAGCAATCTGCGGTGCGATATGAGGGCGGAGACACAAGGTTTTACCCAGGTTCGCCCCCGAAGGGTAAAGACCTACTCCTTCTATATTGTATTATCGAATGGTTACAAGGGTGGTGAGATCGACGGCTAGGCAGAGAGTCGATGGGGTGAATGATGGAATGTGAGTATAGAGAGCACCCTAGGGAGGTTTATATAGGGGTACCTCGCTAGGGTTGACATATATACAACCGAGTTAGTTAAGGACTCAGAGGGCTTGACCTAATCTGACTGGGCCTAACTATGCTTCTGGGCCTTTAGTTTCTAGTCGCCAGACTCCTCCTTGGGTCTCCAGTCGCCGTCCTGCAGGCCCACTTGCTAGGAGTCAGATCCAGTAGGGAACGTCCTGTTGGGCATACCCCATTCGTCATATCCCCATTAGTAGTCCCCGAGGCCGTCGTTGATTCGTCATAGGTGTTCTTTGGCAGTCAGAGTATACGGGTCCAATTTGGACGCCCAGTCGAATCGGCGGTGGACTCCCTCAATGAAGGAAGGAATCATCTGTATGTTTCTCCAGTCGCAATATTGGCGACCAGTCAAATCGCAACATAGGCAAAGTCGAATCGCAGCTCTGGCGAATGGGTTGGTGAGTCGAGTAGATGAAGTTGGACCGCCATCTTGGTCAAACTAGTCGTTGGGTAATCCAATGGTAACATTGGCATAATCACCGCGGGGTAACGGCTCCTCCGAAATTGGCGGGAAGCAACCACCATATAAGGAGAATGACAGGGGGAGTTGCGAATCTTCCTCGCATTTCCTCTGGCCCCACGCATTCCTCAGTCTCACATTCTCTCCCGATCCAGAATTTCCAGAGTGAGCGAGTGAGTCGAGATCTTCTCGAGAGTGCCTCTGAAAGACCAGTGGGGCAAATCCAAGTGCATCGCGGCGTTGCTGAAGTCGTTTGAAGACGCAGGGATCCTCTGTAAAGGGAAATGGCGAATCCCTGCAGCCAGGGAGACGGAGCCGGACCCTCGCGCCGGTGAATTCATCTGCTTCACCAGACATCTAGAGAGGGGGCTCGGTTTCCCTACGTCGATCTTCTGGCGGTTCTGTGCCTACTATTCATTCAAGCCCTCAGATATAGGGCCCCATAGTATCGAGGAGCTCGCCATCTTCATGGTGTTCTACGAGTGCTATTTGGGATGTCTTCCCTACTTCCCCTGTGGTTGGAGCTGTTCCACGGGTGCGTCAGCCGCGAAGGGGCTGGTGGCCCGATGCTGGCGGCGGGCGGCCTCACCTTCCAACTGAAGACCAAGGCCCCCTTCCTCGACCTCATGCTGCCAAATAAGGATGCCAGCAAGTGGAAGAAATGCTGGTTTTATGTTAGCGAGTCGAAACCATATGGCAAGGTGTCACTTCCGACATACATCACCGAGAGGAGCGAGCCGCGCTGGCTACTGGCGGAGGTTACCCATGACCAGAGGATGGTCATGGACAAGATGCTGACCCAGATCCGGTCGTTCAAGAAGGAGGGGCTTGAAACCATCAATCTATACAACTGCTGGCTCGGGTGGCGACTGGTACCGCTGGCCAGCCGATCCCACTGGATGTACCAGTACACCGACAGGGACGACACAACAAAGTCTTGCTCGGCTGATTGGAGTGCTGACGACTACGCCGCCGTGCTGAATAAGATTACAGAGGCGGAGTACGTCAATCCGAAGGCCGAGAACGCCCCGTACACTGCCATAGGGAAGCGTCAGGTGCCGACGGTGAGTTTGTCTTTCTTGATTTCGGAGTCGCAGAAATACAGTCGTGGATTATTGATGTTGTCTATTTCCTTTAGATGTTTCAAGTCTTGGAAGGCTGGCTTCCTCCTGCCGATGAGGAGACCTCCAAGGAGGTCGGAGAAGATCCGAAAGAGTCCTCCGAGGGCGAAGACGAGGCGGTGGAGGTTGCCGCTCCCGCACTCGCGGCTCGGAAGACCTGCGAGCAGAAGCAGCGCAAACTCGAGGCTAGTCGAAGCATCGAGGAACATGATGAAGACAAGGGGAGACATGCAGGAGCATAGCTCACGGCACATGGCAACGCCGACGAAGACCACGCAACAGGTGAAGTCGCCCGTGAAGAAGAAGGTGCCAAGGACGGCATCGCTGCCCCGGTCGGCGGCCAACTTCGAGTTGGACAGGAAGGCCGAGAATACGGAGGCCGAAGCTTCAACAAAGGTTTCGGAGGCGGCGGGCTCAGGAGTTGGAGTCGTGGTGGAAGGCGAGGTCCCACTCGCAGTGATCCCGTCGCCATTCTCGGTGATCCCAGGGCTGGGGGCTGCTCAAGCCACGGAGACTTCGCTGTCAAAGGGAGCACAAGTGCCGCCTGTGCTAGAAGTTCCCGCGACCGCGCCTTCGTCATCAAAGAATCCTTCGGTGTCGTGGGCCTCGACCGTGTTTGAGACCGTCCTCAGTCATAGACTGGGCCCGGAGTTGGAGAAGCTAGCGCATATCCGCACCGGTCTACACTTCATTCCAGTCGCCAAGTAAGTTCTCGCCGAGTCGATTTGGAATAATTTTTGGTGTTGTTAATTGATGTGATGATCATGCCGTTTCGCAGGACCGGCGTCAAGAAGATTGGTCACCCTTCGGTGGCCAAGGTGCCGCTAGTCGCCACTGGTGGAGAAGCTGACCCTTCCAAGAAGAGTAAGGGTGATGAAGTCGAGGCGCCCGCCGAGGGTGCGAAGAAGAAGAAGGGCGATGACTCCATCATAGCTGTGGAAGGTCCAGCCGATGCGCCAGCTGAAGCGTCAGTCAGAGTTACCGCGGCCGCGGAGATCAATGTGGTCACGGGGTCGCAGCCGGGCGTGCCGATCGTGTTGACTGGGGCGTCGGAGCTGGCGACTAGCGCCCCGGCGGCAATGGACGCGACCTTTCCCTGCTTCATGGCGAAGGCCTCCGCTGTGGTGGCGGGGACACAATCGCCCCAGGTGCCTGAAGTCCTAGACGGAGACGTTGGGCAGCGACGTGGGCAGACATCACTCGTGCTGCTGTCAGTGGACGTTGTCGAGCTGCACAATATGTTAGGCGCAGCCATCCAGGTATGTCCAGTCCCCAAGGATCTAGTCGCCGAATTTCAGCGGCTAGATTCTTATTTCTTTTTGATGTCCAGTCCCTGAGTGACTAGTGGCTGATTTTCAGCGGCTAGGTACTGAGGAATTTTTTGTTGTCCAGTCCCCGAGTGGCTAGTCGTTGAATTTCAGCGGCTAGGCACTAAGGAATTTTTTGATGTCCAATCCCCGAGTGGCTAGTCGCTGAATTCAGCGGCTAGGCACTTAGGAATATTTTGCTGTCCAGTCCCCGAGTGGCTAGTCACTGAATTTCTGCGGCTAGGCACTTAGAACTTTTGCTTATGTATGATTTTCCATACACAGGGTCTCGAACTAGAATCAACATAGCGGAAGGCCGCGAAGGAGCGCTTGGAGCGTGACCTGCGAGTCGTGCAGGAGATGAACCAGCAGCTGAAGGTGACTGCAGGTGACCGATGAAACCTTGGGTGATTTCCTTGCTTTGTGTTGCGGGGTCTCACTTTGATTCTATTTTATAGAGTACCGCTCTACCGCGATTGCCAAGGCCCACGAGGGTTTCGTCCCAGCCTCCAAGCTGGAAGCTGCGAAATCTTTGTTGACCATCGCGGAAGGACGAATCACCGCGCTGGAGAAGGAGCTGAAGGTCACGGAGGCGGAGGCGACCTTGTCGGAGGAGAGGCCCAAGGCCGTTGTCGTCGTGGCAGCAGACGAGCGGAAGATCTCCGACGCGCTTGTCCCTAGTCTGCAAGACCAGTTGAGGGCCCTGCAGGACTTCACCACAGTGCTCTGCCATCCACTTCCTGGTAAGAACTTCGTCGAGTCTTTTTCGTAGTAGCGGGTGAGTCGCTGCGCCGACGAGTCCCCGAGCGGGTGAAGCTGAGGGTCCGTGCCCTTTCGATTCTGATTTGGTTTTTGTCTGCTGGGAAAATATGTGGCGGGGGCCCTGAGGTGCAGTCGTACGACGCCAAAAGATGTGTGTCCATGATGGTGGACTCGACCATCCTCTCAGAGACGTGCAGCCGCGCCGTTCTCCAGGGGATATCGGCCACCAAAGTGATCCTCAGTGAGCTGACGGAGGTGTGGTGCTACCTTGAAGAGGCACGAACTGTTGTTGAGTGGATGGAGCGGTCGGCCTTCCGCCACGGAGCCGCCACTGCGCCGAGTCTCGGGCTAGCGCACTTCCATGATGACTTTGACCTCGACGATGTCACCAGCGGATATCCGTCGACGACCGGATCGGTGGAGATTTCATAGGTGTTGAAGCTAACCACAAAGGAGGCCGCCTACTCCGAGCAGGTGCTATCGATGGGAAACATGTTGCCGTACAAGGAGATGGTGGTGGCGCCAAACGACCCCGAGCCGAAGCATCACGACCTCAAGTCGGAGCAACCCTTCCGGTCGGTGATGGCAAAGAGCCTAACGACCTACCCGGCGAATCCATGGGAGCCGTTCATCCGGGTTCGTGGTGATGGTCGCGCGTCGACTTTGAAGCCTGCAGAATGAGAAATTGCTGTTGGGCCTTTTGTATTAGTAGTATCGAGTAGGTTTTGTATGAATACTTGATCGTGACTAGTGTATTTTGCTGCTGAGGGAATGATAACATGATAATAAGTTTAAATTGATTTATGATTTTGTTTGTTGAGCGAGTCCTCGAGCACGTCCGCCCTTTAATGGGGTTTACCTCACGTTTTTGTATGTTCATTTATTTTAGACTGTTAGTTCGTTAGAGTCGACTCGCCGTGGCTCGGAAAGGCAGTCGCTTGGCGACCCCAAGGGGTGCTCTATACTTGGTTGTTTTCCTGGACGCAGGCGGTGTCGTGGGAATGAACACGGCAGCCGCTGCAATCGGCAGCGAGTAGTAGAACAAAGGGCAAGGGCGGCCAGCCATCTGCGGTGCGAGATGAGGGCGGAGACACAGGGTTTTACCCAGGTTCGGCCCCCCGGAGGGTAAAGACCTACTCCTGCTAGATTGTATTATGATGGAAGTACAAAGAGGCGAGCTCGACGGCTAGGCGGCGAGTCGCTTGGGTGGATGATGGAACGTATCCTCTACACGCCCTGTAGGGAGGTTTATATAGACTCACCCCCTAGGGTTTACATATCTCAACCGAATCAGTTAAGGTTTCGGTATTCATTTAACCTAATCCGACTGGGCCTATCTACTCTCCTGGGCCTTCAGCTTCCAGTCGCTTGGGTCTACGTCAGGTCTTGATCCAGTCGCCGTCCTGCAGGCCCACTCGCCAGTTCCTGGGCCAGTCGGAAACTTCCTGCTGGGTATACCCCGGTAGGCATATCCCCATCAGTAGTCCCCGAGGCCGTCGTCGATTGGGCGTAGGTGGTTGCTGTCAGTCGGAGCATTCAGGTCCAATGCGGACACCCAGTCAAATCGGCGGCGGGCTCCTGAATAAAGGAAAAAACTAGTCATTTTGGTCGCAGCTCGGCGAACGGGTCGGCGAAATATTTAATCACTGTTGTAGTGATAAGGCCGGCGAGTCGAATGGACGAAGTTGGACCGTCAGACACGGTCAAACTAGTCGTTGGAGTAATCCAGCGGTAACTTTTGGCATAATCACCGCGTAGTAATGGCTCCCTGATTTGGTGGGTAACAACTGCTATATAAAGGAAATGGTAGGTGATCGGAGAACCACCCTCTCGTCATTTCCTCCGATTTCGCGCATCTCCGTTTTCCTCCGCATCGTGATCCAACCGATCCAAAATCCTCCGACCTCCACGAACCTTCCCGCCAATGGCCCCCTCCGCCGAACCATGGGGCCGGTCCAAATGCACGAGAGCGCTACTGGCGTATTTCGAGGAAGCCGTTATCCTGCGCGCCGGCAGGTGGCGCATCCCCGCAGCCGGAGAGGTGACTCCGGACCCGCGCGAGGGAGAATTTGTCTGCTTCATCAGCCACACAGGCGGGCTGGGGTTTACATCTCTCTTCTTCGGGCTTACATGCCTACTACGGGATTCAGCCATCGGACCTGGGCCCGCACAGCATCGAGCAGCTCGCCATCTTCATGGCGTTCTGCGAGTGCTACCTGGGCTGCTGGCCCTACTTCCCCCTGTGGCAAGATCTGTTCCACGGGAGGATTAGTCATGAAGAATCAGGCGGCCCAATGCTGGCGGCAGGTGGCCTGACGTTCCAGCTCAAGTCGAAAGCCTCCTTCTTCGACCTGATGCTACCTGCCAAGGCGGCAAGCGAGTGGAAGAAGTCCTGGTTTTAAATCACCGAGGAGACTCCGGACGGCGAGGTGGCGATCCCAAGGTATTTCGCCGATCGGCCCGAACCACGCCGACTCTAAGTCGGCAAGCTCCCAACAGACCAGCGGATGGTCGTGGATGAGATGCTTCAAACCGTCCGCGGCCTGAAGAAGAAGGGTCTTCAGACCATCAAGTTGTACAACTGTTGGCTTGGGCGGCGACTCGTTCCCCTGGCCCACCGTGACCATTACATGTACGAGTACACGGGCCGGGAAGACTCGACAAAGTCCTGCCTTGCCGAGTGGAAATTCGAGGACTACGTCCCGACGTTGAAGAAGATCACCCAGGCGGTGTACCTGGACACGAAGGCTGGGGTCGCCCCTACACCGCGAAGCATCCAGCCCCGACGGTAAGTCACTTTTTACCATTCACAATCGCAGTTGATGCTGTCGTGGTTATATTGACATTACTTCATGCTTGCTGCAGTTATTTCAAGTGGTGGAAGGGTGGCTTCCGCCCGCGGACGACGAGAAATCGAGCCCGTCCGTCCAGGACGGGGGCGAGTCGCCTCCCACCAAGGGCGGCGCCGAGCGGCGGGCGGCAACGGCGGCGAGTCCGAGGAAGAGGCCGCCCCATTGGTTCGCAAAACTCGCGGGCAACGTCAGCGCGAACTCGAGTCGAGTAGAAGTCTTGAACGTCATGACGATGACGACGACGAGCTTCCCGAGCTCACCTCGCGTCGCGAGGCCACTCCGTCGAAAAATAAGAAGAAGAAGGAGGTGAAGGCCCCTCCAAAGAGGAAGACGAAGCCAGCGAGACAGGCATCTCCGCCTCATTCGGCGAGTAGTTCCGACGCCACCATCCTGGCCAGGGACGAAGCGCCACAGACGAAGGCAGCACCGGATGTCACCGCCGTCCTGAGTGAGGTGCCTTTGGCCTCGATTCCTCCCCCGTTCGCCCCTGTCTCTGGGTCTGGGGTCGCTCTGGCCGCGCCAGCTTCGCCTCCCAGGAGAGCTCCTACCGAAAATGTTGTGGACGCTCCTGTCGCGGCCTCATCAACAAAGAGGCCGTCTGTGTCTTGGGTGCATGATGTCCTGGAGATGGGCCTCAGTCGGAAACTGGGCCCCAAACTGGAGAAGCCGGCAAGCATCCGCACGGGGCTGCGGTTCATACCAGTCGCCAAGTGAATTTTATTCACCTGCCTTATTTTTCGCTGTACTCGGACCACTTTGCTCATGTAATCAACTTGCAGGACTGGGGTTAAAAAGATAGGCCACCCGTCCGTGGCCAAAGTGCCGCCAGTCGTCGCCGAGGAGGACCCTTCTCGGAAGAGGAAGGCTGATGAGTTCGATGCCCCCACAGACAGGGCCAAGAAGGCCAAGAGCGACGATGTCGTCACGGTGTCTGACGACACGACGATTGCTCCGAGTGATCCTGCGGCCGGGGCGGCCTTGACGATCAAGGAGGGTGGTTCCTCGCCTGGGATGGCCGAGCCGTCCTCTTTTGGTCCTGGCGCGTCTATCGCGACCTTCCCGCGCTTCATGGCCAAAGCGGCTACGGCGAGTGGTACCACGCCATCGATCCGCGTACATGGGGTCGCCGAAACGGAGGTCGAACAGCGTCGCGGGCACACTCCGGCTCTTCTCGCATCCGTGGACGCGGTACAGCTTCATGGCATGCTTGGCGCAACCATCCAGGTATGTCCAGTCCCCGAGGATCGGCCCCTTGAATGCGATGGTCGATTCTTCTGGTTTTTGTTTTTATTTCTCGCGCCCAGTCCCCGAGTGTCCAGTCGCTGAATTTCAGCGGGTGGGTACTTAGGATTTTTGATCTCCAGTCCCCGAGTGTCTAGTCGCGGAATTTCAGCGGGTGGGTGTGGCATCCCGCAAAACCACTACTAGAAAATCGCGTTGAATTTGTGCATTGCATCGTCATCATCATGCATTGTTTGTCAAAAACTAGTTTCGGAAACCTGTTTTGAATTTCCAAACGCCTAACTTTTATTCAAACGCCAAACCCGGAAGTTCGGATATTTTGTTTGTCGAAAACTATTTATAAAAGTTATTTGAAAACCAATAAAATATTAAATTATTTTAGTGGGGCGTCGAGCGGGCGATTGACCCGACGACCACCCGTATAAAACAATCGGTCCAAACCTGCCCTTCTAATCCTAAACTCACCCAACTTCCTACCCATCCTAGCCTAGCCACCTCACCCCCTCCAATCCCTGCTTGCCACCTCCTCACCTCCCTCTCCCTCAGCCTCTCACGCAGTGCCACGTGGCCAACCCTCACCCCTCCTCTCTTTTTCCCTAGCTACACGCACCCAGCACCCCCACCCTTGACTGTCCCCGTCCCTCCACCGACTGGCCCCTGGCCATCATCCCCGGCCCCACCACTTCCCCCCCACTGCCCCTCCCCCCTTCCGCACGTCTCTCTCCCCCGCGTTCCCTTTCTTCCTCCTCTAGCTACCCCGTCCGGCCACCCTCTCCGCCACCGGCGCCCCTCCTCTCACCCCAGCCGTGCGCCGTCCCTCCCATCTCCCTCCTCCGCCCTCCTTCCCGCTTCTGCGACCGCCGGCGTCGCCAAGCCCCTAGCCCTCCATGGAGGCCGCCCGCCGAGGCTTCTCCTCCGGCCCAGCCACCTCGCTCCTCCCGAGCACCCCTTGGCCGTGGCGCCGCCGTCGCGCCTGCGAGCCCTCCTCGCGCCAAGCTCTTTGAGCCTTCCCGCTGGCCGGCGGTCCGCCGTCCTGGGCTGCCTCGCCGCCTAACGCCTAACGCCTCCCGCTCTGCCTCCATGACCACCGCCCGACCAGAGCCGGCCAGTGGCGCGTCGCGACTCCGGCCGCCTCCGTCGCGCTCCGCCGCCCCCTGCCTCCTCCTCCGCGTCGCGGCGCGCCTCTCAGCGGCTCGAGCCGCCCTCGCCGCCCGATCCGCATCCACCCCTCTCCGCCGCCCGCATGTCAAGGTCGCCTCCCGTGGCCCGGCGTCTTCCCGTGGCGCCCACCGACCTCCCGAGTCCGGCCCGCCCCGCCGAGCCAGCGCCCCGCGTCCTGCGCCGCCCCGCGCGCCGGACCCCCAAGCCCTCGAGATCCCTGCAGCTCGTCGCCGGCACCGACCCCGCGGGAAGGCCTCGCCGGCGCCCTCGCAGGCCCTCTGACGCCTTCCTTCCTGCAGCAACCCCGTGGGACCCGCCTCGCCGTCGTCTTCCGCTACACGTGTGCTCGTGTATGCGTGTGCTCGTGTATGCGTGTGCTCGTGTATGTGTGTGCTCGTGTATGTGCCATGGGAGTATGATGCCGTTCCGATGACCGTCCTGAGGCACCCCAAGCTCGCCAACGACCCTCGGCGCCGAGCCCCATGACCGACAAGCGCGCCCCTAAAACGGCAAACACTACACCGCGGGATACCGAGGATTCCAACATGGGACCGGAAACACAACCTCGACCGTCAAGTTTTCCTCCGGACCTCCGGGGGACCTCATGATCTCCATCACGGGACCGAGAATGCCGCGACAACGCCAAGTCCGCTTCACGAAACCCGGCGCCAAGATCTCCCTCTCGGACCCGGCCGTCAAGACCACAGGAGACCCCGACAGCAGCGGGATCATCGGCGCGAACCCGAAAACACATGTACGACAAGTGCTTCTCGAGGCGCCATGACCGGCGCCCGGATGTCAAGACGCCTCGATGGCGTGGGACCCGACAAGACCTGCGCGACGACAAACGGCACCGCCGGAAGAACCGATCGCCCGACACCGAGACTCGGCGACAAGTTACGCTCCCCGGACGCCAAGAACTACCCGTCACAGAAACGAGAACGATCCCGGAAGCTTGACCTCGCCGAACCCTGGACCCCGAGACCGGACCCTGGACCCCGGAACCCCAAGAGCGTCGAGAACCCTAAAGTGTGACTCTTATCCGATAACCTTATTTCACAACATAATAACAACTTGTCGCATAATAATTGTTCATGCATGCATCTTATCATGTGGTTTGGGGGCCTTATGCCGATTCACCTAATAATTAAATATGGGGCCCATATGCGGGCAAATCTAGCCTTATGTTGGCCTCATTTAAACTTGTGTAGCGAACCCGTATTACTTCTTGCCTTGTTAAACAACATTTAAAATGCGGGGTTTCTAAACAACATGAGCCACCTAATTAAATGTCGGGACCCCGGTTCCGCTTAATCTTGACCTAATTGCATCGCTCCTTGCCATGCCATACATCATACATGCATCATGCCGATCTTCTGCCGTGTATTAAATAGTGCATCCGGTGTTTCTTCTAGTGTTTTGCTTCTTCGCGGATAAGGCCGTTGAGTTGATGTGAGCTTCGCCCCGATCTTCGGTTGAACCTTTCGGCAATGTTTTCAGGCGAGCATCTCCCCCTTTCTACCTATCTTACTTTTATAGTCTTTATTTCCCCCTGTTGATCTATTGCTATCTGTGTTGCGATGCTCTAGATACCGTACCCTTGTTATCCCTTGCAGCCATATATTGCCTTGGACACACCCTATTGCCTGTTGTTTGGTAGCTAGTTGGTCTTATGGCGTCGTCGCTTGCTATATTCTTGTTGTGTGTCGCCATATGCCACGATTCTTGATGTATTGCCGCATGTTCTTGTTGGAGATGATTCTAGTTTTACTTATCGTCACTTTACTTTCTGTTTAACAACTAAAATTGAATAAGCGAGGCATCGGTGGGTGATAGATAATATTTGGTTTCGAAACGCCCACTTGTGTCCCGTAAGACCCAGTACTTGATACTGTTCCTTGATTTTATGCTATCCACATCCGGGAGGTATATGGGACCCCGAGCGAGCTTGATTCGGACTTATTTCTTGGGGCCACAAACTAGTTTGAGGTTTTATTTACGATCCTGTACTTATGCCATGCTACTCTTTGCTTTATTCGATTGTGCGAGGAGCACTTTGTCTGTTAGGTAAGCGGAGTGTTTTCGCGGTATCGACAAGCCAGCCACACTTCGGGTTCCCGATCGTTTCTGACCGACGCAGACCTTGAGGCCGCCTCGAGCTTGCCTCTTCTTGATTCTACTTAAGGGTGGCCCCGAAATATTTCTGAATCTGTGATTGTTCATCGTGAAAGCCTCGTTGGGTTTTGATTTGGTTTTCCGAGGTTGATCGGCGTGTGTTGCTATTGGTGCACCCGGGTAAAACTTTCAAAGCCGTGTCGCGGATATGGACGACTTGGAGCTGATATCTCGATCATAGACAAGCATAACTAAAGTTCTTGCTATAAATTTGACTTATAATGACTAGTAATCAGCTCCACTATAACGGAATGGCTAATTAATACGCCCACAATTGCTTGTTTGGTTGTCGCTTGCGACAATTGTATCGACTAGTAAGCATTGCAACTTCTAGCGAAATGGCTGAATTAAAAGTACCAACAAGCTGGGTTTTGGGTTTATCTCATGCTATCTGCACCTGATTAGTAAGAGTTACAACTACAACGGAATGAGTACCTAAAAGTTCCCACTGTTTCTTTTATCAGGACGATTATCTAAACATGACTAGTAAAGTGCCGCAACTATAACTGAATAAGTAAAGCGCCAAGCGTGTGTGAGTTCCTCGGTTGACTTCCTCGTTTGGTCTCGAGAAACGCCAGGATGGGTTTGTTTGGTGATAGCTTCAGTTGGATCCGGATAGGTCATTCTCACCCCTCGATAACCGCCAGGTTGTATCGAGTCTCTATAGGTTGTTTAGTGCATCTTGCTGCCGCTTGATCCACCATACCTATGTAGGCGAGGACCGCCAATTCTAGCCTCGCCGTGTCTTGGCCTCGATCTTGACGCTCCTTCTTTGTTTTGCTTTGCCCTTTGTCGGCACCTTTGTTAAGCAGGTTTTGAGATCGGCGTCGTTAGCGGGGTTACCCTTCCGCTTGGCACAGGCAGGGTTATGGACGCCATTGGTTATTCTTGAGGCTCTTAGCCCCATTTGCTTCTTGTCCATAGTCGGACGCCCTACCATTTTCAAGGTGATTTGGATCTTGTAAATTATATCTGACTTCTTGACTCTTTGAGTCGCTGTTATATATATATCTGTTCTGTGGGTCCCATCGAGGACTGTTGTGTAATGTTATTACTTCGTTTTCCACCCGCACGAAAGTGCCTGGTGGGCACCTTTGAATCGTTTCTATGCGGGTTTGGGTGAATTTTGCCCGAACTTGCATAGGTCCGATTCTGAGGGTGTTCTGAGTGGTATCGAGCCCGGTTGCGATACCCCACAAGTCCAGCCTGTAGGATAACCTAGCTAACGGCCGAAGTAGAGTGTCAAAACTATTTTTGCAAAATCGGTTGGATAGTTCTGAATAGGTCTGGTTTTATTCCTTACCCCTCTGCTATTCTCCTCTTATCTCGACGTGATTTGAATCCACTCTCATCTCTTTCTTCGAGTCCAGGATTTCTCGTGGTTGGGTTTCCGTCGTACCTTCAGGGTTTCGCTTCCTCTTCTGATAACGGTGTTCTGCCATCCGGTGTTCCGGTACTGAATCGAATCGTCTGCGGTATCATTCTTTGTTCCTTGTTTGTGCTTTCGGTGTTTTAACGCGACGACATCATCTACGCCAGATCCGATGCAGAGTCGGCATCACTTCTTTGTTCCGAAACTCGCTTGTCGAGATCTTCAGTCTGAATCCGAGAGTTGGTTGCATAATCCGCCTATTCGTGTGCAGAGTAATGGTTTGGGTGCGCGATGGACTGATCACCATCCGACTACTCTTATCATTCGCTCTTGTACATCGAATCGGTGGGCCCCGCGATTTTACTCCGTTCACGGAAGTTAGGGTGGCTTAATTTGTGATACCCTACCTTCGACCTTTTGTCCCCGGAGTGTTCTCTCGACGATCACGGACAACGACCTCTTGTTAGTGGTGTCGCGAGGATCTACACAAAGCGAGAAGACGGAGAACGCCGACCTTCTTCCCGGTACTATGAGGCGGATCTCGAGGGCGAGATCCATTGTTAGTGGTGTCGAATTGTGGCATCCCGCAAAACCACTACTAGAAAATCGCGTTGAATTTGTGCATTGCATCGTCATCATCATGCATTGTTTGTCAAAAACTAGTTTCGGAAACCTGTTTTGAATTTCCAAACGCCCCAACTTTTATTCAAACGCCAAACCCCCGGAAGTTCCGGATATTTTGTTTGTCGAAAACTATTTATAAAAGTTATTTGAAAACCAATAAAAATATTAAATTATTTTAGTGGGGCAGTCGAACGGGCCGATTGACCCGAACGACCACCCCGTATAAAAACAATCGGTCCAAACCTGCCCTTCTAATCCTAAACTCACCCAACTTCCTACCCATCCTAGCCTAGCCACCTCACCCCCTCCAATCCCTGCTTGCCACCTCCTCACCTCCCTCTCCCTCAGCCTCTCACGCAGTGCCACGTGGCCAACCCTCACCCCTCCTCTCTTTTTCCCTAGCTACACGCACCCAGCACCCCCACCAACCCCGCCAGCCTGTCCCCCCGTCCCCTCCACCGACCTGGCCCCGCGGGACCGCCTGTCCCCGGCCCCACCACTTCCCTACCCACGACCGGCCCCTGCCCCTCCCCTTCCGCACGTCTCTCTCCCCCGCGTTCCCTTTCTTCCTCCTCTAGCTACCCCGTCCGGCCACCCTCTCCGCCACCGGCGCCCCTCCTCTCACCCCAGCCGTGCGCCGTCCCTCCCATCTCCCTCCTCCGCCCTCCTTCCCGCTTCTGCGACCGCCGGCGTCGCCAAGCCCCTAGCCCTCCGCGGAGCGCGTCGCCGCCGCCGAGCCAGGCTTCTCCTCCGGCCCCGGCCACCTCGCTCTCTCCTCCCAGAGCACCCCACTTGGCCAGGCCGCCCGACGCCTGAGCCCTCCTCCGCCAAGCTCTTCCTCAGCCTTCCCGCTCCTGGCCGCTGGTCCGCTGGCTGCCTCTGGCGCCTAACGCCCTCCTCCGCTCTCTGCCTCCGCAAGCCACCCCGACCTGAGCTGACCAGCCGCCTGCCGGCCGCCTCCGCAGGGCCTCAGACCGACTCCCTCCCTCCGTCGCTGCCGCGCCTCTCGGCGCTGGCTCGAGCCCGCCCTCGCGCCGATGCGCATCCACCCTCTCCGCCCGCAAGGTCAAGGTCGCCTCCCGTGGCCCCGGCGTCTTCCCGTGGCGCAGCCACCGACCTCCCCGAGTCGGCCGCCCGCTGGCCGCGCCGGACCCCCAAGCCCTCGAGATCCCTGCAGCTCGTCGCCGGCACCGACCCCGCGGGAAGGCCTCGCCGGCGCCCTCGCAGGCCCTCTGACGCCTTCCTTCCTGCAGCAACCCCGTGGGACCCGCCTCGCCGTCGTCTTCCGCTACACGTGTGCTCGTGTATGCGTGTGCTCGTGTATGCGTGTGCTCGTGTATGTGTGTGCTCGTGTATGTGCCATGGGAGTATGATGCCGTTCCGATGACCGTCCTGAGGCACCCCAAGCTCGCCAACGACCCTCGGCGCCGAGCCCCATGACCGACAAGCGCGCCCCTAAAACGGCAAACACTACACCGCGGGATACCGAGGATTCCAACATGGGACCGGAAACACAACCTCGACACGTCAAGTTTTCCTCCCGGACCTCCAGGGCCGGGACCTCATGATCTCCATCACGGGACCGAGAATGCCGCGACCCGAACGCCAAGTCCGCTTCACGGAAACCCCGACGCCAAGATCTCCCTCTCGGACCCGAAGCCGTCAAGACCCTGGAGACCCCGACATCGAACGACAGGATCATCGGCACGGAACCGAAAACACATGTACGACAAGTGCTTCTCGAGGACGCCATGACCCGACGCCCCGGATGTCAAGACCGCCTCGATGGCGTGGGACCCGACAAGACCTGCGCGACGACAAGAACGGCACCGCCCCGGAAGGAACCGATGCGCCCCGACACCGAGACTCTGAGCGACAAGTTCTGCTCCCCGGACGCCAAGAACTACCCCGTACCGAGAACGAGAGAACGATCCCGCCGGAAACGACCTCGCCGAACCCTGGACCCCGAGACCGGACCCTGGACCCCGGAACCCCAAGAGCGTCGAGAACCCTAAAGTGTGACTCTTATCCGATAACCTTATTTCACAACATAATAACAACTTGTCGCATAATAATTGTTCATGCATGCATCTTATCATGTGGTTTGGGGGCCTTATGCCGATTCACCTAATAATTAAATATGGGGCCCATATGCGGGCAAATCTAGCCTTATGTTGGCCTCATTTAAACTTGTGTAGCGAACCCGTATTACTTCTTGCCTTGTTAAACAACATTTAAAATGCGGGGTTTCTAAACAACATGAACCACCTAATTAATTGTCGGGACCCCGGTTCCACTTAATCTTGACCTAATTGCATCGCACCTTGCCCTGTCATCCATCATGCATGCATCATGCCGTTCTTCTGCCATCGTCTTAAATATTGCATCCGGTGTTCCTTCTAGTGTTTTGCTTCTTCGCGGATAAGGCCGTTGAGTTGATGTGAGCTTCGCCCCGATCTTCGGTTGAACCCTTCTACAATGTTTTCAAAGAGCATCTCCCCTTTCTACCTATCTTACTTTTATAGTCTTTATTTCCCTGTTGATCTATTGCTATACGTGTTGCGATGCTCTAGATACCGTACTTTGTTATCCCTTGCAGCCATATATTGCCTTGGACACACCCTATTGCTGTTGTTTGGTAGCTAGTTGGTCTTATGCGTCGCTTGCTATATTGCTGTTGTGTGTCGCCATATGCCACGATTCTTGATGTATTGCCGCATGTTGTCATGGAGATGATTCTAGTTTTACTTATCGTCACTTTACTTTCTGTTTAACAACTAAAATTGAATAAGCAGAGGCATCGGTGGGTGATAGATAATATTTGGTTTCGAACGCCCACTTGTGTCCCGTAAGACCCAGTACTTGATACTGTTCCTTGATTTTGCGCTATCCACATCCGGGAGGTATATGGGACCCCTGAGCGAGAGCTTGATTCGGACTTATTTCTTGGGGCCACAAACTAGTTTGAGGTTTTATTTACGATCTGTACTTATGCCATGCTCTCGCTTTATTTACGATTGTGCGAGGAGCACTGCATCGCTTTAGGTAAGCGGAGTGTTTCGTGCATCGACAAGCCCACACTTTCGGGTTCCCGATCGTTGACCATCGACGCAGACCTTGAGGCCGCCTCGAGCTTGCTTACTCCGCTATGGATTCTACTTAAGGGTGGCCCCAAATATTTCTGAATCCTGTGATTGTTCAGTCGTGAAAGCCTCGTTGGGTTTTGATTTGGTTTTTCCGAGGTTGATCGAGCGTGTGTTGCTATTGGTGCACCCCGGCCGGGTAAAACTTTCTGAAAGCCGTGTCCGCGGATATGGACGACTTGGAGCACAGTATCTCGATCATAGACAAGCATAACTAAAGTTTACTGCTATAAATTTGACTTATAATGACTAGTAATCAGCTCCACTATAACGGAATGGCTAATTAATACTGCCCACAATTGCTTGTTTGGTTGTCGCTTGCGACAATTGTATCTGACTAGTAAGCATTGCAACTACAACGAAATGGCTGAATTAAAAGTACCAACAACTGCTGGGTTTTGGGTTTATCTCATGCTATCTGCACCTGATTAGTAAGAGTTACAACTACAACGGAATGATTACCTAAAAGTGCCCACTGTTTCTTTTATCAGGACGATTATCTAAACATGACTAGTAAAGTGCCGCAACTATAACTGAATAAGTAAAACTGCCAACTGTGTGAGTTCCTCGGTTGACTTCCTCGTTTGGTCTCGAGGGGGAAACGCCAGGATGGGTTTGTTTGGTGATAGCTTCAGGTTGGATCCGGATAGGTCATTCTCACCCCCTCTGATAACCGCCAGTTGTATCGAGTCTCTATAGGTTGTTTAGTGCATGCTGCCGCTTGATCCACCATACCTATGTAGGCGAGGACCGCCAATTCTAGCCTCGCCGTGTCTTGGCCTCGATCGACGCTCCTTCTTTGTTTTCTTTGCCCTTTGTCGGCACCCCTTTGTTAAGCAGGTTTCGAGATCGACGTCGTTAGCAGGGTTACCCTTCCGGCTTGGCCTGGGCAGGGTTATGGACGCCATTGGTTATTCTTCAGGGCTCTTAGCCCCATTTGCTTCTTGTCCATAGTCGGACGCCCTACCATTTTCAAGGTGATTTGGATCTTGTAAATTATATCTGACTTCTTGACTCTTTGAGTCGCTGTTATATATATATCTGTTCTGTGGGTCCCATCGAGGACTGTTGTGTAATGTTATTACTTCGTTTTCCACCCGCACGAAAGTGCCTGGTGGGCACCTTTGAATCGTTTCTATGCGGGTTTGGGTGAATTTTGCCCGAACTTGCATAGGTCCGATTCTGAGGGTGTTACAGTGGGCACTTAGGATTTTTTGATCTCCAGTCCCCGAGTGTCCAGTCGCTGAATTTCAGCGGGTGGGAACTTAGGATTTAGTTTTTGTTGACTGTTTGACTTTTGCACAGGGTTTGCAGAGTGAATCAGCTGACCGGCTTGCTGCGAAGTGTCGCGCGGAGAAGGAACTTGTCGTCGTCCAGGAGGCGAACAAGGGACTCCAGGCGATTGCTGTGAAGGCAGAGGAGGTTCGCCAGGGCCTTGTCCCGGCGAGTGAATTGACGGCGGCTCAATCTGCGTTGAGCTCGGCTGAGAAGCGGATCGCCGACCTTGAGCGCAAGCTTAAGGAAGCGAAGGAGGAGGCGAGTTCAGCGGATGGGCGGGCTAAGGCTGCTGTTACAGCCGCCGCTGAGGAGCGTAAGGTCTCTGACGCCCTTGTTGCTGGGCTACAAGACGACTACTCCTCTCTTCAAAGCTTCATCATGGATCTCGCTCGTCCTTTGATTGGTAAGTGTGCCTGCCTCTGCCTGTAATATTTGCATTGCGTGAACTTTGTTGTACTCACTGCCACCCTCTGTCCACAGGTCGGATCATCGACAGCTCGGAGGAGGCGCGGTCGTACGACGCTTGGCAGTGTATGGCCACTCTGGTCGACTCGGCCATTTTGTCCGCGGCTTGCATTCGGGTGTATCTTCAGGAGATGTCGCCCACGGAAGTGATTCCCAGCGACCTCGTCGAAGTGTGGCGATACTTGGAGAAGGCGTCGTCGGTCATCGAGTTCATGACGCGGTCGGCGTTCCGGCGTGGGGCGGCGATGGCGCTCAGCCTTGGGCTCGCCCACTTCCCGAAGGATTTCGATCTGGACGACGTGACGAGTGGCTACCCATCGTCGACGGGCTCGGTGGAGATTGCCGAGGTGCTGAAGCTGATGGACCGTGCCGCGGTATAATCCGATCGTGTCTGGGCGATGGGCGATCTCCTCCCTTATCAGGAGACGATCGTCGCACCCAACGACCCAGAGCCGCCGCATCGTGATTTCAAGATCGAGCAGCCCTTCCGTGCGGCGATGGCGGGTGAGCTGACGACGTACCTGTCGAACCCGTACACTCCCTTCATTCACAACCGCAAGGGTGGCGGCGAGTCGTCGTCGAAGCCTGCGGAGTAAAACGTTGTGCCCTGGGGCGTTAGTAGCAGTTCGGCCATTAGGCACAACATGTATTTTGTAACAACTTTGATCTTCTATAATGGGATATCGTATTATTTTGTGATTTGACTTGCGTTTGAGATTGAGGGTTGAACGAGTCCCCGAGCGCGTCCACCCTTTTTATGGGGTTTACCTCGTTTGTTTATGTGTTTGTGGTTTTGAGCGTTTTGTTATTGAGGTCGACTCGCCCGAGCTTGGAAAGCCAGTCGCTGGGCGACTCCCATGAGTGCTCTTTACTTTAACGCTTTCCCTTGAGCGAACAAGGTCGGGTAGCCGAGTCCCCGAGCGTGGTACTTGGTGGTTCTAGTCGCGGCTCTAGGGTGGGTGAGGACTGGGCGCGTCAGAGTGAGTGCATCACTCCTGCCTGGCCCGTTGGGTCAGTCGCATGGCGAGTCCTGGGCATGCTCTCGTACTTGGCGTTTTTCCCTAGTCGCTCATGGCTGAATCGTCAGTCCCCGAGCGTGGTACTTGGCCGTTCGAGTCGCTGTGTCGAGGACGCGGAGGATCATGGTCGCTGTGAGGAGCGAAGGCAGTTGTCTTGGCTCGTGAAGCCAGTCGAGATAGGCGACTCCAATGGAGCTCTGGGTAGGCATTTTTCGTGGACGTTACGAGTCCCGGGGTAACCCAGTGCCCTCGTAGCACACTACTTGGCCGTGCCGATCGCTGTACCAGAGGTTGACTCCTGCAGTTAGCTTGGTGCTGTTACTACGAGTGCGAGTGGCACAAGACACGGAGAGTAGTCAGAATTTGCGGTAACCAATATGTTTTATTTCATAGCGACTGGAGGATACATATGTGGAGCTCTAGGAGTAGAACTTCCGTAGGAGGTTTACATTCCATGGTCGCTTGACGTCAAGTTTTCCGTCTCCGCGGACGTCGGTGAGGTAGTAGGCGTCGTTGCCGAGTACTCGACCGATGGCGAATGGTCCCTCCCATGGGGGGGGAGAGCTTGTGCATGCACTTCTTGTCCTGGATGAGGCGTAGCACCAGGTCGCCTTCCTGGAAGGTGCGAGTTTTCACCCGCCGGCTATGGTAGCGGCGGAGTCCTTGCTGGTAGATGGCAGTGCGGGAGCGAGCTAGGTCGCGTGCCTCGTCGAGTTGATCGACTCCATCCTGACGTGCGAGTTCGTTCGCAGCCTCCGTGTAGTGGACGAACCTTGGCGAGTCGTGCTCGAGGTCGGTGGGCATGACTGCCTCGGCTCCATACACCATGAAGAAGGGGGTGAACCCTGTCGACCTATTGACCGAGGTGCGGATACCCCAGATGACGAAGGGTAGCTCCTCGACCCAGCACCCGGCGGTGCGCTCGAGTGGTACTTGGAGCCGCGGCTTCAGGCCGTGGAGGATGCTCTGGTTGGCCCGTTCCGCCTGGCCGTTGGACTCCGGGTGGGCGACTGATGCGAGGTCGAGTCGGATGTGATGTTCCTCGTAGAACTCGGCCATGGCTCCTTTGGCGAAGTTGGTGCCGTTGTCCGTGATGATCCTGTTTGGGAACCCGTAGCGATATATGAGCTCACGTAGGAATTTGGTGGTGGTCTTCCCATCGCATTTCCGGACTGGCTTGGCCTCCACCCACTTTGTGAATTTGTCGACCGCTACCAGGAGGTGGGTGAAGCCGGAGGGGGCCTTTTTGGAAGGGCCTACCATGTCCATGCCCCACACGGCGAATGGCCAGGTGATGGGGATTGTCTTGAGCGCTGAGCTCGGCACGTGTGTCTGGTTGGCGTACTTCTGGCACCCGGCTCACCGCTAGACAATGTCGATGGCGTCGGCGTGTGCAGTGGGCCAGTAGAAGCCGTGTCACCTAGCCTTTGCGACCAGAGAGCGGGCTCCGGCGTGGTGTCCGCAGTCGCCGGAGTGGATGTCGTGGAGGATCTTACGTCCTTCGGCGGGTTGGACGCAGCGTTGGAACACGCCGGTCACGCTGCGCTTGTGGAGATCGCCGTCGATGATGACGAAGGATTTGCAGCGTCGCGTTATCATCCGGGCGTCTGTTTCGTCTGCCGGCAAGGTGCCTCCCTCCAGGTAGGCGATGTACGGCCTAGTACAGTCTTCTGGCTCGGCGATGAGTGCAACCAAGGCTTCCTCTAGTTGCAGCGGGACTCCGATGTCGATCTCCCTTGGGGGAGAGACGGATGGCTTGGTGATCGTGTCGAGGAAGACGCCGGCGGGTGGTGCGAGTCGAGCCGAGCCGATACGAGAGAGTGCGCCGGCCTCGTCGTTCTTCCGCCTGTCGATCCACTCGACGGAGTAGCCAGCGAAGTGTCCGCCCAGCTTGTCCACTGCTTGGCGGTATGCCGCCATGGTGGGAGAGACAGCGTCGCAGGTGCCAGCGACTTGCCCAGCTACGAGGTCAGATTCTCCGTAGCAGTGTAGGCGGTTGACATTCATTTCCTTGGCAGCTCGCATGCCGTGGAGCAGTGCCTCGTACTCGGCCATGTTGTTGGTGCAGGGGGTGAAGTCGAGGCAGAGGACATAGCGGAGCTTGTCGCCCTTCGGGGAAGTCAACACGATCCCTGCTCCCGTGCCGTCTGCGTTTTTGGATCCGTCGAAGTGCAGGCTCTAGTAGTGGAGGTACGGCAGCTTTTCCGGCTGCTGGGCCTCTTCCCAGTCGGCGATGAAGTCCGCGAGAGCCTGTGACTTGATCGCTTTTCGTGGATCGTACTTGATGTTGTGGACGCCGATTTCGACGGCCCACTTGGCGACTCGCCCGGTCGCCTCACGGTTGCGGATGATATCCTGCAACGGTACTAAGGAGACGACCGTGATCGGGTGCTCCTGGAAGTAGTGCGGCAGTCGCCGTTGTGCTCTGAAGACTGCGTACACCAGTTTCTAGTATTGCGGGTACCGCTGGCGTGACTCGGTGAGGACCTCGCTGATATAGTACATCGGTCGTTGTACCGGGCGCTCCTTTCCTTCCTCTGGCTGCTCGACGACCATGACGGCGCTGACGACGTGCTCGGAAGCCGTGACGTAGACCAGCATGGGTTCTTTGTCGACGGGGGTGGCGAGTAGCGGTGCTGCGAGTAGCACCTTCTTGAGGTCGCGGAGTGCGTCATCCGCTTCCTTGTCCCACTGGAAGGTGGGGTTCTTCTGCATCAGGCGGTATAGGGGCATCGCCTTTTTGAAGGGTTTCGCGGCATAGTAAATCAAAATTTTCTACGGAGCGAACAGAGGGAAAGCCAAGATCTAATCTAGGAGATGCAAACAACAAGAGAGATTGGATTAGATCTTCATACCCTTGAAGATTCGCACAGCGAAACGTTCGTCGGAACGTGGGTGATGTAGTCGTACTCGCTTCTCCTCCTCGCGATCCGATCCGATCTAGCACCACAAGTGGCGGTGCCTCTGTGAGATGCACACGCGCATCACCTCGACGTCTCCTCCTTCCTTGGTCCAGCAAGTATGGTGGAGATAGATTGGATCTACAACACGGCGTGGTGTATATGGTGGATAATTTCGCTGCAGGCTTCGCCTACAAGCGATCGGGAGGAGAGAGAGGAAGGTAGCAAGGCGGCTAGTGTTTGGAGGAGAGGTGTGTAGTAGTAGGGAGGCGCCACCCTCTATATATAGAGGCGGCCAGCCTCCCTCCTCCAAGCCTATCTCTAGTTTAAACAATTTAAACTCTCCTTATCTAGAAATCCTATCTCTAGTTTAAACGATTTAAACTCTCCCTTATCTAGAAATCCTATCTCTAGTTTAAACGAGTTTAAACTTATCTAGGATCGGCTGGGCCCTATGGGGCCTTGTGCCTCTGGCCCAATGCGGCCAGGACACTCCCTCATAGGCCCCTGCCCCCTCCCGGAAGGCGGGGCCACGTTGTTCCCCTTCCGGAAGGTTCTACAAGCTTCGGTACAATACCGATTAACCGGAACAATTCCGAACTCCAAAACTGCACCGCCTTATATTAATCTTATTCTCCGGACCATTACGGAACCTCTCGTGATATCCGCATCCCATCCGAGACTCGAACAAAATTCATAAACCAATTATCCAATCTATCCTAGCATCGAGATCGTTAAGTGTGTGACCTGCGGGTTCGAGAATATGCGAACATGATCTTCTATCAATAATCAACAGCGGGTGCAGGCACCCATATTGACTCCCACATTCATCGATGATCATATCGGATGAACCTCGATGCCAGGATTCAATCAATCCCATATATATATTCCCTTCGTCTCGCGATATTTTACTTGCCCGAGATTCGATCGCGGTACCGTCATACCAAGTTCAATCTCGTTCACAGCAAGTACTTTACTCGTTTCGTAATCCGATATCACTTTGTGATTTACTCCTTAACCACATGCTTGCAAGCGGTGTTGATATCGATTACCGAGTGGGCCCGAAGTATATCTCTCCGACTTGGGAGGGACAAATTCCATCTCGATACATACAACCCAACAGATACTTTTCGATCACCTGAGAGACACCTTTATGATCACCCTCTCATAGGATGACGTTTGATGACCTCAAAGCTTTCTTCCGGTACAAGGGAGTTGCATTATCTCATGGTCTAAGGAATACAATATTTGACATAGGAAAAGCTTTGCAAAGACGAACACGATGAAACGATCTAATTGCTTCGCTTAGTTTGGGTCTGTCCATCATATCATTCTCCCAATGATATGATCTCATTATCAATTGACAACTCATGTCTATGGTTAGGAAACCTTAACCATCATTGATCAATGAGCTAGTCCTTAGAGGCGTACCAGGGACACGGTGTTGTTCACAAACCACACAAGTATTAATGTTTCCGCTTAATACAATTCTAGCATGGAATATAAACTTTATCATGAACAAGAATTATAATAATAACATCTTTATTATTGCCTCTAGGGCATAATTCCAACAGTCTCCCACTTGCACTAGAGTCAATAATCTAGTTTACATTTGGCAACAATCTCACACCCATGGCACTGAGGTGTTGATCATGTTTTACGTGGAAGAGGTTTAGTCGATGGATGCGACATTCGGATCCGTATGTACTTTGCTAATCTTGGATCTCCATCGCTATATAATCTCGGATTATATGAAACTTGCAGTTGATATGCTTGGTCTTTGGATGATATCTTGGTTCCTTAGCGAGTGCTATGGCGCCCGTGTTGTCACACAATATCTCTAGTGGGTCCAAGGCACTTGGAACCACGCCAAGCTCGATGATGAAGTTTGATCCAAACTCCTTCACTTGACGCTGCGGCAGCCATGTATTCCGCTTCCAGTAGATCCCGCGATCACGCTTTGCTTGCAGCTTCTCGACTCAGCTCCTCCATTCAAAATATACACGTATCACGTGCGAGATTTAGAATCATCCTTGTCGATTGTCGAAACTAGCGTCGGCGTAACCTTTACGACAAGTTGTTCATCACCCCATAGACTAAGAACATTTCTTTAGTTCTATTTAGGTACTTTAGAATGTTCTTCACGGCTGTCCGATGTTCCACTCCTGGATCACTTTGATATCTGCTCGTCAAACTAAGAGCATTGGACACATCCGGTCTAGTACACAACATGTCATACATGATGGAACCTATGGCCGAGGCATAAGGCATTTTGCTCATATCTTCCCTATCATTTCGTGGCGGACCTTTGAGCCTTGCTCAATATCTTACGACAACATAGGCACCGAACCTTTCTTTGCCTTATCCATTACGAACCTTTTGAACTTTGTCTAGGTATGTACTCGCTTAAAGCTATCAGCGTCTTTGTCTATCTCTATAGATTTTGATGCCCAATATATAAGCGACTTCACCTAGGTCTTTCATTGAAAACACTTGTTCAAATAACTCTTCACATCGTTAAGCATGTTGATGTCATTTCCGATAATCAATATGTCATCCACATACGATACCGAAGCGTCCGAGCTCCCACTCACTTTCTTGTAGATGCAAGCTTCGTAGCAATTTGGAACAAATCCAAAGCTCTTGATCACTTGATCAAAACGAAGGTTCCAACTTTACTAGCATCCTTAGGATCGACAAAACCTTCGGGTTGCATCATATACAACTCTTCATCAATGTTGCCATTGAGGAAAGCAGTCTTGACATCCATCTGCCATATTTCATAATCATGAAACGCAGCAATTCCTAATAAAATCCGAATGGACTTAAACATCGCTACGGGAGAGAAAGTCTCATCGTAGTCAACACCTTGAACTTGTCGAAAACCTTTTGCGACAAGCCGTGCTTTATAGACGGTAACATTACCATCCGCGTCCGTTTTCTTCTTGAAAACCCATTTGCACTCAACGGCCTTTCGGTCGATAGGAGGGTCCACCAAAGTCCATACTTGGTTTTCGCTCATGGATCCCAATTGGTTCATGGCTTCCAGCCATTTCTCAGAGTCTGGGCTCATCATCGCTTCCTCATAGTTCGTAGGTTCACTGTCTTCTACCAACAAGACAGTCAAGACAGGGTTGCCGTACCACTCAGGAGGGGCACGCGACCTTGTCGACCTGCGACGTTCAGTGTCAGCATCGTCCGAAGCTTCATGATCCTTGTCATTAGCTTCCTCTATTGTTGGTGCAGGCGGCACTGGAACAATTTCACGTCTTTTCTCTCCAATTCAAGAGAAGGTTCAATAACCTCGTCTAGCTCTACTTTCCTCCCACTCACTTCTTTCGAGAGAAACTCCTTCTCAAGAAAGGAACCGTTCTTTGCGACAAACACTTTGCCTTCGGTTCTGTGATAGAAGGTATACCCAATAGTTTCTTTAGGGTATCCTATGAAGACGCATTTCTCCGCTTTGGGTTCGAGCTTGTCCGGCATCAACTTCTTGACGTAAGCTTCTGTAGCGTTCCCAACCTTTAATAAGGTAGAGATCCCTGTGTTTACAATGCTAGTCCCTGGATCAATAGCTAGCATCCACAGTTAAGATGTAATATCAAGAAACAAAGGTCATAATACAACTTTATAACCAGGAATAAAATAATTCATTACATGGGCGGTGTCTGAGGAAAATGACAGAGAAGAGGGAGGCGGTTAAATGGGCGTGGCCACGACAAGGAATCAACGCGACGTTTAAGGTGAATTAATCGCGCGGAATCAATGCCTGACGGCGAGAAAAAGGCGTGGTTCGCGCGAGGAAGAAGAAGGAGCTGGCTGCGTGGGGTCTGCTGGCAGTGAAAGAAAAGAAGAGGAGAGGGGTCCACTGGCCATTGACTCTATGGGCTGTTTTGGCGGTGAGAAAAGTAACGCTTCGGGGAAAGGTGATTTGGGCTAGGTGGGCTTCCTGGGCTGAGCATCTGGGCTGGCTGTTGTTTCATTTTTTTTTTGTACTGAATCATTTTTCCTTTTCTATTTGAATTTCTGTTTTAAATTTCAATCAACTTATTCAATCATTCAAACAATTTCATACATTCATTAAACCTTGCATTGTGTTTTTGGTTCTGTTTAGTAGTATGAATCAACTTTCAAAAATAAAAATAATATTTAAATTTTTCTAGGTTCTATTTATTAATTAAATAAAATGTGCTATGGTTTATTAATAAAATATGGTTTGGTTTAATTATTAGAATCCCCATTTTGAATTCTAAATATTTACAAAAACCAAATCAGTAGGCTTTTATTTGAGAATTAAGATATGTGCAAAACTTTGTTAGAACAAAATAATATTTTATTATAGGGTCCATTAATAATTAAATAAAATGGCCTTAGTCATTAATTCAAATAGGATTTATTTTATTGAGATATTTATTTTAAATGTGGTTTGAGGTTCCAATTAAATTTAAAAAGTTTCTTCTGGCTCTGAAAATTGAACATAGTTTTATTTTATTCATTTATTTTCACATTTCAGGATTTGGAAAATCTTGGGATGTGACAGGCTACCACCCTTAAAATAAATCTCGTCCCGAGATTTGGGAAGGCTAGGGTTACAAGCAAGTTCAAAACAACTAGGGTACTACCACCCTTAAAAATTTTTAAACAAAAATTACATATTGGCCTTCTTGGGTCCTGGAATTTCTCTATGTTAAACCTTTGCTTTATTCTTTATGCTTGACTCATGGACCAAGTTTGAGCTTCTCCATAGGTTTGTTCAACTTGTTCTTCATCCTTTCTGGACAGTTGCTTGCATAGTGTCCTGGATTCTTGCAGTTGAAGCAATGAATGTCATTGAGTTCTTTACGTGGCTCTTGTGGGCAAGTTGCTACGAAGTGACCTGGTTCATTACAGTTGTTACACCACACTTGGTCAATTCCTTTATTCTTTATGTTCTCTGGGCATCCACTGGAGTAGTGTCCCATTTCCTTACATTTACGACATTGTACAAGGCTCATGTCTTGCTTGGGCTTCTTGATTTTCTTTGATCCTTTGAAATGAGTTGTTTTGCTTGGAGGTATAAGTGGTCCTTTTCCTTTGGTAGACTTGGATCCTTCTTGTTTTCTTTGTTCTACCATGGCATAGATGGGACATAGGCCAGGAGTATGATCACTTCCCTCACAAAGGTAGCAAGTAGCTTGAGAGGTAGGGCATTCTCCAACAGGATGGTCTTCTTCACAATTGGGGCATTGTCCTTCATGCTCCTTGGAAGTATGATCCTTGTCCCCACAAATAATGCAAGATGGGGCTCCATCTAGAACAACATTCTTGTCATCCTTGCTATCATACTCTCTTCTAGGAAAATTTTCTTCCATGCTAATCATTTGATTAGTCACCTTAAGCATCAGTTGGGATTGTTCCTCCAAAAACTTTTGCAGTGCTGGATCTTTATTACTATTGTTAGCTAGGAACTGAGCTGTCAATTGGTTCAGCTGATGTTGGGTTGCTATGAGCTCTCCCAGGCTGTCAGCTTGGTTGGTGTTGATGTCATCAACCTTGGAGTCCTTTGGGGTAGTCATCTGTTTGGGTTGAAGGAAGATTAGAATAGGTAAGAGATTTCTAAGGGAATATTTCTAATCACACACATCACAATTCACACAAGCAATGTGCATGCAATCACACTTTTCACTCATACAAAGTTCAAGCACATACTTAGGCAACAAAATATTTTTCTGTTACACCACATAAGTTGGGTGTGTTTTGTCTTAACAAAATTATGGTAGTCCATCTATATGGTTCACTCGTGATTCTTCCATTCTTCTTGCATGAGATCATGGTTTCCTTTGGAAAACTTTTGGTCACAATCCTTCAAAGTTGTTGATGGCTCTTTCTTATTTTGCATTCCCTCAGTCTCTAAATCTGGAGTAATATTTCCTTGTCTTACTTGTAGTCTTTAGTAGTTTTCAAGTTGGAAGTCCTTGGGGAATATGCTGAAGATGTTGAAGTCATTAGAGTTGATGAAGTTGAAGTCATTAGAGTTGAAGAAGTTGAAGAAGTCCTTTGTACATGGTGTAGTATTTGGCCATGGGTAGGTTTTTCCATCAAGTTGAAGCAGAAGAGATGTAGAGTTGAAACCAAAATGGTTAAGGAAAGAGTTTACAATTGTTTTTGTAAATAAGTTTTTGGAACAAATACACTCCTATTTTTCTAAGGGTTTTTGTCCAATCCTAGGGTTACAATCCTACAGGCAACACAATGCTCTGATACCATCTGTAGCGTTCCCAACCTTTAATAAGGTAGAGATCCCTGTGTTTACAATGCTAGTCCCTGGATCAATAGCTAGCATCCACAGTTAAGATGTAATATCAAGAAACAAAGGTCATAATACAACTTTATAACCAGGAATAAAATAATTCATTACATCTTAAATAGCTCATTGGCTAATACATTACATTGCAGCGGAATATATATAGTCATGGGTCCTTCATCTTCATAGTGCCACAGGCAGATGTTGGTTGTAAACTTTGTAATCCTAGTCAATCAAACAATCTTCACTTAAAAACAATCAACCTGCAACATTACAAGTTACAGCCACAAGGGTCAATACATTTGAATTGTATTGGCAAGTCTCACTTTTGTATACAATAAGAGTGGAACCTATCATTATATGCATATTTGGTTAAGTAGATTTTGAGGCTTATTTGCAATAAGCAATATTTTATCCTATCTTTTCAAAATGGTTTTGGTCTTTTGTCAAATCTCATTTCCAGGATCCTTGAACTCCTTGGTAGACACTCAAGTGTTCACGTACTTGTCAAAAATCCTTGAGCACCTTGGTAACCCCAAGTGCATCAAGTTTTATCAAAAATCATGAGTTCCTTGGTAACCCCAAGTACATCATGCTCTTGTGCACCTTGGTAACCCCAAGTGCAACAAGCTTATCAAAATCTCTTTGAATTCCTTGGTACCCCCAAGTGCATCAAGTTTTTATATTAGAAATTAGAATGTCGAGATCTCCCATAGTTCAAACTTTAGTTGCTCAGTATTGTCCATAACCGGGGACACGGCTAAGTACTTAGATTTTATTAACCTGGAAGGAGTACACTTTACCCACATGACACAATCCCATCTTGTTGCCACCAGTGGCCCTCTTGGATTAGTGCTCACCAAGATGGAGTCTTGGGCGGTGAGAATGTGACGAAGTCTTTCCAAGAGGTCCTCCCATACATCATTGCTAGCTTGTCTTCAGCCCCCATGAAGCATTCCAGATCCCCATGTCCGGTAACTAAAGACAATGTATGGGTCTTCCTAATGTAGTTGACTAAGCCAGAGCCATAATAGCATGTGGTTGTACACGAAAGCCACAATTGGAGAAACATGTTCAATCTCTAAGTTTCCTAGGTGGTTTTCATTTGGAGTGCAACACAAAGTGATTGCCATAGACAGGGTTCCCTTTTGTTGCCACCTTCTCCAAAACATAAAGTGTCCACCACCTAGGTGGTTCATTGGGTCCTTGTTTTATTATATAAAAACACAAGTCCTTTTCTCAACTTCATAAAATCTCAACATGTATATCTTTTCAAAATATAGCATGGCTAAGCATGTAACAACTACATTGTTTTCTCTAAGGAATGGATAGAGAATCCTATTAGGATTTTAGCATAGCATAAGTACAAAAAGTATTTTCATGCATGTTTCAAAATCCACTAAGTATAATGAAAATAGTAGGAATTTTGATGATAGTGTCACTTGCCTTTTTGTTTAGGAAATAATAGTCACTCCTTGATCTTGCTAGTCCCACACTTGCTAATTTCACTATAATCAAACAAGCATAGTATCAAGTAGCATTCCAACATTCAAACAATAACTCACATGAACAAAGCAATGGATCCTAAGTCTTGTAAAAAGAGGGCTCTATTGCAAAGTTGGTCTCTACTAGGTTTGTAAACTTTATAAGGTCCACATTGGTCATTTACCAAAATGGCAAAGTCATTAGTTAGAGGGTTTTGCCCAAAGTCTATTTTAAAGTCCATTCAATATTTTTATGTGATGAAAAATATTCTTTTTAAAGTAAAACTTTATGTTTTTCACCAAGTGAATTGCTCTTGGCAAGGCTTGGTGTTTTGGGTCAGTAAGTTTGGTCCATAACATTTTCCCAAGGTTTTCCTTGCAACAACTTTTCCATAAAATAAATTAATGAGTTTTTATTTGGCTAGAAAATGACTAAGTTAATTAATTCAACTTAAATTTCACAAAAATCATTCTTAACACTATGGATTGGTTCCTAGAGTCAGTAGGGTCACACAAGTCCATTTTGCAAAAGATTTAATCCTAAAATCAATTTTAAACAATTTTTATACTCTAAACAAGTACACAAATGTTTCTGTAATTTCAAACAAGCTAACATATACTATTTTCAAAACTAAGGCCATGGTTGTTTAGGGATTGTTCTCCTGATTTTATTGATATAAAATTTGTCAAATTTGGACGTGTGGATCAAAAGTTATAAGGATTTGAAAATCACAACTAAATCAGATTTCAAATCTGTTTTTAAACAGCACAGGGGACACGCGGCAGGATTCTATTGGGCGGTACCGGTTCGCTGCGGATCACGCTGTGGAGCGTTGGATCTAGAGATCGAGTGGCTCAGAGGACATACCCCTTCGACGATAAGTGATCTAATCGTGTCCGCTAAATCTAGATCGAACGGTACTGGCGTGTTTGACCACAGTCGGTGACTGCGGCAGCTCTGGCGGAATGATCGGTCGATGATGGTTCGCGATACTGAGAGAGAGAAAGGGCATGCTCACCAGGCTCAGGGGGTCACGGCGAAGCTCTGGGTACTGCTGGCTTGATAAGGGGCGCTCAGAGACGGTCGCAATTTCTCGTCGGAGTTGGGAACGGCGACGGATGCGTCAGGTAGTCGTCGAGGACACGGCGTGGATCACCTCAAAGCGAAATAGCGACCGCGGTTAGATGCGAGGAACAAGATAGAGTCGTGTGCGTGATCTAGAAGGTGCGGTGGCGGATACTACACGTGGCCTTCAGGAGATGAAGCGAGCGGCGTTGGAAGCTTAACCGACGTCTTTGGCGCCCGCGCGGTTGTCGAAGAACGCGAACGAAGCGCCAGAGGATGGGGAGCGTGTGTGCTTGGTCGAGGAAGCAAGGGAGGCCGTGTGGCGGAATTGAGGGCGGAGCTCGTCGGAGACGGCGGTGGCGCAGAGAGAATTGGAGGCAGCCTAGGGGCGGAATGGAGGCGGTGTCTGAGGAAAATGACAGAGAAGAGGGAGGCGGTTAAATGGGCGTGGCCACGACGAGGAATCAACGTGACGTTTAAGGTGAATTAATCGCGCGGAATCAATGCCTGCAATGGCAGCGAGGGGGAAAAGGCGTGGTTCGCGCGAGGAAGAAGAAGGAGCTGGCTGCGTGGGGTCTGCTGGCAGTGAAAGAAAAGAAGAGGAGAGGGGTCCACTGGCCATTGACTCTATGGGCTGTTTTGGCGGTGAGAAAAGTAACGCTTCAGGGAAAGGTGAGTTGGGCTAGGTGGGCTTCCTGGGCTGGCTGTTGTTTCATTTTTTTTTGTACTGAATCATTTTTCCTTTTCTATTTGAATTTCTGTTTTAAATTTCAATCAACTTATTCAATCATTCAAACAATTTCATACATTCATTAAACCTTGCATTGTGTTTTTGGTTCTGTTTAGTAGTATGAATCAACTTTCAAAAATAAAAATAATATTTAAATTTTTCTAGGTTCTATTTATTAATTAAATAAAATGTGCTATGGTTTATTAATAAAATATGGTTTGGTTTAATTATTAGAATCCCCATTTTGAATTCTAAATATTTACAAAAACCAAATCAGTAGGCTTTTATTTGAGAATTAAGATATGTGCAAAACTTTGTTAGAACAAAATAATATTTTATTATAGGGTCCATTAATAATTAAATAAAATGGCCTTAGTCATTAATTCAAATAGGATTTATTTTATTGAGATATTTATTTTAAATGTGGTTTGAGGTTCCAATTAAATTCAAAAAGTTTCTTCTGGCTCTGAAAATTGAACATAGTTTTATTTTATTCATTTATTTTCACATTTCAGGATTTGGAAAATCTTGGGATGTGACAGCTTCGCATCCCCAAACTTTAAGAAACGACAACTTAGGTTTAGCACCAAACCACAGTTCATACGGTGTCGTCTCAATGGATTTAGATGGAGCCCTATTTAAAGTGAATGCAGCGGTTTCTAATGCATAACCCCAAAATGATAACGGCAAATCAGTAAGAGACATCATTGATCGGACCATATCTAATAGGGTTCGATTCCGTCATTCAGACACACCATTGCGCTGTGGTGTTCCGGGTGGCGTGAATTGTGAAACGATTCCACTTGCTTTAAGATGCGTGAGAAAATCATAACTCAAATATTCACCTCCACGATCGGATCGTAGAAACTTAATCTTTCTGTTACGATGGTTCTCCACTTCATTCTGAAATTCCTTGAACTTTTCAAATGTTTCAGATTTATGTTTCATTAAATAGATATACCCATATCTACTTAAGTCATCGGTAAAAGTGAGGAAATAGCGATATCCACGGCGTCGAAACACTCATCGGTCCGCATACATCGGTATGTATGATTTCCAACAAGTCCGTTGCTCGCTCCATCATCTGGGAGAGCGGGGTTTTGATCATCTTGCCCATGAGGCATGGTTCGCATGTGTCAAATGATTCAAAATCAAGAGACTCCAAAGTCCATCGAATGGAGTTTCTTCATGCTTTACACCAATATGACCTGAGCAGCGATTGCCACAAATAAGTAGTATTATCACTATCTACTTTGCATCTCTTAGCCTCAATGTTATGGATGTGTGTTTCATCCCTTTCGAGATTTAGAAGAAATAAACCATTCACAAGAGGTGCATGACCATAAAATATGTTACTCATATAAATAGAACAACCATTATTCTCCGATTTAAATGAATAACCGTCTTGCAATAAACACGATCCGAAATAATGTTCATGCTCAACGCAGCACATAATAACACTTATTAAGGTTTAAAATTAATCCGAAGGTAAAACTAAGGAGGCGTGTCGACGGCCATCACATCAACTCTTGATCCGTTGCCCGCATCGTCACCTCATCCCTCAAGCAGCGTCTATTAGTAGCTCCTTTTTGAGTTACAAATATTAGCTGAACAGGTATCAAATACCCGGGCACTAGCGAGGGCTAGTAAGGAAAACATCAATAACATGTATATCAAATATACCTTTGATGGTGCCGACCTTCTTGTCCGCTAAGTACTTCGGACGATTCGCTTCAAAGTAACCCTTGTCCTTGCAATAGAAGCACTCGATTCCGGCTTAGGACGGACTTGAGCTTCTTCTCAGCGAGCATTGCGCTTGCCGCCCTTCTTGAAGGGCTTCTTTGCTCCTTACCTTTCTTAAAGGAGGGCTTGTTGACCATCAACACATGATTATCCTTCTTGATGTCCACTTAGCAGCCTTGACTTTGCGAAGAGCTCGGTGATCGTATCGATGGAACCAATCGATTATGAGTCACTACAAAACTTTTGTAGCTGGGAGGAGTGATTGCGAGAACCACTGTCAATCTTGAGCTCCTCTGGAATCGTGCATTCCGGTTGCTCAAGCGTTGAGTGTAGCGACATCTTTATGGCGTGCTCACTAACGGAACTCCTTCCTCCATCTTGCGATTAAAGAACTTCTCGGAGATCTCATATCTCGAGCGGGCTTGAGTCGAAACATGGTTTTCAGCTCCTCGAGAATCTCAAAGGGCGGGATAGGTTTCAAAGCGATTTTGAAGCTCGGTTCCATAGCAAACAACATGGTGCTCTTAATCACACCATAATCATCTTTCTTGTGATAGACAGCTTTCTCATCGGTAGCCTTGATTGCAGTGAGGGTCACCTAACGCTTTACCAAGGACATAGTCCTTTTGTCCGCCAGACAGAATGATTCTTAGATTGCGGAACCAATTGGTGAAGTTAGACCCATTATTTCTAAGCTTTTCCTTCTCAGCAAAAACGTTGAAGTTGAAGTTGGATTTGGCCATGTGATCTACAGTATTTGCAAGTACAATTTAGACTATGTTCATGATAAATAGTTCAACTTAATCAAATTACTAGATGAACTCCCACTAAATTCAACATCCCTCAAGTTGTTTAGTGAACACAATCCAAATTCACCACACCTAATCCGATCATCACGAGAAGAGATGTGGTTTCAATGGTGGACAACAAAGTGTCGATCATATCATTCATATGACTCATGCTTAACCTTTCGGTTCTTGTGTTCCGAGGCCATGTCTGTACATGCTAGGCTCGTCAAGTTAGACCCAAGTATTTCCTCGTGTGCAAAACTGGCTTGCACCCGTTGTATGTGAGCGTAGAGTCTATAGCACCCGATCATCATGTGATGCTTGGAAGCACGAAATTTATAGCGGTGCATACTTGGGGAGAACACAGTTTTTATCTTGATCTTTAAGTGAGGAATCATCTTATAATGCTACCGTCGCGATCTAAGCATAATAAGATACATAAAGGGATAAACATCACATCCATATAACTTTACGTGACATGGTATAGCCAATCTTCGCGCAATGATCTCCATCTTGTGCGTTCCGGCATGATCTCCATCACTCCACCATGATTGCCTCCACCACGAATAGCAACTACAACTATTGCTAACTACTTAGCGATAAAGTAAAGCTATTACATGGCGTATAAGAAGTTGACTCATGGGTCATACACAATTATAAAGACAACCATATGGCTCCTGCGGTTGTGTACTCATCGACATGCAAGTCGTGAAACATTACAAAACATGATCATCGCATACAATATACACATCACATCTTGGGCCATACCATATCACGAAAACACTCCTGCAAGAACAAGTTAGGCGCCTCTACTTTGTTGTTGCATGTTTTACGTGGCTTATGGGAGTAGATGCTAAGAACGATTCTTACCTACGGAAAGCCACAGCGGTGATATTATGGTTGTCAAACTCGGTGTTAATCCCATGACAACTATAGTGAGAAAGCGGCATCCACCGCATGTGTGGTACAAGCCACACGTCAAGTGCTTGAGCGGTCTCATGACGGCGTCGCGTAAGGTTGGCATGGACCGCTTCAATCTCACTATCGCGTCATAAGAAGAACACAAACAAGAGGCTTGCAACAGAAAACATCAGCGCCCGCAACAACCATGTTGCGTTCTACTCGAAACACATCTACGCATAGATCTAGCTCGATACCCTTTGAAGGGTTTGGCGGCATAGTAAATCAAAATTTTCTACGGATGCGAGCAGAGGGAAGCCAAGATCTAATCTAGGAGATGCAATCAACGAGAGATTGGATTAGATCTTCATACCCTTGAAGATTACGCAATGAGCGTTCGTCGGAACGTGGGTGATGTAGTCGTACTCGCTTCTCCTCCTCGCGATCCGATCCGATCTAGCACCACAAGTGGCGGTGCCTCCGTGAGATGCACACGTGCAGCACCTCGACGTCTCCTACTTCCTCGGACCAGCGAGTATGGTGGAGAGATAGATTGGATCTACAACACGACGGCGTGGTGTATATGGTGGAGAATTTCTGCTGCAGGGCTTCGCCTACAAACAGTCGGGAGGGAGAGAGGAAGGTAGCAAGGCGGCTAGTGTTTGGAGGAGAGGTGTGTAGTAGTAGGGGGGAGGGGGCGCACCACCCCTCTATATATAGAGGGGGGGCGGCCAGCCCTTTCCCCTCCTCCAAGCCTATCTCTAGTTTAAACAATTTAAACTCTCCCTTATCTAGAAATCCTATCTCTAGTTTAAACGATTTAAACTCTCCCTTATCTAGAAATCCTATCTCTAGTTTAAACGAGTTTAAACTTATCTAGGATCGGCTAGGCCCTATGGGGCCTTGTGCCCCTGGCCCAATGCGGCCAGGACACTCCCTCATAGGCCCATGCCCCTCCGGAAGCGGGGCCACGTTGGTCCCCTTCCGGAAGGTTCTAGAAGCTTCCGTACAATACCGATTAACGGAACAATTCGAACAACAAAAACTGCACGCCTTATATGAATCTTATTCTCCGGACCATTCCGGAACCTCTCGTGATATCCCGGATCCCATCCGAGACTCGAACAAAAATTCATAAACCAATTATCCAATCTATCCTAGCGTCGAGATCGTTAAGTGTGTGACCTGCGGGTTCGAGAATATGAGACATGATCTTCTATCAATAATCAACAGTGAGTGCAGGCACCCATATTGACTCCCACATTCATCGATGATCATATCGGATGAACCACGATGCCGATTCAATCAATCCCATATATATATTCCCTTCGTCTCGCGATATTTTACTTGCCGAGATTCGATCGTCGATGCGTCATACCTAGTTTAATCTCGTTCACGGCAAGTACTTTACTCGTTCGTAATCCGATATCACTTTGTGATTAACTCCTTAACCACATGCTTGCAAGCGGTGTTGATATCGATTCGAGTGGGCCCAGTATATCTCTCCGACTTAGGAGGGACAAATTCCATCTCGATACATACAACCCAACAGATACTTTCCGATCACACGAGACACCTTTATGATCACCCTCTCATAGGATGACGTTTGATGACCTCAAAGCTTTCTTCGGTACAAGGAGTTGTATTATCTCATGGTCTAAGGAATACAATATTTGACATAGGAAAAGCTTTGCAAGAGCGAACACGATGAACGATCTAATTGCTTCGCTTAGTTTGGTCATCCATCATATCATTCTCCCAATGATATGATCTCATTATCAATTGACAACTCATGTCTATGGTTAGGAAACCTTAACCATCATTGATCAATGAGCTAGTCCTTAGAGGCGTACCGAGGGACACGGTGTTGTTCACAAACCACACAAGTATTAATGTTTCCGCTTAATACAATTCTAGCATGGAATATAAACTTTATCAGAACAAGAATTATAATAATAACATCTTTATTATTGCCTCTAGGGCATAATTCCAACACTTTTACCAATCGGGGATGAAGCGGTGAGACGCGACTCGCCAGCCGACACGGGCGTCGCGCAGCACTCGGGTTTTGAGTCGGCGATCGTGTCGATCTTGGTAGGGTTCGCCTCGATCCGCGCTTGGAGACGACGTACCCGATGGTTAGCTTTCTTTGCTTGAAGGTGCATTTGCCTGGGTTTAGCTTTATCTTGTATTTCCGCAGGTTGGCGAATGTTTCCGCCAGGTCGGCGTGTAGATCGCCCTGGCGAGCAGACTTCACTACCACGTCGTCGATGTAGACGTGGATATTGCGACCAATTTGGCTTGCAAGGCATTCCTGCATGCACCGCTGGTAGGTCGCCCCGACGTTCTTGAGGCCGAAGGTCATGGCGGTGTAGCAGAAGGCTCCGGATGGCGTGATGAACGCCGTCTTTTCCTCGTCCTCGACAGCCATTTTGATCTGGTTGTACCCAGAGTAGGCGTCGAGGAAACACAGCGACTCCGAGCCCGCGGTGGAGTCGATTATTTGGTCGATCCGCGGGAGGACGAATTGCTCCTTCGGGCAGGCGCTATTTAAGTTTGTGTAGTCGATACACATCCTCCAGGTCCCATTTTTCTTTTCGACCAGGACTGGGTTTGCCAGCCACTTGGAGTATTTGATTGGCTGGATGAAGCCTGCAGCGAGTAGACGCTGCACCTCCTCGGCGATGGTTCGGCGGCGCTCTTCATTGAACGGCCGCAGCGACTGCTTGACAGGTCGCACTTTGGGGTCGGCGTTGAGTTTGTGCTCAGCGAGTTCCCTAGGGACACCAGACATGTCAGAGGGCTTCCATGTGAAGATGTCCCTGTTCTCACGGAGGAACTTGATGAGCGCGCCTTCCTATGCTGGGCTCATGCCCGTTCCGATCGTCACCGTCTAGCTGGAATCGCCTGGGACCAGCTCGACGGTGCGGGTGTGCGTCGTCGCCTCGAAAGCTGAGGTGTTGATGCCCTCCGAATTGGGGTTCTTGAGTATGGTGGGGTCGTCGTTGTTGACCCCGCTCGTGTATTTGGCGAGCTCGTCGGCGTGGTTGGTCTCTGCCGCGATGACGGCGTCGGCGAGTTCGGCTCCTTTGTCCTCGCACTCGGCGGCCATGTCGGGGTCGCCGTTGATGGTGATGACGCCTCGCGGCCCGGGGAGCTTCATCGCGTTGTACGCGTAGTGGGGCGCTGCCATGAAGTTGGCGAACGCCTGGTGCCCCAGGACGCAGTGGTAGGGGCTGTCGAAGGGTACCAGCTCGAAGACGATCGGCTTGGTACGGAAGTTTGCTGGTGTGCCGAAGGTGAATGGCAGCGTGACCTTGCCGATCGGGTACGCCTTCCGACCGGGTACGATGCCATGGAACGTGGTGTAGGTCGTCTCGACCATCGACTGCGGGAGCGCGATGCTGAAGGTGTCAGTGCAGGATGTTGATGGAGCTGCCGCCGTCCATCAATGTCTTGGGGAGCCAGTAGTCTCCCACCTTGGGTTTGACTACCAGGGCGACTCGGCCTGGGTACTCGATGCGTGGCGAGTGGTCCTGGCGGCTCCAGGTGATGGGATGCTCCGACCAGTTGAGGAACTAGGGAACGTCCACCTGGGCCACCACATTGACGGTGACGGCGCGGGCAATGACCTTCTTCTCGCGCTTCGTGTTGAAGCCTATGAAGGTGTGGAGTGAGCCGGCCACACTGCCGAATTTTCCGCCGGTTGGCAGGTTATTGTCGGGGTCCTCCCACGCTCGCCGTGTCTTCTCGGTCTCCTTGAGAGAGTGGCAGTCGGCGGTCGTGTGCGTGGCGGGCTTCCCTTCCCTGTTGTGAAACGCACAAGGTTGGTTAAGGAGGGCCGCGAGGTCAAACCTTGGTTTTGCCTTGTAGTTGTCGCCGTCGCGGCGTTGCCCCCCGTCGCGGCGAAAGCTCTTGGGCTCGCGCTGCGCGTGCCCAGCGTTGGCAACGAAGTCGACTCGCCCGTCGCTATGGAGCTTGCCAGTGAGGCGTGTGTTGCTGTAGCGTAGGTCGGGCCGTCGCCCGTTGCCGTTGCCGCTCGTGCGGCGTTGGCCTCCTGACTAGTCGTCGGTTTCCTGGTTTGGGTCTTCCTCCGCATATCTTTTGGCGATCTCAAGGAGGTCCGGTATGTTGTCGAGTGTGCGGGAATGTCGTTTGAGCTTGGCGACCAAGGGCTCGTAGCAGCACGAGGTCTTGAAGCAGTGGATCACGGTGTCCGGGTGGAGGCCGACCGCGTTGTACCATAGTTCTTGCCACGGCTGGACCCAGCTGCGAGTCGACTCGCGGGGTCCCTGGATGCATCGTTCTAGGTCCTCGATGGTGGTGGAGCGGGTGTAGGAGCACTCGAAGTGCCTGACAAAGGCATCTCGCATCTCTTCCCAGGAGTCGATGCTATCCTGGGGAAGGGTGTTGATCCACTACCTGCACGTTCCCTCCATCATCAGGGGGAGGTAGCGGGCGTCTAGCAGGTCGGTGTGGCCAGCAATCCCCATCGCCATGAGGTAGGTGTCCAGCCACACGGAGGGGTCGTACGAAGGGTCGTACTTATCTATTTCCTTCGGCGGTTTGAAGTTTTCCGGGTATTTTTAGCCTCGGATCATCGGTCCGAAGTACCTGGACCCGAGTCGGCTTAGCGACCCCATCGGCTCGCCGTCGCGGCGATTGGTTAGGGTGTCGCAGTCGTCGGTGGCGTCTTGGCGCCAGCTTTGGTTGATGATGATGGGTGCGGGCGTCGGCGGTGACCGTTGGCGGCGAAGTTGGTCGCTGGCACAGGGTCGTTGGTGGAGAGTGCGGCGTCGCGGGTCGGTGTTGAGCTGTAGTGGTTGGTGGCGGTTAAGGGTGTTTGCCGCCAATGGACGGCCTCTGCTGCAAGAACGCGAGTACATCCAACCACGTGAGTCGGCGCTGCGTTTTGTTGCTTTCGACCGCTTTTGCGAGGCCTGACATCTTTGGATCTGTAGGGCGCCATCACCGGTGGCCGTGATGTTGTCGGCCGCTGCTCGGCCCGCCACGAGGTTGTCCATCAGGGTGGAGAACAGTGGTAGTCCGTTCGCGTCTTGCTCCCGTGAGGAGATCACAATCCGCGGCTGGTCCCTAGGGGGTGCGCGGTTGGGTGGAGGTGGGGCACCGTTCGCCGTTGACCCTGGCGGGGGCCGGGCGCTTCCTCCGGATGGCGCGTTCTCGCAGATCGCGCGCTCGGTCACGCGGGCCGGGTCGTTCTCGTCGTCGAAGTTCAGGGCGCCCACGGGCGGTGGGGTTCAGCGACCGATTCGGCTGCGGTGGTAGCGTGATGGCTCTGCCGTCACACCTCGGCGAAATTTTTCACGCTCGGCGTGCTCCTTGCGTACTGCCTCCGCCAGCTTCAGGCGGAGTTCCTCGACCTCCATGCCGTGGCGTTAGGAGGGATCAGGGTGGAGAAGGGATCCTTCGGCGGATCGGTGCCAGTCTCCATGTAGGTCGCGGCGTGGCGACCGGTCCCGTCGTGGAGATCGGCGGAGTTTTCCGACCTGGAGTCGAAGTCGAAGATCCCAAGGATGGAGGGATCCTCGAAGTCTCCCATGTTGGAGACCTGGGTGATGGAACCCGCGGTGATGGATCCGGCGAGTGACGCCGGAGTCGCCGAGTTGGCATCGTCGTTGAGGGCCGCGTCTTCCGTAGCCGCGGTGTTTTCGGCCACATCGATGTGGGCCAAGTTGTACTCGGAGGCGAGGCGATGGATCGTGCGGACCTGGCACTCGGAGAGCCGGTCGCGTGGCGACGACTCGCGGATGCGAGCCGAGTCCTCCGAGACGATGACGTCGGTGAGGCCGACGAAGAGACTGATCGTGCCGACTGGCAAGATCATACTGTGCGTGACGGGTTGCGCCGCCGGGACGTAGCTACTCGGCAAGATCTGGAGCATCTCGCCGATCGCTATCATGCGGCCGGTGGTGACCGACTCATTGATGGGTAGATTGGATCTCGCCACGAACCGCCCGGACCGGCCAGGCCCACGATGGGCACCAGCCGTGGGAATGACCTGACGGCACGCTGCAATCGGCCAGTAGTAGAAACGAAGGGCAAGGGCGGCCATCTGCGGTGCGAGATGAGGCGGAGACACAGGATTTTACCAGGTTCGGCCCGGTAAAGACCTACTCCTACTAGATTGTATTATGATGGAAGTACAAAGGCGAGCTCGGCTGGGCGAGTCGCTTGGGTGGATGATGGAACGTATCCTCTACACGCCCTATAGGGAGGTTTATATAGACTCACCCCCCTAGGGTTTACATATCTCAACCGAATCAGGTAAGGTTTTGGTATTCGTTTAACCTAATCCGACTGGGCCTATCTACTCTCCTGGGCCTTCAGCTTCCAGTCGCTTGGGTCCACGTCAGGTCTTGATCCAGTCGCCGTCCTGCAGGCCCACTCGCCAGTTCCTGGGTCAGTCGGAAACGTCCTACTGGGTATACCCCGATAGGCATATCCCCATCAGACGGGGTCGGTTAGGCGAGTCCCCGAGCATGGTAGTTAGCCGTTCTAGTCGCATTCCCAAGGTAGGTGAGGCGTGGCGCATTGTTTGTAATGTGTCGCTCCACCTGGCTCAAAACAGCCAGTCGTATGGCGAATCCGGAGCACACTCTCATACTTGGTGTGTTCCCGAGGCGCATGGGTTTAGAATTAGGCGAGTCCCCGAGCATGGTACTTAACCGTTCGAGTCGCTGTGCCGAGGATGTGGAGGACCGGTCGCTGTATGAAGCGTGTATGGTTGTCTTGGCCCGACGGGCCAGTCGAGCGGGGCTACACCGATGGAGGCTTTGGGTTGGCATTTTTGTGGACGACGCAAGGCCTGAATACTTTCGGTGCCCTTGCTCCGCACTAATTAGCAGTGTTGGTCGCTCAACCAAGGGTTGACTTCCGTGGGTAGCGTATTGCTGTAATTATAAGTGCGATTGACACAAGACTTGGAGAGTAAGCACAATTTGTGCGAGTCGAGTTTATTATATTGCATGGCAGGGGGAGTACAAGTCGGAGTTCTATGTATAGGACTTCCTTAGGAGATTTACATTCCACAGCCGCTTGACATCAAGTTGACCATTGCCTCAGATGTCGACGAGGTAGTAGGCGTCGTTGCTGAGGAATCTCCCTATGGCGAAGGGTCCCTCCCATGGGGGAGAGAGCTTGTGCATGCCCTTCTTGTCCTGGATCAGTCGCAGGACCAGGTCGCCTTCCTGGAAAGTGCAAGTCCGGACTCGGCGGCTATGGTAGTAGTGGAGCCCCTGCGGATAGATGGCTGTGCGGGAGCAAGCTAGGTCGCATGCTTCGTCGAACTGGTCGACCACGTATTGGCGTGTGAGCTTGTTGTTGGCCTACGCGTAGTTGTCGACCCGAGGCGAGTCGTGTTCCAGGTCAGTCGGCATGACGGCCTCGGTGCCGTATACCATGAAGAAGGGTGTGAACCCTGTTGACTAGTTGGTGGAGGTGCGGATGCCCCATATGACGGAGGGGAGCTCTTCGACCCATCATCCCGGAGTTCGCTCGAGAGGAACTTGAAGTCGTGGCTTGAGGCCATGGAGTATGCTTTGATTGGCACGTTCCGCTTGGCCGTTGGACTCCGGGTGGGAGACTGAAGCGAGGTCAAGCTGTATGTTGTGCTCCTCACAGAATTAGGCCATGGTGCCCTTTGAGAAGTTGGTGATATTTTCCGTGATGATGTTGTGCGGGAATCGATAGCGATAGATGAGCTCGCGGAGGAACTTGGTGGCGGTTTTCCCGTTGCATTTCCTGATCATCTTGGCCTCGAGCCACTTGGTGAATTTGTCGACTGCGACCAGGAGGTGGGTGTAGCCGGAAGGGACCTTCTTGAAGGGGCCCACCATGTCCATGCCCCATATGGAAAATAGCCAGGTGATGGGGATCGTCTTGAGCACCGAGCTCGGGATGTGCGTCTGGTTGGCGTACTTCTGGCACCCGGCGCAGCGCTAGACGATGTCGACAGCGTCGGCGTACGCGGTAAGCCAGTAGAAGCCATGTTGCATGGCCTTGGCGAATAAAGACCGTGCGCCGGCGTGGTGGCCACAGTCGTCGGCGTGGATGTCCTGGAGGATCTTGGGCCCTTCCCCAGGTTGCACGCAGCGTTGGAACACGTCGGTTACACTGCGCTTGTGGAGCTCGCTGTTGATGACGACGAAGGATTTGCAGCGCCGCACGATCATGCGGGCTTCCGTCTCATGCACCGGCATGGTCCCGCTCTCCAGGTAGGCGAGGTATGGTGCAGTCCAGTCGCTTGGTTCCACGACCACGACGAGCAGGGCGGGCTCGGGTTGCAGCGGGATACCGAGGTCGATCTCCTTTGGAGGGGAGACAGAGGGCTTGTGGATGGTGTCGAGGAAGACTCCTGCGGGTGGAGTTTTTCGAGCCGACCAAATACGAGAGAGGGCGTCGGCCTCCTCGTTCTTGCGCCCGTCGATCCAATCGAAGTAGTAGCCGGCGAAGTGGACCCCCAGCTGGTCCGCCGCTTGGCGGTACGCCTGGAGGGTTTTGTAGCATGGAAAACAAAAAATTTCTACCGCATACAAACAAACAAGCCAAGATCTATCTACTAGATTGTAGCAACAAGTCGATGGAATAACTCACCCTCGAAGATTCCAAAGTGTTTAACGAGAGCGGATTCTCGTGGGTGATGTAGTCATACTCTTCCCGATCTCAAGATCGCGTAGACGATCCTTCCGGCGCCGCGTTCCGGCGCTCTGCGATCGGTCACACGTTCGATTTTCGGCAGACCTTCCTCTCCTTGTTCCAGCAGGCGGGACGTTGTAGCACTCTCCTCGCGATTCGGCGGCTGGCGTGGTGCAGAAGTAGAGGGGAGATCTTGCAGGGCTTCGCCTTAAGCCGGAGCGACTATGGTGGACTATGAGAGAGCCCTCGGTGATCTAGGGTTTGGACACACCAAGGAGGGGGCTAGGCCGGCGGCTAGGGTTTGACCTAGGCGGCGGCGGCGAGTGCCCTAGGCGGCGGCATCTATGGAGGGCGGCGGCTAGGGTTAGGGTTTAGAGGGGGGCAACTTATGTGCAAGGAGGGGCAGCCCTGCCCCTCCTTTTATAGGTGGGAGGCGTCGACCAAGGGGAGGGAAGTCCCTCCCCAACTCGGATACCAAGTGGGCCGGCGGTGGAGGGGAGGAACTCCTCCCCAAGTAGGTTTCCTATTTCCCCTCCACCTTCCAAAATAGCCGTTTGACTTTTCAAATTGGCGTTTGACTTTTCAAACTAGGATTTGATTAAACCCTTTATTTTGTTCAGCAATGACACCTAGTACATGATGCAATCATTCCAACTTGGTATGACACATTCATGTACCCTTCCCCTCCGGAGTGCCGAACATTCCGGAACCTTCTAGAAAATTCCCGATGAAAACACCGGAACCATTCTCCAACCCCGAAACAGGTCTTTCCTTATATGAATCTTATTCTCCGGACCATTCCGGATCTCCTCGTGATATCCCGGATCCCATCCGAGACTCCGAACAACATTCGGTCTCTTACTCATCATTCCATAACTACTCAAACAACGTCGAATCCTTAAGTGTGTCTCCCTACGGTTCGTGAATTATGCGGACATGATCGAGACACTTCTCCGAACAATAACCAATAGAGGAATCTGTAAATTCATATGGCTCCCACATATTTCTACGATTAATTTGAGATCGAATGAACCACTTACATACGATACCAATTTCCCTTTGTCTCACGATAGTTTACTTATCCGAGGTTATGATCGTCGGTATCTCTGCATACCTAGTTCAACCTTGTTACTGATAAGTACCCTTTTCTCATTCCCGTGATATGTGATCCCTTGTGAGCCAGTCACATGCTTGCAAGCTAATTGGATGACATTCCACCGAGAGGGCCCAGAGTATATCTATCCGTTATATGGATGGACAAATCCCACTCTTGATCCATGTGTCTCAACCAATACTTTCCGAACACTCAATGCCACCTTTATAGCCACCCGATTCACGGTGTGGTGTTTGATGTCATCAAAGCATCCTTCCGGTGAAGGTGATATGCATGATCTCATGGTCGAAGGAATTAGGTTACTATGTATCAGAAAGCATATAGCAATTGAACTATTAAAATGACTTGATCTTTATGCTACGCTTATCTATAGGAGTATGTCCACCATATCATTCTCCTAACGATATGATCTTGTTGTTAATAACATCTCAATGTTCATGATAGGGAAACCACAATCATTAATTAACCAACAAGCTAGTATTATAAAGAGGCTTTACTAGGGACTTCAATTTAAGTTTACAAATCACACAAGTATTAATGTTTCCTTGTTAATACTATTATAGCATGAATGTAAACATTTATCATAAACACAAAGATATAATAATAACTACATTTATTATTGCCTCTAGGGCATATCTCCAACAACGCCGCCATGGTGGGGAGACGACATCGCAGGTACCAGCGACTTGCGTGGTGATGAGGCCGGAGTCATTGTAGCACTGCACTAGGTACTTCTGTTTCATATCATGTAGCAATGTTTCCTCTTGATATAGTTATAACACAATATGTAACTATTACGAACTTATTGGGATATGACAATAATAAACCCTTTTATTATTTGTCTCTAGGGCATGTTCCCCTCAATCTCCCACTTGCGCTAGAATACAAATAATCTAGCTTGCATTTACTAGTCATAAGCCATATCTCATATGCGTTTATTCATCATGCACACTCATGAGAAACGTCATGTCCCTATTCTGTTTTACCAGATCAATATGTCTTTTGCAAATCGTTAATATCCTCCTAATATTGACATTCACTCCATTATCTCATAATGGGTTGAAGTATTCGTTTTGGTGACAAAGTGAGACTTTGTTTCTATTGTTCACAATGACGGTCGATCAGTCAATTTAACTTTCACTGTTGTCATGTAAACCTTGAAACACACTTAGCAGAAGTCGAATTTCTTCAACCATTTTATACTCTTTATATTTATTTAGATCCTAGTGCATAACATTGCTCTTTGCCAGTTAAGAAAAAACTCAACTCTGGTTCAGCCAACCAAATCCTTGGGTCATATTATGTCAAGTATACAATATGGTTCCATGGAAGAACCTATGACTGAGGCATAGGAGATGTAGTGCATCTCTTTCTTTCTTTTAATTATAGTTGTAATACTGAGACTATCTCAATGCTTCATACAAGTAAGAATCTCTTTCTTATCTTGTGCCATTCTGAACTACTTTAGAATCTTACCTAGGATATTCTGAACATCTTCAGAATCAAGTCCATAAAGCATTCAACAATAATGTTTATTAAACTTACCAATCTATCTCGATAGATTCCATTGTTTAATAACTTCATACACATTTAATAACTTAAATATTATTAACACCAATCACATCATTCATATATGTCATCCACATATTTCAGAATGATAACACGCTCCTACTCAAATATGACATCCATATATGAGATCTAGGGATTTCACTTGGCTCCCACTCAAAATATGTCTCTGACATATTAAGATTTAGCCAAGCCAATATGCTCCCACTCAAATTCAGGTCCTCCCGATAATCTTGGACTTCCCAAAATTCTTTTATCATCATCACATTGAGAATTCCAGCTGCGAGTTCCCAATATCTGTATATTGCTAGTGTAAATCCAATAGACTCAAGCATCGCTACATTTGTCCAAACATCCTTTGTGACAAATCTAGATTTATGTCTTTCCATTAAGTTTTATTTCCTTCTTATGACTTTGCAGCTATCTAGAAATATCAAGTAAACATCTTTACTTAATAAGATCAAGTAACATATTACTTTTCAATCTTAAATGTAACTTAATATAGGAATTAGTGACTCCTAGTCATTTCTCGCACATAGGTCCATCACGCTTGTTTGTATTTCGTAGGGATGTCTTATTCAAAATAACATGACATGTGAATAAATAATATAATTCCACTAACTTGCAGAATATATTCTTGAATCCTACTTTCTTTAGTAAAAGTATTTGCTAAAACTTTATGATCATTATCATTTGTTTCTCCTCTATTTGCAGAGTATGGTTTCAGGAAACAAATTTCGCTGCGCCACTCAACAATCAGGAGGTAAGGTCTACCTTGTTTCTTTTATTTTCTTCCGCATGTATCTTCATTAATACACATAAACTTAGGACAACGAAAGGTTTTCCATTTGTGGAACATGTATTCATAGTTTCCTAAGAATACACTACAAATACTTGTTTATTCGCCATGATTTCGGATCATCGAAACCTCTAAAAACTTGAACATGCCATAACTCTTATGGTGTAGTTTCCACAAATCTTTAGATGTTCCTTTGTATTTCAAATGAGTGTTCTCATATTTCTATCTTTAACTATAACGATAACTATAACCCTGATAAGAGATAATCTTAGACCATATGTATCTAATACATAATGATTATGATATCTAGACATATCAACACATTGAATTTGCCCAATTATCATAATAAGTAAAACATATTTCACAAGTCCCTTTATGCCAATACTTAACTTTATACTTTAGTCATATCAATCAAATCAAAATACAATGTATTCTTGTTAATTCCATATACCACTTTGTTTTGAACTTATTTGAAAAATTCAAATTGTTTCAAAACTTTGGTCTCATTAATTAAATACACCTATTTTACTTAAGTCTACATTGAAATAAGGATTTCCACTATTTGTCGAAAATATGATACGTCACTATGTATAAAATTTAAAATTTCTCCGCATATCATCATTTCACCGGAATGCAGAGTTCTAGTCATCTTTCCAAACGAGGCATGGTTTTGCAAAGTCTCTAGATCAAATATCTAAAACCCCCATCTTCATTTAGAAAGAAAAACATGCAATAACCACCTTGACTTAAACAATAGTGTCTCGTCATTATTAACCTTTGGATATCTATTAGCATTCTAATCCTTTATAAATGCTTAACCTAATATCATTATCATAGTGATGAGAATAACTTATTTAAAATCATAATGTGACCATAAATGTATTACTCATTAGAACATTACATTTGGATTGTAACTTATTCATATGAATAATCGTCTTGCCAAAAGCAAGACACACAAACAATAATTATAAAATTATATTCAAGTCCACTAATCCAAATGATAAACTTTGAGGAAAGGAGTGATGTTGGCCATCAACTAGTTTGCTTACTATCATTAAGCCACATTGCCTCATTTCTATCAATTCTCAAGCAGTCCATCATGTTTTCACAAAATGGGACAAAAATCCGCCAATACTTCGTAAACTGCAAGGATTTTGGAAGAATTGCATCTATAATTTTGTATATCCGACGTATACCCTTTTCATCCATGAACTCCATTACAATCAAGACCTTCTAAGAGTTATCAAATCTAATGCAAGATTGCTATGTGATTCTCCAAATATTTTGTTTTCATCCATCATGGAGGAAAACTCATCCAACGGCTCATACTTGATGTGCCTGATTTTGGAAAATGCAAAATTGTAGTCCAACTCTCCATCAAATGGAGAATGGTCCCTTTTGGATGAAAATGGATACAACACGATCTTTGTGGAGTCATCGGATTATCTCCTAATGGTTATTGTATCAATACGAGAAGATCATCTTATTACGAGGATATCCCTCGGGTGTGGGTATTAATCTATGAAGTTTGACCCTTCTGCTAAGTTCCATATCAAGCAAGAAATTTCTCATGATCGCGAAGGACCTCAATGAGATAGGCCATCATCTACTAAGATATTTGCAAATAGACATCTAGACTTAGTTCATAATACAAGTTCAATTCATAATTGAGCTCACACTAAAATAGTCATCCGCTGGACGATTTTAGCGATCACACGATCCCAATTCACTATGAAACACCGGATCGTCATGGCCGGCAACATAGCTTCAAAGGTAGAAATTCTCCAATGTCAATCACATCATCCATGTGACTCATGCTCGATATTTTGATCCCTTGTGTTCCGAAGCCATGTCTGCACATGCTAGGCTCGCCAACTCAAACTTGTGTGTATTGCAGTGCAACATGGCTTACACCTGCTGTATGCAAATGTAGCTATGTATAACACCTAATCGTCATGGCCTGCCTCATATCGAAGAACTTTCTTGGTGGTGCACACATAAAGGGAACACATTCATTGGAATTTGGGAGAACACAATATTCTGAGGCCATGTCTGCACATGTTAGGCTCACCAATTCAACCTTAGTGTATTTCCTAGCAAAAACATGGCTTGTAACCCACACTGTATATGAATGTAGTTATGTCTAGTCCTTGATCATAACGACGAACTTTGTTGGTGTTTGCACACTTAAGGGAGAATATAATATTGGTCTTAATAGGGATAATCTTATCTATGCTACCATTGAGATTTTAATACTAGCACACAATAAGATGCAAAACAGGTATCAACATCACATGTATATTGTGATATGTTATGGTCCTTCCCGCGCCTTGATCTCCATCGAGCGCTCCGGCATGATCTCCATCTTGCCACCAGTTTGACACCAAGTCCACAACTCCACCAGTAGGTCGTCCATCGGAATAATAACTATTACTACACAACTTAGTAATCATAAAAGTAAACTACTTTACCTTCATAACAACCATGATCATATCAAATTACATGCCCCTCCTGCAAAATAATTTAGACACATCTACTTTATCTTTTGCAAGTTTTACATGGTTGTTAGGGCTTTCATTTATAGAACCGTTTCTAATCTATGAACTTTCCAACCACAACATGGATCCATATAGTTGTCGCTGATACACCCCTCTCGGGCCCTGTAACACCCCAGTTTTAGTTAATATAATATTTAGGGTTGATTGAGCATTCATGAGCATCATATTTTAAATTGTGCATTAAAGAAAATTCAAGTAAAACCCTAAACCCTAGTTTCCATCTCTCCTTGAAAGCAATTCAAAGAGGTTTTGAATTTTGAAATCACAAAAATAAATGGGCCCAAATTGAATATAAGGGCTCTTGAGTATTTTACATACTTTAAAAACCCTCTAGTATTTTTTGAATTACTCAAAATAGATTTGAATATGAAAATACAACATAGAAAAGGCTTTTGCAAAATAAAAGAGAGGCAGAGAGCAGCCAAGCCACAGCCCAGCAACCTCCTTTCCCTCTCTCCCTCTCCCGCGGCCCACCTTGGCCCAAGCGAAGCCTGTAGCCAGCCCGTACCCCTTCGTTCATTTTCTTCCTTTCTTGTTCGTCGCCAGAAGAACGCCGGCGAGGAGAGCAGCTGCGTGTTGATGCTGGCGCCATCCCTGCCTAGCCAAGATGCTCTGTACCGACGTCGTCGACGCCTTTAAGACCCCCTGCCACCGCTAGACGAGCCTTATCCTCTCCCTATCCTCAATTTCTTCCTCGGCCAAACCCTAGCTCCGTCAGGCGTCTCGCCGCCCGCCGTCTTCAGCCTTGCCTCGACCAGCTGAGGGAGCCATCATGATCCCCTTGCTCCCCTCGTTCGATTGTCCCTCTCGGAGAAATTCAGCGTGGTCCGAATCGCCTTAATCGAGACCTCGGTCTCCGACGACCTTCACCGCCATCCTTGTTGATTCCGGACGCCTCGCGCCTCGTTGTTGCCTCCATTCGATTCGTGGTGAGCTTCTGGTCTGCAAGGACCCTCCCCCTCTTCCTCTCGCGCTTTGTGCTACCGTGCCGACGAACGCCACCGCCGCTCGCCGTCATACATCGTCATTACCGAAGCTCCGGAAGCCAAAACTGGGCGGTGCCACCACCATATGGTTGCCCGTGCCACGCTCTAACCAACCAGCCTACTCACACAGTCTCACAAGCCCTCCTCCGTCATCCCCGTACGCCACATGCGAGGTGCTGGCCAGGATGACATCATAGTGATGTCACCCTGACGGAACCCACTATGGGTCCCGTCCCCGCCCGCGTGGCAGCTGAGGTGGCCTCTGGCCCCTCTGTCAGTCACTGTGGGTAGGCGCTGCCCTAGTAAGAAATGTCCCCAGCCCTAGATGACATCATATTGATACAATAAACCCTTTTAATAATTATAGAAATTGAATAAATCTTGTAAATTCAATAACTAATTATTTATAAGTTCAAAAAATATGAATAATATATCAAAAAAATTAGAAAAATGAGAACTACCTCTTTAAGATATAAGTAACCCCTCACAGGTGATTCCGGAGTTTCTCCGAATTAGGGTTTGTACCCCTCGAAGAACATGACAAGTTTAAGTAGAAGAACATAGTAACCCCTCACAGGTGATTCCGGAGTTTCTCCGAATTAGGGTTTGTACCCCTCGAAACCCCGATTAAACTGCCTAGCATGTCTTAGGGTTACATTTCAATACAATTTAACTTGTCATATCACCATATTTTCTTGAGCATTGCATCGATGCCATGTGTTGATTGTTTCCCTTTCTTTTCGGTGTTTGGTTCTTCCTGGTAGAATACAATATCAATATCGAAGACCGAGATCAATACCGTCAAAGATTGAAGAACAATACTTGACCAACTGTAACCAAGTCAAGTACAAGGCTTCCGAAGCTCTGCTTTCTGGTTATCAATAGGCAAAGGCAAGCATAGCCCCACCATGATATAATCCTATGATTTCGAAACCATTTCAATTCCTGCCATGATGCATACGATTCTACTATGGTGTTTTATCGATAGATAGAGTATCCTATCTGTTGCATTACTCCCTTTGACCTTATATTACCTGATCCACTGCTCCTAGCATAACTAGGTTTGGCTTGTGCACACTGCTAGAACTTATATATGTGTCTTGCTTAGACATGCTTAGCTATTGATTCTGGTTCATCCAGATGATGTATCAGATACAGAGAATCTAGTATGACAGGAGAATGTGATGAGATGATATCAGAGGTGATATAAGTTAAACATGCTAAGGCTTGTATGGGAGGCCACGGTGGGATGTGGTTTTTCTAGTCCCATGCTTGCCGCCACTAGGAACCTAGTTCTTTCCTTTGGAACCGAGAGGAGCGTACAACCACACGGGGCTTGGGAACCCCTCGCCTGATTAACTTGCCTAGTAGATTCCATGAGTCACATAGTTTGGGTGTTCCATTTGACATATGCATTGAAAACCTTTTGAAATATTTGGCGGGTGAAGGTGCATCATAACAGGTAGGAAATCGTGGACCGGGTTTCTTGGGGTCGATGGAGCCCCTGTAAAACCAACCTCGCCTCACATATCTAGGGACCGGCTTCGGGATTTGACCCGTTATGGCGGAACCATCCTTAGGGCGTGACTCATGGTCTCAACGAAAGCAAGGTAAAGTTCATGGCCAACCACCCTTTGTCGGCCTTCCAAGGAAGAGGGCTAAAACGTTGGCATTAAGAGTTGGTTGGTACGTGTGGGTAAATTTGTATACCCCTGCAGGGTTAAATCTTTTCGAAAATCCATGTTCACGGTTATGAATGCTTGGTGACCGAATTCTAAGATCATAGAGAACATGAACCTAATCGTAAAACTTGGCAGATCAACGTGTGCTTAAGGATGCTTCCTCATGGGTACGAGGGGGTGATCCCGGATAGGGTTCAGATGATGATGATTTGGTGGATATCAAAAGATGATGATCAAATACTTTGGAGATGTCGCTCTCTTATCCCCTTTTAAAATATTCTGATTAGACGAGCTTCTTCTCCCTCTTGTTTTATAAACAAAAGTGGCTTTATGCAAAACAACTACACCATAAGTCTTGCGGAGTACACCCTGTACTCACCCTTGCTTTGTTGATACTTTTGGCAGAGTAAGTGTTCCCTGAAGGTCAGTTTTTACTACATTGACACCGATGAGTATCTTGGGGTTCCCATCCGGCAGCCCAGAATCTATGGGTTGGGACGTCATCGTTATGCTTCAGGACTCTTAGGCCATTTTTTAAGTTTGCTATACTTAATAGCATAATTTGCCTTCCGTTGTTTGATGTTTGTGGTTAGTGACCTCTACTTTTAATAATTTGGTTCTTTGCTTAGTTATGACCTTGTTGTAATAAATTTTGTGTCGTAGGGTCTCTGATGTGTTACCGATTCTTCACTGGATATCCTCGAGCTCAAGGTTAAGCTTATGTGAGACGGAGGTCTGGGATTTGTTTAGCCCTGATCCCGGGGGGTTCACAGGTTTTTGTATCAGAGCCATACTGACTGTAGGAAAACCTTGCTATCGGTCGATGTTGAGTCTAGTGTTTGTGAAAAACTATTTTAAAGTTGAAAAGTATTTTCGAAAACTCTAGTATGCTTCTTTTTCTTCTTATCTAGTTTTGCTCTAACTCTGGGTCTTCTTATCTGGTGTTGACTTTGTAAAAGCTTTGATATCTCTTATAGTCTTTCAAAAGCTTAGGTGCCTTTTTGGGCATGACGTTTCTAAGCCAGTTGACCTAGTGTTAAGTTCTCTAGAGTTGTGTGTGTTGTAAATTCCTTGTTTCCCTTTTCTCTTGTTCACATGAGAGATTCCTTTCCATCATGATCTCTTTGTTTTATGGATCCTACAATATAATGATCCACAATGTTCTGTTTTAGGCTTCGAGGTTTCCTTTCACCTCGTGTGCCTCCTTTTTATTTGTTTGGGTACTTCGGAAGTCGTTTCTTCTTTTGGAAGTTACCTTGTGATTATTACCTTGAATTGTACTCTATGTCACTCAAGTAGTATTTACTTCCTTTCTTTGGGTTTTAACCCTTGGACTTGAACCGAAGATCCCCGATTGTGGTAGATTCTGGTGTTGTGAATCTTCTACATGAAGTTGATCTTTATTCCAAGATCCACTCCTTTGAACCCTGTTGCTAATGTTCAAACATTACCTCAGGATGGCTGGTATTAAAATTCTATCCTTCAAGATTGTGGTATTTGTCGCGATTGAATTGTGACAACCAAGGACTTCCCCTACCACTAGCTATGGCAGATGTTCTTTAATGGAACCAAATAGATCACGGCAAGAGTACACCTCGTGAGTCTCGCATCCATATCCGTGACTCTGACACACCTTACCCCTTCTCTGCATTGGTTTTCAGAAGATTATTAATCTATGCAACCACATCTCGGGATTCTATCCTGAGTATGTTCTTTTCCCCTTGTTGTTTTCCGACCTTTGCCTACCAGTTGGTAGCCAAGTAGTAAATGTGCATTGGTGTGTTCTGATGCAAGATACTCTTGTGGTCTGTCAAGACAAACCATTTCGGGATGTCAGGAGAAACAAACTCCAGTACCTCGTCGTATCTAGGACCAGTTCAAAGTGTTGTAATCCGTAGATCAAGAAGCATTGATTAGCTTTTATCTGTTCCACCTTAAAGTATCACACTCTTTAATACTAAGAGGTCATGCCAAGTTTCATGACCCCTTAATGAAGTGATGCTTGTACACATTGTTACCCACCCTTCCTCGAGCTTTCGTGCTCGTGAGTGATGTGTGTGTGTAATAATGTGGCCATCTCAGATTCTTAGCAATTTTGATTGCTTTGAACTCAAAGGGCATTTGAGTCATTCTTAGCGTGGTCGGTTAACCCTATAACTAAGCGAAGAATGATTGTGTTGCCAAGTCCATTATTCTGGTACACTCTCTTCATCAAAGAGTTAGGTTCATGCCGAAACTCTGAGACTATCTCCTCTTGCCTTACAAAGCATTTTTTCTCTTGAGCTAAGTGAAATATCGGTGGTTCGTGATATTCTAGTTATCTACTAGAAGTGTTGCCATGTTGCCACATGACCGTGTTGTCAAGTTCTTGAGCAAGCAAGTTCTCTGAACTTCTCCTTTCTCCAAGGATCCGTTCTGGATACCCTTGAACTAGTTGGTTGAGCTTAAACAATAACTTGGAGAGTTGTAAGACAAAAGTTTTATCCGACTTTGTTCCTTCTTAAAGGGCCATCTAGTTTTGTTCATGTTGAAGAAAGATAGTATTTCCTTTGCGGATATGTTATCTCCTCCACCTTTGATTTGATTTGGGTTATCGTCAAATCAAACTCAGTTCCAAGGACTATTTTGATGATGTTTCTTCTTGTGATGTTTCACTTGAGTACATCTTCATGTATTTGGTCTGACCAACAGTTATGCTTTATCCATGCGACATATGAGTCCATCTTCTTGGAGTGTCTCGATAAGTTTATTGTTGAGCCCATCAATGACATCCTTATCTTATCCATGCTAGACAAGATTCATATGGAACAATTGGCATCAATGTTGGAATCTTTTGAGAACCATCCTCGAGTCATCTCGAAGTTTGTGTTCTGAATGTTAGAAGTGACCTTCTTCGATTCATGTGCAATTGTTAAAAGATGTCACCGTGGATTCTAGTAGAGTTATCTATGTTCCTTAAGGACACATGTGTGTTTTATTGTCAGTACTTTATATGTGTATGAAGTTGTCTTTCGACAAGTTTTTAAATACATGGGTCTAGCAACCTAGCTCAGCCTTTTTGAGCTTGACATTGTAGTCCGTGCCTTGAGAATCTAGTAACTTTGCCTGGTGGTAAATGTTACACACTTTATATTCGGACACGCTGAGTCTGAAGTATCATTTCACTTAACCAAAGCTGAATCTCAAACAGCAACGATGGTTGGTGTTCCTCAAGGTTTTGGCATAGGTCTCTTTGTAAATCTGGCAAGATTGATGTAATGGTTGACACACTTAGCCGGAAAGACCCTTGTCATATTCTCTTGCATCAGCAATAATAACCACTCTTCATGAGGCTTCTTATATAATTTAATATATGAGTTATTCTTATGGTTTCCCTTGAAATCAAAGTCCGACCTTTACTTGATGTTTGATTTCTCGAACATCAAGGAGAACATTTAAATAGTGTTGCTAAATGTTTCTCGGTTGATCCTCCAGAACCTTTATGTTGGAAAGCATCTTGTTGTGCCAAGTAATTGAAGTCTGAGAATGAAGTTTCTCTTTCTCATGTCATCAGGAATCTTCTTACCTAATCATCTTAGTGGCGTAAAGTGATATCAGAATCTCTGGCAAAGATTTTGGTATACCTAGATGAATAAAGAGTTTCCTTTGTTTTCGCAGCCATGTTCTAGGAGTGACTATGATTTTGGTAATCAGGAGTTTCTCTCTCGTTACATGTTCCTTGTGACTCTTATGAGTCCTATCCACCAAAACACCTTTCTGTCTTAGCCTAATGTTGAATGAAAGAGTGGCCCTTCTCTTTCAAAAGTAGTTCAACAGTTTGGTTTTGTTGATTCATATCTCTGCAACCTGAAACCTCCACTTGAGTCATTTAGTAGAGGTTCCCTATCGAAGTCTGTGGTCATGTTATTTCTGTTGGAACCTTCCTCTTTAGAAGCTTAAACCCTTCAGAAGCTCCATGGTCTCAATCCTTATGAAGACCAGTTATCTAACAACTTGAAACCATCTCCTCTTGTTTCCTCAGTTACCTTGTAGTGTTTCATGTTGTAATCTCAGAGTTGTTTCTAAACACTCCATCCATAAGTTGACCATGAGATACTCCGTGTTGTTTAGTGTGTTTCAATCTAATCCTTAGAGTGACCATGTTTCTTCTCCCTCTGTCTCTCTTCCTACCTTTGGAATCTCGGGTCGAGATTCTCGTAAGGGAGATAGAGTTGTAACACCCCAGTTTTAGTTAATATAATATTTAGGGTTGATTGCGCATTCATGAGCATCATATTTTAAATTGTGAATTAAAAAAAATTCAAGTAAAACCCTAAACCCTAGTTTCCCTCTCTCCTTGAAAGCAATTCAAAGAGGTTTTGAATTTTTAAATCACAAAAATAAATGGGCCCAAATTGAATATAAGGCACTTGAGTATTTTACACACTTTACAAACCCTCTGGTATTTTTTGAATTACTCAAAACATATTTGAATCTGAAAATACAACACGGAAATTGAAAACAGAAAAGAAAACGCTTTTGCAAAATAAAAGAGAGGCAGAGAGCAGCCAGGCCGCAGCCCATCAACCTCCTTTCCCTCTCTCCCTCTCCTGCAGCCCACCTTGGCCCAAGCAAAGCCCGCATCCAACCCGTACCCCTTCGTACCTTTTCTTCATTTCTTCTTCGTTGCCAGAAGGACGCCGGCGAGGAGAGCAACTGTGTGTCGATGCCGGCGTCGTCCCTGCCTCTCCAAGATGCTCGCCCCACCAAGATGCTCGCTACTAACGTCTTCGACGCCTATAAGACCCCCTGCCGCCGCTAGACGAGCCTTATCCTCTCCCTATCCCAAATTTCTTCCTCGGCCAAACCCTAGATCCGCCAGGCGTCTCACCGCCTGCCGTATCCGGCCTTCTCTTGACCAGCTGTGGGTGCCATCATGATCCCCTTGCTCCCCTCGTTCGATTTGCCCTATCGAAGAAAGCCGGCGTGGTCCGAATCGCCTCAATCGAGACCTCGGTTTCCGACGACCTTCGCCACCATCATCATCGATTCCGGCCTCCTCGCGCCTCGTCGTCGCCTCCGTTCGATTAATGGTGAGCTTCTGGTCCGCAAGGACCCTCCCCCTCTTCCTCTCGCGCTTTGTCATGCCGTGCCGATGAATGCCGTCGCTGCTCGCCGTCATACATCGTCGTTGCCGAAGATCCAACAGGCAAAACTGGGCGGCGCCACCATCATATGGTCACCCGTGCCGCGCTCTAACCAACCCGTCTACCCACACAGTCCCATGATCCCTCCTCCGTCGTCCCCGTATGCCACCTGCGAGGTGCTGGCCAGGATGACATCATAGTGATGTCACCCTGATGGAAGGCGTGGGTCAGCGGTGGTCAAACCCGCTATGGGTCCCGTCCTCGCCCGCGTGGCAGCTGAGGTGGCCTCGGGCCCCTCTGTCAGTCACTGTGGGTAGGCGCGTCCCCATTAAGAAGTGTCCTCAGCCCTAGATGACGTCATATTGATACAATAAACCCTTTTAATAATTCCAGAAATTGAATAAATCTTGTAAATTCAATAACTAATTATTTATATGTCAGAAAAATATGAATAATATATCAAAATGTTCAAAAAAATGAGAACTACCTCTTTAAGATATAATCTTGCATTGTTAAGAAACTTATATGAGAAGTTTAAACAGAAGAACATAGTAACCCCTCATAGGTGATTCAGAGTTTCTCTGAATTAGGGTTTGTACCCTCGGAACCCTGATTAAACTGCCTAGCATGTCTTAGGGTTATATTTCAATACAATTTAACTTGTCATATCACCATATTTGCTTGAGCATTTCACCGATGCCATGTGTTGATTGTTTCCTTTTCTTTCCGGTGTTTGGTTCTTCCCGGTAGAATACGTTACCGAGATCAAAGACCGAGATCAACACCATCAAAGATTGAAGATCAATACTTGACCAACTGTAACCAAGTCAAGTACAAGGCTTTCGAAGCTCTGCTTTCTGGTTATCAACAGGCAAAGGCAAGCATAGCCCTACGATGATATAATCCTATGATTTTGAAAGCATTTCAATTCCTACCATGATGCATACGATTCTACTGTGGTATTTTATTGATAGATAGAGTATCCTATCTGTTGCATTACTCCCTTTGAGCTTATATTACCTGATCCACTGCTCCTAGCAATAACTAGGTTTGGCTTGTGTACACTGCTAGAGCTTATATATGTGTCTTTCTTAGCCATGCTTAGCTGTTGAGTCTGGTTCATCCAGATGATGTATCAGATACAAAGAATCTAGTATGACAGGAGAACATGATGAGATGATATTAGAGGTGATATAAGTTAAACATGCTAAGGATTGTATGGGAGGCCACGGTGGGATGTGGTTTTCTAGTCTCATGCTCGCCGTCACTAGGAACCGAGTTCTTTCCTTTGGAACCGAGATGAGCGTATAGCCACACGGGGCTTGGGAACCCCTCACCTGATTAACTTGCCTAGTAGATTCCATGAGTCACATAGTTCGGGCGTTCCATTCGACATACGCATTGAAAACCTTTTGAAATATTTGGCGGGTGAAGGTGCATCATAACAGGTAGGGAAGCGTGGACCGGGTTGCTTGGGGTCGATCGAGCCCCTGGCAAACCAACCTCGCCTCACATCTCTAGGTATCGACTTCGGGATTTGACCCATTACGGCGGAACCATCCTTAGGGCGTGACTCATGGTCTCGGCGAAATCAAGGTAAAGGTCGTGGCCAACCATCCTCTGCCATCCTTCCAAGAAAGATGGCTAAAACGTTGGCATTAACAGTCGGTTGGTACGTGTGGGTAAAGTTGTATAGTCCTGCAGGGTTAAATCTTTTCGAAAAGTCATGTTCACGGTTATGAACGCTTGGTGACCGAATTCTAAGATCATAGAGAACCTGAACATAATCGTAAAACTTGGCAGATCAACGTGTGCTTAAGGATGCTTCCTCATGGGTACGAGGTGTGATCCCGAATAGGGTTCAGATGATGATGATTTGGTGGATATCAAAAGATGATGATCAAATACTTTGGATATGTCGCTCTCTTACCCCCTTTTAAAATATTCTGATTAGACGAGCTTCTTCTCTTGTTTTATAAACAAAAGTGGTTTTATGCAAAACAACTCCACCAGCCATAAGTCTTGCAGAGTACACCCCGTAATCACCCTTGCTTTGTTGATACTTTTGGCAGAGTAAGTGTTCCCTGAAGATCACATTGTACTACATCGACATCGACGAGTAGCTTTGGGTTCCCGGCCGGCAACTGGAATCTATGGGCTGAGACGTCATCGTTATGCTTTAGGCCTCTTAGGCCATTTGTTAAGTTTTCTATACTTAATAGCATAATTTGCCTTCCTTTGTTTGATATTTGTGGTTAGTGACCTCTGCTTGTAATAATTTGATTCTTTGCTCAGTTATGAGCTTGTTGTAATAAATTTTGTGTCGTAGGGTCACTGATGTGTTACCGATTCTTCACTGGATCTCCTCGAGCTCAAGGTTAAGATTATGCCAGATGGAGGTCTAGGATTTGTTTAGCCCTGATCATGGGGGTGTCACAGGCCCTCCATTGTAAATGTTATATCAACTATTGAAAGAGAGATAGACACCCGCTAGCCACTTATACGGAACAAGTCGTATCTCAAGCGTGGAACCAGTCTCGCGTAAGGTCAGTCCGGGCTGCTTCATTAAACAATACCATCATATAAGAAAGTATATCTGGGAGAGTAACAACTATAGGATCAATGCCCGCACAACTTATGTGTGTACTGGCCGTACAACACTACTACGCATAGATCGGCTCTGATACCACTGTTGGGGTTATGGTGCAGAAAACAAAAAAATCCTATGATCGATCGCCCTAATGCCCAAGATCTATCTATTAGTAATGCAGTAACAACCCAGATGTTTTTTATACATACCCTTATAGTAAGAAAGCGGTTAACATTCCGAGGGAAACGTGGTTGAAGTAGTCGTGCTCATAGCAAACCTCATGGTCGCGAAGCTCCTCGCAGGTCACCCCTTGATCCATCACCATGCAGCAGTCTGGCTCACGACATCCAAAGTGCCCAAAGTGTTGCACCTCGTGTCTTCGTACACATACGATGTATGACGAGATCTCTGTCTCTCCGATCCTGCCGGGAGTGTGGAAGTAGATCTCTGGTTTCGGAATCCCTGCAGCGCAACAGCGTGCTGCAGGTGCATCGCCTCTTGCGCGGATAGTCCTGGACCGTGTGTAATAACCCAACATTTAGGACTAAACGAAGGGTAGATTTAGGATTTTGTGCATCTGCATGCATGCATCTGAAAATCTGGGTAAATTTTTTGCAAACTAAAACCCTGGAGTGATCAGAATCTCTCTTGCTTTGATGGAATAGAAATTAGCCATCTCAGTGAGTGTGATAGATTTTGACATGACCTTTAGGTATTATTTGTGTTTGTGGAGGGGTAGGATTTGAAACTTACTTTGATTTTACAAATTCAATTTAAATTTTAAGTTCAAGAATAACAATACTATAATTAAGTAGAAAGAAATAATTTAAGTGATAATATAGAATAATTCTTTATTAATAAGAATACATGAAATATTACATTATTCTTTTACAATAAAAGAATAAAAGTAAATTACAATTAAGTAAAGGAAATAAAGAAATCACATACATTAATGTAATTCAAAGCAAAACAAATAAGAAGAAATCTTTATTTAATACCACAAAGAATGAAAGAATACAAGTAATTAGAAGTCATTACATAGATGAATAGTTACAAATAAAGAAAAATAAAAGCTTCAGTAAAATAAAAAGAATTACATTGTTATTACAATTAAATAAAAAGATTACAGAAGCTATAAATCTAAGCTAGAATCTCTATCTACTTTGATTTTCTTGGATATTCTTTTGATTCCTGCAAAACATATAAATATAAGATAAAAACAAAAAGGGTTAGTGTTAGTAATTTTGCTCTCAGTCTAACAGTGGGGTGCACTGTTCATTTCATCATTGAGCTTATTTAGAAAGAGGGGCAAGTTTCACCAAATGAAATAGTATATGTTCTTATTTCAAATCTGGCATCTGTACAACATCATATGCAAATAGGGGAAAGTTTCACCATTGTATAACTAAAGGAAAACAGTCAAGTTTTAGGAAAATATCTCCAGTTCCTATTTGAGCTCATCCACAATCCTGGCATTGAAACGAGAGGGACCCATATGTAAGCAAGCAGAAAACACACACACCACATGCAGTTGTTGTGTTGTCAACACCACATACAGCAAATGAAGTACATATGAAGGAGCACAGCCGTATCACAGCTACTAGCATTTCCATTTCCTCCACATCACTAGAACAACAAGAACACAAGATTACTAAAATTCAGAATAACTAGCACAACAAACTTCACATCATTAGTTTACTGCAGTAGGATCTGGGTAACCCACTCCACAAGAGGAAGTAGTTGTACCTAAGCACAAGCAAGGAGGAGGAGGATCAGGACCAATCCAAGAAGAGATCAGTAACTGGATCAAGAGGGAGAAGGCCAGGGAGTGCAAGGAGGAGCAGGACAAGCATTAGATCTGGCAACAGAACATAATCATCTACATCACAAGCATCCTGGTTGCTTGGGAAAGCCATCCAGGTGCTCAAGGAGGAGTTCCAGCAGTTGATCAAAGGCAATTAGAAGATCTACAACAGGCCATAAGCCACTCACCAACATCAGGTAAAAATCATCAGAACCAACCACTGGATCATGTAGAAACCAATCTTGTATCCCACACATAGATCTGGAAATACCAGGGGAAGTCTACAAATCAACAAATTCTATCTATTCTTCAACTAGATCTTTATCTAGGAGGATTGAATAGAGAGATCCTCTCAAAAATTGCATGCAGATGCCGGGCAAGAATCATCATAGAGGTTTAGAGCCAACACAAACATATATTCTTATCTTACAAAGATTTGGCCTCAACTTTTGCATCACAGGCCAAGTAAAGAAATCTAGCAAACCACATCTGAGATGCTACCACTGTGCACACTCCTAGGGGAGGCACCATAGTGGTACACATAATCATTTCAATCAGCCAATCTAGCTTCAGCCTTTTTGCATCATGAGCTAAATCTTTATTTATTTTTTCCAAAATCAACTACATCATTGTAGTGATTCCCAACAACAAATCATGCTACCTGGGCTACCACTATGCACACTCCAAGATTGGAGGCACCACAGCAGCAGCCCAGGGCAGCAAAAGCCACAAAGGTTAGTTTCCACATTAGATAGTCATCAAGATTGTTCAAACAAGACATTTTTATCATTTCCCTAGTAAGAAAGTCTAGGAATCAATTAGTTGCAAGTATAATCACTCAATTTATATTCCAACATATCACTTAAAGAATACTTATTATGACCAACCACAATCTTGCCTTGTCAATCCAGCTAACAACAAATCATGCACACAAGATCTACCACTATGCACCTTCCAAAAGGGAGACACCACAGTGGCAGTCTTATGCATAGAAGCCATTAGGGAGTACCATCACATTAATCAACCACTCAATAATTCCATCTAAAACAGATTTATCATTTTCCTTGTAAGAGAATCAAGGAATCAAATATATACACCATTTTACTATCAACAAGGACATAGAATCAGATTCTTTTTCCCAAGTTCCAAACTAGAGCAAAGTCAGGTCAAATAATATAACTATTAACCAATAGTTTAACTAAAACAAACCATGGGCATGGCACATGTCCAAGAGACCACCACACCACAACCAACATCACAGCTCAAGGAAAATACTGCAAGCTACTTATACATAGTACCAACTAGGAGCATAAACAGCTCAAGCTGAATATCCAATCCAAGGGGCTCATTCCACAACAGCACAGGTTAGCTAGCATGGGGCCAATACTACACAATTCAATAAGCCAACTAAATCAAAACAGATTAATATTGGATCATCTCAACAACCAACCAAACCTTATATAAGAATAAATTCATTATTCTGGAGTCACAAACCAGTACCATCCACTATCCAATTCAGATAGATAAATTTTCAAGCCAAATTCATTAAGTAAGTTATGTAGCAAAGCTACTGCAATGTATCAAGAGCCGAAGTGAGGAACCCGAATTAGGATTCATACCGAGAGAGAGTGAGATAGAAAGAAACTTACCCGATTGGCCTCGCACAACAAGAAGAGGAAGTAGACGGTGGTGACATAGAGGTGATGGGAGCCAGGGCGGTGGCACGAGGATCACCTAGAGGCGCTACAACCCGCGCCTAGGCCACAACCAAGACAACCAAGGAGAAGCATGACGGTGCTGGACATTACCACACCGGCAAAACACCAGCTCGTCACCGCAAGCAGCTGTGGCCAGCGACCACGAACACACCACCACCAGACCCTCTCCACATCACCAGGACAACACCACAAACCAATGAGGTCAACATCAACCTCTAGAGCTAGGGGTAGGAAGAACCCTAGAACCAGATAATTGAAGGGGCGGGATCAATCGTGCGTCATTCACAAATCCAATCGGAGGGATGAGTATGTATGAGATAGGCGGAGCTAGGATGGCTGGCGGCGGTGGCCGTAGCAACCGGTGTTCGCCGGGATTTGGCGTGCGGCAGCGATGGGCGTCGCAGAGGGGAGGATCGGGTTTGTTCCAGGAGCGAGATGTGAGAGGGGTGAAGGGGACGGGGTCGGGTTGACCTCGAGCCAGACCTGGCTGGGTCAAGCCAATTATGTTGCCAACCAAACAGACCTGAATAAAAAGAAAAAGAGGGCATAAGAAAAAGCTAGAATAAAGTAATGAGCAAGATACCCCTGTACACTATTTTATTTTTAGAAAAATGTAGAAAAATCCTAAAAATGTATTTAATACATCAAAATGTTTATTAAAATAATCTCCACCTAAGAAAAATATAATCATATTTATTTAGGTTTAATAAAATGCAGATAAACATTAACACCTTTAAATGACTAAATGAAATTTAATAAATTCAGAAAAAATCCTAAAAATAAATAAAAATCACTTTCATGCATAAAAATAATTCTCTGATCTAATAAAAATACTAACTTAATTTTTTTACAAATAGAACTTAAAACAAATATTTAAAGACATTCAATAATTGAGAAATTTTATAAAAAAATCAAGATAATACCTAAAGAGAAATAAAATTCAATTTCAAGAATTTAAGTAAGAATACTTACTAGAATAATACTAAATATAGTATTCCAAAAACATTTTAAAATTCTTAGATCATATATCTTCAATTATTAAAATGAGATAGTTGTTTTGTTAATTATTTAACATTATTTCCTAAGTAAGAAATAATCAATTGATCATGTTCAAAACACAATCTTTTAACTCTAAAATAGTCTAACCTGTAATTATAATTTAGTATACTATCCAAATATAAACAATCAATTATATAATATTCTTTTAAAATATTTAATCAACTATAAGTACAAGATTTATAGAGTTAGTCTTGCAAATCATTAACTTAAATTAGAAGTAAGTGATCCCAATTCATATATAATTATAGTTAACAAACTTGGTATTCACTAAATATATAATAAAAGTAATTCACCTATTTTATTTATATAATAAAATCTTATAGTATAATCTATAAATATTAAATATGCTATCTTTAAGTCTTTAATACTAAATTTCATTATGCTTAGGAAAATCCTAGTTATTGTTAATACCATAAATATTATATCCCAAGACCAATTATATTTTTATAGTTAACTTTGGTCTGATATATCATAAGCTAGATATATAATGTCTCAAGATCATTTAAACCTTATCCTAAACCATCACTTTAATCTTATTAATCTTTAGAGTTGATTAACTTAACATAAATAATATTTTCTTCAAATGTTATTCTTTTTGCCACTTCAAAATAAACACTGTCCATTTTTTTAAGTTATAACAAAATTAAAACATAAACCTTGTAATGATTACATGATATCACCCAATCTTAGAATTGTATTACAATTGTACCTTAATTTCATGTCTTATATGTTATCCAAAAACCCTTACAACTACTCTCTTTTATGAAGAATACTTAAAGATAAATCACATCCTAAACAAATCCTCTAAATAAAACTCACTTGTAACGGTTGGGGAATTACTTGGTACTTTACATTATGCATCTCATTACTTATGCCTAACAGCATATTGCTTCTTTAAACATTGTCCTTACTGGGCAATGATGGTATTCTTATAGAACCCGAGGTCCTGGGTCAAGTCGAAACATTCGACTACAATACTCCGCTATATCAAGGCAAGTTCACACTTGATCATGTCCTTTGATTATTTTCTGTAAAGTATTTTGCAAATCCAGTGTTGTCATCACCTGTATTTGAAAAAGGTCAAAAAACACTATTTTTTATAATAATATGATTATAGGTTATTTACCATGAGGTAATAACCTTCTATGAAAGTTCCGGTGGTAAAGGAACATATTATATAAGACTTAACAACCAATGTCGCCAGTGATTCTTGCGTCGCGTATTACGCGTTAACCATGAGATCTGGAATAGGACGGAGAAGTCAGCTGGATCGGCTCCCTTTCGCATGCATTGGACACTGTTTTGGGCATTTTTAAGTTGCAGATCGTGGGTATAGCCGTTTTATACGGGGAAAAGTCTACCGTGGATCTGGGCTTACAAAAGACAGATTTCTAGTGTTAATGGTTGTTGTGTGTATCCAACTAACATATAGCCGTTTTATACGGGGAAAAGTCTATCTTGAGTTTGGGCATACAACAATTGCGGTGTATGCGGGGTCACGGAGAAGGACAGTGATTGGCTTGGATCTTAGTCTGGGCCTCATACCAAGGAAGTGTGAATGGGAATGCGCGCCCGGATGTGCAACAAAGCTAAGATCTCTCATGGGTAAAGTAACGCACCTCTGCAGAGTGTAAGAACTGTAACTTGTTACTCCCTGTTCCGGGAAGGAGCTACGAACGCGGCAGGAAAGGAACTCCATGAAAGTTCTGGTAAACCCGTGAAGGCTGACGGACATAGATTTTCAGAATAAAAGCAACCTTTGAAGAAATTTTTACAAAAACTTGCATTGCCTACGACCTATGGTCTGTGGCTATAGATATAGTGCATCAAACACTCCTTTTTAGTGAACTTGCTGAGTACGCTCGTACTCAACGTATCTTCTTAACCCTTGCTAGATTCTGAAGATAATAACGGTCAGGAAGAGGAAATACTATATCCAATTGAAGACCAAGAAGAATTCCTCTATGAAGAACCAGAAGTATCCGAAAGCGTCGAAGGGAAAAATTACGAGAACATCTACGGAATGGAGACTGACGTATCTGAAGTGTAGATGTATCATATATAGTGATCTATTCCAGTAGCATAAATCTCTATCCTCTCTATATATATTAAATATCGTATAAACCTTAAAGTTAGTTGCTTCTCTGTTATGTTCTCAGAGTTATTATGGTTTAGTCCTGAGTCATCGGGATACCTCTATGGACCTAGGAGGATCTCAAAGTCATCATGTAATTTCTGGTTGTAATAATGATAATGTATGTTGTGGACCCGCTTTGTTTCTGTTGTACCACTCTGAGGATGTAATATTTGCGGAATGGTACTCCGTGAGTGTTATGTCCATGACTACAGTATACTACAACATGCAGTGGTATGCTGGGTCACCACATCGTGCCAACGCATTTAGACAACTAGAGAGAGAAAGAGGGAGAGAGACAGAGAGAGAGAGAGAGAGAGATTGGAGGCACATAGAGGAGGAGGAGAGTTCCCAACTCATGGGATTCTATTGTCTGTTGTGTGTCTTTCCTCCTCCAAGGGGGGGCTTTATATAGGGGAAGGGGGAACCCTTACCCCCCCCCACCAAGGCAACCATAGGGAGCCAAGAAGGGGCAAGGGGGCGGCGGATAGGGAGGGGCAGCCCTAGGGCGCCCCAAACCCTAACCCTAGCCACCAGCCAAGGGAGGGGGCATCCCTAGGCGCCCCAAACCATAGGCACATGGCCCTCCCACATGTGGTTTTCCTCATGGGTCCCTTTTCCCTAGGAAGTGTGGCCTATTAGTGGAATAACCTTTCAAATTAGATTTTAATATTATATTTAATATTATTTACATTGATTAATATGTAAATACATATTACCAAATCCGATTTGACCTGAAACACCTTTCGGTTCCCCTTCGACAACCTCTGAATAGCTTCGATGAAGTGGATCCAATTTATGGAACAATTCCGGCTTTCTCTTTCTCTACTATGCTTCCAACTTACGGATGATATCCAGCTCATCGTACCCTAAAGTGGATCCCATCACAACTCGGGAATGGCACAGGCATGATCTCCATCAATGATCAACAGCGGGACCGGGATGCCCATGATGACCCCTGTGCATTCCAGATGACGATGTTGATTGAACCATAAACGTCGAGTCCATTTCCCTTTGTTTCTTCAATACTACTTGCCTGGGATCTGATCGTTAGGTATCACCATACCTTGTTCAATCTTGTTACTAATAAGTACTATTTCACTTATTAACGCGATATTACATCCCGTGACCTAGTCACATGTTGCCACATTATGGATGTAATCTCACCAAGTCTTCCTAAACGAATCTTACCTGTAACTGGGTGCACAAATCTCGATCTTAATTCATAGGCCTCAACCTGTTCCTCTTGATAGCCAACATACACCTTTATAATCCCCATTTTATGGAGTGACTTTTGATGCAGTCAAAGCAGCCTCGAGAGATAGTCATTAATATGATCTCATGGTCTAAGGAGAAGAAGACTTCATTTCTGACTATTGCAACATTGAACCTCGTGACTTGATCATGTTGCAATCTTTGAGGAATGTCCATCATATCATTCACCAATGATATGACCTCATTATAAACTGGTGCCAAAGAACCGAAATGATCAGGAAACCTTGATCATCGATTGACCAACGAACTAGTATGAATAGAGGCTACTAGGGACTTTTGTTTCATATCACACCTGTAGCAATGTTTCCACTTGATACAGTTATAGCATAATATGAAACTATTACGAACTTATTGGGATTTGACAATAATAAACCCTTTTGTTATTTGGCTTTAGGGCATATCTCCTTCATATGTTAGGTGTACTATTGAGCCTCATGGAGTATAATAGACGTACAAGGGATCATATTAGAGTACAAGTCAAGTTAGGCTAGAGTTCTAACTATCATAAACTATCATAACAACCATGTCCATATAATATTCTAACATCCCCCAGAGTCGTAGCATTAACGTCGTGAACAATTGGAACATCGCAAATGGTCAGACTGGAGAGAAACCAAAGTAGCATCCAGTAGACTGACATCCCCCTAAAGTAGGAGCGGGAACATCACGGTTAGTGTCGCATCGTGGTAGCTTGGACTGTAGAGGAATCTGGTGATGCTCAAGTGAAGTGGTAGCCCTTGTGTCAATGTCAAGGGAGCCGGGAGCATTGGGCAGTGTCCTGGTCGAGTTAGCCGTGCGAGGGGTCACCGTGGTCGATGTCATGGTCAGGGATGCCGGTGTAGAGGTAGCCGCACGTGAAGCTGCGGGTGCAAAGAGGGCGCCATGGTGATGATGACGGAGACGCATCTAAGGTCCGCGGAGGCTTTCTAAGGATGCTTGCCAAGGGTCCACGGAGGCTTACTAAGGGTCGATGCAGTCCGAGCCATCGAGGGCAAGGTGCAACCATAGTTTTGCCAGAAATAGGCGCACGTCGTGGAAGAACGCACACTCCGGTTTTGCCAGAACCGAGTATGCAAAGAAGAACTCATCGGTGACATGGTCGAGGCGGTCGTAGCGGAGGGGGTGATGCAGAAGAATACCATGTTGAAGCCGATGAAGACGAGGCACCGATTCGAACTTGCCAGACTCGGGAACACGTCGGGGACGAAGTCACTCACGATGTTGCCAGTACCAGGCATGTGAAGGTAGAGACCATCATGAACTTGTTTCCATGTCAAAGAGACTAGTATAGGAGGCCTCTAGAGAGATTGCGAGGCATAGAGCGGCGAAGGGAGAGATGCTGATGTTGTCCATGGTTGTTGGAGTAGAGGAGTAGGTGATGTAGTCGAGGACGAGGCGATGACGCTGGTGACAAAGTTGTAGTGGACGAAGACGTAGAGGGCGGAGAAACCAGCGACGACCCGGAGTGGTCATGTTGGACGCCTAGAGAGGTGCGGCGACGATACTCAATGTAGGCGAAGAATAACCCGGCGGCGTGAGGAAGACTATGCACATACATCCGCGCCATAGGTTGTGGTGTTCCCGGTGGTGTCAATTGTGAAAGTATTCTGCATTTCTTCAAATGCTCGCCAAACTCGTAACTTAGATACTCACCTCCACGATCAGATTGTATAAATTTAATCTTTTTGTTATGTTGATTCTCTACTTCACTTTGAAATTCCTTAAACTTCTCGAAAGTTTCGTACTTATGTTTCATGAAATAGATATACCCATATCTACTCAAGTCATCTCTGAAAGTAAGAATATAACGGTAACCAACGCGCGATGCCACACTCATCGGGCCACACACATCGGTATGTATGATTTCCAATAAGTCTGTAGCTCGCTCTATTACGCCAGAGAATGGAGTCTTAGTAAATTTTCCCATCAAACATGCTTCGCATCTTTCAAGTGATTCAAAATCAAGTGATTCAATAAGTCCATTGATGAGCTCAAATCACTATAGAGCTTCGTTGGGAAACCCCAAGAGGAAGGTATGATGAGCACAACAATAAGTTTTCCCTCAGTGATGAAACCAAGGTTATCAAACTAGTAGGAGGAAGGAAACAACTCAAAGGTGTTGCTGGCAACTTGGAATCCTGCACAACACAAACTCGAGACTTTGCCCCAACTTACAGTGAGGTTGTCAATATCACTGCTTTGCTGAAAACAAAGGATTAAACGTATGGTGTGGAAGGTAATGGTGGCTTGCAAAAAGTAAACAGTAACAGTAGATGATATATCAATGGTAAAGATTGGACCAAGGTCCACAGTTCACTAGAGGTGTTCTCCTTAAGATAGACAACATAACATGCTGGGTAAACAAATTACAGCGGGGCAATTGACAGGACAGAGCAAGGCATAACAATGCAATACTAGACATTCATGATCCTATGAGATTTGATTGGGCATTACAACAATATACATAGACCGCCATCCAACTGCATCTATGACTAGTAATCCACCTTCAGGTTATCATCCGAACCCCCTCCAGTATTAAGTTGCAAGCAACGGATAACTGCTTTAAGCAATGTGTGTAAAGTAAACAATACAATTGTTCCATGAACAAAAGATCGTTGTTTTATCCCTAATGGCAACATCACATCTACAACCTTAGAGATTTCTGTCACTTCCCCGGATTTAGTAGAGGCATGAACCCACTATCGAGAATAAATACTCCCTCTTGAAGTCACTAGCATCTACTTGGCCAAGATAGCTACTAGAAACGGAGAGCATACAAGATCTCAAACAACACAGACATGATAGAATCAATAATCAATAAGACATGATAGAATCAATAATCAATTTGACAATAGTAATCTCAATATTCATCGGATCCCCGCAAACACATGTATGATTACAAATAGATGATCTTGATCATGAACGGAGCTCACAAGATCTAAACATGATAGCACTAAGGAGGATAAATAACCATCTAGCTACTGTACGGACCCATAGTCCAAGATGGAACTACTCACGCATCATACCGGCGGCTGGCATGGTGATGAAGAAGGCCTCCTAGATGATCTCTCCCCTCTGGCAGGGTGCCGGGAAGAGCTTCAGATCCCCCTATCTAGGGACGATGGTGGAGGAGGCTATGGACTGTTTCATGGAGATGTGATCGGGTACTTAGGGTTTTGGTAACGGGGGGTTCTTATAGGCGAAGAGGCGATGCAGGAGGGCTGCCAGGGGGGCCACACTCTGCCCAGGCGCAGCCCAGGGTGGGCCCGCACCTGGGGGTTGGCCACCCTGTGGCTCCCCTCCGCTACCCCTTCAGTCTCTGTATTCGTCTCGGTGAAATATTGGCTTTGTCTTTTGTCCCGTCCAATTCCAAGAATATTTCCTTACTGTAGGGGTTCGTAGCATGGAAAACAAAAAAATTCTACGGCATACAAACAAACAAGTCAAGATCTATCTACTAGATTGTAGCAACGAGTCGATGGAATAACTCACCCTCGAAGATTCCAAAGTGTTTAACGAGAGCGGATTCTCGTGGGTGATGTAGTCGTACTCTTGCCGATCTCAAGATCGTGAGCGATCCTTCCCATTGCGTTCGGCGCTTCATGATCGGTCACATGTTCGGTACTCGACGAAGACCTTCCTCTCCCTTGTTCCAGCAGGCAGCGGAGGTTGTAGCACTCTCCTTGCGATTTCGGCAGCACGACGGCGTGGTACCGGAAGTAGAGGGGAGATCTCGCAGGGCTTAGTCTTAAGCCGGAGCGAGTATGGTGGACTATGAGAGAGACCTCGGTGATCTAGGGTTTAGATGCACCAAGGAGGAGTGGCTAGGCCGGCGGCTAGGGCAAGGGGATGCCCCAACTCGGCGGCTAGGGTTTTGCCCTAGGCGGCGGCAGCAGGAGGTGGCGGCGCCAGCAGCTTGGGGCTAGGGTTTGCAGGGTGCAAGGTGTGTGCTTGGAGGGGAAGCCCTGCCCCTCCTTATATAGGTTGAGGGGGCCGGCCAAGGGGAGGGGAGTCCCTCCCCAACTCGGCTTCCAAGGCCGATGGTGGAGGGAGAGGGACTTCCTCCCCAAGTAGGTTTCCTACTCTCCCTCCACCAAACAAAGTAGCCGTTTGACTTTTCAAATTGGCGTTTGACTTTTCAAACTAGGATTTGATTTATCCCTTTATTTTGTTCAGAGATGACACCTAGTACATGATGCAACCATTCCAACTTGTTATGACACATTCATGTACCCTTCCCCTCCAAGTGCCGGACCTTTCGGAACCTTCTAGAACATTCCCGATGAAAACACCGGAACCATTCTCCAACCCCGAAATAGGACTTTCCTTATATGAATCTTATTCTCCGGACCATTCCGGATCTCCTCGTGATATCCCGGATCCCATCCGAGACTCCGAACAACATTCGGTCTCTTACTCATCATTCCACAACTACTCAACAACGTCGAATCCTTAAGTGTGTCTCCCTACGGTTCGTGAATTATGCGGACATGATCGAAACACTTCTCCGAACAATAACCAATAGAGGAATCTGGAAATTCATATGGCTCCCACATATTTCTACGATTACTTTGTGATCGAATGAACCACTTACATACGATACCAATTTCCCTTTGTCTCACGATAGTTTACTTTTCCGAGGTTTTGATCGTCGGTATCTCTGCATACCTAGTTCAGCATCGTTACTGATAAGTACTCTTTTCTCGTTCCCGTGATATGTGATCCCTTGTGAGCCAGTCACATGCTTGCAAGCTAATTGGATGAAATTCCACCGAGAGGGCCCAGAGTATATCTATCTGTCATATGAATGGAAAAATCCCACTCTTGATCCATGTGTCTCAACCAATACTTTCCGAACACTCAATACCACCTTTATAGCCAGCCAGTTACGGTGTGGTGTTTGATGTCATCAAAGCATCCTTCTGATGATGGTGATAAGCATGATCTCATGGTCGAAGTTATTAGGTTACTATGTATCAGAAAGCATATAGCAATTGAACTATTAAAATGACTTGATCTTTATGCTACGCTTATCTATAGGAGTATGTCCATCATATCATTCTCCTAACGATATGATCTTGTTGTTAATAACATCTCAATGTTCATGATAGGTAAACCACAATCATTTATTAACCAACAAGCTAGTATTATTAAGAGGCTTTACTAGGGACTTCAATTTAAGTTTACAAATCACACAAGTGTTAATGTTTCCTTGTTAATACTGTTATAGCATGAATGTAAACATTTATCATAAACACAAAGATATAATAATAACTACATTTATTATTGCCTCTACGGCATATCTCCAACAGCCTCCCACTTGCACTAGAGTCAACTAATGTAAATTACATGGTAATATACCGAACACCCATGGCAGTTTGGTGTTGGTCATGTTTTGCCCTAGGGAGAGGTTTAGTCAACGGATCCGCCACATTCAGATCTGTGTGTACTTTGCAAATCTTTATGTCACCATCTTGGACATGTTCTCGAATAGCGTGAAAACGTAGCTTGATGTGCTTCAGCTTCTTGTGTGACCTTGGTTCTTGCGCATTGGCTATGGCGCCCATGTTATCATAGTAGATAGACATTGGGTCCAGCGCACTTGGAACCACACCGAGCTCTGTAATGAACTCTTTCATCCATATCGCTTCTTGTGAAGCCTCCGAAGCAGCCATGTATTCCGATTCAGTTGAATATCTCGCCACAATGCTTTGCTTTGCACTCCTCCAGCTAACTGCTGCACCATTCAAAGTAAATATGTATCCAGATTATGATTTAGAATCATCCGGATCGGTGTTCCAACTAGCATCAGTGTAACCATTAACAACGAGTTGTTCATCACCTCCATAATAAATAACCATGTCCTTAGTTCTTCTCAAGTACTTAAGGATGTTTTTGACCGCTGTCCAATGATCCACTCCTGGATCACTTTGATATCTGCTAGTCAAACTAACAGTATATGCAATGTCGGGTCTAGTACATAGCATGGCATACATTAGAGATCCTGTGGCTGAGGCATAGGGAGTTTTACTCATCCTTTCTCTATCTTCTATCATTGTTGGACTTTGAGTTTTACTCAACGTCGTATTGGGCAACATGGGCAAGAACCCTTTCTTGCTATCTTCCATTCCAAACCTCTTTAGAACTTTGTCCAAATATGTACTTTGTGACAATGATATTAGACGTCTCGATCTATCTCTATAAATCTTTAATGACCAATATGTAAGCTGCTTCGCCAAGATCTTTCATTGAAAAACTATTATTCAAATATTCCTTGACACTATTAAGAAGGTCTACATCATTCCCAATCAACAATATGTCATCTACATATAGTATTAAGAATGCTACAGAGCTCCCACTCACTTTCTTGTAAATACAAGCTTCTCCATAAGTTTGTATAAAACCAAAACTTTTGATCACCTTATCAAAACGTTGATTCCAACTTCGGGATGCTTGCTTCAATCCATAAATGGACCGTTGAAGTTTGCATACCTTGTTAGCATCCTTAGGATCGACAAAACCTTTGGGTTGCATCATATACAACTCTTCATCAATATCCCCATTGAGGAACGTTGTTTTGACATCCATCTGCCATATCTCATAATCATAATATGCAGCGATTGCTAACATAATCCTCACAGACTTTAGCTTCGCTACTGGTGAGAAAGTCTCATTGTAGTTAACTCCTTGAATTTGTTGAAACCCTTTTGCGACAAGTCGAGCTTTATAGACAGTAACATTACCATCAGCATCTATTTTCTTCTTGAAAATCCATTTATTCTCGACAGCCTTCCGGCCATCTGGTAAGTCCACAAAAGTCCATACATGGTTTTCGTACATGGATCCAATCTCGGATTTCATGGCTTCTTGCCATTTATTGGAATCTGGGCTCATCATCGCTTCCTCATACGTCGCAGGGTCATCGGTGTTGTCCACCAACATGAAACTCATAACGGGATCATACCAATCAGGAGTGGTACGAGTTCTCGTTGACCTGCGAGGCTCTATAGCAACTACAACCGAAGTTTCATGATCATCATCATTAGCTTCCTCTATTATTGGTGTAGGCACCACAGGAACTTCTTCCGGTGTTGCGCTACTCGCAAGTTCGAGAGAAGGTTCGACAACCTCGTCGAGTTCTACTTTCCTTCCAGTCACTTCTTTCGAGAGAAATTCCTTCTCTAGAAAGGATCCATTCTTGGCAACGAAGATTTTGCCTTCGGATCTATGATAGAAGGTATACCCAATAGTTTCCTTTGGGTATCCTATGAAGACGCATTTTTCCGCTTTGGGTTCAAGCTTGTCCGGCTGTAACTTCTTCACATAGGCTTCGCAACCCCAAACTTTAAGGAACGACAATTTAGGTTTCTTCCCAAACCATAATTCATACGGTGTCGTTTCAACGGATTTAGATGGTGCCCTATTTAAAGTGAGTGCGGCTGTTTCTAATGCATAACCCCAAAATGATAGCGGTAAATCTATAAGTGACATCATAGAACGAACCATAGCTAAGAGAGTTTGATTATGACGTTCGGACACACCATTACGCTGTGGTGTTCCCGGCGGTGTCAATTGTGAAAGTATTCCGTATTTCTTCAAATGCTCGCCAAACTCGTAACTTAGATATTCACCTCCACGATCAGAACGCAGAAATTTAATATTCTTGTTACGTTGATTCTCAACCTCACTTTGAAATTCCTTAAACTTCTCGAAAGTTTCGGACTTATGTTTCATGAAATAGATATACCCATATCTACTCAAGTCATCCGTGAAGGTAAGAACATAACGATAACCACCGCGCGATGCTACACTCATTGCACCACACACATCGGTATGTATGATTTCCATTAAGTCCGTAGCTCGCTCCATCATACCAGAAAATGGAGTCTTAGTCATTTTACCCATCAGACATGCTTCGCATCTTTCAAGTGATTCAAGAAGTCCATCGGAATGGAGTTTCTTCATACGCTTCACTCCAATGTGACCAAGACGACAGTGCCACATATAGGTCGAGTTATCGCTCAATTTCAAACGTTTAGCCTCAATGTTATTAATATGTGTATTTCCACTATCGAGATTCAATAAGAATAGACCATCTATCAAAGGTGCATGTGCATAAAACATATTACTCATATAAATCGAACAACCATTATTCTCGGACTTAAACAAGTAACCGTCTCGCAATAAACAAGATCCCGATATAATGTTCATGCCACCAAATAACAATTATTTAAGTATAAAACTAATCCCGATGGTAGATGAAGAGGTAGCGTGCCGACCGCGATCACATCAACCTTTGATCCGTTTCCACGCATCGTCACCTCGTTCTTCGCTAGCTTCCGTTTATTCTCAAGACCTGCTTTGAGTTACAAATATGAGCAACCGAACCAAGATCAAATACCGAGCACTACTACGAGTACTAGTGAGATACACATCAATAACATGTATATCGGATATACCTTTCTTCTTGATGTTGCCGTTCTTCAAATCCGCCAAGTACTTTGGGCAATTCCGCTTCCAGTGACCTTCTCCCTTGCAGTAAAAGCACTCAGTATCAGGCTTAGGTCCAGCCTTGGTCTTCTTTGTCGGTGCGGTAACTTTCTTACCACCCTTCTTTAAGTGTCCCTTTTGCTTAGACTTGCCTTTCTTGAATTTGGTGGTCTTATTGACCATCAACACTTGGTGCTCTTTCTTGATCTCCACTTCTGTAGATTTTAACATGGAGAAGAGTTCTGGCAACTTCTTGTTCATGCTTTGCATATTGTAGTTCATCACAAAGTTCTTGTAACTTGGTGGTAGTGATTGGAGGACACGGTAAATCCCCAAAGCATTAGGAATCACTATACCCAAGATTTGAAGTTTGTTAGCGTGCCCAGACATCTTAAGCACATGCTCACTAACGGAGCTACCCTCTTCCATCTTGCAGTTAAAGAACTTTTCAGAAGCCTCATAGCTCTCAACTACCGCGTGAGTCTCAAAAATCAGTTTGAGTTCACGGACAATATCATGTGGGTCTGAATTCTCAAACCTTTTCTGAAGCTCCGATTCTAAACCATACAAGATAGCACACTGAACTGTGAGTCTCGAGACTTAGAGCGGTAAACATTCTTTACTTCATTGGTAGCAGTAGCTGCAGGTGGGTCACCCAGCGGTGCATCCAGAACATAGGTCAAGTTACCAGCATTGAGGACAATCCTCAAATTGCGGAACCAATCCGCGAAGTTGCTTCCATTTTTTTTTCAAATTTTCTTTCTCTAGGAACGCATTAAAATTGATGGTAGGGGCCGCCATTGATCTACAACATATTTGCAATAGTTTAGACTAAGTTTATGACAAATTGAGTTCTAATTAATAGTTAAATTAATCTAGGTGAACTACCACTCAAAAAAATATCCCGCACATTGTTTTAGTGATCACACGAACCAAATCCACCACATCAACACCGATCATCATGAGAGTTGATGTAGCTTCAATGGCGAACAATCGACATGTTCATGATATCTACTATATGATTCATGCTTTACCTTTCGGTCCGTGTTCTGAGACCATGTATGTACATGCTAGGCTCGTCAAGATCAAACCTTAGCTTCCGCATGAGCAAATCTGGCTTGCTCACGTTGTATACACTAGCAGAATCTAACACACCCGATCATCACGTGGTGCTTCGAAACAACAAGCATTAGCAACGGTGCTCACTAAGGATGAACACTTCAGAACTTGAAATTTATGTGCATGAGGGATCATCTTATAATGCTACCGTCGTTAACTAAGCAATACAAGATGCATAAAGGATTAACATCACATGCAATTCATAATATGTGATATGATATGGCCTTTCTTCTTTGTGCTTCCGATCTCCATCTTCAAGCACGAACATGATCTCCATCATCACCGGCATTGCATCAAGGTCAATGATGCTGCTCCATGGTTGTCATCCACCAGCTTCAACTATTACAACTACTTTGAATAGACACGCGGGTCTTAACAAAATTAAAGACAACCATATGGCTCCTGTCGGTTGCCAACTTACAATAAGGAACATTGCATACATCAAATATAATCACAATCATGGCCATATCACATCACAGCACACCCCTGCAAAACAAAGTTAGACGCCTCTAATTTCTTTGCATGTTTTACGTGGTTTGGGGCTTTCAATAAGTGTCGATCTAAATTACGAACAAGAACCACAACGTTGATGTTTGAACTATCAAGTGCATGTTGTAAATTGAATCTATACTATAATGGGAGAGACAGACACCCGCAAAGCCACTTATGCAATACAAGTTGCATGTTGAGCGTGAGCAAGTCTCATGAACGATGTCATGTAAGGTTAGCCCGGGCCGCTTCATCCCATCATACCGCAAGATGCAAAGTACACAAGAAGCAATTGATAATAAAAGCACCACCGCCCACAATGACCATTGTGTTCTACTCGTGCAACAGATCTACATATAGACCTGGCTCTGATACCACTGTAGGGGTTCGTAGCATGGAAAACAAAAAATTTCTACCGCATACAAACAAACAAGCCAAGATTTATCTACTAGATTGTAGCAACGAGTCAATGGAATAACTCACCCTCGAAGATTCCAAAGTGTTTAACGAGAGAGGATTCTCGTGGGTGATGTAGTCGTACTCTTGCCGATCTCAAGATCGCGTAGACGATCCTTCCGGTGCTGCGTTCCGGCAGCGCTTCCACATTCGGTCACACGTTCGGTACTCGACGAAGACCTTCCTCTCCCTTGTTCCAGCAGGCAGCGGAGGTTGTAGCACTCTCCTTGCGATTCCAAAGACGGCATGGCGTTACCGAAGTAGAGGGGAGATCTCGCAGGGCTTCGCCTTAAGACGGAGCGAGTATGGTGGACTATGAGAGAGGCCTCGGTGATCTAGGGTTTAGACGCACCAAGGAGGAGTGGCTAGGCCGGCGGCTAGGGAAAGGGCATGCCCCAACTCGGTGACCTTCTGGAACCTTCTAGAACATTCCTGATGAAAACACCGGAACCATTCTCCAACCCCGAAACAGGACTTTCCTTATATGAATCTTATTCTCCGGACCATTCCGGATCTCCTCGTGATATCCCGGATCCCATCCGAGACTCCGAACAACATTCGGTCTCTTACTCATCATTCCACAACTACTCAACAACGTCGAATCCTTAAGTGTGTCTCCCTATGGTTCGTGAATTATGCGGACATGATCGAGACACTTCTCCGAACAATAATCAATAGAGGAATCTAGAAATTCATATGGCTCCCACATATTTCTACGATTAATTTGCGATCGAATGAACCACTTACATACGATACCAATTTCCCTTTGTCTCGCGATAGTTTACTTATCCAAGGTTTTGATCGTCGGTATCTCTGCATACCTAGTTCAACCTCGTTACTGATAAGTACTCTTTTCTCATTCCCGTGATATGTGATCCCTTGTGAGCCATTCACATGCTTGCAAGCTAATTGGATGACATTCCACCGAGAGGGCCCAGAGTCTATCTATCTGTCATATGGATGGACAATTCCCACTCTTGATCCATGTGTCTCAACCAATACTTTCCAAACACTCAATGCCACCTTTATAGCCACCCAGTTACGGTGTGGTGTTTGATGTCATCAAAGCATCCTTTCGGTGATGGTGATAAGCATGATCTCATGGTCGAAGGAATTAGGTTACTATGTATCAGAAAGCATATAGCAATTGAACTATTAAAATGACTTGATCTTTATGCTACGCTTATCTATAGGAGTATGTCCATCATATCATTATCCTAACGATATGATCTTGTTATTAATAACATCTCAATGTTCATGATAGGGAAACCACAATCATTTATTAACCAACAAGCTAGTATTATGAAGAGGCTTTACTAGGGATATCAATTTAAGTTTACAAATCACACAAGTATTAATGTTTCCTTGTTAATACTGTTATAGCATGAATGTAAACATTTATCATAAACACAAAGATATAATAATAACTACATTTATTATTGCCTCTAGGGCATATCTCCAACACTTACTAGCTTTTCTGAAACCAAAAATAGCAGAAAACATGCAACTTGCACTATGGCATCTTGTTAATAGGTTAGTTCCAGAAAACGTATAGAAATACCTCAAAGTGTAGAGAAAGCAAAGCAAAGTTGATACTAAACAAGCATGGAACATCAAAGATTATAGATACATTTACGACGTATCAAGCATCCCCAAGCTTAACTCCTGCTCATCCTCGAGTAGGTAAGTGATAAAAAGAATATTTTTTATGTGACATGCACCATCACAATCATGATCAAACTATTTGCAAGCATTGAAAGCTGGGATCAAAGTACTTTAAACATGATCATGAAAGATGAAGTTCTAACAATAAGACAAAGTAACTATGTTGTAACATGAAAGGATACAAACAAAGATCATGAATAACAATGCATTGAAAGACGTTTGTTTGTTTCACATATAGAAAACATAGCATAGTGGCATTCAGCTTGTCCCTCATGGAGTGGAAAAACATAAATGCATAGGACACCTTCAAAGTTCATAAGGGTCACTAGATACAAATAGTTCAAGAACAAGAAATATCAACATTATTAATTCATACGTCGGAAACGTATCTATATTTTTTTATGTTCCATGCTTGTTTAGTATCTACTTTCCTTTGCTTTGTCTACACTTTGAGGTGTTTTTATATGTTTTCTGGTACTAACCTATTAACAAGATGCCACAATGCCAGTTGCCTGTTTTCTTCTGTTTTTGGTTCCAGAAAGGCAAAAAATCAATATTCTCAGAATTGGACGGGACAAAAGTCAAAGTCAATATTTTACCGTGGGGAACACGGGCAGTCTGAGACGGAGGGAGGCACTGGGGGCACACCCACGGTGGCCTGAGCTAGGTTAGCCACGCCTTGGGGGTGTGACCACCCTGGCCGCCCCCTGCCTTGCCTCTTCGCCTATAAATATCCCCCGATGCATAAACCCTAAGTTCCCGATCAATATTCCACGAAACCATATGTAGCCGCCGCCACCATCGTCCCTAGATCGGGGGAATCTGAAGCTCTTCCCGGCATCCTGCTGGAGGGGAGATCATCCCTGAGGCCTTCTTCTTCATCATGCCAGCCTCCGGCATGAAGCGTGAGTAGTTCCACCTTGGACTACGGGGCCATGTAGTAGCTAGATGGTTGTATCTCCTCCTTTGTGCTACCATGTTTAGATCTTCTGAGCTCTGTTCATGATCAAGATCATATCTATTTGTAATCATGCATGTTGTGTTTGCGGGGATCCGGTGGATATTGAGATTACTATGTCAGATTGATTAATGGTTTTGTCTTATTGATTCTATCATGTATGTGTTGTTTATGATCTTGCATGCTCTCCGTTTCTAGTAGCTATCTTGTACAAGTAGATGATAGTGACTCCAAGAGGGGGTATTTATGCTAGATAGTTGGTTCATGCCTCTATTTAATCTAAGGGAAGTGACAGAAATCTCAAAGGTTGTAGATGTGCTATTGCCACTAGGGAGAAAACAACGGTCTCTTGTTCATGGAACAAGTGGATTGTTTACCTTACACACTTTTCTTAAAGCAGTTATCTGTTGCTTGCAACTTAATACTGTAGGGGGGTCGGATGATAACATGAAGGTGGATTTCTAGTCATAGATGCAGTTGGATGGCGGTCTATGTATCTTGTTGTATTGCCCAATCGAATCTCATAGGATCATGAATGTCTAGTACTGCATTGTTATGCCTTGCTCAGTCCTGTCAATTGCCCTGCTATAATTTGTTTACCCAGCATGCCATGTTTGTTTATCTTAAAGAGAACACCTCTAGTAAACTATGGACCCCGGTCCAATCTTTACCATTGATACATCTTCCACTGTTACTGTTTACTTTCTGCAAACCACTATTACCTTCCACACCATACAGTTAATCCTTTGTTTTCAGCAAACCAGTGAGATTGACAACCTCATTGTTCGTTGGGGCAAAGTCTTGAGTTTGTGTTGTGCAGGTCTCCAAGTTGCTAGCAACACCTTTGAGACATTTCCTTCCTCCTACTGGTTCGATAACCTCGGTTTCTTACTGAGGGAAAACTTGTTGATGTGCTCATCACACCTGGCTCTTGGGGTCTCCCAACGAGGCGTCAACAACACGCCAACAAGCTTTTTTGGCGCCGTTGCCGGGGAGGCTAAGGACGTATTCACAAGGGGTGTCCTTCACAACCTTTATCTTTACTTTGTTTTTGTTTTTCTTAGTTTATTTTGCTTGGTTTTATTTGCCTCTTTTTATCAAAAACTCAAAAAATATTAGTTTCGTTTGGTTTGCTTTCTCTTATCAAAAACACAAAAAAATTAGTTCCTACTCTAGTTGCTGGTCTGTTATTGCCTTACTTTGTCATGCTTTCTATCAATGGATGGTTTCTTTCAAACTAGTTCTTATTTTTAAGGTGGTTTCACAGAAGAACAATAGTATTTTTATAAGGAACACTATTTCTCACAAAAAGGGAAACACCTGTGGGAACAAATTGATAAATTGAATACTATTGCTAGAGAGGTGTGCTCTACTTATAATGTTACTTATTGCTTTGATAAATCTCGTTGTTGTAGGAGGTATAAACACCTAGCTTTTCAATGTGAGTATAATGATAATGTTACCATATCTTCTTATGTTAAAGGAAATTATTAATTCTATGATGTGGAAAAATTGAAGAATTTATTACTTGGAAGGGTGCATTTGAACTTGCTAGTTTGCTTAAAAATACTGATTATTCACCTTATGAATATGAGGTTTATGAGATACTTAAATTTTTCTTTGATAATTACAAGGAAGAATATAGCTATATTCTTGAATAGTTTAATAGATGTTGTCCACAAACGGAAGAGACTAATGCCTTGCAGGAGCCTATGGAAGAAGAATTTGTTGAAACTGAAAGCTCATTAAATGAAAAAGAGGAGGAGAGTGATGAACAAAGGGAGTAAGAATGGATATACCCATTCCTACCTTCTAATGAGAGTAACTCTTTACTTCTTACATTATTTGATTGTCCACCATGCTTACCAAAGGAGGATGAATGTTATGTTTTGTGGATTCTTTTGAAATATCTGCTATGGGTAAAACTTGTGATAATACTCCTGTTATCTATGATAATCCTATATTTATGCCTAACTTAGAAATGCATGGTACTAAAGAGTTTTGCTTAGGAAATGTTTGTGATAAAGCTCTATATGATGGTCCTATATTGAATGATCAGTCTTCTTGTTATAAAATTGTTAAAAGTGGGTTTGAAGGTTTTAATCCCACTATTTTTGAGCTTGATAAAAATTATGTGTTTGTAGATCATTAAAATCATACTTTATGTGATAGTTATATTGTAGAGTTTATTCATGAAGCTACTTAAAATTATTATGAGAGAGGAAAATATGGTTGTATAAGTTTTCATGGTTCTGAAACACCTCTCTATATGCTGAAAGTTTTGAAGTTGCTCTTGTTTTATCTACCCATTCTTGTTACTATGTGCTTCTTTGATTTATTTTCTTACAAGATTCCTATGCATAGGAAGTGGGTTAGACTTAAATGTGTTTTGAATTTGCTTCTTGATGCTCTCTTTTACTTCAATTCATATTCCTTATGTGAGCATCTTCTCAAACTATCATGCCTAACTTAAAGGCATTAAAGAAAAGTACTTATTGGGAGATAACCCAAAAGTTTTCTTGAGTATTGGAAGTTATTACTACAGTAATGACCTCTTCTTATCCTTTTTATTTGCTTTTTGTGCCAAGAATGACCTCTAATGAGAGGGAAGTAAGATTTGGGGAGTTGCTATCCCAAAACTGATTTTTGTCCTCCACCACAAAAATTCGTGAGGAATCTCTGTAAGTATGATTGAGCTGATATTTTCTGAATAAATCCAAAAGTATGTTAGCTAACTTTTATTAGTTCAACACTTTTTTATTTGAGCAACATAAGGTCTTCTAAAAAATCGGTTTCTACCTGCTGGTCTGTTTTGAAAGATTTCTGCCACTATTTGCATTTGCTTCTTATTGATTCCTTTTTGGGTTCTATTTGGAAAATTGAGCTTTTTAAGGGAATTGCTACAGTATCTTGTGTTTTTAGTGAAAGTTTTGCTATTCTAAAGCTAAACCCAAAGGTCTATTATCTTTTGAATACACTAATGTTGGTAATGAAGATTGTGTGAAGTTTTGTATGAAGGAAAATTTTCAGGTGTAGAGAGAGAATGAGGTAATGAGATGAAGAATGGACAAAAGATCAAGCTTGGGGATGCCACCCAGTGTCACCCCAAGAAATATTCAAGAGGTACAAGCGTCAAATCTTGGGGATGCCCAAGGCATCCCCTTCTTCACCAATAAAAAGCTCAGGTCTTTCTAGACACTTCGTTTTTATTGTTTCATGCATTATTGTGTTGTTCTTGGAGCGTCTTAGTTTTTGTTTAGTTTGCTTGAATAAAGTAGTTTGGACCCCCGTTCTCGCTGTGTTGTTTCAAATAAGTCCATTGGTGTTGGAGAAGAGTAGAAAGTTCTTGCTTGAGTAGTACAAGAGGAGCTTGCTTTGACTGTGACTTAGACTTTATCATGTCATGCTAGGTGTTTTTTGACCTTGTGCTTAGTGATTATTGTTGTAGCATGACTTTTTCCAAACAATTGGGATTGCTTAGTGTGCCTTGAAATAATATTGCGTTGTTTTAGCATACAAAATCATAGTATTATGGTATTCTCATTTGATGCTTTGTCTGGGTTGACTTGGCACATGCTCACACCATGTTATGAATATGAACAAGTCACCAAGGCCTCTATGATCATTTAGCCCTTGACTTGTGGTACCACTTTATGCTTTGATTAGTAATTTTTTATCGCTCTGCATGATTATGGCCATTATTGCTCTCTTAGTTGGTAGCTCCCAGTCTTTTGCTAGCCTCCACTTGTATGAGTAAGCTCTACTCATGCATCCAACTCCCAACAAACCAAGTTATTACAAAGTGTCCACTATAAATTCCTATGCATGGTGTGTTACACCATTCCAAGTATATTCTTGTCTTCATCTATCTTCCAATTAAAAAGTATTTTGTTATGTGAAAACTTAGTGATTAAAGCTCTCACAAACTTGGTGGCACACTTTATTTTTCTTGCCCCTAATAAACTTGAACCATTGTGTCATCTATGTTGTATATGCTTGAACTTATACGTTGGAATTAGTAGAACCATGCTGTCATGGGGAACGCTTTCAACATTGCACTTGTACTTTGTACACAGTTGATATCATGCTCTTTTGTATATGGATGTCGTCGGTCTAAAATGAAAGGGGAGCTTGTAAGTCCATGGAGTTATGTATGTGTGTTAGAGAAACGCCTGGGCCGCTAGCCTAAGCCATGCCTAATCATGGTGGAAACTTGCAGCATCACCATAGTGACATCTATGAAGCATTCTTCTTATGAAAAAAAGATATAGATAAAAGGAGATTGAGAAAAAGAAAAAAATGAGAAAAGAGGAAAGAGAGAATAAAGCACCATATTCTCATGGTAAATAAGAAGAATGCTGAGATGCTCATTGTCTGCTTGCCTTGTCATTTTGATTATGGGATAGCTCATGTATCATGTGCAAGGGGTACCCCGTTGGCGGTTCTCTATGATACACATGTACTTAGTATGACAAGAACTTGCAAGTAACTAAACTTGAGTAGCATGAGGAGTGGCCCTCGTATTCAAGGAACATGAGATTACCAACTTATACTTTGTCAAGCATATACTCTATAGTTTGTTCACTTTAACCTTAATCACTTCGAGATGCTTATGATAGGGGAAATGAGGGCTAAAATCTAACAAGTACCATAATTTTTGAAGCTCTTTTTGAAACTTGAAATCCCTACTTCCCTTATGAAGGGCCTTTCTTCCACCATTATATTGAGTCTCCACCTTCTACCTTTAGGCACCGGTTAAGAGAGCATAGTTGTCATTCTTAGTTCTATGTGCATTGTCCCAAAGCTTATTGATTGATGCATATTGTTGATATTACTTGTTCTTGTGATATTTGTATCTAGTCACTCTTATGAACTTTGAAGGTGTCTTATGCATCTATTTGCTACTCCATGAGGGACAAGCTGAATGCCACTATGCCATGTTTTCTATATGTGAAACAAACAAACGTTTTTCAATGCATGTTATTCATGATATTTGTTTGTAACCTTTCATGTTACATGCATAGTTACTTTGTCTTACTGTTAGAACTCCATCTTTCATGCTCATGTTTAGAGTTCTTTGATCCCAGCTTTCAATACTTGCAAATGGTTTGATCTTCATTTTGATGGTGCATGTCACCTCAAAAATTATTCTTTTTATCACTTACCTACTCGAGGACGAGAAGGAATTAAGCTTGGGGCTTCTTGATACGTCGGAAACGTATCTATAATTTTTTATGTTCCATGCTTGTTTAGTATCTACTTTGCTTTGCTTTGTCTACACTTTGAGGTGTTTTTATGGTACTAACCTATTAACAAGATGCCATAGTGCCAGTTGCCTGTTTTCTTTTGTTTTTGGTTCCAGAAAGGCAAAAAATCAATATTCTCGGAATTGGACAGGACAAAAGCCAAAGTTAATATTCTACCATGGGGAACACGGAGCCAGAGTGCGAGACGGAGGGGAGGCACCAGGGGTCACAGCCCCCTGGCGGCGCGGGATAGGGTTAGTCGCGCCTGGGGGTGTGACCACCCTGGCCTCCCCTTTGCCTCGCCTCTTCGCCTATAAAGACCCCCCCGATTCATAAACCCTAAGTACCCAATCAGTATTCCACGAAACCATATGTAGCCGCCGCCACCATCGTCCCTATATCGGGGGGATCTGAAGCTCTTCCCGGCATCCTGCCGGAGGGGAGATAATCTCGGAGGCCTTCTTCTTCATCATGCCAGCCTCCGGTATGAAGCATGAGTAGTTCCACCTTGGACTATGGGGCCATGTAGTAGCTAGATGGTTGTATCTCCTCCTTTGTTCTACCATGTTTACATCTTGTGAGCTCTGTTCATGATCAAGATCGTATCTATTTGTAATCATGCATGTTGTGTTTGCAGGGATCCGGTGGATATTGAGATTACTATGTCAGATTGATTAATGGTTTTGTCTTATTGATTCTATCATGTATGTGTTGTTTATGATATTGCATGCTCTCCGTTTCTAGTAGCTATCTTGTCCAAGTAGATGATAGTGACTCCAAGAGGGGGTATTTATGCTAGATAGTTGGTTCATGCCTCTATTTAATCTAAGGGAAGTGACAGAAATCTCAAAGGTTGTAGATGTGCTATTGCCACTAGGGAGAAAACAACGGTCTCTTGTTCATGGAACAAGTGGATTGTTTACCTTACACACTTTTCTTAAAGCAGTTATCTGTTGCTTGCAACTTAATACTGGAGGGGGTTCGGATGATAACCTGAAGGTGGATTCTAGTCATATATGCAGTTGGATGGTGTTCTATGTATCTTGTTGTATTGCCCAATCGAATCTTAGAGGATCATGAATGTCTAGTACTGCATTGTTATGCCTTGCTCAGTCCTGTCAATTGCCCTGCTGTAATTTGTTTACCCAGCATGCCATGCTTGTTTATCTTAAGGAGAACACCTCTAGTAAACTATGGACCCCGGTCCAATCTTTACCATTGGTACATCTTCCACTGTTACTGTTTACTTCCTACAAACCACTATTACCTTCCACACAATACAGTTAATGCTTTGTTTTCAGCAAACCAGTGAGATTGACAACCTCACTGTTCGTTGGGGAAAAGTATTGAGTTTGTGTTGTGCAGGTCTCCAAGTTGCTAGCAACACCTTTGAGATGTTTCCTTCCTCCTACTGGTTCGATAACCTCGGTTTCTTACTGAGGGAAAAATTACTGTTGTGATCATCACACCTTGCTCTTGGGGTCTCCCAACGAGGCGTCAACAACATGCCAACATGAATTAATCAATAAGTTTTGGGACAATGCACATATAACTAAGAATGATAACTATGCTCTCTTAATTGGTGCCTAAGATAGAAGGTGGAGACTCAATATAAAAGTGGAAGAAAGTCCCTTCAAAGGGAAGCAGGGATTTCAAGTTTCATGAAGAGCTTCCAAAAATTATGGTACTTGTTAGCTTTCAGCTCTCATTGCCCCTATCATAAGCATATTGAAGTGGTTAATGTTAAAGTGAACAAAAAATGGAGTATATGCTTGAATGAGTATAAGTTGGCAATCTCATGTCCCTTGTGTACGAGGGTCGTTCCTCATGCTACTCAACTTTAGTTACAGGTAAGTTCTTGTCATAGTAAGTATATGTGTATCATAGAGAACCGCCAACGGGGTACCCCTTGCCCCATGATACAGGAGCTATCCCATATGAAAATGACAAGGCAACAGACAATGGGCATCTCAGCAATCTTCTTATTTACCATGGGAAATGGTGATTTTTATTTTCTTTCCTCTCTCTCTCTCTCTCTCTCTCTCTCTCTCTCTTTTATAAGAAGAATGCTTCACAGATTGCCCACTATGGTTACGATGCAAGTTTCCACCATGATTAGGCATGGCTTAGGCTAAAGGCCCAGGTGTTTCTCTAACACATATACATAACTCCATGGACTTACAAGATCCCCTTTTATTTTACACCGCTGACATACATAAACAAAAGAGCATGATATCAATTGGGTAGATATTTACAGGTGTTGAAAGCGTTCCCCATGACAGCACGGTTCTGCTAATTCCCAACCTATAAGTACAAACATATACAACATCAATGACACAATGGTTCAAATTTATTATGGGCAAGAAAAATAAAGTGTGCCATCAAGTTTGTGACAGCTTTAATCACTAATTTTTCATATAACAAAGTGACTTTTTAATTGGAAGGTAGATAAACCAAGAATTTACTTGAAATGGTGTAAAACACCATGCATAGTAATTTATAGTGGACACTTTGGAATAACTTGGTTTCTTGGGAGTTGGATGCATGAGTAGATCTTACTCAATACAAGTGCAGGGTAGCAAAAGACAGGGAGTGACCAACTAAGATAGCAATAATAGCCATAACCATGCAGAGCGACAAAACATTATCAACTAAAGCATAAAGTGGTATCACAAGTCAAAAAAATGATCATAGAGGCTAAGGTGACTTGTTCATAGTCATAACATGGTGTGAGCATGTGCCAAGTCAACCCAAACAAAAGCATGAAAGGAGAATACCACAATATTATGCTTTTGTATGCTAAAACAACACATGATTCTTTCAAGGCACACTAAGCAATCTCAATTGTTTGGAAGAAGTCATGCTACAGCAATAATCACTAAGCATAAGGTCAAAACAACATCTAGCATGGCATGATAAAGTCTAAGCCACAGTCAAAGCAAGCTCACTTTTGTACCACTATAAGCATGAAACTTTCTACTCTTTTCCAACACCAATCAACTTATTTGAAACATCACAGCAAAAACGGGGGTCTAACTACTTTATTCAAGCACACTAAACAAATGAAAACTCAAAACGAAAACTAAGACGCTCCATGAACAACACAACAGTGCATGAAACAATAAAAACGAAGTGTCTACAAAGAGACCTGAGATTTTTATTGATGAAGAAGGGGATGCCTTGGGCATCCCCAAGCTTTGACGCTTATACCTCTTGAATATTTCTTGGGGTGCATTGGGGTGGCATTCCCAAGCTTGAGCTTTTGTCCATTCTTCATCTCATTACATCATTCTTCCCCTACACTTGAAAATTTCCTTCATACAAAACTTCACATAATCTTCATTAGCAACATTAGTGCATTCAAAAGTAATAAACCTTTGGTTTTTGTTCAACACAGCAAAACTTCCATTAAGAACACAAGATACTATAGCAATTCCTTCAAAAAGCTCAATTCACCAAAAAGAACTCAAAAAGAAATCAATAAGAGGCAAATGCAAATAATGGTAGAAATCTGTCAAAACAGACCAGCGGGTGAAACCCGATTTTTTCAAAGACCTTCTGTTGCTCAAATCAAAAAGTGTTGAACTAATGAAACTTAGCTAACAACCTGGGGATTTACTCAGAAAATTACTGCTCAATCCGGCATATAGAGATTTTTCACGAATTTTTACAGTGAAGCACAAAAATCTGTTTCGGGACAGCAACTTCCCCAAATCTTATTTCACTCTCATTAGAGGTTATTCTTGGAACAAAAATCAAATAAAAAGGATAAGGAGAGGTTATTACAGAAGTAATAACTTCCAAGACTCAATAACACTATCGGGTTATCTCCCAAGAAGTACTTTTCTTTAACGCCTTTAAGTTAGGCATGATAGTTTGAGAGGATGCTCACATAAGAATATGAATTGAAGTAAAAGAGAGCATAAAGAAGAAAATTCAAAACACATTTAAGTCTAACCCAGTTCCTATGCATAGGAATCTTGTACGCAAATAAATTCACAATGAACAAAGTGACAGGCATAGGAAGATAAAACAAGAGTAACTTCAAAACTTTCAGCACATAGAGAGGTGTTTCAGTACCATGAAAACTTTTACAATCATATTTTCCTCTCTCAAAATAATTTTCAGTAGCCTCATGAATAAACTCAACAATATAACTATCACATAAAGTATTCTTTTCATGATCTACAAACACATATTTTTTATCAAGCTCAAAAAAGTGGGATTAAAACCTTCAAACCCACTTTTAACAATTTTATAACAAGATGATTGATCATTCTCAAGAGGTATCGGGTTCCAAGATAAAGTCAAGACCCATCCAGTCTCATTTTTAATAGTAGTACAATTAATATTATCACCCAATATTGGACCATCATCTCAAGCCTTGTCATAAACATTTTCTAAGCAAAACTCTTTAGTACCATGTATTTTGATGTTAGGCACAAATAAAGGATTATCATAAGATTTATCAAAATAGCATGGATTATCATAGATAACAGGAGCACACTTATTATCATAGGTTTTACCCAAAGTAGATATTTCAAAAGGATCCACAGGAACATAACATTCATCCTCCTTTTGTTCATCACTCTCCTCCTCTTTTTCATCTAATGAGCTGCCCGTTTCAGCAATTTCTTCTTCCATAAGCTCCTGCAAGGCATTAGTCTCTTCCATTTGTGGAAAGCATCTATTAATATATTCAAGAATATAGCCATTTTCTTCCTTGTAATTATCAAAGCACGCTACAAGGAATCTGGCATTATATGACCCTCTATTTTCGTCACAAAATCGTCACAATAATCCGTTTATGACGATTCTATGATGATTTTGAGATCGTCGAAAGCTGGGTGTCGCTAATGAACTATAACGACGATTTTATTGAAATCGTCATAAGATACTATGATGATTTGGGATCGTCATAACCTCTATGACATTCCAAAATCGTCATGTGCAACCAGCCCACGCCACGTGGACGATCCGACGTGGCAGAACTTTGTGACGAATTTAGCCCGGTCCATACTGATTATTATATGGGCCGGCCCATTAATTTGGTCCATTATGAATTATTATTCTGGATTTTTTTTTCGAGTTATTGGGCCAAACAGATGCGTTTTTAGGGTTCTCTATATTCTGGCTACTGGACTTTTTAGTGTCGGGCTTACATTTGGGACATGGCCTTACTCAGTATATTAGCTTATATTTCAGTTTTTTTCTGAAAAAGAAATGTCCATTTACACTTTCTTCTGGGCCAAGGCCTTTTATTCCAGTCCAGATTACTTTGGCTATGGCCATTTCATTACTGTGGGTTGTGGCCTGTTTACTAAGGCCACTATTTCATTCAGCACAAACTAAATAGACAGGAAATCAACATTTTAAATTCAAAACCAATATTTCAATACATCATGTAGCATTTCAAACACTAAATTAACATCATGTAGCATCAGGCATCATTTCAAATAACAGCAGGTTCACAGTCACCTGGTAACATTTCAAGTAACATCATGATGTAGGATCAGGTTCAGTCATCAGGTACATCAGGTTCACAGCCAAAACGATAGCAAGATACTCACAGCAAGATACTCACAGCAAGGTACTCAAATAACAGCAAGATGCTCATCGCCAAAAAAACAGTAATAAGATACCCATCGCCCAGCAAGATACCCATCATGTGATTTTGGCTCCAAATAAAGCCATCATGTGAGCAAGCTTCTCCTCATGCTCTTGCGCCCTCTTGACCAGCACCTGGTACTCCTGATCCCGTTGAGCTTGTGCAGCTTCTGCCTCTTGCGCCACCTTCTTGATTGCAGCCAATTCTTCAAACATCTCTTCACTTCGCTGCTCCAACTTCTGCAACTTCTCTTGCAGGTCACGGACATGAGCGGATACAGCCGCATGTGAACTGTTCATATTGTTCTTGGAGCCCGTCTCGAGGCCAACATTCTTCAGGAATGTGCTTGACGGCGCCTCATTGGTGAGAACTTGGGCAACCACCTCCACAGCAGACTTTGGCTGTTCACCTTCGGCAGAGAAACCAGCTTTCTTGCTTGTGGGTGACCTTAAACATGTCAATGGCATTAAGCTCTTCACCACGCGTTCCTCCCTCGAAATGATTTCCAACATTATTAAGAAAACAGTCTTATAAGGACACAAGTTAATTATGCCTAAATAAAATGTAAGTGTATCTTACAACTGCATAAAGATGAGCTAGATAGCATGAACCGGTCTTCTGCTGAAACTTGACTAGTCCTCGATTGGTCCTGTTCTTTTGGCATGTGTCCTACATATGGGAGCATTTTTATAAGAACATTTCCATCAATCTGCATACTAGAATATAAACTACTTTATGAGACTTGACCAGATTATGTATCATATCAAGCAACAAAATGAGCATGTATCCTATCACATACAACATCAGATAAAATAAAGCAGTTCACTTGACATGAATCTTCCTTCAACATTCAAACTTCAAAAAATAGTAGTTGACAGCATATAAAACTACAGTACATGGTAATTACAGAATGTAAAGGTCAAGAAATGCAAAATACCATGTGTTTCGGGTTTGCCACAACTTGAGCAGTGCTTGCCATTCCTCATCAGAGATGTATGAAACAGGGGACTTGATGCTGAGTTCAGCTGCTGGTACTTGATCGAAAAACTTCTTCTTGACCAAATGTCGTCTTTGTTTTGAAACATTCTTCAAGATATCAGTGCAGGCTACCTTAACTTCCTTTGCATCAGTGTTGTGGCATCCCGCAAAACCACTACTAGAAAATCGCGTTGAATTTGTGCATTGCATCGTCATCATCATGCATTGCTTGCATAAAACTATTTTCGCAAAGCCTGGTTTTGTTTTCAAAACGCCCATCTACATTCAAACCATAAACCGGGTCCCGAATATTTTGTTTTGTCCATGTCGGATTGCAAAGCGCTGGTTAAAATAAATATTTTAATTAATTATTTTAATGGGAAATCGAACGGGCCGATTTGTTGACGACCACCCCAGATTTTTAAATCGGTCCAACCTCTAAATCCTACATCTACCCACCTATCTACCCAGCCCCTTCCACATCACCACAGCCAACCCCGGCGCGCCACCTCACCAACCCTCACCCCCTCCTCCTATCACCATGTGCCACCTCAACCCCCCCTCCTCTCTCTCTCCAACCACCCCCACACAACCAACCCGTCCCACCCACCCCACCCCAACCCCCCCCCACTCTCACTCCCGTCAGACACACGCAGCGCTGCGGGACCCCCTGACCGACCATCGCGCCTCCCAACCCCGCCTGGACCATACCCTGGCCCCACCTTCCCCCGATCCCCACGCGTGCCCCGCCCTGCTCATCTTCCCCGAGCCCTCCCTCACCCCGCTCCGCCCGATCCCTCCCCTTCCTCACCGTCAGCTCGCTCCCCACCTCCCTGCTAGCCTCGCCGGCTCCGGCCGCCTTGCAGCCCGCATCACCGCCCGTCTTCGCCCGTTTCGCGGCCGCCCCTTGCATCCGTGCTCGTCACCCGCCGCCGGACCAAGGCGCCTCCGTCTCCAGCGCTCCGGCCAGCGCCCGTCTCCGGCGAGCCAGCGCAGCCCCGCCGCTCCGCAAGCCTCCTTCCCCCCACGCCGTCTTGACCCGCCTCGCCTCCTTCTCCTCCCGCCCTCCTCGTCCGAGCCCCGCGAGCCCGCCGCCGTCGCCAGGCCGTCCCCTCCCCGTTGCTGCTGCCGCGTCCTCCGGCAAGCCGCGCCGCCGCCGGAGCTCCTCGCCTCCCGCTCGCCTCCTCCCCCACAGAGAACCGCCGTCCTCCACCCCGTGCTCGCCGCCGGCGCGATCCCTCCTCGACGGTCGACTGTGGCATCCCGCAAAACCACTACTAGAAAATCGCGTTGAATTTGTGCATTGCATCGTCATCATCATGCATTGTTTGCCAAAACTATTTTCGCAAAGCCCGTTTTGTTTTCTAAAATGCCCCACCTTAATTATCGCGCAAACCCCGGGTCCCCGGATTATTTTTGTGTGTCTGATATCGGGTTGCAAACGGTGTTTGTAAAACAAATAAGATTTATTTTATTTTTAGCGGGGGCAGTCGAACGGGCCGTTTCGACCCGAATGACCACCCCCAGGATTTTACAACGGCCCACCTAATCGGCCCCTTCTAAATCCTAAAGCTACCTATTAAACTACCCAACCCGCTGGCCACATCACTCCCTCCAATAGCCATGTGCCACCTCGCCTCTCCCCATCCCCCAACCAACCATGTGCTGACACCTCACCAGCCCTCTCTCCTCCCTCCCCACCTGGCCACGCACTCGACGCACCCAAGCCACACACACGCCTGCCACACGGATTCCACCTGCCCAGATCCCCACACCCTCTCTCACCCCCAATCTCTCCAGCCACTCCCTCACCCTCTCTCACTTCCCCTGGGTCCCACCCGCGCCTGGTCCACCAACAGCCTCACCCCCACATGCGCCATCCCAGCTCCACCCACACACCAACCTTGGCCCCACCTTCCCCCGTTCCCCACGCGTGTCCCGCCCTGTTCATCCTCTTCCTCCCGCACGCGCAGCAGCCCCGCAGCCCGCACGCTCTCTCCTCCGCCGCCGCCACAGCTCCCTCCGTCCGCGGCCGACGACCACCTCCACCCTCCGCCCGCCGGCGCCGTCGTCCGCCGCCCTAGCTTCCCCCGAGCGCGCCCACGCTACCGCCCGCCGCCTCCACCTCCTTCTCTCGGACCCGTCCTCTCCGCTGCCGGACGTGGCCGCCACGACACCCGGCCCCTCGCGCTGGCCGCCTCCTCCGTCACACGCCCGCGCCTCGGACCGCCCGACCCTCGCGACTTCGCCCGTCCCTCTGCTCGCTCGGCCGCGCGCCGCCCGACCTGCGCCGCCTCGCCCGCCAGCTCCCTCCCCAAGCTCTCCACCCGTCGCCCGCCGCAAGCCGCCTCCGCCGCTCCCGCCAACCTCCCGCGTGCCGCGTCCCCCGCAGCTCCGCCTCGCCACCTCCCAGTCGAGCTCACCATGCCCGCCACAGCACCTCGCCAGCGCCGGCCGTCCCTAGCCTCGCGCCCCGCCCTGCGGCTCTGCACCGCCTCCGGCCCTCGCTGCCTCCTCCGGAAGACCCTCGGCGAGCCGCTGCCGGAACCGCCCAGGCCTTGCGCCCGCGCCCTTGCTCCCCGCCCGGGCTCTGCCACCGCCAAGCCGTCGCCGTCGTCCCCATCGTCGGCCTCGCCGCGCCCTACCACGGCAAGGAACCCCATGTCTCGGCCTGAAGAATCGCGATGTCACTCTGAAGAACCGACCAAGGGCGCCCCATGACTGATGAGAGAAGACGAACCCGAAAATCGCTAGAAGAATCATCGACGAGATCTTCTACAAGGACGCCAAGCCCGCCAAGATCCCGAACGCCGAGGTCGTCTACACGGAAAACCGCAAGACCTTCTGCCCGGATACTGCAAGTACCCCCCACCCTCCAGGACGCCGAGATCCATAATCGGACTCAAGGATACCGAGACCCCGACGCGACAAGTACTTCAGCCCGAACGCCAGGACCGTCGACATGACCCGTAGGCCACGAACGCGACAAGATCTACCCCAGTAGTCCGAGACCGATCCCGTCGAACCCTGGACCCCGAGACCGACCCCGAACCCCGGAACCCCAAGATCGTCGAGAATCCTAATGTGTGAACCCCTTTCCGAAACCCTATTTCATAACATAATAACAACTATTGCATATTAATCATTCATCTCGCATGCATCCTTGTCTGTGGTTTGGGGGCCTTATGCCGATTCACCTAATAATTAAATATGGGGCCCATATGCGGGCAAATCTAGTCTCATATTGGCCTCATTTAAATTTGTGTAGCGAACCGGTAACTTATCTTGCCTTGTTATAACAACATTTAATTTGCGGGGTATCTAAACAACTTGAACCATCTAATTAATTGTCGGGACCCCGGTTCCGCTTAATATGACCAAATTGCATCGCACCTTGCCATGCCATACATCATACATGCATCATGCCGATCTTCTGCCGTGTATTAAATATTGCACCCGGTGTTTATTCTAGTGTTTTGCTTCTTCGCGGATAAGGCAGTTGAGTTGATGCGAGTGTCGACCCGATCTTCGGTTGAACCTTCGGCAATGTTTTCAGGCGAGCATCTCCCCCTTTCTACCTATCTTACTTTTATAGTATTTATTCCCCTCCTGTTGATCTATTGCTATCTGTGTTGCGATGCTTTAGCTTCCGTACCTGTGTTATACCGTGCAGCCCTATATTGCCTTGGACACATCCTATTACCTGTTGTTTGGTAGATAGTTGGACTTGCGCGTCGTAGTCGCTTGCTCAAGTGTTGTTGCGTTCGTCCGATTGCCACGATTGTTGATGTATTGCCGCATGTTCTGTTGGAGATGATTCTAGTTTTACTTACCGTTCATTTTAATTCTGTTTAACAACTAAAATTGAAGTAAGCAGAGGCATCGGTGGGTGATAGAGAATATTGGTTTCGAGCCCACTTGTGTCCCGTGGGACCCCGAGTACTTGATACTTGTTCCTTGATTTATCGCGCTATCCACATCCGGGAGGTATATGGGACCCCCCTGAGCCAGAGCTTGATTCAGACTTATTTCTTGGGGCCACAAACTAGTTTGAGGTTTTATTTACGATCCTGTACTTATGCCATGCTACTTATGTAATTACGTTTGTGCGAGGAGCACACTGTACTGTTTAGGATCGGGACACGATTCCGCGGTGTCGACAAGCCCAGCCACACTTTCGGGTTCCCAGTCGTTCACAGCCGTCTACCCAAACCTTAAGACCGTCTCGGAGCCGGCCGGCTTCGTTGCGGATTCTACTTAAGGGGTGGCCCCCTGAAATATTTCTGAATCCTGTGATTGTTCAGTCGTGAAAGCCTCGTTGGGTTTTGAGTTGGTTTTTCCGAGGTTGATCGAGCGTGTGTTGCTATTGGTGCACCCGGCGGGTAAAACTTTAAAGCCGTGTCGCGGATATGGACGACTTGGAGCACAGTATCTCGATCATAGACAAGCATAACTAAAGTTTATTGCTATAAATTTGACTTTATAATGACTAGTAATCAGCTTCACTATAATGGAATGGCTAATTAATACTGCCCACAATTGCTTGTTTGGAGTGTCGCTTGCGACCATTGTACCTGACTAGTAAGTATTGCAACTACAACGGATTGGCTGATTAAAAGTACCAACAACTGCTGGGTTTTGGGTTATCTCATGCTAATGTATCTGACTAGTAAGTGTTGCCACTATAACGGAATGGTTAACTAAAAGTGCCCACTGCTTACTTTATCGGGATGATTGTCTAAACCTGACTAGTAAAGTGTCGCAACTATAACTGAATAAATAAAACTGCCAACTGTGTGAGTTCCTCGGTTGACTTCCTCGATTGGTCTCGAGGGGGAAACGCCAGGATGGGTGTGTTTGATGACAGTATCAGGTTGGGTCCGGATAGGTCATTCTTACCCCTCTCTGATAACCGCCAGTTGTATCGAGTCTCTATAGGTTGTTCAGTGCATGCTGCCGCTCGATCCACCATACCTATGTGGCGAGGACGCGAATTCTAGCCTCGCCGTGTCTTGGCCTCGATCGGCGCTCCTCTTTTTCCTGTGCCCTTTGTCGGCACCCCTTTTGTTTAAGCAGGTTTTGAGATCGACGCCGTTAGCAGGGTTACCCTTCCGGCTTGGCCTGGGCAGGGTTATGGACGCCAATGGTTATTCTTCAGGGCTCTTAGCCCCATTTGCATCTTGTCCGTAGTCGGACGCTCTATCTTTTCCAAGGTGATTTGGATCTTTGTACCTTATATCTGTACTCTTGACTCAGGGAGTCGCCGTTATATATATATATCTGTCCTGTGGGTCCCATCGAGGACTGTTGTGTAATGTTATTACTTCGTTTTCCACCCGCACGAAAGTGCCTGGTGGGCACCTTTGAATCGTTTCTATGCGGGTTTGGCGGATTTCGCTAAAACTTGCATAGGTCCGATTCTGAGGGTGTTACATCGACCCTGCCTCTGCCAGTCCTGCATCCCCGGTGCCCGGTCGACCGCGTTGGACTACGCCACGGTAGCCGCCCCTATGTTCTGCTGCCTCCGTTGGCTAGTACACTCGTGCGGTTGGTGTTGCCAAAGAACGGTGCCGTGCATAAGGCCACCCCAAGACCGGACAGCACCAAAGCGGTCCGAAGAATCCCCGATGTGGCCGTCGGGATAGAAAGATCTTCATCATGGAACATCAAGCACTACCTCGTGGAACCCGATGGCGCCGGTAGCACAAGATCTACATCACGGACGCACCACGGACCGAAGATGCCCGGAACGCCAAGATCGCCTCAGGGATCCGAAGGACCCCGATGTCGAGCCGAGTTCGCCAGCGACATCGTAGGCGTGGCGCTAAGACCGTGCCGGATCCGAGTCCGAACCCGATACCGCCAAGGTCGCCGAGACCTCCGTGCCCGACGCCGACCACGGAACCCCAAGATCTTCTCCGGATCGCCAAGATCGTCTTCCGAACGCCATGACCGTCGACATGACCGAAGACGCGAATCGACAAGAACGGCATCGACCGGAAGAATCCGGCCAGCCCCGACCACCGCGGATGCGCCAAGATCTACCCGATATCCGAAACGATCCGTCGAGACCGATCCGTCAAACCGTGGACCGAGACCAACCCGAACCGGAACCCAAGATCTGCCGAACCCTAAATGTGTGACCTTTTTCCTCGATACCCTATTTTATAAATGATATCAACTTGTTGCATTAAATCATTCATCTCGCATGCATATCTGTGGTTTGGGGGCCTTATGCCGATTCACCTAATAATCAAATATGGGGCCCATATGCGGGCAAATCTAGTCTCATATTGGCCTCATTTAAATTGATGTAGCGAACCGGTGCTATCTTTTACCATGCTAAAACAACATTTAAATTGCGGGGGGTTCTAAACAACTTGAACCATCTAATTAATTGTCGGGATCCCGGTTCCGCTTAATATGACCTAATTGCATTGCACCTTTGCCATGTCAAGCATCATACATGCATCATGCCGATCTTCTGCCGTCGTATTAAATATTGCATCCGTTGTTTATTCTAGCGATTTGCTTCTTCGCGGATAAGGCCGTTGAGTTGATGTGAGCTTCGCCCCGATCTTCGGATGAACCCTTCGACAATGTTTTTAGGCGAGCATCTCCCCCTTTCTACCTATCTAACTTTCATAGTCTTTATTCCCTCCTGTTGATCTATTGCTATCTGTGTTGCGATGCTTTAGTTTTTCGTACCTGTGAGATACCGTGCAGCCCTATATAGCCTTGGACACATCCTATTACCTGTTGTTTGGTAGATAGATGGACCCGTGTGTCGTAGTCGCTTGCTCAAGTGTTTTCGCTTGTCGTCAAGTACCACAATTGTTGGAGTTTTGCCACATGTTGATGTTGGAGATGATCATGGCTTTAATTATTATTTCACTTTAATTACTGTTTAACAACTAAAATTGAATTAAGCAGAGGCATCGGTGGGTGATAGGTAAGTTGGTTTTCCGAACGCCCACTTGTGTCCCGTAGGACCCGAGTTCTTGACACCTGTTCCGAGATCGAGCGCGCTAACCACAGGTGGGGAGATATGGGCCCCCCATCGATTATTACCTGATTTCAAAGTATTGTACTGGGGGCCACAAACTAGTTTGAGGTTTTATTTACAATCCCGTACTTATGCCATGCTACTTATGTATTTAAATTGTGCGACAGATAGCACCTGTACTGTTTAGGATCGGGACACGATTTCGCGGTGTCGACAGTCCCCGTTTAGGGATTTGCTGTCGTTCACAGCCGTCTACCCAAACCCTAAGTCCGTCTCGGAGACCGGCCGACTTCGTTGCGGGTAGACTTAGTGGGGTGGCCCCCCGTGCTTGCTTTGGGTCTGGGAACGTCGTGACTTAGGCCCTGCCGACATACCGATGGGTGTATGTTAGCGATCCGGCAAAAGGGTCAAGTGCTGTGGATACTTTGGTGCACCCTCAGGTTAAATCTTTTCGAGAAGCCGTGTCCGCGGTTATGGACGACTTGGAGCACAGTGCTTGATCATAGACAACTATAACTAAAGTTTACTGTTATAAATTGACTTGTATCCGATTTGACTAGTAATCAGCTTCACTACAACGGAATGGCTAAATAAAAGTACCAACAACTGATGGGTTTTGGGTTTATCTCATGCTAACTGTATCTGATTAGTAATTGATGCAACTATAACGGAATGGCTAACTAAAAGTGCCCACTGCTTACTTTATCAGGATGAATATCTAAACCTGACTAGTAATTGCTGCAACGATAACTGAATAAGTAAAGCGCCAGCGGTGTGAGTTCCTCGATTGACTTCCTCGTTTGGTCTCGAGGGAATACCAGAAGGATTGTTTGGTGTTAGTATCGATCGGTTCGAATAGGTCTTTCTTACCCTCTCGATAGCCGCCATTGTATCGAGTCTCTATATGTTGTTTAGTGCATCTTTGCCGCTCGATCCACCATACCTATGTGGCGAGGACCGCCAAATTCTAGCCTCGCCGTGTCTTGGCCTCAAGATCGACGCTCCTCTTTTTCCTTTGCCCTTTGTCGGCACCCTTTTGTTTAAGCAGGTTTTGAGATCGGCCACGTTAGCGGGGTTAACCTTCCGGCTTGGCTGGCAGGGGTTATGGGCGCCATTGGTTATTCTTGGGGCTCTTAGCCCCATTTGCATCTTGTCCGTAGTCGGACGCCCCATCGTTTTCAAGGTGATTTGGATCTTTGTACCGTATATTTGTATTCTTGACTCTTTGAGTCATGTTGTATATATATCTCTCGTACTGGGTCCCATCGAGGACTGTTGTGTAATGTTATTACTTTGCTTTCCACCCGCACGAAAGTGCCTGGTGGGCACCTTCGAATCGTTTCTATGCGGTTTTTGGCGAGTTTCGCTAAAATTTGCATAGGGCCGATTCTGAGGGTGTTACAGAGTGGTATCAGAGCTCAGCAGTTGCGATACCCCACAAGTCCAGCCTGTAGGATAACCTAGCTAACGGCCGAAGTAGAGTGTCAAAATTATTGTGAAAAATCGGTTGGATAGTTCTGGTTAGGTCTGATTTTACTCCTTACCCCTCTGCTATTCTCCTCTTATCTCGACGTGTTTTGAACCTGCTCTCTTATCTTTTCTTCGAGTCCAGGACTTCTCGTTGTGGGTTTTCCGTCGTACCTTCAGGGTTTCGCTTCCTCCTTTGTCAACGGTGTTCTATCATCCGGTGTTCAAGCTGCCTGAGGAATCCGTCAGCTGTGGTACCATTCTTTGTTCCTTGTTTGTGCCTTCCGGTGTTTTCCGACGCGACGACATCATCTACGCCAGGTCCGATGCAGAGTCTGCATCACTCCTTTGTTTCCGAACCTCGTTTGTCGAGATCTTCAGTCTAAATCCCGAGGGTTGGTTGCATAATCTATCTGTTCGTGTACAGGGTAATGCTTTGAGTGCGGGATGGAGTCGCGACCATACCACTACTCTTATCATTCGCTTATGTACATTGAATGGTGGATCGATGCAATTTGCTCCTTCCACGGAAGCTAGAGGTGGCTTAATTTGTTGATACCTCTACCTTCGACCTTTTTGTTTCTGGAGTGCTCTCTCGACGATCACGGACAACGACCTCTTGTTAGTGGTGTCGCGAAGATCTACAAGCGAAGGCGTGAACCGCCGACCTTTCCTTCCGCTACCATGAGGCGGATCTCGAGGCGAGATCCATTGTTAGTGGTGTCGGTGTGGCATCCCATAAAACCACTACTAGAAAATCGCGTTGAATTTGTGCATTGCATCGTCATCATCATGCATTGCTTGCATAAAACTATTTTCGCAAAGCCTGGTTTTGTTTTCAAAAGCCCATCTACATTCAAACCATAAACCGGGTCCCGGAATATTTTGTTTTGTCCGTTGTCGGATTGCAAAGCGCTGGTTAAAATAAATATTTTAATTAATTATTTTAATGGGGGCAGTCGAGCGGGCCGATTTGTTGACGACCACCCCAGGATTTTAAATCGGTCCAACCTCTAAATCCTCACTACCCACCTATCTACCCAGCCCCCTTCCACATCACCACAGCCAACCCCGTGCGCCACCTCACCAACCCTCACCCCTCCTCCTATCACCATGTGCCACCTCAACCCTCCTCCTCTCTCTCCAACCACCCCACACAACCAACCGGTCCCACTCACCCAATCCCAACCCCACACCACTCTCACTCCCCGTCGCACACACGCACACCCCTGACCGACCGGTAGCGCCTCCCAACCCCGCGTGGACCCTACCCTGGCCCCACCTTCCCCCGATCCCCACGCGTGCCCCGCCCTGCTCATCTTCCCCGAGCCCTCCCTCACCCCGCTCCGCCCGATCCCTCCCCTCCCTCACCGTCAGCTCGCTCCCCACCTCCCTGCTAGCCTCGCCGGCTCCGGCCGCGCCGACGGCCGCATCACCGCCCCCGTCTTCGCCGGTTTCCGCGGCCGCCCGCCTTATCCGTGCTCGTCGCCCCGCCCGGACCATGGCGCCTCCGTCTCCAGCGCTCGGCCAGGCGCCGCCGCCCGTCTCCGGCAGAGCCCGCGCAGCCCCGCCGCTCCGGCCACCGCAAGCCTCCCTCACCCCCCCCGCGGCTGCCCGACCCGCCTCGCCTCCTTCTCCTCCGCCCTCCTCGAGCCCCGAGCCCGCCGTCGCCAGCCGTCCCTCCCGTTGCTGCTGCGCGTCCTCCGGCAGCGCCGCCCGGAGCTCCTCGCCTCCCGCCGCCTCCTCACGAGAACCGTCCTCCACCGTGCTGCGCCTGGGCTGATCCCTCCTCGCCGGTCGACCCTGCCTCTGCCAGTCCTACGTCCCCGGTGCCCGGTCGACCGCGTTGGACTACGCCACGGTAGCCGCCCCTATGTTCTGCTGCCTCCGTTGGCTAGTACAATTGTGCGGTTGGTGTTGCCAAAGAACGGTGTCGTGCATAAGGCCACCCCAAGACCGGACAGCACCAAAGCGGTCCGAAGAATCCCCGATGTGGCCGTCGGGATAGCAAGATCTTCATCATGGAACATCAAGCACTACCTCGTGGAACCCGATGGCACCGGTAGCACAAGATCTACATCACGGACGCACCACGGACCGAAGATGCCCGGAACGCCAAGATCGCCTCAGGGATCCGAAGGACCCCCGGTATCGAGCCCGAGTTCGCCAACGACACTGTAGACGTAGCGCTAAGACCGTGCCCGGATCCGGAGTCCGAACCCGATACCGCCAAGGTCGCCGAGACCTCCGTACCCGACGGCCGCCGACACGGAACCCCAAGATCTTCTCCCGGATCGCCAAGATCGTCTTCCGAACGCCATGACCGTCGACATGACCCGAAGACCGCGAATGCGACAAGAACGGCATCGACCCGGAAGAATCCGACGCGCCCGACCACCGCGGATGCGCCAAGATCTACCCCCGATATCCGAGAACGATCCCGTCGAGACCGATCCGTCGAACCGTGGACCCCGAGACCAACCCCGAACCCCGGAACCCAAGATCTGCCGAACCCTAAATGTGTGACCCTTTTCCTCGATACCCTATTTTTATAAATGATATCAACTTGTTGCATTAAATCATTCATCTCGCATGCATATCTGTGGTTTGGGGGCCTTATGCCGATTCACCTAATAATCAAATATGGGGCCCATATGCGGGCAAATCTAGTCTCATATTGGCCTCATTTAAATTGATGTAGCGAACCGGTGCTATCTTTTACCATGCTAAAACAATATTTAAATTGCGGGGGGTTCTAAACAACTTGAACCATCTAATTAATTGTCGGGATCCCGGTTCCGCTTAATATGACCTAATTGCATTGCACCTTTGCCATGTCAAGCATCATACATGCATCATGCCGATCTTCTGCCGTCGTATTAAATATTGCATCCGGTGTTTATTCTAGCGATTTGCTTCTTCGCGGATAAGGCCGTTGAGTTGATGTGAGCTTCGCCCCGATCTTCGGATGAACCCTTCGACAATGTTTTCAGGCGAGCATCTCCCCCTTTCTACCTATCTTACTTTCATAGTCTTTATTCCCTCCTGTTGATCTATTGCTATCTGTGTTGCGATGCTTTAGTTTTTCGTACCTGTGAGATACCGTGCAGCCCTATATAGCCTTGGACACATCCTATTACCTGTTGTTTGGTAGATAGATGGACCCGCGTGTCGTAGTCGCTTGCTCAAGTGTTTTCGCTTGTCGTCAAGTACCACAATTGTTGGAGTTTTGCCACATGTTGATGTTGGAGATGATCATGGCTTTAATTATTGTTTCACTTTAATTACTGTTTAACAACTAAAATTGAATTAAGCAGAGGCATCGGTGGGTGATAGGTAAGTTGGTTTTCCGAACGCCCACTTGTGTCCCGTAGGACCCGAGTTCTTGACACCTGTTCCGAGATCGAGCGCGCTAACCACAGGTGGGGAGATATGGGCCCCCCATCGATTATTACCTGATTTCAAAGTATTGTACTGGGGGCCACAAACTAGTTTGAGGTTTTATTTACGATCCCGTACTTATGCCATGCTACTTATGTATTTAAATTGTGCGACAGATAGCACCTGTACTGTTTAGGATCGGGACACGATTTCGCGGTGTCGACAGTCCCCGTTTGGGGATTTGTTGTCGTTCACAGCCGTCTACCCAAACCCTAAGTCCGTCTCGGAGACCGGTCGACTTCGTTGCGGGTAGACTTAGTGGGGTGGCCCCCCGTGCTTGCTTTGGTTCTGGGAACGTCGTGACTTAGGCCCCACCGACATACCGATGGGTGTATGTTAACTGATCTGGCAAAAAGGGTCGAAGTGCCTGTGGATACTTTGGTGCACCCCTGCAGGGTTAAATCTTTTCGAGAAGCCGTGTCCGCGATTATGGACGACTTGGAGCACAGTGCTTGATCATAGACAACTAGAACTAAAGTTTACTGTTATAAATTGACTTGTATCCAATTTGACTAGTAATCAGCTTCACTACAACGGAATGGCTAAATAAAAGTACCAACAACTGCTGGGTTTTGGGTTTATCTCATGCTAACTGTATCTGATTAGTAATTGATGCAACTATAACGGAATGTCTAACTAAAAGTGCCCACTGCTTACTTTATCAGGATGAATATCTAAACCTGACTAGTAATTGCTGCAACGATAACTGAATAAGTAAAACTGCCAACGGTGTGAGTTCCTCAGTTGACTTCCTCGTTTGGTCTCGAGGGGAATACCAGGAAGGGATTGTTTGGTGTTAGTATCAGTCCGGTTCCGAATAGGTCTTTCTTACCCCTCTCTGATAGCCGCCAGTTGTATCGAGTCTCTATATGTTGTTTAGTGCATCTTTGCCGCTCGATCCACCATACCTATGTGGCGAGGACCGCCAATTCTAGCCTCATCGTGTCTTGGCCTCGATCTTGGCCTCTTTTCCTTTGCCCTTTGTGCACCTTTTGTTTAAGCAGGTTTTGAGATCGGCCGTTAGCAGGTTAACCTTCCGGCTTGGCACGGGGGTTATGGACGCCATTGGTTATTCTTCAGGGCTCTTAGCCCCATTTGCATCTTGTCCGTAGTCGGACGCCCCATCGTTTTCAAGGTGATTTGGATCTTTGTACCGTATATTTGTATTCTTGACTCTTTGAGTCGCTGTTGTATATATATCTGTTCTGTGGGTCCCATCAAGGACTGTTGTGTAATGTTATTACTTTGCTTTCCACCCGCACGAAAGTGCCTGGTGGGCACCTTCGAATCGTTTCTATGCGGGTTTGGCGAGTTTCGCTAAAACTTGCATAGGGCCGATTCTGAGGGTGTTACAAGTGTCCATCTCAAAATTTGCCTACAAACACAGTAAATAAAGCAATGATAAGATAAGTAACCAAATGACAAAAAATAGTAGAAAAAATAGATTCAGGTAAGGACTCATGAGCTTACAGCAACTTTTCCTATATAGTCTTTCACCATAGACTTGTCCTTTTTGTATTCCTTGAAGTGTGGAAGAATGGGTGTATGGCTTCTTGCAATCATCCCACCTTCTGATGCAAACTTTGCAGCTAACACGGGCCTCTCGGGGCGTTTCATCCCTTCAGCAATTTCAATCCTCACTTTGCTTCCCAAACCCTTGGTCATCTTTTCCAGGACTGTGCCTTTTCTCTTGCGGCTGACTACCACAAGTGATGTGCCTGAAATAGAAGCAAGCAGTACAATATCAGTAGAAATAGAAGCTACAACAGTAAAAAATTACAGCAAGTTTTCCAAATATCAGTACAATAGCAGTACAATAAATATATTTTAAATCAGATGTGCAAATAAATTACAGAAAACAGATTTGGGCACTTGTTAAGTTTGGAAATACTGATATCCATGCACAGCAATAATCTGAATTAATTGACTAGTAAAGGATTTGTGCTACTACTATTTCATACTTACCTTCATCACCCATAGGCTGCTCAGGTGCGGAATCAAATTCATCATTTACATCCCGTAGGCATAGCGAAATTTGAGGTCCATACGGACGGTACTTCCTTCATCCATCGACATAGACCCATCATCCCATTGCATTGAGCTTCCACCATCCTTGCGAAGTAGGCCTCCTTCATTGGCTACATCAACCGCCTTCGCTTTCTACCTTGTGACTCTAGCAGTAGCATGTTCATCAAGACACATCAACTTATCTGATCCTCCTGGTGGTACCGCAAACACCCTTCTTGGAGCCATTGTTGTAGTTGTATCTGGGCTACTTGTACTATTTCTCTTTCTCTTAGCACACTTCTTCCTCCTCCTAGGAACCTTCGGGACCTCGCATGAAAAGCATTAGACCACAGATCAGAAATAAAACAGTGTAAGCATAGAATGAAGGAAAACAAGGAAAAACACACATCAAACAAATAAACCCCCCTCCAAACAAGTTAGAATTTGCACCTTTACAATCTTGTCCACTACTGAGATCGTCAACTTCTTCCTCAATAATATCTTCATCTCTAGGATTGTAGTCCGAGCTCTCGCCTTGTGTTATGGCAGATGCGGAGGAGTCCTCAGCTATTATTGCACTACCATTTGAGTTTCTAATCATTGAGGCTATCTGGGAGATGCCAAGAGATTGGAAGACACGGTTGTTCCTCATCATTGTCCTAGCCCTAATCTTCTCAAGTTCAGTGAGGGGCGCTTCTTTACATGGATAAGAAAATATGCATTAGATGAATGGTTGAAATGCATATGGGAGCAAGACAACTCAAACAGCCAATGTATCTTATCAGGTTTTAGTTTCATTAAATCTAGTAGATTAACAAGAAATTTCTATATTGAAAATATAAACCAGTACATGGACCAGGGAACCCATGAAGCATTTGATGACAAGGTGTGAACCAGCAGCAGCAGAATAAGTACATGGACAATCAAACAGATTATAGCAGCAGAAATTAAGCACATACAAGCTTACAAGCAAGATTATAGCAGCAGAAATTTTAGCACATCAAAGATACAAGCAAGATTATAGCAGCAGATTACAAGCTTATAAGCTTAGCACATCCAATCATAGCATTACATGGACAACCAAACAGATTACAAGCTTAGCACATCCAATCACAACATTTATAGCATCAAGCATATACATGAGGAGCAATTTGCATACCATCAGGCTGTGTCTTCCTTGTCATTCTTCCCATTCCTGATCTCAAAATCCTGAGCAACATCAAGTAAAAGTCAGACCGTGTGTTGTCAATAGATGCTTCCACAAAGATCAGATAGACATACACAGTTACACAAAGGTCCAGTTATAAAATCTGCGCATTAACTACAAAGTTACACTAAGCATTACACATAAACTTGTTATAGTCTTAGAGAACTCAAAATAAACATACACACATAGCCAGCTACCATGTACACCCTGAAACTTCAGGGACACAACCATCTGCCACATCACTACACACATCAGTACCTTGCTCCAACATTTTCCTAGAACAGGGGCAAACAGAGTGCTCACTAAATCAATAGGAGCATCAGCAAAACGAGCCAATTTTAGCCTAGGGCACATTTAATTCAAAGGCCAGAACGAGCCAGAACGAGCATCAATAGATAAAAGCTACATCCATCCTAGTCAGTACAGATCTTCAAACCCAAAAAAAATCTCTGAACCAACTTATAGTCAGTACAGATCATAGTCAGAAAAAAAGAAGAGAGGCTCCCTATCTTCTGAACATGGACATGGACAATACACCTCCCTATCAGATCAAAGTCTAACCTAACCCTAACCCTAGACACGCATTGGTATCCAAAACCTAACCCTAGACACGCCATGGGAGCCAAACCCTAACCCTAGACACGCCATGAGACAAACCCTAACCCTAGAAAGCAGGAAGTAGGAGGAGCTAGGGAGATAGCCAGGAGACTCACCTGCTCTGGCCGTCGTGGGATGTCGTGGGAGATGGAGGGAGGGGTGGGTCGTGGGGGATGGAGGGAGGGGTGGGTCGTGGAGCGAGCACTGGAGGGGTGGGTCGTGGAGCGAGCGCTGCCGATGGAGGGAGATGGAGGGAGGGAGAGGGAGGGAGCGAGCGCTGCCGATGGAGGGAGATGGAGGGAGGGGTGGGTCGCCGTGGCTGTCGGGAGCGAGTGCGCCGTCGCCGCTCGCGTCGTGAGATGGGGGTGGGTGGAGATGGGGATGGATGGAGTGGCCGAGTGGGGATGGGTGGGTCGGTCGATGACTCGGTGGGGATGGACCGATTCCAATTGTCCAAATTGCCCCTGCCGAAATTTGTGGGCGGGAGACATCGGCGGGAGAGGCGGGAGAGGGGGGAATTTTGGGTTTTGGCCGCAGAATTTTGGGTTTGGGTTTATATAAGGGTTTTTATGCTATATATGTCACATAAAATGATGCCCACATAAAATGATGCAGCATGAAAAAAATTCTTGGTATTTTTCCTTGCAACCGTGTCACATAAAATGACGTTACGCGAAAGATTTACATTGTTCGGACAGTTTTTGAATATTTTACGACAGTTTCAAACTATGGTCAAAACGACGGGCATGAAGGTTCTTAGCTAGGGGATGAGTATCGCCAAACTTGCATTGGATCTCTAATAAAACAGCATATTGTGAGTCTAAAATATGATTTTTGCAAAAAATCATGAGCATACGATAATGTACCTGTAGTTCAAATCGGACCCACTTCCTGTCGATTCGGCAGACATTTGTTTTTTTCGCCAGGGGTGGACCGAAAGGTTTTAGATACCCCAGTTGGGACATTTGTAAATGTAAGGTGGTCTATTATTTTAGAAAAATGTGGTGCTGGCATTTCGAAACTTTCATTTGGTGGTTGATTCACAAAACGGCCCGTTTTTTGCGCTCGAAAAATAGAAAATGGTTTTTCGGTGCGACGACAAGGAAAACTTTCTCCTGCAACATTGTTCGCCATCCCAGGATGCACATGCATGCACAATATGGGCACGTTATCACAAACTATGCAGCGATTATTGCCATAACATTGGCCATTTGGATCGAAAAGCCATGAAACCTCAAACATGATAGCTCATTTTGAGAAGGACTTTTCGAAATGCAATCAATATACCAAGTTTGGTATTTTTCCTTGCAACCGTGTCACATAAAATTACGCCATGCGAAAGATTTACATTGTTCGGATAGTTTTTGAATATTTTACGCCACTTTCAAACTATGGTCAAAACGACGGGCATGAAGGTTCTTAGCTAAGGGATGAGTATCGCCAAACTTGCATTGGATCTCTAATAAAACAGCATATTGTGAGTCTAAAAATGATTTTTGCAAAAAATCATGAGCATACGATAATGTACATGTAGTTCAAATCGAACCCACTTCCTACCGATTCGGCAGACATTTGTCTTTTTCGCCAGGTATGGACCGAAAGGTTTTAGATACCCCAGTTGGGACATTTGTAAATGTAAGGTGGTCTATCATTTTAGAAAAATGTGGTGCTGGCGTTTTGAAACTTTCATTTGGTGGTTGATTCACAAAACGGCCCGTTTTTTGCGCTCGAAAAATAGAAAATGGTTTTTCGGTGCGACGACAAGGAAAACTTTCTCCTGCAACATTGTTCGACATCCCAGGATGCACATGCATGGACAATATGGGCACGTTATCACAAACTATGCAGCGATTCTTGCCATAACATTGGCCATTTGGACCGAAAAGCCATGAAACCTCAAACATGATAGCTCATTTTGAGAAGTACTTTTCGAGATGCAATCAATATACCAAGTTTGGTATTTTTCCTTGCAACCGTGTCACATAAAATGACGCCACGCGAAAGATTTACATTGTTCGGACAGTTTTTGAATATTTTACGCCAGTTTCAAACTATGGTCAAAACGACGGGCATGAAGGTTCTTAGCTAGGGGATGAGTATCGCCAAAATTGCATTGGATATCTAATAAAACAGCATATTGTGAGTCTAAAAATTATTTTTGCAAAAAATCATGAGCATACGATAATGTACCTGTAGTTCAAATCGGACCCACTTCCAACCGATTCGGCAAACATTTGTCTTTTTCGCCAGGGGTGGACCGAAAGGTTTTAGATACCCCAGTTGGGACATTTTTAAATGTAAGGTGGTCTATCATTTTAGAAAAATGTGGTGCTTGCATTTCGAAACTTTCATTTGGTGGTTGATTCACAAAACGGCCCGTTTTTTGCGCTCGAAAAATAGAAAATGGTTTTTTGGTGCGACGACAAGGAAAACTTTCTCCTGCAACATTGTTCGCCATCCCAGGATGCACATGCATGCACAATATGGGCACGTTATCACAAACTATGCAGCGATTCTTGCCATAACATTGGCCATTTGGACCGAAAAGCCATGAAACCTCAAACATGGTAGCTCATTTTGAGAAGGACTTTTTGAGATGCAATCAATATACCAAGTTTGTTATTTTTCCTTGCAACCGTGTCACATAAAATGACGCCACGCGAAAGATTTATATTGTTCGGACAGTTTTTGAATATTTTACGCCAGTTTCAAACTATGGTCAAAACGACGGGCATGAAGGTTCTTAGCTAGGGGTTGAGTATCGTCAAACTTGCATTGGGTCTCTAATAAAACAGCATATTGTGAGTCTAAAATATGATTTTTGCAAAAAATCATGAGCATACGATAATGTACCTGTAGTTCAAATCGGACCCACTTCCAACCGATTCGGCAGACATTTGTCTTTTTCGCCAGGGGTGGACCGAAAGGTTTTAGATACCCCAGTTGGGACATTTGTAAATGTAAGGTGGTCTATCATTTTAGAAAAATGTGGTGCTGGCATTTCGAAACTTTCATTTGGTGGTTGATTCACAAAACGGCCCGTTTTTTGCGACGAAATCTGACTCACTTACTACCGATTCAAATCTTATTTTATTCTAATAAAAAGTTGTTGCAAAATCTCAAATATATAAAAGAAAAGTTTTTTCAAAATCTCACATATATAAAAGAAAATGAAAATCTTATTCTAAATCTTATTTTATTTTCGAATGTGTTTTTTCAAAATCTCACATATATAAAAGAAAATGAAAAGTTGCTGTAGACTTAACGCCTCCCTCCCCCCGGACACGGCTCCCCTAGCGAATTCTTCCTTTGAGTCACTGACATGTGGGTCCCGCGTGGACTGGGTCCCACCTGTCAGCGACCCAAAGTCAGAGGATCTCAGTCCCCCTCCCCCTCCCCTCCGCCTCCTCGAGCCATTCTCCTCCCTCCCCTCCCCCTCCAAGTCCCCCGCAAGTCCCTACCTTTCCTCCAAGTCCTCCTCGAGCCATTCGCCTCCCTCCATCCCCTCCTCGAGCCATTCGCCTCCCTCCCCTCCTCGAGCTCTCCGCCGATCTGCCTCCCTCTGCTCCCCCTTCTCGAGCACCGCCGGTAAGCCCCTCTCCCCTCCCCCGCAAGTCCCTCTCCTCCCTTAAGAAGCCCTCTCCTCTCCTCCTCTCCCTCCTCGAGATCTCATGATCTGGATGCCTCCGCGCCTCTCGCATTCCGGCGGAACCCTCCTCTCGCCAAGGCCTCCGAATCTCTGTCTCTTCTCATTGGGTGGATTTCGGTTGTGCTGGGCTCGGCTAGGGTTTTGTCCCCGGCCAGGGGAGGAGAGATTTGGGGGAATTTCTCTAGCTTGGCCTTGCTGGTCTGGTTGTGTGTGCTGCCTAGTGATTTTTCTGCTAGTGATTCGAGTGCTTCTCTACTAGTGATATCATGCAATACACAACCTTTCATGCTTCTCTGGTAGTGATTCGAGTTCCTAGTGATTTACAGGGTGTTTGATTGGTGTATCTATTTTGTTCTGTTTTAGTTAGGTGGTGAACCGGTTATTATTTTATTATATAGGGTGTTTCTTGTTCTAGCTGTAGGCTTCAAGTCCTGCATAGACCGTATCATTGTTTTTCTTTTGGCTGAACCATTTACATGGTGTTTCTTGTTCTAGCTGTATTATATAGGGTGTTTCTTGTTCTAGCTGTAGACTTATTGTCTGGAAAATCAAGCTCAAGCTGCATCAGTTCTAGCTGTATTATATACATTTTCCCTCATATGCAATCCTCCGAATGTTGCTTCGAAATGAACATCCTCTGTAGCCTTGGAATCACAGGAAAGTACCTCAACACCTTCTCCGGTATCTGCTTCCTCCCATCCGCATCTTTCCACCTTGAGGCATCACATTTCGGGCACTTGTCATGCTTGGCGTACATGTTCCGAAACAAGATACAGTTTTTCGGGCAGACATGGATTGAATCACAACCAAGCCCCAATCTACCGATTATACCCAATGCTTCTTCATAAGATTTGGGAATTGCACTTTTAGGGTATTGGATGGTCAAGATACGAAGTATTGCATTGAAGGCAACATTACTGATTCGGTAGAAGGACTTGACATGGAGTAACTTCACGGTAAAATAAAATCTGGACAATGTCCCACCATCACTAGCTGCGCGCTTGGCCTCCTCTATCAGCTCGGCATAGATTGTATGCTCTCCAAAGACCTTATGTTCAGACCAGAGAAATCCCTAAACAGATCAGGGATTCTATCATCCTCATAGCCATCCTCTGCCTCCAAACCAACATCCTCTTGCGGAACATCATCTTGTACAAACTCACCGCCATCATCAACATGATCTGCGCCTTCACAAATGTTCAGGTTTAGCTCCGGGTTCTGGATGTAAAGGCTCTCCATGATGGATCCACCTATCATACGTGCATGCCATCCCACGCATTAGCAGATGAGCCTCTACATTTGGTAGAGTTTGTTCAACACGATTCATACAGCTGGGGCATGGGCATAAAACTTGAGCATCATCGGGAACACTTCTACGAACAAATCTCATGAACTCACCCACTCCCCTTAGATGCTCATAAGAAAGCCTTCTAACTCCTTTTGTTATCCAGCTTCTGTTCATCTGCAAAAGACCGAAAAATATTGCAAGTTAGAATTGCACTGAAGTGTACACACTAGATAGTAGAAATTAAACCAAAACCTAGATAAGCTCCAACAATATAGTTCTATGCCTACATCTAGCTAAAGGCAAAAAAGGCCTGAAGGTTTGGGCTTGAATTGATTCTAAACATCATCTGAAAATATGGATTTTGAAACCCTAATGAAACCAGGCTCTGAAATTAACAGGGAAGTATATCAACAGGGGAGAGAGGAGAGGGTGCTAACCGATGTCGACTGCTGCAGCACCTCCTCCAGTCACCACCGCCGGAGCCCCTCCGCCATGACCGCAGCCCGCGGCCTCAGCCCTTCACGACCACTACTCAGCCTCCGCCAACCACCGCCTCTTCCCTTCGCTGCCACGACCGCGCAGCCCTCCGCTGCCACTCACCCTCTCCCGCAACCGCCTCTTCCCTCTCATGAGACGCTGCTCATTCGTCGCCCCGCCGCTGGGTCCACCGCCCGTCGCCTCCCCGTCGGTCACCACGAAGGGAGCGTGGTCATGTTCTGTTCTGTGTGGTTCTGTTCTGTGTGGTAAGGTTCGGTTATGTGGTCATGTTCTGTTCGATAATACTAATAGTATAGATAGAGTTGTTTATACATTATTTGCAACAACACAACTATAGCATAGTGGTTATGACAGTTGCCTCACATCGCTAGGTCGTGGGTTCAAGTCCCAGCTAGTGCAATCTTTTTTGCCTAACAATATAGGAAGCTGTTGGGCCTGACCTGAAAGAATCGGTCCATCCAGGCCCGACCTAAAAAATCCCTAGCACACAACTAACACGACACGTGGATCACATTGAGGAGGTGGCAGCACAGTCATCCTAGTGCTAACATACTACGACATTATTATAGCGTCATAAGTGACTATGACGATTCTATATCGTCGTAGTATGCTCCAAACAAGGCCCCAAACAGTACACACCAGCTTATGACGATTTCGTGTAAATAATTTAAGACGTTTTTGGGACAAATCGTCATGCATTTGCTATCCTTTGCCCCTTCCAAACAGCTCATGACCATCTGCAGCAAGATCGTCATAAATTTATGACGATTTCTTTCGGGGTCACTCTCAAAAGGTCATAGTATAGCACATTTCTTGTAGTGGCAAAATTTAAGTATATCATAAACCTCATATTCATAAGGTGAAACATCAGTATTTTCAAGCAAACTAGCAAGTTCAAATGCACCCTTCCAAGCAATAAATTCTTCAATTTGTTCCACATCATAAAAGTCATAATTTCCTTTAACATAAGAAGATATGGTAACATTATCATTATACTCACATTGAAAAGGGAGGTGTTTATACCTCCTACAACAACAAGATTTATCACATCAATAAGTAACATTATAGGTAGAGAACATGTTTTTAGCAATGGTATTCAATTTATCAAATTGTTCCCATAAGTGTTTCCCTTTTTGTGAAAAGAGGTGCCTTATAATAATATTTTTGTTCTTCTGTGAACCCACCTTGCCAATAAGAAATAGTTTCAAAGAAATCAACCATTTACAGAAATCATGGCAAAGCAAGGCAATAACAGACCAACAACTATAGTAGGAACTATTTTTTTGTGTTTTTATAAGAAAAAGCAAGCCAAACCAAACTATTTTTTTTGAAAGAAATAAACAAGCAAAATAAACTAAGCAAAACAAAAACAAAGTAAAGAGATTGGTTGTGAGAGGCTCCCCTTGTGAAGCAGTCCTTAACTCCCCGGCAACGGCGCCAGAAAAAGTCTTGATGAGCTCAGATCACTGTAGAGCTTCGTTGGGAAACCCCAAGAGGAAGGTATGATGAGCACAGCAATAAGTTTTCCCTCGGTGATGAAACCAAGGTTATCGAACCAGTAGGAGGAAGGAAACAACTCAAAGGTGTTGCTGGCAACTTGGAATCCTGCACAACACAAACTCAAGACTTTTCCCCAAATTACAGTGAGGTTGTCAATCTCACTGGTTTGCTGAAAACAAAGGATTAAACGTATGATGTGGAAGGTAATGGTGGATTACAGAAAGTAAATAGTAATAGTAGATGATGTATCAATGGTAAAGATTGGACCGGGGTCCAAAGATCACTAAAGGTGTTCTCCTTAAGATAGACAACATAACATGCTGGGTAAACAAATTACAGCGGGGAAATTGACAGGACAGAGCAAGGCATAAGAATGCAATACTAGACATTCATGATCCTGTGAGATTTTATTGGGCATTACAACAATATACATAGACTGCCATCCAACTGCATCTATGACTAGTAATTCACCTTCAGGTTATCATCCGAACCCCCTCCAGTATTAAGTTGCAAGCAATTGATAACTTCTTTAAGCAATGTGTGTGAAGTAAATAATACAATTGTTCCATGAACAAAAGATCGTTGTTTTCTCCCTAGTGGAAACATCACATCTACCACCTTAGAGATTTCTGTCACTTCCTCGGATTCAATAGAGGCATGAACCCACTATCGAGCATAAATACTCTCTCTTGGAGTCACTAGCATCTACTTGGCCAAGATAGCTACTAGAAACGAAGAGCATGCAAGATCTCAAACAACACAGACATGATAGAATCAATAATCAATCTGACAATAGTAATCTCAATATCCATCGGATCCCTGCAAACACAACATGTATGATTACAAATAGATGATCTTGATCATGAACGGAGCTCACAAGATCTAAACATGATAGCACAAAGGAGGATAAACAACCATCTAGTTGCTGTATGGACCCATAGTCCAAGATGGAACTACTCACTCATCATACCAGAGGCTGGCATGGTGATGAAGAAGGCCTCCGGGATGATATCTCCCCTCCGGCAGGGTGCCAGGAAGAGCTTCAGATCCCCTCGATCTAGGGACGATGGTGGCGGTGGCTACGGACTGTTTCGTGGAGATGTGATCGGGTACTAAGGGTTTTGGTATCGGGAGGTTCTTATAGACGAAGAGGCGAGGCAGGAGGGCGGCCAGGCGGGGCCACACCCTACCCAGGCGCGACCCAGGGTGGGCCCGCGCCTAGGAGTGGCAACCCTGTAGCACCCCTCTGGTCCCCTTCGGTCTCCGTGTTCGTCTCGGTGAAATATTGACTTTGGCTTTTGTCCCGTCCAATTCTGAGAATATTTCCTTACTAGCTTTTCTGAAACCAAAAATAGCAGAAAACAGGAAACTAGCACTGTGGCATCTTGTTAATAGGTTAGTTCCAGAAAATGTATAAAAATACCTCAAAGTGTAGACAAAGCAAAGCAAAGATGATACTAAACAAGCATGGAACATCAAAAATTATAGATACGCTTACGACGTATCATCCATCGGAATGGAGTTTCTTCATACGCTTCACTCCAATGTGACCAAGACGACGGTGCCACATGTATGTAGAATTATCATTCAATTTCAAACGTTTAGCATCTATGTTATGAACATGTGTATCACTACTATCGAGATTCAATAAGAATAGATCATCTATCATAGTTGCATGACCATAAAATATATTACTCATATAAATCGAACAACCATTATTCTCGGACATAAACAAGTAACCGTCTCGCAATAAACAAGATCCAGATATAATGTTCATGCTTAACACAGTCACCAAATAACCATTAAGTATAAAACTAATCCCGATGGTAGATAAAGAGGGAGTGTGTCGACAGTCATCACATCAACCTTGGAGCCATTTCCAGCGCACATTGTCACCTCGTCTCTCGCTAGTCTTTGCTTATTCTACAGCACCTGTTTCGAGTTACAAATATGAGCAACCGAACCAGTATCAAATACCCAAGCACTACTATGACTACTGGTAAGATACACATCAATAGCATGTATATCGAATATACCTTTCTTCTTGATGTTGTCGTTCTTCAGATCTGCTAGGTACTTGGGGAAATTCCGCTTCCAGTGACCTTCTCCCTTGCAGTAAAAGCACTCAGTATCAGGCTTAGGACCATCCTTGGGTTTCTTTGCAGGCACGGCAACTTTCTTGCTGCCCTTCTTGAATTTACGCTTCTTCTTAGGCTTGCCTTGCTTCTTGAAATTGGTGGTCTTATTGACCATCAACACTTTGTGCTATTTCTTGATATCCACTTCTGAATACTTCAACATGGAGAAGAGTTCTGGTAATGACTTATCCATGCGCTGCATGTTGTAGTTCATCACGAAGTTCTTGTAACTAGGTGGTAGTGATTGGAGGACACGATGAATACCCAACGCATTAGGAATCGTTATTCCCAGATCTACGAGTTTATTCGTGTGAGAAAAAATTCTTCACCTCATAGGTAGCATCAGCTGTAGGTGGGTCACCCAGTGGTGCATCCATCACATAGGTCAACTGACCAGCATTGAGGACAATCCTAAAATTGCGGAACCAGCCCGCAAAGTTGCTTCCATTGTTCTTCAACTTTTCTTTCTCTAGGAATGCATTAAAATTGATGGTAGGGGCCGCCATGATCTACAACATATTTACAAAGAGTTTAGACTAAGTTCATGACAAATTGAGTTCTAATTTAATTCTTAAATTAACCAGGTGAACTCCCACTCAAAACAACATCCCTCACATTGTTTTAGTGATCACACGAACCAAATCCACTACACCAAGTCCGATCATCACGAGAGATGATGTAGCTTCAAAGGCGAACAATCAACATGTTCATCATATCAATCATATGACTCATGCTTTACCTTTCGTTATTCTGTGTTCCGAGGCCATGTATGTACATGCTAGGCTCGTCAAGGTTAACCTTAGTATCTGCATGAGTAAATCTGGCTTGCTCCTATTGTATACACACGTAGAATCTATCACACCTGATCATCACGTGGTGCTTCGAGTCTTAGCAACGGTGCCTACTAAGGATAAACACTTTATTACTTGATATTTAGTGAGAGGGATCATCTTATAATGCTACCGTCGCAACCTAAGCAATACAAGATGCATAAAAGGATTAGCATCACATGCAATTCATAATATGTGATATGATATGGCCTTTCTTCTTGTGCCTTCGATCTCCATCTCCAAGCACGAACATGATCTCCGTCATCACCAGCTTAGCGTCAAGGTCAATGGCGCCACTTCATGGTTGTCCTACACCAATAGCAACTATTACAACTACTTGATGAATAGACACGCAGGTCTTAAAGAAATTTAAAGACAACCATAAGGCTCCTGCCGGTTGCCAACTTCCAATAAGGATCATTGCATACATCATATATAATCACAATCATGGCCATATCACATCACAACACAAGCCCTGCAAAAACAAGTTAGACGCCTCTAATCTTTCTTTGCATGTTTTACGTGGCTAGGGCTTTCGCATAAGAACCATTCTAACTTACAAACATGAACCACAAAGTTGATATAAGTATTTTCAAGTGCCCGTTGTAAATTGAATCTTCACTATGGTGGGAGAGACAGACACCCACAAAGTCACTTGTGCAATACAAGTTGCACGTTGAGCGTGGAGCAAGTATCATGAACGATGTCATGTAAGGTTAGCCTGGGCCTCTTCATCCCACAATCCCTCAAGATGCAAAGTACACAAAAATCAATCAACAAGAAAAGCATCAACGCCCACAATAACCATTCTGTTCTACTCGTGCAACAGATCTACGCATAGACACGACTCTGATACCACTGTAGGGGTTCGTAGCATGGAAAAAAAATTCTATCGCATGAACACACAAAATCAAAGATCTAATCTATGAGATCGGTGCAACGAGGTCATAGAGTACTAACCCTCGAAGATCCAAAGCGTTTAACGAGATCGGATTCTCGTGGTTGATGTAGTCGCTCACTTGCCAATCTCAAGATTGCGAAGACGATCCTTCCGGCACCTCGTTTCGGCAGCGCTTTCGTAGTCTATCACACATTCGATACGTGATGAAGACCTTCCTATCCCTTGTTCTAGAAGGCAACAGAGGTTGTAGATCTCCTCGCGATTCCAGCAACACGATGGCGTGGTGGTGGAAGTGGAGGAGTAGATCCTGCAGGGCTTCGCCTAAGACGGAGCAGGTATGATGGATTTAGGGAGGACCTCATTGGCTAGGGTTTAGACGCCGAGGGTATGAGGTCGCACCGGTGGATAGGCTAGGGCTAGGCGGCGGCGGTTTACAGGAGCTAGGGTTTAGGGCGTCGTCAACTTGGGAGAGGGCGGCGGCCTAGGGTTTTGGGGTGAGGTCCAAGGGGGGCGCCTCACCCCTTGCTTATATGGGGGGAGAGGCAGCAAGGGGATGGGAGTCCTCCCCCAACTCCTCTTGGTCGACCGACGGCAAGGAGGGAGAGGGAAACCTCTCCCATGTAGGTTTCCTCTCCTCCCTCCACTTGGCCTTTGACTTTCAATGTTGGGATTTGACTTTTCAAATTGGAGTTTGACTATTCAAACTAGAGTTTGATTATTTCTCTTCCCATTTTCCAGCCAAGTGTAACACCCTCAGAATCGGACCTATGCAAGTTTGAGCAAATTTCGCCAAACCCGCATAGAAACGATTCAAAGGTGCCCACCAGGCACTTTCGTGCGGGTGGAAAACGAAGTAATACCATTACACAACAGTCCTCGATGGGACCCACAGAACAGATATATATAACAGCGACTCAAAGAGTCAAGAGTACAAATATACGGTACAAAGATCCAAATCACCTTGAAAACGATATAGCGTCCGTCTACGGACAAGATGCAAATGGGGCTAAGAGCCCTGAAGAATAACCAATGGCGTCCATAACCCTGCCCAGGCCAAGCCGGAAGGGTAACCCTGCTAACGACGTCGATCTCAAACCTGTTTAAACAAAAGGGGTGCCGACAAAGGGCAAAAGAAAAGAAGGAGCGTCAGTACTGAGGCCAGTACACGGCGAGGCTAGAGTTCGGCGGTCCTCGCCTACATAGGTATGGTGGACTGAAGCGGCAGCAGCAGCATGCACTAAACAACCTATAGAGACTCAATACAACTGGCGGTTATCGGAGAGGGGTAAGAATGACCTATCCGGATCCAACCTGAAGCTAACACCAAACAAACCCATCCTGGTGTTTCCCCTCGAGACCAAACTAGGAAGTCAACCGAGGAACTCACACCGTTGGCAGTTTTAGTTATTCCGTTATAGTTGCGGCACTTTACTAGTTAGATTTAGATAATCGTCCTGATAAAGTAAGCAGTAGGCACTTTTAATTAACCATTCCGTTATAGTTGTAACACTTACTAATCAGATACATTTAACATGAGATAACCCATAAAACTCAGCAGTTGTTGATACTTTTATTCAGCCATTCCGTTGTAGTTGCAATACTTACTAGTCAGGTACAATGGTCGCAAGCGACAACTCAACAAGCAATTGTGGGCAGTATTATTTAGCCATTCCGTTATAGTGAAGCTGATTACTAGTCATTATAAAGTCAAATTTATAGCAATAAACTTTAGTTATGCTTGTCTATGATCGAGATACTGTGCTCCAAGTCGTCCATATCCGCGTACACGGCTTTCAGAAAGTTTTACCCGGCCGGGGTGCACCAATAGCAACACACGCTCGATCAACCTCGGAAAAACCAAATCAAAACCCAACGAGGCTTTCACGACTGAACAATCACAGGATTCAGAAATATTTCAGGGGCCACCCTTGAGTCTACCATAGCAAGTAAGCAAGCTTCGAGACGGACTCAAGGTTTGCGTCAATGGTCAGAAGCGATCGGGAACCCGAAACTCGGGTGTCGATACCGCGTAATCACTCCGCTTACCTAAACAGACAAAGGTGCTCGCACAAACGTAAATACAGAAAGTAGCATGGCATAAGTACAGGATCGTAAATAAAACCTCAAACTAGTTTGTGGCCCCAAGAAATAAGACTGAATCAAGCTCTGGCTCAGGGGGGTCCCATATACCTCCCGGATGTGGATAGCGCGGTAAATCAAGGAACAGGTATCAAGTACTCGGGGTCTTACGGGACACAAGTGGGCGTTCGGAAACCAAATATTATCTATCACCCACCGATGCCTCTGCTTATTTCAATTTTAGTTGTTAAACAGGAATTAAAATGAACGATAAGTAAAACTATGATCATCTCCAACAGCAACATGCGGCAATACATCAACAACTGTGGCATATGACGACACACCTCGGCACTTGAGCAAGCAACTACGACGCGCAAGTCCAACTATCTACCAAACAACAGGTAATAGGATGTGTCCAAGGCAATATAGGGCTGCACGGTATATCACAGGTACGGAAAACTAAAGCATCGCAACACAGATAGCAATAGCTCAACAGGAAGGAGTAAAGGCTATAAAAGTAAGATAGGTAGAAAGGGGAGATGCTCGCCTGAAACATTGTCGAGGTTCAACCGAAGATCGGGCGAAGCTCACATCAACTCAACGGCCTTATCCGCGAAGAAGCAAAACACTAGAAGAAACACCGGATGCACTATTTAACACAACAGCAGAAGATCGGGCATGATGCATGCATGATGTATGGCATGGCAAAGGTGCGATGCAATTAGGTCATATTAAGTGGAACCGGGGTCCCGACAATTAATTATATGGTTCAAGTTGTTTAGCTACCCCGCCATTAAATGTTGTTATAACAAGGCAAGATAAGATACCAGTTCGCTACACAAGTTTAGATGAGGCCGATATGAGACTAGATTTGCCCGCATATGGGCCCCATATTTAATTATTAGGTGAATCGGCATAAGGCCCCCAAACCACAGATATGCATGCGAGATGAATGATTTAATGCAACAAGTTGATATCATTTATAAAAATAGGGTATCGAGGAAAAGGGTCACACATTAGGGTCTCGACGGTCTTGGGGGTTCCGGGGTTCGGGGTTCGGCCTCGGGGTTCAGGGTTCGACGGGGTCGTTCTCGGACAAAGGAAGTAGATCTTGTCGCATCCGGGCAGCAGGCCTTGGGTCGGTATCGGGGCGCGTCGGATTTCTTCCGGGTCGGGGGCGTTCTTGTCGCATGCAGATCTCGTCGGGCCGGCGTATCGGGTCGGTCTTGGCGTCCGGGAAGCGGTACTTGTTACACCTGCGGTCTTTGGGTGTTATGGCGACGATCTTGTCGTTTCGATGTCGGGGTCTCGAAATACGGGGCGAAGTACTTGTCGTTCCTTAGCGATCTTGGCGGCTCAGAGGGGGTTCGAGGAACGGTCCTCAATTCCGTGAGGGAGATCATGGCGTCGGTGTGGTCGATCTTGTCGGTCCCACGGTTTCGGTCTTCGGGGTTCAGGAAGGCGACCTTGGCGCTCCAAAAACACTTGTCGGTGTGGACTTGAAACCGGCACCGGGGTGTCGTGGTTACTTCGCCGCATGGGGATCTTGATTAGAATCGCAGACACTCCACAAACTCGTTCTTGTACCACTTGAACATCAACACATAGGCACAAACGCAACAAAACCTTCATGTAAAACACACGGAAGCCCGAAACACCATGCGGCACGGCAGGAGGAAGGCCGAGACCAGGCGTGGACGGATTGCTGCCGGACGAGGTGGGTGACGACGCCAAGGACGGCCACAATGACGGAAGGCGAAATGGCTCGGGCACGAGGATGGCCGGAGCGGGAAGGCGAGCAGGCGTCGCGAGGGAAAGCGGTGGAGGACGATGGGGAGGCAGGCGCAGCGACGTGCTCGGGCGGTGTCGCGAGTCATGGCTTCGGCGCTGGAGGCTGGGCGAGGTCCGGCGGAGGAGGAGGAGGAGGGGGAGGGGCGACGTGCTCGGGGCGGTGTCGCGAGCTGGGCGGCGCAAGGGAGCTGGCGCGGAGGCAGGCGAAGTGGTCCGGCACGGCGGGCGAGCCTGTGGTGGTCGAGGAAGAGGGGAGGAGGGAGAAGGAGAGGGCCACGCGGGCAGGTGGCGTGGGGAGAGAGGGACGGGCGTGGGACCGGGCGGGCCAGGGGATGGTTGGGATCGGCTGTGGAGGGGGAAAAGCGTGCGTGCTGCGTGTGGTGTGTGTTGGGGAGAGAGGAGAGAGGGAGGAGGGGGTGATGTGGCATGGTGGGATTGGGTGAGGGAGAGAGAGGGGTGAGGTGGCAGCCTGCTACTGGTTGGGGTGAGGTGGAGGGTTGGGCTGGGTAGGTAGTTGGGTGAGTTTAGGACTTAGAGGGGCCGGTCTATTTGGACCGATTAAATTTCTGGGGCGGTCGTTCGGGTCAGTCGGCCCGTTCGACTGCCCCGCCAAAAATAACCAAATATTTTATTTACTTTATTTGGAACGTTTGCAAACCGAAAGCGGACAACAAAACAATCCGGTGACCCGGGGTTTGATATTTGATTAAAGTTGGGGCGTTTTAGAAAACAAAACGGGTGTTGCGAAATATAGTTTGGCATACAATGCATGATGATGACGATGCAATGCACAAATTCAACGCGATTTTCTAGTAGTGGTTTTGCGGGATGCCACACCAAGTGACCTAGGGTATGATGCAACCATTCCACATTGGCATGGCACATTCATGTACCCCCCTTCCCCCTCTAGGGTGGTGGACCTTCTAGAACCTTCGAGAAGATTGAGGTGAAAACACCAAAAACATTTCTGAACCTTGGAATTGTAATTTCCTCATATGAATCTTATTCTCCGGACCATTCCGGATCTCCTCGTGATGTCCTGGATCCAATCCGAGACTCTGAACAACATCCGGTCTCTAACTCATTTCCATATATACTAAACAACCTTGAGTCCTTAAGTGTGTCTCCCTATGGTTCATGAATTATGCAGACATGATCGAGACACTTCTCTGATCATTAACCAATAGAGGAATCTGGAAATTCATATGGCTCCCACATATTTCTACAATTACTTTGTGATTGAATGAACCATTTACATACTATACCAATTTCCCTTTATCTCGCGATATTTTACTTATCCGAGGTTTGATCGTCGGTATCTTCAATACCTAGTTCAACCTCGTTACCGATAAGTACTCTTTACTCATTCCGTGATATGACATCCTTTGTGACCTAGTCACATGCTTGCAAGCCAATTGGATGACATTCCACCGAGAGGGCCCAGAGTATATATATATATATATATGTCATATGGATGGAAAAAACCCACTCTTGATCCATGTGCCTCAACACATACTTTCATAATACCTAATGCCACCTTTATAACCACACAGTTACGAAATTGGTGTTTGATGTTATCAAAGCATTCATCCGGTGATGGTGATTAACATGATCTCATGATCGAAGGATTAGGTTACTATGTTTTTGAAAGCTTGCAGCAAACAAACTCTAAATGACTTGACATTACGCTACGATTACTATAGGAGTGTGTCCTTCACATCATTCTCCTAATGACATGATCTTGTTATTAATAACATCTAGTGTCCATGATCAAGAAACCATGATCATCTATTAATCAACAAGCTAGTTTCAACAAGAGGCTTATTAGGGACTTTTTTTATGTTTACAAAACACGCAAGTATTACTGTTTTCGGTTAATACAATTATAGAATAGGATGTAAACATTTATCATAAACACAAAGATATAATAATAACCAATTTATTATTGCCTCTTGGGCATATCTCCAACAGGCATAGCTGTAGGGCGCAGGTCGGTTCAGCGGCTGGGAGACCACCAATGTCATACACGCCAAGTAAGGCGCGTTGGAAGCCGGTAGCGTGGACTAAAGGCGGAGGCACTGCGACCCGAAGGGGCGACACAGCGGCAAACCATATATCGATCAATGGTAGACACGTGCTCAAGGATGTGCTTGGCGTAGACAGGCGCGGTATCGATTGATCAGACCGACGGTGTGCCGTATGCGCCATTGTCGGTGAAGTCCAGGACAATGACAACGATGACGATCCAAGGGGGCTGGCCACGTCCAAGGAAGGAGTAGCAGTCGTCCGCGGTGCGCAACAGCTTGCCGTGAGGCTATGACAGCCTGCCGAGGCAGGCGCGGTAGCGGAGAGGGCAGGCGCACAAGCGCGGTGTAGATCATCGATGCCGATGGTCGGAATAGAGGCGCGAGTGGACGATGGCGGTGGGCGACTCAATCCGATCTAAGATCGGTAAACCAAAAAACCGATCAAGAGATCGGAAAAAAGACTTACAGGACAGCCGATCACGGATCGGCAGACGAACCCTGCGTATGGGTTGCGCAGCCCTCGGCGGAGATCATGGAGATCGACCTCCCCGGGGGCAGCGCGGCGGAATCGTGTCGGCGGCGGCTAGGGTTCGGGATCGGTTTAGGATGATATCATGTAAAACGATAGAGAGGGATTGGCGGAATATGTTGGATAAATTGAGTCTAATGGGCGAATATATATAAACATATATGGGATCATCTTGAAGTATAAGTCAAGTTATGCTGGAGTTCTAACTATTCTAAACTATTATAACAATTTGTCCATATAATACTCTAACATCAAAAAATAGAAATGACACGAAAGGGATCTTCATGAATGGACAATAATCATCGTATAGAAGAGAAACCAAAAAACACATAGTATATTTTAGCATTTCATGATAAATGAGCAAATCTTTTTAAAATGACTTAATAATCTAATATATGTGTACTTGATGTCCTTTTCTCGCTACAGGAAAACTTGAAGGCGCCGACGGCCGGTAGGCGGGGCCGTCGGCGTAGCTGCCTCCTCAGGTCAGCCCCGAAGCGGGCACGTGGCGGGCTGCGGTGGTTCACGGGCTGGGCCTGTGCCGACGGCCGGGCCGTCGGCGTAGCTCTCTGACGCGGCCGTTACCACGGACGGACGTTGCTGACACACGGGGCCCGCAGGGAGATGCTGCGCCAAAGGGGAGAGGTTGTGCCGACGGCCGTTTTGCTGTGCCGACCATGAGATACGCAGGTTACTGTCGGCACAGCCTGTACCGACGGCTTTGTCTGGCTGTGCCGACGGCTTCCGGCCCTCGACGTATCTGGGGTTTCTGTGATCTTGATATGCCTTCACTTTTCTTCTGTACTAGTTCGGCCTCTATTTTGTGATTTCGTGTCGGTCCACATGTATACGTCAAGTCTGCATCTAGAGGAATCTGTACATCCACGTTAAAGATATTGATCTCCCACGAGTGTTCATATGCTCCCTCCGTTTTAAAATATAAAATGTTTTAGGTTTATAAAAAATATATCTAAACTTATTTTTATGTATAAGTTTATTTTAAATCTGAGTAAACCTACACACTAAAATACGTCTAGATACATTTTCTTTATAATCCTAAAATGTCTATATTTTGAAATCGAGGGAGTACTTTTTTTAAAAGTAAAGTGTTCATAAGTGCGCTTGTGTGATGTAAATTTGAAACTCGGGACAATACTTGGTGCATTTAAAACCCCGGTAAACGTTGTGGAACGTTGACCAACATGACATGTGTTGCAGAATTGACGGTAGATCAGATCTCCTCTGGCCTATGTTGCTGGTGCCGGTCAGTGAGCGCGCATCATTTTTCTACTCTTCTACATTAGGCTCGATCGAGCGGTTTACGCGCGCGCGGGCGGGCGGCGATCTCCCCCTAGAGAAACGGCTCCCGGGTTGGTGCCAAGAAGAACCCTTGGCTCTAGCTTGTGGGTGAAGAGGAAGCAGAGGCCCCTCCCTACCTAGAGGCTAGAGCTGCACCCTGCGTCGTCGGCTTCTCCCTAATAATACTGTGACGGTACACAACTACTCCTGGGGTTTTCCTTGGTGGGATCGCTCGCTCACATGCAACCTAGCACGAGTTGGGGAATCTGTGGAGACGAAGAGACCCGGAAGTGGTCACCGGCCATTATTCTTTGAAACTACTATATGAGTACTAGAATCAAGAGTTTGTTGGCACAATTTATGTGCACGGGGGACAGGAGAATCCAGATCTTTTCCCTAATTTGCACGTTCCTCCGACGCCCCATGAGTGTGCGTGCGCAGAGTGTGTGACAGCGGATGAGTGAGTGAGCAGCGGACGAGATTCCACTAGTCTTATGACCAGGAGCGGGATCTACTAGGTGGTAGGGTGTGGCTGGCTGACTCATGGCGTAGCTCTAGGTCCGGCCGCCGGGCGGGCACCTCCTGTTAACCGGACGTAGTATACTGCAACGTATGTATGGTTTCTAGCGACGGAAGGCGATCGATATCTCGGCATGCAGGAGCTCGCACAGCACACTACCGGACGACGATCGGCATGCATGCACGTACGTCGTTATCTCCACCTCCGCCTCCACGGCACCCACAGGCGTGTCACCGTCGTCGCTGTCTGTCTGTCTGTCTGTCACCGGTCCAAGAGGGAAAACCTGCATGCCCGTGCCTGTCCACCGATTATCGATGCGCTACATGCTCCACCAACCGCCGGCCCGTCCTCGAGTCGATCGAAGCTTTCCTTCCTGGCTATATGCACGTACGTACCTGACTGGAGTTGTTGGTCGATCGTCGACGTACGCAATCACGGGACGTGTCGGCGCTCGCGCCATCGCCGTAGCCGGGATCTGTCTCTCCGTTGGCTCGACTCGCTCGTCAGGTACGAGTACGACGACCCGCACCCACTGTTCCTGCCGGGAAAACCTGCCCGTACTTCCGCGTGTCTGTGTCTTCGATTCCCTCCCTAAAATGCGCGCGTACTGTGTACGTGGTCATGGACAAGCAGGAGATCTCGGCGGGAGGTCGACAAGACTCAAGAGGGTAGTGTTCAGTGCTCGACAAGCTACATGCGTACATCACCCACCGCTAAACCATGTCACGCTTCCTATAGTTTTGCTACTCATTTGGTGCTCCATCGCTAGCTGTAACCAGCGTAAACCCAAACGCCGCTCGTGATATATAACTTGACACGTAGCACCACTCCTTTGCTGTGTCCTCTCTCATTTTCTTCACATGGTGCGATTGAGTGCATGCGACCTAACGAAGATACTACTCCCCCTACTACGTACAGTACAGGTACAGGCCACTGTACATCTGAATATCTTACCTCTCAAAACATGCGATAAAAAAGTCGCCTAGTACACCAACACTCTCATAATTGCTAGTAGTAAAATATGATCGATGAAACTACTCCCTCCACGGCTCCACCAAAAATAAGTGATTAAAGTTTATCTCAATTCGCATGTATTTATATACAAAAATGCGTCGCACTCCAGTCACTTATTTTAGGTTGGAGCAAGTACTACATCAGTATACATAGGATAAAAAAGTTCAAGTCACTTACTTTAGGATGGAGCGAGTACTACATCTAAGCCTGTGTATATACGGTTTAGCCGGTTTGGGCTAGTTCAATTTTTCGTAATATATCTAAACTATGGATTTTATTTGTGAAGGAAAATAAACTAGGCTATAACTTTCCGGTTTAACCGGTTTGGCTGGTTTCAGTTTATGCCCACTCTTAACTACATCAAGTATACAAGGGATAAAAAAGTGCATCTAGTAGTAATTCCGGTAACAAGCAGCCATGTCTAGTTGTATATACGTGCAAGGGCAAGGCTATGGCCCAGCCAGCACGACGCAATTAGCTCTAGCTGCCCCGTCATCCTATCCTAATAGTAGTACCTTGCAACCTCATTGAGAGCGCCACATGGATCTACGCCAAGCCAACCTCCCTACCCTACGCGCGTACGACATGGAGGCGGTACGCCCTATCACCTATGCTATGCTGCCAGCCTTCAACGACGCCGCAACAGTACTCAGCATGTGGAAAAGGTAGAGCCATCAATACACATACGTGTAGGCGTCGCCGCTGGGCCTGGGCCCTCAAGCTGAAGCCATGCATGCATGCACAAGACAAGCTGCCATATACTAGTACAACGACATGACCACATCTATTGCCACCCTCCAGTGCAAAGCAAGCAACCAACAAATACAAGAATTTTGTTTAAAGAGTATAACGTGCAGAGTGTGCTTGCAGCTCTCTCTCTATATATATATAGGTAAACTCGCCCGCAGTGCTTCTGAGGGGTAAACAACGCGAAAAAAGGTCAGGTGGAACTGTCGCGGTCTAATTTCCCAGCACAATACTCAGTCCCACCACTTTCTTCTTTCCACCTTCCTCTTCTTCTCCCTGCTTCTTCGATACCTTGGCAATGGCCTCCCCCTGCCCCTGGGGTGGGTGGTCAAACTTGCATCTCGCGCCAAACTTGCATGTGCCTTTCTTCATGTAGAAGGCACACATGTCTGCGTCCTGTGTTAGCCAGTTTGCATCAGCGTTAGACTGGATATATACACATAAGAAATCAGCAATGCACCGTAAAAGCTCATACTGATGGGAGTACATATTTAGTTTTCAATAAAGCAATTGTGATTTTATTATGGGGAAAGAAAGGACTACTGCCTTCACCAGCAGCTTTAGTAAAATAACATAAAATGGCTAGCAGGAATGTTCAGCAAAGCAAAAAAATATCCTGACTTATTAACAGGCTAGTGGGATTGTTTTTGGATGTTACCTCTCTCCTTGGAAGGCCAGCAATAGTAAGCGTCAGGGCCTGCTGAGAAGGCTCCAAATTTGCAGGGGTATCAGGTGCAGAGCGATCAACTGGATGGTGAAACTTGCATCTTTCAACAAACTTGCAAAATCCCGTCTTCATGTAGAACTGTATTAAACAAGCAAAATGAGGGGGGAAAAAGTGCAACCCATAGCAAAGCAATTGGTACAGTGATAGTTATGTACATACATCACAAACAGTTTCTCCGGGCCTCTGAGGGTAGGCGATTGGCTCGGGTTCAACCTGCATTTTACAAGACAGCATGTTAGCCTGCATATTAGGCAACACAAATTTCTAGTTCATTTGATTACCTTTACCGGCGGATGTGTCGCATGAAAATCAAAGCTTGGCATAAAATTGGCAGATGGATTTAGCATCTCGAAAGGGGCAACAGAGGCTGGAGTTGGAAGAAGAGATTGACCCAGTGGGGCCACTAGTGGAAAATCCAGAACTGCGTGAGCACAGAAAAGCACCATTAAAAAGACATGCACAGCAATACCGCGTGGTATAACACGATTCATGTTTAAGAAACGTGCTCAAAATTGGTATATTTGTCTAACTGTAAGTGCAACCACAGACATAGGCCAGAATGCTGCTGTTAGATTCAAGGTGCTGAGTTTGAGGCAAGGACTGGTTGCTTCAACGCTTCTCTGTTTGTTGATTGGCTGTTTCTTTTAGCAAAATATGTTCCAGTATGGCACTGCAGAACAGGTATGACACAAGGGCCAATGTCCATATTTTCTTTGTTAAAATGAAAACAAGATTTAAGTTTGAGAAGTTTTTACACCCAACATTGGTAGCTTTATTTGTCCCAATTTTGCATCACTACGAGTTTGATCCCAAGGTTATGGACTAAGCTTTACTTTCAGCATGTATTGTATAAACCAAGTGTTCAGTTCAACCAGGGCAAAACAAGTGAGTTATACACTTAGCTAGTTGGTGATGGTCGCGTACTCTGAACATAAACAACGAACCTTGATATTGTCGACCATGTCGTTCAGGATGGTTGAACTTACATGTTGAACCATACATGCAACTGTAGATGAACAAAGGGAAATGTGAGATCAAGATGCCCCAAGCGCATGTGCAAAGCCACAAACGTGACAAAGTCAACTGAAAATAGCAGGTATTTTGCTTGAGAAGATGGTACCTGCCCGTCTTAATATAAAATGAGCAATCAACTTCGCCCTGCAATAGAGAAGAGAAAAGGTATTCACCAAATAAGAATGATGCTCTTTTACTTGTATCCAGATAACAGAAAGTGTGGTACTCCAACATATAATTGTATATATTACAAGTCCCAGAATACTGCCGTCAACCGTAGAACTTGCAGAGAGAACAATATTATGTACAAAAAAATCCGTTCAATACTAATTTTGCAGGTAAAATTTTAGTTGAAAACTGATATCTCTGAATCTCCCAAACACATAATGTGTGATTAAAATTATTAACTTGAATTACAGACCCGGACATTATTGATACTCTTAATAAGTGAAAGACAGGCATTGGGTGTAGAGTTGAAATTTACTGCTCTGGATGGGGAAAAAACACTTGAAACACATACTGGTCTTATAGGCATGCCCTTTGAGTTATGCTCCTGAGCAACTGGTGTGAACTTCTTTGCTGAAACTGAATCAGCAGCTGCACCGTTGTGCCCTTCTGCTTCAACGGTTGCTTTATTTTCAGATTCATTTCCGCTCGAAGGAACCTTCGTATCCTTGGCATGACTGAAGTTGCAATTTGCACCAAATTTGCATTTACCTTTTGGATGGTACTGAAGTACGAAAATACAATTCAGAACAGCTTTTTACCATTATATCATACGAGAGAGACAGGGAGGGAGAGAGAGAGAATATAGCCTTTTACCAAACAAGTCTCATTAGGCTTCAGTGGCAAGGTAGAATTATCAGATACTAGAGACGCCTGCGGTCCAAGCAAAACACACACACTGAGAATTTGAGATTCAGGACCACTAAGGCTCCAGTTAGCAAATAAAAAAAAACTTACTTCATCGCCTGTTCCAGCAGCATTATCCTTTTCCTTTGGATGGTTGAACTTGCACTTCGATCCAAACTTACACATACCATTCTTTATAAAAAACTGCACCATCAAAAACAGTTTTATGAACATACTGGTTGACCAGCTAGATTCTGACATACAACTATGAACTGCTTACTGAACAATCTGGTTCCCCTGGTCGTTCAGGATAGGATTCCTCAACCTGCGGAGCCTGTAAAATGAGTTTTAAGCAAGCAAGAGGGAAATAAACTTTTGGAGGAATACAAGAAACAAGGTTCAACTGGCAGGTGGTCATAGAAGACTAAAATACAAAAGTGATAAGCAAATCAAAATCAGAGGCAGAACAATTTAAGTCCAAAAACAAATATAACCAAAGAAATTCTGAGAACTGCATTATTTTTCACTTCTAGACCTATATATTTGTCCCCTGGACTCAAGAGTAGATGCTTATTCAGTTGAAATATAAACTGGACATTCTTCAAAAGTTAGAAAAGGCCGCGTGCTGGAGATATCTTATTATCTAAATGGGCGTTTGTGTGGTGGCGGTACTTCTTATATCGCTAGCCTCTTGTAGCACCTACCCCCTTCTGTTCTACGAAATCTCTAAATAACACAATGAAGCTGTTCTCTCCTTTTTTTCCCACCTTCCTACAAATTTCTTAACAAAAAATAACAATGGACCAATGAAGCTCCAAAGAAACTAACATAACCACCTTGTTAGAAAAATACAATGAAAACAGAGCAGAAGTGTGGACTGTGGAGTGGAACAAGGACTATGGTACAAGTGGCACCATAAGCCGAGAAAGAAGGTAGAGGCCACTGGCCATACAGAATTTGAAGGGGCGCAGTGGTATCGGCTCTGTGGATTGGACTGAGAAGGTGCAACTATGGCTTAACACGATTAATCATATTCATTTTATCCATAAGAGTATTTTGTTAGTATCAAGTGACAGCAACAGTTGGAGCTACAAGGGGAGCAGCTGGGTAGTATCACTGCAAGAGATACAGGCTGCCATTTCTCCAACATGAAGAGGCTAGGTGAACTGTATGGGCTGGGGAGGAGCCTATATCCCTTGAGGTCAGAACTCAGACAAACTGATACAATCATGTGTCGATTGGATAGCATAGCAGCTATAATGAGCCAGAAAGTTAGGTGGCACGATGGCATGGAAAACAGAGGCATTGTCATAAAAACAGCAATGAAGGAAATGGAGAGAGTACTTAGGTAGATCCAAAGTTCCAAACTGCAAATGTACTTAGTAAGGGATCAAGTATAGCTGACTAGTTCTGAGTCTGTTTGGCATCGCTGTGTTGTGCAACAGAATCAGGTCAGTTACAGACAATTGACACAGTTAGAAGTTAAGGAGAATATCTACTGCTTCCACTAAAATATTATTATTACCCCAGGAAGAAAGAGGTTATGAGTTACTCCCTCTGTTCCAAGTATTTTGGAATGGAGAGAGTACTCAATAATTTGATATGTCTATAAGTGACAAGATAAAGTTCTTTCAAAAGCCATTGGGATGTCAAATGCACCCCAAATTTACTAACCACAAGCAGACAAGCATATTTGGACCACATATTATTCTGTATAATTAGAGATTCATCTATAGCAGTATAAACATAATAAATATGTGGACCAGTAATGGTGGAACATTATAAAACATGTATAAATCTGGAAGTAAGCAAGCACATGCTTAGCATTGATGTATACAAGATCAAGAGCCACCATAAGATCACAGTTTTAAGCTATATGATTTACTAAGAGTGATGATTTCCAGTTCATTATTATGAGATTCACGCTAAGGATATCCCCATTCCTGGAACTTGACTCAACTATTAACAAGCCATGGCACAAAACAGAAGACCCAGACAGGTGCATATGCTTCAAACAGCATATACATATGCTTCAAACAGCTGAAAAAGAGATACATTCATACAGCAATAGAATAAAATACGATACTGAACATTTGTTTTCACACTTATTTTGTTAAAAAAATGTTTAAATCTTTGTACGCCTGGCCTACATTTGAAACTATTCATTTCTGCAGCTGCTAGGCATTGTTAGTTGTAGCAGCATGGTGGATGTAACCGATATAAGTTATCCTTAAACATAACTGGATCAATTTGCATGGGTTAATAGTAAATCTATCAAGCATACTGAAGCAGGAAGATTCTTGGTTTATTTGAAGCACAAATATATGTAATCACGACCAAAACAACACCCTAATATCACCTGATGAGAGAAAGAAAGAATCCTAGCATCAATATTAGAATGAATCTAGTGACTACCGCTCTTCATGTTGATACTATCAATGCCATTAATGGAAACTTGACTTTCTTGATTCTTGCAGCAATGTTTCACGGAAAACAAGCATGACCAAAACTATCAATTATTTTCACTGCGAGCAGCAAAGATTAAAAGTCCCTTGACTAATCAGACTAGTCGCAAGACTGGTCTGTGAGTTAGTGCTTGTGGTCCAACTTAAACCTCAACCAGTCGTTGCTCGTCGTGACTAATCCCGAGTCGAGACTACTAGTCAATGAGTCGTTACCTGAGACTTGGCTCAACTCGTATCCTTGGCCAGCAGTATTAATGGCAATACAATTATCATTTTTGGAAATAACATATACATCTTTAAAAAATACTATAAATCGACATAGAATATTTAGACCTCTAGAACATTAAAAGGCAAAATAATCACCTCTTTCCAATTTGGAATCCCACTCTCTGGAACCCACTGTGGATGGTCATATTTGCAGGCTTCTCCATACATACATGTTCTGCTCCTCATATAGAAGGCACAATCCTTTTCCCCAGGTCGCTGTGGATAAATAGGAAGGCTGCTTTCAAGCCTAGGGCGTTTGACCATAGTATTTGGAGAATATAAAGCCTCACTCTGCCCAATAGTACTATGACTTCCCATAATAGATTGATGGTAGAGAACTATAGTAGATATACAAAAGAACTTTATAAGCTAGAAGTATTAAGACCATATACTAGGAATACATAGTAGTAATAGTAATATACTTAAATAAGTAAAATCATTATCAAAGGAAAAATAATAGTACTGTAAGAATAGTTACGAGGAAACAAATATGTTAAGCAGCCTTACACTCATAAATTTAGCACTAAGATAAGTTGTATGTTTCGCGACAGAAGAACGAACAGAACGATTATGTAAGATCGTCTAGAGGACAACGTGGGAAATATCGAAATATTGTTGCATAAGCACATATATGAGCAGTCTCTAGAAATTTACAGAACAGACTTGCATTTTGTTTTCTATAAATTTATAGAAAAATCTGTTTCAAATTGTATGTCGCCACAACATATGCAACAAACCAGTAATGTGTCCATAGATCCTAGTATATGTTGGAGAAACAGAACAACACGCGGACACAGTTTATGCCAACTATCAGCGCACGTTGATACCACCAAATGCCACAACCGAATTGCTATTTTGTGAATCAACGTCGTAGCAAAATTGGGTCACGCCGGACGAAACCGACGTTTATGTCACAGCTAATACAATTGCGCCCTGGTGTATTCGATAAAACTCGGTAGCATTATCCGATAAACGCAGCAGAACACCACCACTTAAAAGAACAGGGCATGGGCATGGGCTGCTCTCACCATCCGCTGGTCGCCTCGCGCCGACATGCACGTCAAATGCACCCGAGGCGGAGGGGTGGGGGAACGGGTCGCCGGAGTAGCGGGCCGCGATGAGGTCGATCTCGTAGGAAGAGTACCTCGCCACCGCATCCTCGCCTGGGGCACCGCGGCCGTATGGGTAGAAGGGGTAGTCCGACATCGCCGGCGGCGTAAGGATGCGCTAGGGTTTCACGGGCTCGAGGTGGGGCTAGACCGCCGTTCTCAGGGCCAGGGGACTGTTGGTTTTGCGTAAGCACTCGCCAAACATAAAAAAGGAAACTCCTTTATTTCTAACTCACGAGGAGATTGTTTCAAAAAAAAAACTCACGAGATCATCTAAAAAAACACTCATGAGGAGAAAATTGTTTTTTATTTCATATTTTATTTTATTTTTGCAAAAAATATTTTGCTCTTTCATACGGAGTATTTCTTTAGGAAATTATTTGCATTATGTTTTCTTGGAGCATGTACAATCGTAGAGAAGCAATTCTTCCCTTAGCCATCTACATCTTCTAAGAAGACGATAGATGTATAATTGATACAATGCATTACCTCATATTATTATTCCTATAAATTAATAAAAATCATTAAATTTAGTAGAAAGTTGCGTTGATAAGCGAAGACACGTGCAATGGAGAAAATAGATTGCTCTTATCACCCAAAAAACTTACACAAACCTATTGACAACATATGATTTGGCCCATTACACTCAATCTAAGGGCTTGGATTAATATAATTATCGTTTGGTGTGCACATAGTAATTTGCATTGACTGACCATATTCCAGCGGCAGAGGAAAGTTTCCACCCAAAATTCACGCGCCCATCCATCCCCAAGGAAAACACGGAAAGAAAACTACATCTCACGATCGCCGGCATCATTTTCCACACGACTCCCTAGCCCCACCAACTCCTTTCCACACGCCTCTGTCATTCCATGCCTCGGTGTCTAAACCATGACCCTCCCGACCGTCTTGCGGCCTCGGGTGCCTCCTAACGATTGATGTGCTCACGACGGACGACCTACACAAAATACGTCGCCTCTCTATCGGCATCCGTTGTGCCTTCGACAACGGCGGTCTCATCCCGTGATTCCGCCTCTCCACCTGTCCCACGATGCAGCCTACACCGTGCTCCGCCCACAGTCTCCCTGTACTCTGATGAGGAAGGGCGATTGACATGGATATGCCCTACGGATACCTGATCTTGGCCTATCCGGTTCGGCCCAGCGGAGGCCCACACAGAGACTTGTTGCGAACGCAAAACCCCAGGAGACTCCGGATGGCCCAAGCCCGGAGAATGTTCGACTCCTTGGAGAACACGGCCAAACTGTAGATAGAATCTTGAAGGGACAAACCTGTAGTGACCTTGGATCAATAAAGATCATAAGTCACCGTGATTTACATGCTAGTCCCTGGATCAATAGCTAACACTCACAGTCGATGAATATCATGTAAAACACAAAGTCATTATTACACGGAGAATCCAGAGTATGAATTTTATTATAAATTTGCTTAGCATTAAGCTAGCTCAAATAACAACAGAAACATAAAAGCAGCTTGAGTCCATCAATGCCCCAGGCTTGTCGAGTGTAGACTCGCGATCCCTACGCACCTTTCAATCTTCGGATTCTGCACATAAGACGTGCAGCCAACAAGTTGGGTCAATACTTTGAATGTATTGGCAAATTACACCAAGGAAAGGAAAGACTAACTCTACATGCAAGGCTAGTTTAGGCTGTAGAGTTTATTTGCTCAAAGCTAGTTTTCTTAAGTAGGGAGAAAAAGAGAAGATTTTCCCTACTTTGTAAACTTTTGTGGTCGAATTGCACACGAGGATATTAATCACCAAGTGTCCAAACAACCTCGCACTTGGATATTACTCACCAAGTTCCCAGAACCCTCCCAATAGCGATATAACTCACGCCTTGGGTTTTTAGAAAAACTTTAAGTTTTGAAAGAGAGAGAGAGAGGAAGATCCTTCAGAGGCTTCATCCTTCAGATGCTCAAGTGTTTTTTTCCGTGAACTCGGCTGATCGATCAGATTGCAATACTCTCGAGAGTTTGTGCACTTTACCCACAATCCACGATCAAGTCCTTTACAGACAAGACCATGGTGAGGCTTTCCCTTAGTAGCCCCTCTATCTTCTGGATCCAACCGTGCCAAGAACCTCCAAATGCTGGTACCCAGGTGAGGTTTCCCACTAAGTACTAGGCCAAGACAGAGCCCATATGTATTGTGGTTGCACTGGAAGCTTCTGAATTCTGAAACATGGCAGACTTTTTTGATTCCTGGACGGCCGTCCTCCACCAAAATCTCACTCGTTGACCCGACAACCATTCCGTACAGAAGAAAACTTAGTTTTATTTTAAAGTGGATTTGAAAAGAAAAGTTTGCTTAAGAGAGCCTTTATACTTAGAAGAAATTCATTGTCTTTCAAACCCCCCAACGGTACTTTACATATATATAGCATAGCAAGAATACTTAACAAAAACAGGGGTAACCTATTAGGAGGGGAAATCCTAAGTATAGAGCTACTCATGGCATACTATAAAATTATCGCACTTGCAAAATAATATTAAGGAAAAATCCTACAAGAACATCCTACACATGCATACTATAGAATTTTGAAGATCACATGCATAGAATAAAAAATGGGACAAAAATTATGAACAAGTGGTGTAACTTGCCTTGATCCGAGCAGCACTCTACACAACAGTACTCCTCAGCGCACTCCGAACAATCTAACGAAACACAAACATGGATCTAATCACAACTTGCACAAAATATGCCACAGAGATAATATGCATGCATGCAACATGATAGTTATGCAAGATTTGTTTTCTAAATTGACCAAGGTAATCTAATTGGATCGTAATTGTGTTAGGGATGTTATTATTATTGATTACCCATAGGTTTAAATTAATTTGGGTCATTATTCTAATCCACAGGCTCATAAGGAGATCCAACCATCTAATTATCCCCGAATCAGATCTAATGCGCTTAAGCAAGATTTTATAATTTTGTTCAGTAGGTATGTAAAAACAAAGTCAACACAATAAGAATCAACTGAAACGGGGTTTTAATTATTTTTCTATGGATTAAACACTCTAATCTAGAGATTAATTTCTACATAGAAAATATTACTGCAAACTCGTAAAATTATTACGGATCTGTGTTCTACACAATTTTGTGAATCCAACGGTATGTCATATGTAATTTTCGGCCAAGTGGTTGAATTTCTACGAATTTGCAAGTTAAATATGTTTTCTGCCTATTTAGAAAAACATAGATCTATTTCTAAACTGGGACTGCCACGCGTCGGGGCCCGATTAGTCTTGTGTGGCAGTGTAACACCCTCGAATCGGCCCTATGCAAGTTTTAGCGAAACTCGCCAAACCCGCATAGAAACGATTGAAGGTGCCACCAGCACTTTCGCGGGTGGAAAAACAAAGTAATAACATTACACAACAGGTCCTCGATGGGACCCACGTAATATATACAACAATGACTCAAAGAGTCAAGAATACTGAATACTGGTACAAAGATCCAAATCACCTTGAAAGCGATAGAGCGTCCAGCTACGGACAAGATGCAAATGGGGCTAAGAGCCACGAAGAATAACCAATGGCGTCCATAACCCTGCCAAGCGGAAGGGTAACCCCTAACGGCGTCGATCTCAAAACCTTAAACAAAAGGGTGCCGACAAAGGGCAAAGGAAAAGAAGGAGCGTCAAGATCTTGAGGCGATACAGCGAGGCTAGAATTGGCGGTCCTCGCCTACATAGGTATGGTGAAGCGGCGGCAGCATGCACTAAACAACCTATAGAGACTCGATACAACTGGCGGCAATCAGAGAGGGGTAAGAAAGACCTATTCGGATCCAACCTGAAGCTAACACCAAACAAACCCATCCTGGTGTTTCCCCCTCGAGACCAAACGAGGAAGTCAACCGAGCAACTCACACAGTTGGCAGTTTTATTTATTCAGTTATCGTTGCAGCAATTACTAGTCAGGTGTAGATAATCATCCTGATAAAGTAAACAGTGGGCACTTTTAGTTGACCATTCCGTTATAGTTGCGGCAATTACTAATCAAATACAGATAGCATGATATAATCCCAAAACCCAGCAGTTGTTGGTACTTTTAATCAGCCAATTCGTTGTAGTTGCATTACTTACTAGTCAGATACATTTGTCGCAAGCGACAAACAAACAAGCATTGGTGGGCAGTATTAATTAGCCATTCCATTATAGTGAAGCTGATTACTAGTCATTATAAAGTCAAATTAATAGCAGTAAACTTTAGTTATGCTTGTCTATGATCGAGATACTGTGCTCCAAGTCGTCCATATCCGCGGACACGGCTTTCAGAAAGTTTTACCCGGCCGGGGTGCACCAATAGCAACACATGCTCGATCAACCTCGGAAAAACCAAATCAAAACCCAACGAGGCTTTCACGACTGAACAATCACAGGATTCAGAAATATTTCAGGCCACCTTAAGTAGAATCCATAGCGAGTAAGCAAGCTAGACGGCCTCAAGGTTTGGGTAATACTGTGAACGATCGGGAACCCGAAAGTGTGGCTGGGCTTGTCGACACAGCGAATCGTGTCCCGATCCTAACAGATCAGTGTGCTCGCACAATTTAAATACGAAAGTAGCATGGCATAAGTACAGATCGTAAATAAAACCTCAAACTAGTTTGTGGCCCCAAGAAATAAGATGAATCAAGCTCGCTCGGGGGTCCCATATACCTCCGGATGTGGATAGCGCGATAAATCAAGGAATGTATCAAGTACTCGGGGTCTTACGGGACACAAGTGGGCGTTCGGAAACCAAATATTTTCTATCACCCACCGATGCCTCTGCTTATTCAATTTTAGTTGTTAAACAGGAATTTAAAGTGACGATAAGTAAAAACTAGAACCGTCTCCAACATCAACATGCGGCAATACATCGAATCGTGGCATATGACACACATCAAGACTGAAGCGAGCAACTACGACGGCATAAGTCCAACTATCTACCAATCAACAAGTAATAGGAGGTGTCCAAGGCAATATATGGCTGCAAGGGATATCAAGTACGAAATCTAGAGCATCGCAACACGTATAGCAATAGATCAACAGGAGGGTAAATACTATAAAAGTAAGATAGGTAGAAAAGGGGAGATGCACTGAAAAACATTGCCGAAGGTTCGACAGAAGATCGGGGCGAAGCTCACATCAACTCAACGGCCTTATCCGCGAAGAAGCAAAACACTAGAATGAACACCGGATGCAATATTTAATTCAACGGCAGAAGATCGGCATGATGCATGTATGATGCATGGCATGGCAAAGGTGCGATGCAATTAGGTCAAGATTAAGCGGAACCGGGGTCCCGACAATTAATTAAATGGTTCAAGTTATTTAGAACCCCGCAATTAAATGTTGTTTTAACAAGGCAAGATTATAGTATTGGTTCGCTACACAAGTTTAAATGTGGCCGATATGAGACTAGATTTGCCCGCATATGGGCCCCATATTTAATTATTAGGTGAATCGGCATAAGGCCCCCAAACCACATGATATGCATGCGAGATGCCAATTAAATATGCAACAATTGATATCATTTATAAAAATAGGGTATCGAGGAAAAGAGTCACACATTTAGGGTTCGGCGATCTTGTTAGGGTTCCGGGGTTCGGGGTCGATCTCAGGGTCCAGGGTTCGACGGCCTCGGCGGGATCGTTCTCGGACTCCGGGGGTTAGGGTCTTGGCGCATCCAGGGTCTTCGGGTCAAGTTGTCGGTCATGGCGTCGACGTAGCACTTGTCGCGCCGGGGTCTCGGTGTCCGGGGTGAAGCACTCGGCATTCTCGGCGATCTTGGCATTCTGCAGGTTCAGGTTCTGGCGCTTCAGCTCGACCTTCGGTTCGGGGACTCAGGGTTCAGGGGTCTCGGCGTCCGTGTGACGGTCTTGTCGTTCGATGTCGGTGTCTTGGAAACCGTGGAGAAGGCCTTGTCGTCCTACATCGACGGCCTTGGTTTTCCGAGGCGGAGATCTTAGGGTGGTTCGACAGCGCCACCGGTTGGTACAGTCTTGGTCTCCGTGAAGGTCTTGGTGTGGCCTTGAATCACCGGATCGGCGGGTTCTGCCACGGAAGACGATCTTGACGCTTGATGGTCCGTGAGGAAGTCCTTGAGTCCGGATGGAGATCTTGGGGTCTCGAGACTTCTCTTGCCGATGGCGAACGTGGACTTAGCACCGAAAGTTCGGGCGCTTAACGGGGTACTAGTCCGCTCGCAGCTATCGTTCACCGGACGAAGTATATGCCGAGCCACCAACTTGCAGATCAACACCACCGCAGACCCTGTCTACATCACAGGAGGCGCTTGGCTTGCGGGCACACGCAGGCAGGGCGACTGTGGAAGGCCGAGCGACCGACGCCGGCAGCAGAACGCTGGTAGCGGGGCCGAGGCGAGCTCTGGCGGCGGTCGGGTCGGGACCTCCGTCGGCGCGGCTGGGCCCGGAGGAGGGAAGCGGCGACGGGCGGCGACGCCGAGCGCCCGCGGGCGGCGATGCGGTGTCGGTGGCGCTGGCGGCGAGGTCGACGCCGGCGAGGCACCACCGAGGGCGGCATAGACGGCGGGACGACGGGACGGGAGGGCGGCGGCGCCGGGCAGCGGTCGCAGGGCGGGCGAGCTGTGGAGGTGGTCGCGGCGGAGGAGCGGGCGGAGGGGGAGGCCGTGAACGCTTGGCGGGAAGTGACGGTGGAAGCGGCTGCGAGGCTCGGGTTGGTGGCGGACGCAGGGGAGGAAGGCGCGCGACCGGCGCTAGGTAGGAGGAGGCGAGGTGCTGGAGGGAGAGCCAAAGTGCTCATGAGGGAGAAGAACAGGGCAGGTGGCGGGGCCCGCGGGTGAGGGAGCCAGGGGAAAAGTTGACTGGGGGAGGCGGGACTTGGGGGGAGCGACGTGGTGGAGGGCTGGGGCGGGACCCTCGTGCAGGGAGTAGGGGCTGGGGCAGGGGGTGGACCAGGTCCAGGGAAGGTGGGATCCGGGGGAGGGTGTGGCTGTGAGGGAGAGTGGATGGGCTGGGACAGTGGGGTCCAGGGGTGGGTCTAGGTGGCAGAAGGGGGTTGGCTGAGGGGAGAGAGAGGTTGAGGTGGCAAGCTCTGGTTGGCCAGAGTGAGGTGGAGGGGAGAGAGAGGGTAGATTAGTTGGTAGGTTTAGGATTTAGGGGCGGTGCAGGGTGGACCGTTTGTAAAACACAGGGGTGGTCGTCGAATGAACGCCTCGACCGCCCGCTAAAATAAATTAAATATTTTATTTATTTCAAACAAAGTTTTTGCAAACCGATATCGGCAAACCAAAATATTCCGGGGACCCGGTTTTGAGGTTTGAATAAAGAGGGGCGTTTAGAAAACAACACGGCTTTGCAAACATAGTTTTGTCAAACAATGCATGATGATGACGATGCAATGCACAAATTCAACGCGATTTTCTAGTAGTGGTTTTGCGGGATGCCACAACTACGCACGATGACGCGGCCCTTGCCACGCAGCGCTACGCGATAGGCGCGTACCCCTCCATCCGTTCATTCTAATCTGGGCCGCTGAGTATCGATCTAGTGGACGGGGTAAGGTGGCAACTCACTGCGGCGGCGGCGATGGTGAGACGGCGGCGGCGCTGTTGGGTCGTGATGCTTGGCGGCGATCCGGTGGCTCCTTGAGGCAGTGGGGTGGTCGACGGCGATCATCAGCTCCTCGCGGTTCGCTTGGCACGGTCGTCGGCGAACATCGCTTCCTCCTCCTGTGGCCCGCTGTTCCTCGCGAGCTCCGGCGGAACAACGGCGAGAAATCGAGGCGGCTGTGCTGCGTCAGACAAGGGGAAAACGAAGGGGAGGTGAGGGTCGAGCGTGAGGATTTCAACAGGGAGAAAAACATGGGAAAAGGAGCTCCCTAGGCTTCACCTACCGAAGCTTCGGCGGCGGCTACTCCGGCGTGGTCGTGGCGAGGCAGCCCGGTGGCGATGGATCGGTAAAAAGTTAGGGTTTCGAACGGCGGGGTTGCAGGGTTTATAAAGACGAAGAAAACTTGGCGTGGGGGGCACGGATTCCTCTACGAATCGGTCGGAATCCGCTCAGCACACAGCGGCGCGCGATTTCTATGGGGAGGAAGGGGATGACAGATGGGTCCAGGTGTCAGCGGGAGCGGGCAGTGCGGGCTGGCGCTGGGCTGTGCTGGCGGGTGGGCGACTTGGGCTCTAGCGCTTAGGCAACGCGCGCGCTAGTGGGCTGGCGCAGCCGGCCCAGTAGGTTAGGCGGTAGTTTTTTTTTTACTTTTATATTTTCCATTTTTGTTTCACTAATTCTTTAATAACTTTTGCATATCAAGTCCAAAAGCAATGAAACCAAATTCTATTTTTTTGTAAAAGGAGGTGGTCATCATAGAACCATAGATTATTATCCTTACATAACTTTTAGAAGGGTCAAGCACGATTAAATCATTTTTTCTCACATAGGCGAATCTTTATTAGGGTTTTGGTAGGTTTTGATGTTAGGGTTTTGATGCAACTTCATTTGTAGTATGCAATGATGCAAGGATGATGCATGCTTCTGGTAACATCCTATAATAAATTCTGGGATGTTACAAACCTACCCCCCCCCTTAAGTAGAATCTTGTCCCCGAGATTCGAGTTGGCTAGCAAATAGGTGTGGATGCTCTGCCTTCAAATATTCTTCACGCTCCCACGTGGCTTCTTCCTTGGAGTGGTGGTTCCATTGTACTTTGCAGAATATTATGGTCTTGGTACGGGTAATCCTTTCGGCTGTTTCCAGTACTTTGATGGGTTTTTTCTCATAGGTAAGGTCATTCTCCAATTGAACCTCCTCCAGGGGAACTGTATCTCTTAGCGGTGTTTCGACCATTTCCGGGTGGCACTTCTTTAGTTGTGACACATGAAACACATCATGAACTGTCAGTCCTTCTGGTAACTCCAACTGATAAGCAACTTCTCCTCTACGGGCCAGAACCTTATATGGTCCTATGAATCGTGGGGCTAACTTACCCTTGATTCCAAACCTCTTAACTCCTCGCAATGGTGAAACTCGGAGGTACACACGGTCCCCTATTTTATAAGCCACATATCTGCGCTTGGAATCAGCATAACTCTTTTGTCGGGATTGGGCTACCTTTATCCTATCCTGAATCTGCCGTACCTTTTCTTCGGCATCCTTGATCAATTCAGGTCCAAAAAGACTACGTTCACCCACTCCACTCCATAACAGCGGAGTCCTACACTTCCTGCCATATAGAACTTCAAACAGAGCCATCTTGATACTTGTCTGGTAGCTGTTGTTGTATGAGAACTCAGCATACGACAGGTTGTCATCCCAACTAGACCCATAATCTAGTGCGCAAGCTGTCAACATATCTTCCATAATCTGGTTCACCCTTTCTATTTGGCCATCTGTTTGAGGGTGGAAAGCAGTACTGAATTCTAGTCTGGTTCCAAGAGACTCATGTAACTGTCGCCAAAACTTTGAAGTGAACTGGGTGCCTCTATCTGATACAATTCCCTTAGGGACACCATGCAGACTTACAATCCTTTACATATATATCTTGGCAAGCTTAGCACTTGTATATGTGGTCTTTACGGGGATGAAGTGAGCCACCTTGGTAAAGTGCTACACCACTACTCGGATAGAATCAAATCCTGAACGAGTCCGGGGCAACCCCGTGATAAAATCCACGCCTACCTTATCCCACTTTCAGTCGGGTATAGGTAGCGGTTGTAGCAATCCGGCCGATTTCTGATGCTCGGCCTTAACTCTATTGCATACGTCACATAGAGAAATATACTCGACAATTTCTCTTTTTAGGTTATTCCACCAAAATCTATCCTTCACATCCATGTACATCTTGGTGTTACCTGGATGAATTGAGTAAGGTGATTCGTGAGCTTCTTGTAAAATCAACTTCGTGATATCGGGGTCATTGGGAACGCACAAACGCTTCCCATACCAAAGGGTTCCTTGTTCGTCCAGACGAAATTCTTTTGTCTTTCCTTCACTTATTTTGACTCTTATTTCTTCCAATTCTTTATCTCCCTTTTTGTGCTTCCTTGATTCTCTCTTGAAAAGTAGACACTATTTTCATAGTCGCTACGTGTCCTTTCGGAACTATTTCTAGCCTGAGATCCTTGAATTGCTTGCATAAATCCTCTGAAAGTTCCCCTGCGATAAGTCCATTCACATATACCTTACGACTTAAAGGCATCGGCCACCACATTTGCCTTTCCGGGGTGGTACTGTAAATCCAAGTCATAATCCTTAATCAGTTCAAGCTATCTTCTTTGCCTCATATTCAACTCCTTTTGGGTGAAGATGTACTTCAAACTCTTATGATCTGTGAACACATCACAATGTTTGCCCATGAGGTAGTGTCTCCATACCTTGAGTGCATGTACCACAGACGCAAGTTCCAAATCATGTGTGGGGTAGTTGTGTTCGTGGTTCTTGAGTTGTCGAGAGGCATAGGATACCACTTTTCCATCTTGCATCAATACACTTCCAAGTCCTTCTCGAGAAGCGTCACAATAGACTTGAAAATCCTTTTGTATATCAGGCAGACACAAAACTGGTGCCGTTACGAGACGTTTCTTCAACTCTTGAAAGCTTGCTTCACATGCCTCGGTCCATAGGAATTTCTTTTCCTTCTTTAACAGTTCTGTCATGGGTTTTGCTATTTTGGAAAAGTTTTCGATGAACCTCCGGTAGTATCCTGCGAGGCCCAAGAAACTCCTAATATCTCCCACATTCTTGGGTGATTCCCATTCCGTTACGGAAGCTACCTTACTAGGATCTACGGCGACTCCTTTTGCCGACACAACATGACCAAGGAACCCCACTTCCTTTAACCAGAATTCGCATTTGCTGAACTTGGCATACAACTTGTGTTCTCTTAGTTTCTCCATAATTAGGCGAAGATGCTTCTCATGTTCCTTCTCATCCTTGGAGTATATGAGTATATCATCTATGAATACCACGATAAACTTGTCCAATTATTCCATGAACACCTTGTTCATCATGTTCATGAAGTATGTCGGGGCATTGGTTAGACCAAACGACATCACAGTGTACTCATACAATCCGTATCTCGTGGTGAAGGTTGTTTTGGGCACATCCTGTTAGCAAATCTTTAGCTGAAAGTAGCCTGATCGCATATCGATCTTTGAGAAAACACTGGCTCCCTTTAACTGGTCAAACAAGTCATTGATGTTAGGCAGAGGGTACTTATTCTTGATCGTCACTTCATTCAGCGAGCGGTAGTCCACAACCAGCCTCTTGGTTTTATCCTTCTTTTCCACGAATAGGACAGGTGCTCCCCAAGATGACGCGCTGGGTTGAATGAATCCCTTGTACAATTGTTCCCTAAGCTGTTTCTTGAGTTCCTTCAACTCGTCCACATCCATCTTGTACGGTCTCTTAGCTATTGGCCCTGTGCCCGGCATCAAGTCAATGAGGAACTCGAGATCACGGTCGGGAGGCATCCCGGGTAACTCTTCCGGAAAGACATCTGGTATTACTTCACAATAGGTACATCCTCCAAGCTAACCCCCTTAAGAGAGTTCACCATGACTCCCTTAAGTGCGAAATTTGACTTGATACGAATCCTCTTCCCTTCCGGTGTTGTGAGCGTGACAGTCCTTTTGGCACAATCTATGATTCCTTCATATTCGGTCATCCAATTCATGCCCAAGATTATGTATAATCCTTGTGACTCCAGAACTACTAGACTTGTGGGAAAGATGTGTGTCCCAATCCTTAGTTCTAATCCCCGACAACCAGAGTTTGCCACTATTTCTCCTCTAGGAGAACTTACCCTTAGAGGAGAGTTTATAGTCTCCGTAGGTATCTTGCCTCTATCCACAAATACCCTTGATATGAATGAATGCAATGCACCGGTATCATAAAGAACAACTGCGGGAATAGAATTGAGCTTGAACTTACCAATCACGGAGTTCGGTGCATCACAAGCATCCTCCATAGAGACATGATTCACCATGGCTTTGACAAACGGATTTGGCTTCTTCCCGTTTCCATTGCCATTCTTCTTCTCGGGGCAAGTGGTTGCATAGTGCCCTGTCTTGTTGCACTTAAAGCATGTCACCTCACTGAGATCCTTTCCATTGCTGCCATTTCCATTGCGGTTTTTATGCCCATTGTGTTTGTGACCGCCATGGTGATGACCGTTATGGTTGTGGCCATTATTGTTATAAGGTGGTGGTGAGGAAGTGCGCTGCTTTTGGTACGGAACAGAGTGCTTGTGAGGGTTAGACTTCCTTTTGCGGTGTTCTATGCTCTTTCTTTTGGATTCAACCACAATGGCTCTGTCCAAGAGTTCCTAAAAGTTGTCAAATTTCTGAGCCACAAGCTGTATAGATATATCATCATTGAGTCCTCTTAAGAATTCCTCCTGCCTCTTGGCATCAATGGAGACGTCATCGGGTGCATAACGGGCTAGCTTGTTGAAAAGCTCACCATACTCGGTGACAGAACGGTGCAGCTGGTGTAGGTCGTGAAACTCGCGCCTTTTTAGAGTCATGACACCAGCAGCCACATGATGGGTGCGGAAAGCTAACTCGAACTGGTCCCAAGTGATAGCATCAATATCCGGGTGGGTGACTTGGTAGTTATCCCACCATTCTGCAGCAGGTCCTTCAAGCTGGTGCGCGGCATAACGTACCCTGCCGGCTCCGACAACTTGCACAGTATCCAACTTCTTGTTAATTGTACGGAGCCAGTCATCTACGATGATTGGTTCAGCGTTGCTAGTGAAGGTAGGTGGGTTCAACCTCAAAACCGAGTCAAGCGATCCTATTGAGGTGGTGGTGGAGGTGGCGATGGCAGAGGTGGTGTCACATCCCAAATTTTAGATTTGGTTCTGCATATCATTCATATCATTGCATCATACTTTTCCATGCAAAACCGTCGATTGAAAAGAATCGGCGAAACGCTATTTTCAAAACCCTACTCTGTTTTTCTACGAGGCTCCTACGGGAGGCTTTAGTAGGACTTGCGTTGTCCACCCTTGTAGCGTAGTGGTTTCGCTCAACCCTTGACCCTAGATTGTTCCCCTCGATTTTACAAAACGGTAGGAGCAAGAATCGCCCGGTTCGGAGCCCGTACGGAAAAGTTACGGCCGTTCATTTAAAAGATAGAAAATCGGGCCGATTTTCGCCTTATTCGCCTCCAATTGCGCGCCGTATCCGCGTAGGACCCCACGAGGGGGGCCCCACTTAAAAGCCCCGGACCCCACCCCGCGCGCCGCCTCTCCCCAGCTGCCTCGGATCCCGTGCCCTTCGTCGCCACCTGGAACCGCCGCCCCGCGCCCTCGGGATCTGCGTCGCCGCCTCGTCGCCAAGGCCGACCCGCCTCTGGTAAGCCTCGCCACCGCAGCCGCCGCCGCCGCCACAAGGCCGCCTTAGCCGCCACCGCTGCCTACGCTACCGTTGCCGCCGCCCTCCGCCGCCGCTTCGCCGCCCGCCGTCATTGCTGCGCAACAGCGCCAGACGCAAGACGCTGCTTAGCACCACCGCCTGGCGCCTTGCGCCGCCGCCCACGATGTCGCGCCCGTTGCGTGACCGCTTGATCCGCCGACCGCTCTCTCGCGAGTAGCCGCATCGCCGAATCCGATCGCCGCCATCGTCCGAGATCACCGCCGTTGTTTCCGGTGAGTCGCGGCCGCCATTAGATCTCGATCACGGTCAGATCGGTCGTTGACCGGTCAGCGTTGACTAGTCGACGCCTCGGCAACAAGAATGCGTTGACCAATGAACCACGATTGACTCGGTAATTACTTTAATCGATTTAGTTGATAGATTTCGGTAGAAACTTGTAAATTGCGTAGAAATTAAACCGCTAGGCCAAAAAATTGCAAATAAAATATGCGTAAGTTCAGTAAGTCATGTAGAATCTTGTTGTACCTTTGGTTCAGACTTTTGCAACAAGATTTAGTACAGTTTAATCAATTGAGTTAATGGCCTTTTGGGGGTAATTAATTCGTAGAAAAAGATCTGTAGCTCCAAAAATTGCGTATGATATGTCCCTGGATTCAGTGGAACGAGGGGAATCTCATCGTGAATTAAAAAGATAGGCTTACAGTAAAAACTTCTGCAGAAACTGTCTAGTGGCTTTCTGCAGTGTTTTAATTACTCGGGGAGTTCTATAATTCCTTTTTGAGTAATTCCAGTTGGTACTGTTTCTAATTAGCTATGCCTATGCGGTAGAATTTTCCCAAGATTTTACAAACAGTATACTACCGGTAGTGAATTATTTGAGTTCTAGCTCTAGATTTGAGCATTACTTTTCGCGTAATAGTTTTCCTTGCGCTAAAACTATTTTCCATGCATGCAATCAGTAGTATTATTGAATAGGATTATGTGGTGCAGCTGTAGCACCAATTCAATTGTCTTGCATGCATTCATGCATCATCTTTGTTGCATATGCTTGTGGATTGTTTGTTTATGATTGCAATTGTATCGTGTAGATTGTGACGAGTGCAACGCTTGCTCGTGTGTGGATTGTTCCTCCGACCGCTACAACCAAGACAAGTAGATGCTACTTTGTTCATGATATCGTCCTACTATTTTCATTGCATTGTCGTGTATTTTGTAGATGCATGTGTAGGATGATACTATCGCTATGCTATGTCCTATTATGTGGTAGGAACTTCCTTGTAGATAAACCACCGTTGGTAGATGTGCTTAGCCATGCTATGATGAACGAGGGCTGGGTTACATCATTGAGACTTGTTTCTAAAAGTATCGGTTTGTGAAAACTAAAACAACTTAATCAATGAATCTCCTGGGTGTAATGGTATTGATAATTTTTGGTGGTTTCATTGCGGAAAGGCACCCAGGTATCGAGAGAAATTGATTGCCTTATTTATTGTGTAGCTTACGTGTACAACCATGTGCCAATAATGAAATGGGCGGTTGGTTGGACTTAGTAGGTTGTGGCAACCCGAACCCGCGTATCCAGAGATGTAGAATTTTGGTAGGTTGGACCGGTCTTGGCGTCGATTGGGGTGCTACTTCCTACAGTCTCTTCTTGGACTTCTCCCTATCACCACTCAAAATGAGAGTGATGGTACGAGCTGGGCTGGCCAAGTCACATGGGTAAAGTGTACTAACCTCTGCAGGGTGTATAATCTAATCGATTAGCCGTGTCCCCGGTTATGGACAACTAAGATGCTTGATATTGATTCCATGACATGTTTCTCGCCCATTCTAATTTCATAATTGTTTTTAATATTGTTGGGTTAACTTAATTGGGATCTTTTCAAAGAAAATCAAAAACTGTTTATGAAAGTAGGACAAAGGTATTTGTAAATGCAAGCCAGACACAGCTCCACTTTCCAAATATGCATGTAGATGTTAGTACTATTGTCTCCGTTTACTAGCTCTACTTGCCATACATTCCTTGTATTGACCCTTCGGGGCTGCTACGTTTCATGTTGCAGGTTATTCCGATTCTGAGTAATCGATATAGGCCACGGTACTCCACTCGGCACTTGTTCACTTGTGGGCAATTTGAAGAATGGAGGATTTACTTTATTTATGTTGCTACCTGAATAATTTGAGCTAGCCTTGAGCTAAGCTTTTATTGTAATAATGGTACTCTGGATCTTCGTTATTTATGATACACGGATATTTTGCTATGTTATTCATCTTATTCTATTGTGGGCAAATGAACCGATCTAGGGATTGGCATGTCACATAGAAGCCACGGTCTTTTCAGAACCGCGGTGTTACAAGATGGTATCAGAGCCCGTGTGTCGACTGTAGGATCGTGACCTAGGATTGGATTAGGAAGCCATAGATTTATTAAAACCTATATTAACTATGTCTTTCATCTTATGTCTTTCACTCTCATAAATCTTATCATATGATATTCTCACACTTTCCTCTTTAATTGATAGATGGGAGAAGTCAGGACTGAGTATGCAACCATGGAGTCACCAAGGCCCTTTGCAAGACAGTTAGCACATCTCTCACAGTCATTGGGATTGCCACTGCCCATGTTCAAGGGAAGAAGGCTGTACACCTATGGATATGGAGAGGATGCATGGGAGATCACTACCTTCATATTCAGGGATGCCGCCTTGCCAAACCCCGTGCACTTGATATACACCAAGACATACTGCAACTGGGGACTTGGAATCAACTTGGCCATACATGAAGCCCTATCTCGCCAGTGCCATAATGTCCGACACCTACTGCCAGCAGATTCACCCTACCATGACTATGGGAGGCGTGATGAAGATGGGCACATTGTGGTTACCCGGGCGACAGGAACAACATGCCGCCCCGTAGGAGGCACATAGAGGACATGGAAAGGGAGAATGGAGCGCTAGCTGAGAAGGTGATGATGATAAAGGAGATTGCAAACTTTGCTAGCAATGGTATGGTGGTCCAAGGACAGGAGATTGACACCCTGCATGAAGCTGTGGGAGTTCTGGAGAATGCCCTGATAGCCAGAGATGCAACCATAGCTCATCTTCATGGTATGCGTGCAGAGAACACCCAGAACATACAACAGTTGCAAGGGACCGTCCAGGAAAGGGATCAAACTATTGAAGCTATGACAGCCCAGATTGCCGCCCTCCAAGCACAGCTGAATCCACACTCTGATGATGACAATGGAGATGATGGCAACAATGGGGATGATGATGACAATGGTAACGATGATGATGATGAGGACAAGGATGATGATGATGGAGACGATGATGGTGGAGGAGATGAAGCTGTTGCAGTTGCAGCTGAAAGTGAAGAAGAAGAGGAGGATCCAGAAGAGGTGGAGTTTGAGATCTTAAGTGATGATTCAGGAGAGGTGTACACTCCGCCGCCATGGTTGTACCGCGAACCGAAGCGCCAACGCATGACAGCAAGGACCTACCGCAACCTCTTCAAGGAGTAGATAGAAGTCCACCAATTAGTCCACGTTAGGCAAATTCGTTAGGATTAGTCTCGATCATTGTGAAGCTTAGTTCGTGTTAGTTTAAGAGTGATTAGTTGCTTATTTGTGTACTCCAATATCCCCGGAATTATTTGTGCGAATTTTATGAAAGAGTTATGGCAATTTTGGTTAACATCTGTGTTATTTTTGCTGCAGTTTTCTGCTGATACAGCAGTACTGTACGATTTTTCATATTTTTCTGGTAACTGGGAAAAATCTGAAAAAAATTGGGCTGATGCAAAACTCTCTGTACTATATTTGAAAAAATTAGCTAAATTTTATGACGAGTTTAAGTCAGGCGGAAAAATTCGCGAACGCTGCTGGACTGTTCTGGCATATTGCTGTTTTGTTGTTTAGTTGATCAACTGTTTAGTTAACCATTGCCAACTCTTGTAAAACTATTTCAGTAGGTATATACTGCTACGATAACCCCTGGGATGTTGCTGGATCACTTGTTTGTTGATGTATTGCTTGCTTGTGATTGTCTGCTATTGCTTGTTGTTGATTGATGATAATGCATGGGTAGAATCCTATTACCGTAGTTGATTCTTTCTAAACTTACCTGTGCTGAACCGCAGATGCCTCCCCGCCATCAACCCACTGAGTTGGAGCAACTCATGGCAGCTCAGGCACAGCTGACCCAAGTGATGACTCAGTTCATGGAAGCTCAGAACAACAACAATGGAAACAATCAGCCTCAGGGAGATGCTCTCACCAGATTTCTGAGGTTAAGGCCAGCTAAGTTCTCTACTGCAACGGAACCAATGGTTGCTCTCGACTGGTTGCGTTCAGTCAACAAGGATCCGTAACCTCGGATGCACCGATGCTGAGAAGGTGAGGTTTTCCGCTCACCTACTAGAGGGACCACCGCTTCTTGGTGGGACACTTTTCGGATCACCCACCATGGATACTCGTGACTTGGGCTATGTTTGAGGAAGGTTTCAGGACCAACCACGTGTCTTCGTGGAGTTCGAGCAAGAGGAAGGAGTTCTGCAACTTGCGCCAAACCAATCGCACCGTGGCCGAGTACATTGAGGAGTTCAACAACCTGTCCCGTTATGCACCTGAGGATGTTGACACTGATGCAAAAAGGAGGGAGAGATTCCTGGATGGCCTCAGTGATGAGCTTTTAGTACAGCTACTGGTGGTTTATTGCCCCACTTTCTAGGAGCTTATGGACAAGGCTAGGATCTTGGAAGGGAAGCACAAGCAGGTGGAGAACCGCAAAAGGAAGAGCAATAATCACCACTCTGGTTCACATCACAAGTCTCGCACTTCATATGATGGATACTCCAAGCATGGAGGGAGTGACCATGGGAGCCATGACCGCCACCACCATGGAGGCTATGGGCATCGTCATGACAACCATAGGAGCAACCGCCACAACCACAAGGGAGGACACTCTCACCACTCTGGAGGACACGGTGGGCATGACCGCAACCGTGATCGCAGCTTTGTGAAGAAGGATCTGAGTGAGGTGACGTGCTTCAAGTGTAAACAGAAGGGACACTATGCTGACAACTGTCCGGAGAGGAAAGGACTGAAGCCAACCAACAACGAGAAGGCCACAGTGAACCACATGAATGTGGAGGAGATCCCAGATGAGCCTGACCTTGTGATTGGTAAGTTTCCAATCAACACTCACCCTGCACTTATACTTTTCGATACTGGTGCATCGCATTCATTCATATCAAGGGCATTTGTGGATAAGTATAGGCTACCTACTGAGTCTATGAAAAGGTCTATTAGAGTGAGTTCACCTGGAGGAGATATGATAGCTAGCGCGGGATGCCGCGACTTAACTGTGAGGATTGGAACACACAACTTCAGTGCACATTTGGTAGTATTGGAATCACAGGGGTTAGACGTTATTCTGGGTATGGATTGGATGTCTATGCATGGGGGACACATAGATTGTGCACAGCGAGCTGTTTCACTCAAAACCCCGGATGGTAAGAGGATTAGATTCAAGTCGGCTGTGCGACCACGAAGTTGTAAGTTGAATTCTCTTAAGGGGGTTAGCATGGATACTATGCCAGTGATTAAGGATTATCCTGACGTGTTTCCGGAAGAACTGCCAGGGATGCCACCTGACAGGGAAGTAGAGTTTCTTATCGACCTGATGCCGGGAACAAGACCTATAGCAAAGAAACCATATAAGATGGATGTGGATGAGCTGAAGGAATTGAAGAAGCAGTTGAAAGAGCATCTGGAAAAGGGATTCATTCAAATTTAGTTCGTCATGGGGTGCACCTGCATTTGTGGAGAAGAAAGACAGCAGTAAGAGATTAGTGGTGGACTATCGCTCGCTGAATGAAGTAACCATCAAGAACAAGTACCCTCTGCCGAACATAAATGATTTGTTTGATCAACTGGAAGGAGCAAAGGTGTTCAGCAAGATTGATTTGCGATCAGGCTACTTTCAATTGAAGATCCGGGAGGAGGACGTACCAAAAACCGCCTTCACCACTAGGTATGGCTTATATGAGTATATAGTTATGTCATTTGGACTAACGAATGCCCTGACATATTTCATGACCATGATGAACAAGGTATTTATGGAATACTTGGACAAGTTCGTGGTGGTGTTTATTGATGACATATTGATATATTCCAAGGATGATGCTGAGCATGAGAAACATCTGCGACTAATTATGGAGAAGCTGAGGGAACACAAGCTGTATGCCAAATTCAGCAAGTGTGAGTTCTGGCTTAACACTGTTGGATTTCTTGGACACGTAGTGTTAGGAGAAGGAGTCGCTGTGGATCCAAGCAAAGTGACTGCAGTGAAGAATGGGAAGCGCCCAAGAATGCAGGAGAGATACGAAGCTTTTTGGGACTTGCTGGATATTACAGGAGGTTCATTGAAAACTTTTCCAAGATTGCTAAGCCGATGACTGAACTTCTGAAGAAGGAGAAGAAGTTTGAATGGTCAGACGTATGTGAATCCACTTCGAGAATTGAAGCGCCGACTAGTGACCGCTACTGCTCAGGTTTACCAGATCTTCAGAAGAATTTCCAAGTGTACTGTGATGCTTCACGACAGGGACTTGGGAGCGTGCTGATGCAAGATGGGAGAGTAGTGTCATATGCCTCGCGACAACTCAAGCACCATGAGCGGAATTACCCCACACATGACTTGGAGTTAGCGTCAGTGGTTCATGCGCTCAAGGTATGGAGGCATTATTTAATGGGAAAACACTGTGATGTGTACACCGACCACAAGAGCCTGAAGTACATATTTACACAGAAGGAACTGAATATGAGGCAAAGGAGATGGTTGGAACTTATCAAGGATTATGATATGAATCTGCAATACCACCCAGGAAAGGCCAATGTAGTAGCAGATGCTCTGAGTCGGAAGGTTTATGCCAATGGATTGACAATTGGGGAATTGCCTGAGGATTTGTGCAAGCAGTTCAAGGACCTTAGACTGGAGGTAGTATTTGAAGGGTACTTGGCAACAATGGAAGTCCAACCAACGCTATAGGACAGAATCAGGAAGGCTCAAGTGGGAGACAAATAGATAGATGATGTAAAGGAAAAGATGAAGGAGGATCGAGCAAGGGAAATCCGCGAGGATGAGCAAGGAACTTTGTGGTATGGAGATCGTTTGTGCGTTCCCAACGATCCGGAGATAAGGAAGTCGATTCTGCAGGAAGCTCATGACTCGCCGTATTCCATACATCCGGGCAATACGAAGATGTATATGGACCTAAAGGACAAATTCTGGTGGAACAACATGTAGGGAGACATCGCAGAGCATATTGCCCTATGTGATGTATGTAGCCGAGTAAAGGCGGAACACCAGAAGCCAGCAGGACTGCTACAGCCATTGCCCGTGCCGGATTGGAAGTGGGATAGAATGGGAATGGATTTTATCACAGGATTACCCAGGACCAGGTCAGGATATGACTCCATTTGGGTAGTGGTCGACCATTTGACCAAGGTAGCCCACTTTATTCTGGTAAAGACAACCTATACGAGTGCAAAGTTGGCCAAGATTTATATGGACAGAATTGTGTGCCTACACGGAGTTCCCAAGAGTATCGTATCTGATAGAGGCACCCAATGTACCTTACACTTCTGGCGCCAGCTGCACGAGTCGCTTGGCACTAGATTGGAGTTTAGCACAGCGTTTCACCCGCAGACTGATGGACAGACCGAGAGGGTGAATCAGATTTTGGAAGACATGCTGAGAGCTTGCGCCTTGGCTCATGGTTCTAGTTGGGATGAGAATTTGCCATATGCTGAGTTTTCCTGCAATAACAGCTATCAAACCAGCATCAAGACGTCACCGTTCGATGTGCTATATGGGAAACGGTGCCGGACACCATTGCTATGGGATGGAGTAGGAGAACGTCAGTTGTTTGGGCCTGATTTGATCAAGGATGCTGAGGAGAAGGTCTCCTTGATTAGGGACAGACTGAAGGTAGCACAATCAAGGCAGAAGAGCTACGCTGACGCCAAGCGCAAGGAAGTGGTGTATGAGATAGGTGATAGAGCATACCTCAGAGTGTCGCCACTTCGTGGAATCAAGAGATTTGGAATTAAGGGTAAGCTGGCACCTCGGTTTATTGGACCGTATCGGGTCTTAGCACGCAAAGGAGAAGTTGCCTATCGCTTGAGTTGCGGAGGCTCGTCTCTGTTCACAATGTGTTCCACGTATCCCAGCTGAAGAAGTGCCATCCGGAGATGGTGGATACACCATTGAGAGACACTGTATCTGTAACATCCCAAAACTATCAAACTTAGATCATCAAAACACTAATCATCAAGTTTAGGGTTAACAAAAACTTTTCTAAATGAATTCATGAATGCATGTATATGTGTGTGCATGGATTTTGAATTTCTTTAAAAAACACCTTGTTTGTGTGATCCATTGCTTGTAAAATGTTTCTTAGGTGAAAAGAACATCATCTAAAACATTTCCCACACTTTTCCTTAAGACAAGTAAATCAAAACAAATATATTAAGTGAATGGTCATTTTGGACAATTTAACTCACATGCCTACTTTGGCTGTCTCAAACTTTCAAAACCTAACAGAAACTTTTCTGGATCTTTGCATCCCTTGAATGTACTTATAACAGAGTATCAAGGCCCACTTTGTGATCATCCAGAAACTTTCAAATGCATAGTTTAAATGACAATTCAAAATTGAATCTTCTTCATATGGGAAGATCCCACTTTTTCAAAACCCACTCAAACAAGCTCAACTTTCAAAACCCAAGCATCTGCAGACTCACCAGAACCAATCTAGCAAACTCACCAAAATTCATTTCAAAATTCAAAACTTGAGTTCATGCGGCCATTTCATCAAACAGGTTGCAGACACAAATCAAACAAAACCACAAACGCTATAGTGTGCAGTGTTTTGAGCCTAACTTGTTCCCTAGTTAGCTCACACACAAACCAGTAGATCATCTAGAAATATTAGCCCAACACTAGCACCCCGTACCTTGCCATTGCCATTAATGGTGAACATGAGCACCCCATGTCACCCCAATGTGGACAGCCTAGGACAGCAAGCCTAGCAAGATGTCCGGGAGGCAGCCCACCGTCCACCTCCATCACTGTCCCAGCCGCGAGCATTGCCAAGCCTCGACCACGCACAAGCCGCGCCAGACCATGCCGAAGCGGCCAGAGCACCACCCGCGACCAGCGTCCCCAGACCGCGCGCCGCCCTCACCGCGCGCACACACGATCACCACCGACCCAGGACCCCGCCAGACACTCCCGTTTGCCGCCCCGTGCCATAAAACCACCGCCCGCCGTCGAAGACACCGCCTCTGCCGCGCAGAGCGCCGCCCGTTCCAGACCAAACCACACCGCCCCATGCCTCGTGATCATGTCGTTGAGCATCACCAGGAGACACAGCACCATCCCCTACCCTTGCCCATGCCATTAGCTCAGAACGCCCGACGAGCTCACCTTGCGCCCCGACGGTCCCCTCGCTCGACTATAAATAGAGGCCACCCCCGCACGATTTCTTCACACCATCTCACTCCCCTCTCCCCACTGACCGTGCCACACCATCCTCAGAGCAAGGCGAGCACCACTTCGCCGGAATTTCACCGGAGCCCGCCGCCTCTGGAGAAGAAGGGAGCCAGCGATTGGAGACGCCCCAGGAGAAGCCACCGGTACCAGGAGGTTCGCTGTCATTGACTTCGTCGTTCGCCCGCCTCGCCGACCCTCGCCCGTACCCCGGTGAGCCCCCAGCACCCCCCACTGGTCGCGCTAGGTTTCGTTCTCGCCGGAGCTGTCTTGCGTCGACGATGACCCTCAGCCGTTGGATTAGAACTAGACCGAACGACCCACGTTGCCCCATACCGCTTCGCCCGGCCCCGTGTCACTGACGAGTGGGGACACCCACTTACGCACGCGGGAGCACTGCGCTTAGCAGGCCGGCCCGTTAGAATTTCCCGCGCAGCCCAGCAATTCAAATTAAACCTTTTTCTTTTTAATTTCAAACACACTTCTGTACCCAACTTCAAAAATCAACCCAGGTTGATTCAGTGCACCAAATTGGATGAAACCAATTTTTTTTGGAAAGTTCTGGGAATGCTTAATCCAAGCCCATTGGATTCAAGTAATTTGGATCTGTAGATCACCCATAGCAAAAATAACAAGGCAGAAGCTTTTCTGCATTCAAACATTTTTCAAATTTAAACCATAAAAGCTTTTGAGTTGATTCCAACTCTCAAAAATCACATTTAACCATACCTTTCAGAATATATAAAAATATATAGGTTTACTTGTAGAAATAATTTTCAAGGAATAAAAGAATGCTACATAAGCATTTATAGCCACTTTAATTAATTAAAATAAAAGGGTAAAACCTTATTAAATTGTGACATCACTTTAAATCACATTCCCATGGACTACAATATGAGGTGATGACATGTGTCAACATGATACCATGTTTAGTTTGGAGAATATTAAATCTTAAGTAGTTTTTCAATGAGTAGAAATTACTTTTCTAAAATAAAAGGACTTAAACCAATCCTTAACCTTGTAATGTTAGAGATGATGCTAGATCATCTATAGGACCCTTGTGTGTGATGATTGCAAGTAGTTAAGTATTGATTGGTGATTGTGTACCTCGTATTTATTCATAGACGCTAGTACCGACCAAGGATACTACAAGGAGGAAGGAGGATACTACGAAGAGGAAGCCGAGGAGAACTTCAACCACTGCTCTGCACAAGGCAAGCTAGTAACTATGCAAGCTTATATTGACACTGTGCAAGCTAACACTTGCAAGATACCCTATTGTTGCCACAAACCCATGCTTGTGATATGAGTACTATATGCCTTAAGCGTATGTGATCATACCAACTTGCTAAACCAATCCTAGTTTTATGGCAAGCTTCTTACTTTATTTCTTTATCAAATCTTAATTAGAGTCTACTTAAGAGTTTGGTAGATATTAGACAGCTGTGCTCAAGTTTGCCCTAAGAGCATAAAATTTGGCCTAAGCTAGAAACCTTGATCTCAGCCTAAGATATAATGTTGGACTTAGTGAAACTCCACCAGTTACCACACCTCATTGTTACCATTCCCAACTGTAGATGCCAGTGCTAAGCATAAAACTTGATCAACTTTAGATGGGAGTACTTGGTGGAAAATGGTTATGAAAACCTTGGAATGATGGATCATTCTATTGAAATGTTTTGGATATGTGTTTCCAAACACTTGATGATTTTGGTGATGAAAATGTTGAGGCATGAGCCTTAGCCCTTTATAAAACTGATGGTTATCTGGATGCGATACCATTCCAATTTTATCGTACAACCACAATACCCGAATATTGGGTAGGGCTTGACTAGAAACTTATATACCTTAGTATTAGTTCCCTCACGGCCAAGGTCTGAGCTGAGGCTACCTTGTGAAGATTGTCCACCTGTGCAGTACCCAAGATGACAGTGGTCATGGTTGGGAGGCCAAACTCACAGGAGAGGTGCTTATACTATGGAGTGTAATTGGAAGGTTAGGATTGATTATTCGCATACTGAGTATGGTGAATTCAGGATTTGTTCCTGACGGATGTATCGAATGTTGTGGTGAAAGTGTACAATCTCTGCAGTGTCAAACTATTGAATAGCGCGTCATGAGTTATGGATAGTTGGAGTGGCCATACTGTTCCCCCGTCAGACCCTTTTCAAAAATGACTTGTGAAATGAGTTGAGACTTTGACTTGACCACAACAGAGTTGTGACCTGAATTACAAGATCCCACTTAGGAGTTATAAAATTGTGACTAGCTTTGGAGCTTAGTAGAGATAAACCTGGCTTTTTGCAAAACAACCCTAGAGCCTAGTGTCCTATTATCCAAAAAACCCTTTTCTTGTTAGTAGTAGTTTGCGAGTACTTAAAGAGTACTCATGGCTTTGTCCCTGGCTATTCCCATGGCCAGACTATGAAGAGGAGTACCTGGAGGATGGACCCCAGGAAGGTTACTAGGATCATCTCCCATCGTCAGCATTGCCTGTGACCCCGAAGATGGAGCTTCGCCTACGCTACCGTTATTATTACGTATTCCGCTGCTTGATGTTGTATTAAGAACTGGATCATGAGATCCCTATTCGTGTAAGAACTTATGTATCGTTGTAATGGATGAAGTACTATGGTATCCAATTCTGTTATGTCTCGCAAAAATGGTAATCCTGGGATTGCGATGTATGGCATAACAGGCATCTAGGATTGAAAAATCCGGGTGTTGACAAGTTGGTATCAGAGCCATCCTGACCATAGGAGACCCTAGTTAGGTTGGACGTTGAACCAAAAACTTAGTTTCAAAAACCAAAGAAAACAAATATTTACAAAAACCTATTCTCATTCTTATCTCTTTAATTCTTTCATAAAACTTCATGTTCCTCAAAAAACTCTTGCAAAATAGATAAAATTTGACACACTTGATCACTCTGCTAATCTACTCATCCTCTATTTTTATAGATGGACGTGAAGTACAGCAAGTTTTATCAACTTGGAAATGGGGGAGACCTTATCTTTGAGAGGGATCTGGATCAGCTTTCGAAACTTCTAGAGCGTCCGCATCCCAAGTTCTTCGGAGCTCAGCTCAATGATCAAGGAGGAGAAGATCTGTAGTGGCTAATTGTTGCAAGTCTCCGAGGAAAGATTGAACCTCCCACAACAGAGGGAATTCAGTTTACCTTGAGGGAAAACAACTGGCTCGATGGACTTGCCAGAGCAATGCAGGAAGCTCTTTCCCGTTTGTGTGGACAGAGCATCAATCAGATCAAGGGTACTCGCTTGGAGTTTTTCCCAAGATGTGATGCAAATGGACAACCACTGGAAGCCCCATACCACCCCGAGCTGAAAACTCAATTGGACTACCTTAGCTTCATGATGTACGACCGTCAGCAGGAGTTGGACAACTGCCGTGACTATTGCAACCACAAGTCTGCCATCATCAAGACGAAGGATCAGACCATCGCCATGCTAGCCAAGGATCACAAGTCTCGCTGCCGTCAGCTCAACAAGAAGGAGAGCATTATTGCCCGTCTTTGCCATCGCATCTCATCTCTGGAAGAGACCATCCACGAGAGAGACATGCAACTAGAGGAAAGGGAGAATGCCAGAGAAGATCTTCGTGGAGACCCTTACTCCTATCTCAGCGATGACGATGATTTTCTGGAGGATCAGGCCATGGACTTCTTCACCGATGATAGGGATGCAAGTGGACAGTCCAATGGACTAAGCGGACAGTCCGCTAGATGTCTAATTAACTGCATGCAAACCTAGAAATGATAATACTTAGAAGATCGATCAGAATTAGAAAAGGGAGGCGAACATGCCGGGAGCGTTTGGCGGACGTCCACCTGCATCCCTAACCGATGAGGATGATTTCGCCTTCATCGATGATCCTGAAGATGATGAAGCCACAAAATCCAAGGAGTAGTAGCACTGAGCACTAGCGTAGTGAGTAGTAGTCGGTCCCACTGTATCGTAGATTTCAGAATGGTTCTTAAAACCATCTTTTTTTCCTTGTTGTGGTGTGTGTTGTACTGTGTGCTATGAGTGAGTGAATGAAAAAGCAAGTTGCTAGAAAAATCTGAGTAAAACCTTTAAAAAACTTGTCAAAAACCCAAAACCTTAGCAATTTCCCTCTTTTCTCATGATCGATATCAATCCTCAGATGCCACGTGGAGGAAGTGGTTTAGCCCCGGACCCGATGTTGCAGATCCTGCAAATGTTGACTTCTGACCGCGAAGCTGAAAAAGCCGAACGTCAAGCCAACCTAGCCACTCTGCAAAGATAGCCCAGCTAGCCCACAATAACCAAGGCCATGGAAACCAGGACAACCACGTATCTAAACTCAAGAATTTCCAGAATACCAACCCACCCGTTTTCACCAAGTCTGAAGAACCCCTAGATGCCGACGATTGGCTGCAAACCATGGAAAATAACTTATAAGTAGCTGGAGTGGAAGCCAACGAGAAAGTCTTGTTCGCCACCCATTATCTAGCCGGAGATGCCAGGGCATGGTGGAACAGTGTTCGTGCAATGACCGGAGGCCAGATGATGACCTGGGAGGAATTCAAGGTCAAGTTTAGCAGAACCCATGTGCCACCAGGTTTGATCAAGAGAATGAGAGACGAGTTCAGAGAGTTGAAGCAAGGAAGGATGACTGTAGTGGAATACCGTGACAAATTTTTGTCATTAGCTAGGTATGACCGGACGAGATCGACACGAAGCCAAGAAGAAAGAAAGATTCTGAATGGTCTGCATGACGAGATGCAGACGGTGTTAGTCAATATCCCCTTTGTGGATATTGAAGCCCTTGTCGACTCTGCTATCCAAATGGAAGTAAAGATCAACCAAGCCAATGAAAACTGCAAGCGTCGCATGATGCATCAACCAGGAACCCATCAGACCCCAAAGTATCGCTGACCCATCTCTAGGATTTTCCCACGAATCAACAGACCCCTATGACCCGTCCGACCTATCCCAACCGTGGAAACCCTAGACCCGGAAATCACAACAACCCCAACTCTAGCAATTTCACCGTGCCCACCCAAGTTCAACACCAACAATACTACCACCAACCCCAATCTTGCCGAGGACTGGAAGCAATGATGTGCCTATCGCCTAAGGACAAGTCACAAGTGACCTGTTATGATGGAAATAAAGGACACTATTCCAATGAGTGCCCCAACAAGAAGAATGCTACAGCAACGCCAATGTCCCATTTCAAAGAAGTGCCGTGTCCAGCCAGGGAGAAGATTTGCCCTGTGGAATTCACTCAACCGCATAGCGGCCGTCTTTTCTCATGCATCTTGAAGAAGCTTAGGAAGCGCCAGACGTCGTCTGGGTATGTTTTCATTAATTCAGTACTTGCAAGAGTGTTGTTTGATTCTGGTGCATCGCATTCATTTGTCACCGAAGAATTTGCCTGCACTAGTAAAATTCAGCCAACCAAATTGAAGCATGTGATGATTGTGCAAATTCCCGGATCAACCACCAAGGCTAGGCAAATTTGCAAAGTCGTCCCTATCTGAATCCATGGCATAGATTTTTATGCTAACCTAATAGTACTCGGAACTAAAGGTTTGGAAGTAGTACTAGGAATGGATTGGATGTCCAAGCATAAAGGATTGATTGACTGTGCCAAGAAAGCCATTACCATGACCAGTACCACCGGAGTCTCAGTCGAGCATATATCCGAAACCTTACCTCGCCAATTCAAGTGTAACAAGAGTCTAGCCCGACCTACCATTGACCAAGTTTGGATAGTCTGCGAATACCCCGATGTATTTCCAGATGATTTGCCCGGTATGCCCCCAGATCGGGATATCGAGTTTATCATCGAACTAATCCCTGGAACAGGACCCATAGCCCAGAGACCCTATAGTATGAACCCGTTAGAGCTAGAAGAACTAAAGAAGCAATTGGATTCCATGTTGGAAATCGGATTGATTCAACCAAGTGCGTCCCCATGGAGATCACCTGTCTTGTTTGTGGACAAGAAGGATGGAGGTAACCGTTTGTGTACGGACTATAGGAAGTTGAATGATGTCACCATCAAGAACAAGTACCCCTTGCCTAAGATCGAAGATTTGTTTGATCAGTTGACCGGTGCCCAGGTGTTTTCTAAGATTGATCTTAGAACTGGCTATCATCAACTCAAAATTCGTGCAGAGGATATCCAAGACCTTTACCACCGATATGGATTGTATGAGTATCTGATCATGTCTTTTGGATTAACCAATGCCCCCGCTTATTTCATGAATCTCATGAATAAGATTTTTATGGACTTCCTGGATAAGTTTGTCGTTGTTTTCATCGATGACATTCTGATTTATTCCAAATCGGAAGAAGAACATGAGCTACACCTAAGGACCATCCTTGGAACCCTTAGAGAGCATCAGTTGTATGCAAAGTTTAGCAAATGTGAATTCTGGTTACAGGAAGTAGGATTTCTCGGTCACATTGTATCAGCCAGAGGAATTGCCGTAGACCCTGCCAAAGTGAAAGATGTAGATGATTGGCAAACCCCAACCACTCAAACCCAAGTTCGTGCTTTTCTCGGATTGGCGGGATATTACCGCAAATTCGTAGAAGGATTCTCGAGTATAGCCCGACCCATGACCCAATTACTGAAGAAAGACAAGAAGTTTGAATGGACGGACAAGTGCGAAGTGAGTTTTCAAGAACTCAAGAGGAGATTGATTTCAGCCCCAATCTTGATCATGGCGAATATTACGAAGCCCTTCGATGTGTATTGTGACGCATCCAAGATTGGTCTCGGATGTGTGCTAATGCAAGAAGGCAAAGTTATATCTTATCTATCGCGACAACTAAAGCAACATGAGAAAAATTACCCAACCCATGACCTCGAACTCGCAGCCGTAGTCCTAGCCCTGAAGACATGGAGACATTACCTTATGGGAAACCGTTGTGAGATTTATTCGGATCACAAGAGCCTAAAGTATATATTCACTCAAAAGGAGCTGAATATGAGGCAAAGAAGATGGATTGAGTTAATCAAGGATTACGACCTGGACATTCACTATCACCCTGGAAAAGCCAATGTGGTAGCCGATGCCCTTAGCAGATTGCCGTGCCGCTTGAACTCCATGATTTTAAAGGAGCAACCAAGTTTGCACAAAGAGATGGAAGATTTTCGAATGGAATTAAGTGAAGGATTTTTGGCTAGCATAGAACTTCAGCCCACTTTGATCAGTCAGATTAAAGAGGCGCAGAAAGGAAATGCTAGTATCGACGGAATCAAGCGTCGTATCGGTACAGACAAAGTACCCGGATTCACCGAAGATGAATAAGGAGTTCTGTGGTACAAAGGACGCCTTTGTGTACCAGCAGATTCGGAGTTGAAAGAAGTTATCTTGAAGGAGGCTCATGATACTCTTTATTCTATCCATCCCGGAGGAACCAAGATGTATCAAGATTTGAAAGAGCAATTTTGGTGGCATAAGATGAAGAGAGAAATCGGAAGCTATATCGCCAAGTGTGACATATGTCAGCGAGTCAAGGCAGGACATCAACGACCCGCTGGATTGTTGCAACCTTTGCGGATTCCGGAATGGAAATGTGATCCAGTAGGAATGGACTTTATCACTGGACTACCTACTTCTAGTAGGGGAAATGACTCTATTTGGGTCATAGTGGACAGATTGTCCAAAGTCGCCAATTTCTTGCCCGTCAAAACCACCTACCGAGTTCAAGCTAGCGGAGTTATACATCGCTAGAATCGTTAGTTTGCATGGAGTCCCCAAGAACATAGTCTCGGATCGAGGAACTCAGTTTACCTCGAGATTCTGGAAGAAAGTCCAAGAAGGTTTAGGAACCCGCCTAGATTTCAGTACCGCTTATCACCCTCAGACCGATGGACAAACGGAGCGAGTAAACCAAATACTCAAAGATATGCTTAGAGCATGTGTGCTAGAATATGGATCCAAATGGGAAGACTGTCTGCCGTTTGCAGAATTTTCATACAACAATAGTTACCAAGCCAGTTTGCAAATGGCCCCAATTTATGTACGGAAGAAAGTGCCGCACCCCTTTGAACTGGTCGGAAGTAGGAGAGAGTCAGATTTTCGGACTCGACATTCTACGAGAAGCAGAAGAGAAGGTTCACAAGATTCGTGAACACCTCAAGACAGCCCAATCCCGACAAAAGAGTTACGCCGACAAGAGACGTCGAGACCTCGCCTTCAACATCGGAGATTTTGTTTATCTGAAAGTGTCGCCATTGAAGGGAATGCAACGTTTCCAACTCAAAGGAAAGTTATCCCCCAGATATATCGGACCTTTCAAAATCTTGAACCGTCGAGGAGAAGTATCGTATCAACTGGAACTACCTGAAGAGATGTGAGCTGTGCACAATGTGTTCCATATCTCGTTACTTCGCAAATGTCTAGAAGTCCCCGAGAAGACCGAAGTGTTCAAGAATATCGATCACCGGACCATAGAGATCAATGATGATCTAACATATCCTGAAGTACCCATCCGTATATTGGAAGAAGCCTTTGAACTACCGTAACCGAAGCATCAAGTTTCTCAAGATTCATGGAGCAACCACACAGAGAGGAGGCTACAGGGAGCGAAGATCACATCGAGCGGAGTTTCGGATCTCTTCAAATCCTAGGTAATCTTTTCGTCCTTTTTCAAATCTCGGGACGAGATTTTGTTTAAGGGGGGAATGTTTGTAACATCCCAAAAATATCAAACTTAGATCATTCAAAACACTAATCATCAAGATTAGGGTTAACAAAAACTTTTCTAAATGAATTCATGAATGCATGTATATGTGTATGCATGGATTTTGAATTTCTTTAAAAACCACCTTGTTTGTGTGAACCATTGCTTGTAAAATGTTTCTTAGGTGAAAAGAACATCATCTAAAACATTTCCCACACTTTTCCTAAAGACAAGTAAATCAAAACAAATATATTAAGTGAATGGTCATTTTGGCCAATTTAACTCACATGCCTACTTTGGCTGTCTCAAACTTTCAAAACCTAACAGAAACTTTTCTCAATATTTACACCCCTTGAATGTACTTATAACAGAGTATCAAGGCCCACTTTGTGATCATCCAGAAACTTTCAAATGCATAGTTTAAATGACAATTCAAAATTGAATCTTCTTCATATGGGAAGATCCCACTTTTTCAAAACCCACTCAAACAAGCTCAACTTTCAAAACCCAAGCATCTGCAGACTCACCAGAACCAATCTAGCAAACTCACAAAAATTCATTTCAAAATTCAAAACTTGAGTTCATGCGGCCATTTCATCAAACAGGTTGCAGACACAAATCAAACAAAACCACAAACACTATAGTGTGCAGTGTTTTGAGCCTAACTTGTTCCCTAGTTAGCTCACACACAAACCAGAGATCATCTAGAAAGATTAGCCCAACACTAGCACCCCTGAGCTTTCCATTGCCATTAATGGTGAACAATGAGCACCCCATGTCACCCCAATGTGGACAGCAAGCTAGGAGCAGCGCAAGCTTAGCGGTATGCGTGAGGCAGCCCACCGTCCACCGCCACTGCCTGTCCCAGCCGCGAGCATTGCCAAGCCCTGGACCACGCGCACAAGCCGCGCCCAGACCATGCCGAGCGTGCGCTAGAGCACCACCCGTGACCAGCGTCCCCAGACCGCGCGCCGCCCTCACCGCGCGCACACACGATCACCACCGACCCAAGACCCCGCCAGACACTCCCGTTTGCCGCCCCGTGCCATACAACCACCGCCCGCCGTCGAAGACGCCGCCTCTGCCGCGCAGAGCGTCGCCCGTTCCAGACCAAACCACACCGCCCCATGCCTCGCGATCATGTCGTTGAGCATCGCCAAGAGACACAGCACTGTCCCCTACCCTTGCTCAGGCCATTAGTTGCATGTAACGTTGCCCCCGACGAGCTCACCTTGCGCCCCGACGGTCCCCTCGCTCGACTATAAATAGAGGCCACCCCGGCACGATTTCTTCACACCATCTCACTCCCCTCTCCCCACTGGCCGTGCCACACCATCCTCAGAGCAAGGCGAGCACCACTTCGCCGGAATTTCACCGGAGCCCGCCGCCTCTGGAGAAGAAGGGAGCCAGCGATTGGAGCCGCCCAAGGAGAAGCCACCGGTACCAGGAGGTTCGCCGTCGTCGACTTTGTCGTTCGCCCGCCTCGCCGACCCTCGCCCGTACCCCGGTGAGCCCCCAGCACCCCCCACTGGCCGCGCTAGGTTTCGTTCTCACCGGAGCTGTCTCGCGTCGACGATGACCCTCAGCCGTTGGATTAGAACTAGATCGAACGACCCACATTGCCCCATACCGCTTCGCCCGACCCCGTGTCACTGACGAGTGGGGACACCCACTTACGCATCCCGCGGGAGCACTGCGCTTAGCAGGCCGGCCCGTTAGAATTTCCCGCGCAGCCCAGCAATTCAAATTAAACCTTTTTCTTTTTAATTTCAAACACACTTCTGTACCCAACTTCAAAAATCAACCCAGGTTAATTCAGTGCACCAAATTGGATGAAACCAATTTTGTTGGAAAGGACTGGGAATGCTTAATCCAAGCCCGTTGGATTCAAGTCATTTGGATCTATAGATCACCCATAGCAAAAATAACAAGGCAGAAGCTTTTCTGCATTCAAACATTTTTCAAATTTAAACCATAAAAGCTTTTGAGTTGATTCCAACTCTCAAAAATCAGATTTAACCATACCTTTCAGAATATATAAAAATATATAGGTTTACTTGCAGAAATAATGTTCAAGGAATAAAAGAATGCTACATAAGCATTTCTAGCCACTTTAATTAATTAAAATAAAAGGGTAAAACCTTATTAAATTGTGACATCGCTTTAAATCACATTCCCATGGACTACAATATGAGGTGATGACATGTGTCAACATGATACCATGTTTAGTTTGGAGAATATTAAATCTTAAGTAGTTTTCAATGAGTAGAAATTACTTTTCTAAAATAAAAAGGACTTAAACCAATCCTTAACCTTGTAATGTTAGAGATGATGCTAGATCATCTATAGGACCCTTGTGTGTGATGATTGCAAGTAGTTAAGTATTTATTGGTGATTGTGTACCTCGTATTTATTCATAGACGCTAGTACCGACCAAGGATACTACGAGGAGGAAGGAGGATACTACGAAGAGGAAGCTGAGGAGAACTTCAACCACTGCTCTGCACAAGGCAAGCTAGTAACTATGCAAGCTTATATTGACACTGTGCAAGCTAACACTTGCAAGATACCCTATTGTTGCCACAAACCCATGCTTGTGATATGAGTACTATATGCCTTAAGCGTATGTGATCATACCAACTTGCTAAACCAATCCTAGTTTTATGGCAAGCTTCTTACTTTATTTCTTTATCAAATCTTACTTAGAGTCTACTTAAGAGTTTGTTCAGGATACTGAGTATGGTGAATTCAGGATTTGTTCCTGACGGATGTATCGAATGTTGTGGTGAAAGTGTACAATCTCTGCAGAGTGTCAAACTATTCGAATAGCCGCGTCCGCGGTTATGGACAGTTGGAGTGGCCATACTGTTCCCCCGTTAGACCCTTTTCAAAAATGACTTGTGAAATGAGTTGAGACTTTGACTTGACCACAACAGAGTTGTGACCTGAATTACAAGATCCCACTTTGGAGTTATAAAATGGTGACTAGCTTTGGAGCTTAGTAGAGATGAACCTGGCTTTTTGCAAAACAACCCTAGAGCGTAGTGTCCTATTATCCAAAAACCCCTTTTCTTGTTAGTAGTAGTTTGCGAGTACTTAAAGAGTACTCATGGCTTTGTCCCTGGCTATTCCCATGGCCAGACTATGAAGAGGAGTACCTGGAGGATGGACCCCAGGAAGGTTACGACAACTAGGATCATCTCCCATCGTCAACATTGCCTGTGACCCCGAAGATGGAGCTTCGCCTACGCTACCGTTATTATTACGTATTCCGCTGCTTGATGTTGTATTAAGAACTGGATCATGAGATCCCTATTCGTGTAAGAACTTATGTATCGTTGTAATTGATGAAGTACTATGGTATCCAATTCTGTTATGTCTCGCAAAAATGGTAATCCTGGGATTGCGATGTATGGCATAACAGGCATCTAGGATTGAAAAATCCGGGAGTTGACAGTACCACTAGAAGAGGTTCAGCTTGAGAATGACTTGACCTATGAGGAGAAGCCGGTCAAGATCCTGGAGACAGTGGAGAGGATTACACGTACCAAGACAATCAGGTTTTGCAAGGTGCAGTGGAGCCACCACACTGAAGAAGAAGCCACTTGGGAGCGTGAGGATGACATCCGAGAGCACTACCCACACCTATTTGCTAGCCGCGCCGAATCTCGTGGACGAGATTCATCTTAAGGGGGGTAGTCTTGTCACATCCCAAATTTTAGATTTGGTTCTGCATATCATTCATATCATTGCATCATACTTTTCCATGCAAAACCGTCGATTGAAAAGAATCGGCGAAACGCTATTTTCAAAACCCTACTCTGTTTTTCTACGAGGCTCCTGCGGGAGGCTTTAGTAGGACTTGCGTTGTCCACCCTTGTAGCCTAGTGGTTTCGCTCAAACCTTTACCCTAGATTGTTCCCCTCGATTTTACAAAACCATAGGAGCAAGAATCGCCCGGTTCGGAGCCCGTACGGAAAAGTTACGGTCGTTCATTTAAAAGATAGAAAATCGGGTCGATTTTCGCCGTATTCGCCTCCAACTGCGCGCCGTATCCGTGTAGGACCCCACGAGGGGGGGCCCACTTAAAAGCCCCGGAACCCACCCCGCGCGCCGCCTCTCCCCAGCTGCCTCGGATCCCGTGCCCGCCGCCGCCACCTGGAACCGCCGCCCCGCGCCTCGGGATCTGCGTTGTCGCCCACCTCGATGCCGCCGACCCGCCTCTGGTAAGCCGCCTCCACACTTCGCCGCCGCGCCCGCCCGCCGCCGCAGCGCCACCGCAACCGCCGCCGAACCGCCACCGCTGCGCCGCCTCGCCGCACTTCGCCCACCGCTAGCGCTTACGCCACATGCGCGCCGCTACCAGAGCCACATACGCTGCTGCCAGGCGCTCAAGCGCGCCTTGCGCCGCCGCCTCGCGCTTGCGCCGCCGCTTCGCCGCTATCGCGCATTGTTGGCGTGATGCCTTGATCCGCTACGACCGCCTCCTTCGCGCAGTAACCGCCGTCGCCGAATCGATCACCGCCACCGCCCCGAGATCGCCGTTGTTTCAGTGAGTCCGCAGCCGCCATTAGATCTCAGATCAACGGTCCAGATCGGTCGTTGACCAGTCAGCGTTGACTAGTCGACGCCTTGATCGCCAGTCGGTAGCGTTGACGATCAATGAACCGATTGATCGGTAATTACTTTAATCGATTTAGTTGACAGATTTCAGTAGAAACTTGGAAATTGCGTAGAAATTAAACCGCTGGACCAAAAAATTGCAAATAAAATATGCGTAGGTTCAGTAAGTCGTGTAGAATCTTGCTGTACCTTTGGTTCAGACTTTTGCAGCAAGATTTAGTACAGTTTAATCAATTGAGTTAATGGCCTTTTTGGGGTAATTAATTCGTAGAAAAAGATCTGTAGCTCCAAAAATTGCGTATGATATGTCCCTGGATTCAGTGGAACGAGGGGAATCTCATCGTGAATTAAAAAGATAGGCTTACAGTAAAAACTTCAGCAGAAACTGTCTAGTGGCTTTCTACAGTGTTTTAATTACTCGGGGAGTTCTATAATTCCTTTTTGAGTAATTCCAGTTGGTACTGTTTCTAATTAGCTATGCCTATGCGGTAGAATTTTCCCAAGATTTTACAAACAGTATACTACCGGTAGTGAATTATTTGAGTTCTAGCTCTAGTTTTGAGCATTACTTTTCGCGTAATAGTTTTCCTTGCGCTAAAACTATTTTCCATACATGCAATCAGTAGTATTATTGAATAGGATTATGTGGTGCAGCTGTAGCACCAATTCACTTGTCTTGCATGCATTCATGCATCATCTTTGTTGCATATGCTTGTGGATTGTTTGTTTATGATTGCAATTGTATCGTGTAGATTGTGACAAGTGCAACGCTTGCTCGTGTGTGGATTGTTCCTCCGACCGCTACAACCAAGGCAAGAAGATACTACTTTGTTCATGACATCGTCCTACTATTTTCATTGCATTGTCGTGTATTTTGTAGATGCATGTGTAGGATGATACTATCGCTATGCTATGTCCTATTATGTGGTAGGAACTTCCTTGTAGATGAACCACCGTTCGTAGATGTGCTTAGCCATGCTATGATGAACGAGGGCTGGGTTACATCATTGAGACTTGTTTCTAAAAGTATCGGTTTGTGAAAACTAAAACAACTTAATCAATGAATCTCCTGGGTGTGATGGTATTGATAATTTTTGGTGGTTTCATTGCGGAAAGGCACCCAGGTATCGAGAGAAATTGATTGGCTTCTTTATTCTGTAGCTTACGTGTACAACCATGTGCCAATAATGAAATGGGCGGTTGGTTGGACTTAGTAGGTTGTGGCAACCTGAACCCGCGTATCCAGAGATGTAGAATTTTGGTAGGTTGGACCGGTGCGCGTCGGGATTGGGGTGCTACTTCCCGAACAATCTCTTCTTGGACTTCTCCCTATCACCACTCAAAATGAGAGTGATGGTACGAGCTGGGCTGGCCAAGTCACATGGGTAAAGTGTACTAACCTCTGCAGGGTGTATAATCTAATCGATTAGCCATGTCCCCGGTTATGGATAACTGAGATGCTTGATATTGATTCCATGACATGTTTCTCGCCCATTCTAATTTCATAATTGTTTTAATATTGTTGGGTTAACTTAATTGGGATCTTTCCAAAGAAAATAAAAAACTGTTTATGAAAGTAGGACAAAGGTATTTGCAAATGCAAGCCAGACACAACTCCACTTGCTAAATATGCATGTAGATGTTAGTACTATTGTCTCCGTTTACTAGCTCTACTTGCCATACATTCCATGTATTGATCCTTCGGGGCTGCTACATTTCATGTTGCAGGTTATTCCGATTTTGAGTAATCGATATAGGCCACGGTACTCCACTCGGCACTTGTTCACTTGTGGGCAATTTGAAGAATGGAGGATTTACTTTATTTATGTTGCTACCTGAATAATTTGAGCTAGCCTTGAGCTAAGCTTTTATTGTAATAATGGTACTCTGGATCTTCGTTATTTATGATACACGGATATTTTGCTATGTTATTCATCTTATTATATTGTGGGCCAATGAACCGATCCAGGGATTGTCATGTCACATAGAAGCCACGGTCTTTTCAGAACCGCAGTGTTACAGGTGGCGCGTTGTTGTTGTTGTTGTTGTTGTTGTTGTTGTTGTTGTTGTTGTTGTTGTTGTTGTTGTTGTTGTTGTTGTTGTTGTTGTTGTTGTTGTTGTTGTTGTTGTTGTTGTTGTTGTTGTTGTTGTTGTTGTTGTTGTTGTTGTTGTTGTTGTTGTTGTTGTTGTTGTTGTTGTTGTTGTTGTTGTTGTTGTTGTTGTTGTTGTTGTTGTTGTTGTTGTTGTTGTTGTTGTTGTTGTTGTTGTTGTTGTTGTTGTTGTTGTTGTTGTTGTTGTTGTTGTTGTTGTTGTTGTTGTTGTTGTTGTTGTTGTTGTTGTTGTTGTTGTTGTTATTTGTTGTTGTTGTTGTTGTTGTTGTTGTTGTTGTTGTTGTTGTTGTTGTTGTTGTTGTTGTTGTTGTTGTTGTTGTTGTTGTTGTTGTTGTTGTTGTTGTTGTTGTTGTTGTTGTTGTTGTTGTTGTTGTTGTTGTTGTTGTTGTTGTTGTTGTTGTTGTTGTTGTTGTTGTTGTTGTTGTTGTTGTTGTTGTTGTTGTTGTTGTTGTTGTTGTTGTTGTTGTTGTTGTTGTTGTTTTGCATGTTCTGAGTGAGCAGTTGGATCAGCTGGTTCTAAGTGGCCAGAAGTTGTGCAATTTCTGGAGGAATTTCGGTGTTCGCACGTCTTGGCGGAATCTGTGGGGTTTGAGAGACAAGTTAAGAAATAGACAGAATGACTAAGTAGTAAACTCCTACCCTTATGAAAACACACAAGGCACACAAGGCACACAAGACACAAAAGCACAAACACAGAAATCATCCAAGTTTAACTAAACCAAATATGTCTTGGTATTTATTACAATTGCGAATAACGTTCTAATATAGAATCTAAAGGTGGTCCAACTACTACACATCTTCCACGCCTTCCTCTTCCTCTTCCTAGAACGAGTAGACTTCCTGCTCTAGGGTTGTCTTGTACAACTCCATCTCCTTTGTGGTGGCTTCAAGCTTCTCTTGGAGGTTCTTTATCTCATCTTGCAGCTTCTTGGTAGTGGCTTCTAGCTGCTCCTGAAGTCCCTCCTTCTCGCCTTGTAGTTCCTCCACTAGACTTGACTTCTTTGCGTCTTCAAGTTGCTTTGCCAAGTCCCTCTTGGAAGCACGCACATCATTGATTATCTTGCAAAGGCCTTCAGTTTGCACTTCAGTTCCCTCAATATCCTGCTTGAGTTCCCTAATCCTCTTGTTTTTATTTATCACCCTCTTCTCTTGGTTAGCGAACTTCTTCTCTTGGTCCTGGAACTTTATCTCTTGGAGCTTCATTGTCTCCTCCTGCTGCTTGATCATTTCCTCCTTCTCCTTGATGAGAGCGCATAGCTCATCATTCCTTAACATATCGAGGAAGCTACCTTTTTCAAGGTCATGGATGTGGCACTCCAAGTCTTGATATTGGGTCCTTCGGCGCTTGGTAGAAGTCCTTTCCTCAAAGGTTAAATCCATGGGAATTCCTTCCTCATCTCGTCTTCCAAAAAGACCGCCGCAGTGTCCTTGGAGAGCCTCATGATGGCGTCCACATAGGCGACCAATGAGCTGCTGCAAGCTGATGCTAAGGGCCTTCTCCTTGGAGTCGTTAACAATGTGGATTGTTATGTCTTCCTCTGGGTTCTTGCCTCGCTCTTGTCCTGGATGGATGACTTTGACTCCCCAACAGCCGTCCTTGTGGAGTTTCTTCATTGTGCTTCCCTGGATTGTTGGCAGGGGAAGGTCCAAACACGTGAGAAGGTCCATGAGGCATCCATCAAAGCGAAGGGGCTCGATGTTCGCGACGGTGTCGTAGAGGAAGCTTGTCATCCTTAACTTAGAAGAGTGAAGATTCGATACTTAAACAAGTAGAGGGAAGCAAGTACTAGAAGTGCGAAAATACTTAGAAGGAAAAGCAAGTAAGGCACATAAGTTAAAGGTGGTTCCAATCCTAGGGTCACGTCCTACGGGCAACGATGTGCTCTGATACCATCTGTAGTGACCTTGGATCAATAAAGATCCTAAGTCCCTATGATTTACATGCTAGTACCTGGATCAATAGCTAGCACTCACAGTCGATGAATATCATGTAAAACACAAAGTCATTATTACACGGAGAATCCAGAGTATGAATTTTATTACAAATTTGCTTAGCATTAAGCTAGCTCAAATAACAGCGGAAACATAAAAGCAGCTCGAGTCCATCAACGCCCCAGGCTTGTCGAGTGTAGACTCGCGATCCCTACGCACCTTTCAATCTTCGGATTCTGCACATAAGACGTGCAGCCAACAAGTTGGGTCAATACTTTGAATGTATTGGCAAATTACACCAAGGAAAGTAAAGACTAACTCTACATGCAAGGCTAGTTTAGGCTGTAGAGTTTATTTGCTCAAAGCTAGTTTTCTTAAGTATGGAGAAGAAGAGAAGATTTTCCCTACTTTGTAAACTTTTGTTTAAGTAATATATGGTCGAATGGCACACGAGGATATTACTCACCAAGTGTCCAAGCAACCTCGCACTTGGATATTACTCACCAAGTTCCCCAAACCCTCCCAATAGCGATATAACTCACGCCTTGGGTTTTTAGAAAAACTTTAAGTTTTGAAAGAGAGAGAGAGAGGAAGATCCTTCAGAGGCTCCATCCTTCAGATGCTCAAGTGTTCTTTTCCGTGAACTCGGCTGATCGATCAGATTGCAATACTCTCGAGAGTTTGTGCACTTTACCCACAATCCATGATCAAGTCCTTTACAGACAAGACCATGGCGAGGCTTTCCCTTAGTAGCCCCTCTACCTTATGGATCCAACCGTGCCAAGAACCTCCAAATGCTGGTACCCAGGTGAGGTTTTCCACTAAGTACTAGGCCAAGACAGAGCCCATATGTATTGTGGTTGCACTGGAAGCTTCTGAATTCTGAAACATGGCAGACTTCTTTGATTCCTGGGTGGCCGTCCTCCACCAAAATCTCACTCGTTGGCCCGATAACCATTTCGCCCAGAAGAAAACTTAGTTTTATTTTAAAGTGGATTTGAGAAGAAAAGTTTGCTCAAGAGAGCCTTTATACTTAGAAGAAATTCATTGTCTTTCGAACCCCCCAACGGTACTTTACATATATATAGAATAGCAAGAATACTTAACAAAAACAGGGGTAACCTATTAGGAGGGGAAATCCTAAGTATAGAGCTACTCATGGCATACTATAAAATCATCGCACTTGCAAAATAATACTAAGGAAAAATCCTACAAGAACATCCTACACATGCATACTATAGAATTTTGAAGATCACATGCATAGAATCAAAACTGGGACAAAAATTATGAACAAGTGGTGTAACTTGCCTTGATCCGAGCAGCACTCTACACAACAGTACTCCTCAGCGCACTCCGAACAATCTAACGGAACACAAACATAGATCTAATCACAACTTGCACAAAATATGCCACAAAGATAATATGCATGCATGCAACATGGTAGTTATGCAAGATTTGTTTTCTAAATTGACCAAGGTAATCTAATTGGATCGTAATTGTGTTAGGGATGTTATTAGTATTAATTACCCATAGGTTTAAATTAATTTGGGTCATTATTCTAATTCATAGGCTCATAAGGAGATCCAACCATCTAAGTAGCCCCGAATCAAATCTAATGTTCTTAATCAAGATTTTATAAAAATTTTCAGTAGGTATTGTAAAAACAAAGTCAACACAACAAGAATCAACTGAAACGGGTTTTAATTATTTTTCTATGGATTAAACACTCTAATCTAGAGATTAATTTCTTCACAGAAAATATTACTACAAACTCGTAAAATTATTACGGATCTGTGTTCTACACAATTTTGTGAATCCAATCGGTATGTCATACGTAATTTTGGCCAAGTGGTTGAATTTCTACGAATTTGGAAGTTAAATATGTTTTCTGCCTATTTAGAAAAACGTAGATCTATTTCTAAACTGGGACTGCCACGCGTCGGGACCCGATTGGTGCGCACGGGCGTGGTCTTGACTTGACGCGACGACGCCTTGCCACGCTGGCGATAAGCGCGTAGACTTCCTTCGCCCCTTCTAATCTGGGCCATTGAGTATCGATCTAGTGGACGGGGTAAGGTGGCAACTCACCGAGGCGATGTCGATGGCTAGATGGCGGCGGCGCTGTCGGGTCGTGATGCTTGGCGGCGATACTGTGGCTCCTTAAGGAAGTAGGGTGGTCGACGGCGATCAGCAGCTCCTCGCGGTTCGCTTGGCACGGTCGTCGGCGGACATCGGTTCCTCATGTAGCTCATGTGGCTGTTATCACCATATTTTGGCCAAAGGCGGGGAGGGGCCGTGATCAAGATGGGCTTGGAAGATACATATATTCAACGTGTTGTTGGATCGGCCTAGTGCGTAGATTTGGGTTGAATTGCCCGTGTATCTTGTATCATAGTAGGATTCGTGTTTGTTTAGGTTCCGTTTATGTTTAGGTAAAGATAGAGTTGTAGAGTTATTCCAAAAGTAGAGAGTCTCCGGACTATAAATATGTACCTAGGGTTATTGAAAGAAGACAACAACCACGTTCACGACAAACACAATCTCGGCGCATCGCCACCCCTTGTTCTTAGGGTTTCTTTCGGGTAAGTGCCATGCTGCCTAGATCGCATCTTGCGATCTAGGCAGTATCTACTTATTTCGTTACCCGGTTTTACTCGTACTGAAGCGTTGTTGATGGCGAGTAATACCATTATCATAGATTGTTTGAGGCTAGCATCGGCACTGTTTCATTATTATCGTCGAAGTTATGCTACCTCTAGCTATCTCGCTACCCTTGCACCGTGTCCCAAAGTGCAAGGGTAGCACCTTGCTTGATCTTTATTTAGTCGATTCGATCTGTTATAGTTGTGCCTTGTTCGTCAAGGTTTAGTTTAATATCTACGTAATCAGGCCTTATAAACGGGTTGAACGATCCGGTAATGCATAAGGATGTGGCTTATTCGTTCTAGAGAGGATGTTCCGGTAATTGGCTTTATGTTGGTTATTAGGCCTTCTCTAGGATTGATATTCTTCGTCTTTTGTACGTACTAGGCTCAATTACGCGTAGGACGTTCCAGTTACGTGGTGAAAACGTTAAACTATCGTAGATCAATTTAACTTGTAGTGATCAAGCAAAACCCCATGTTATCATAAATTTAACGCAGAACCATGGGGCAATCGGCTTTAAGAGCCGATTCTGAAACACAGGAGCCGATCACGGCTCGAATTTTACGTATACTTGTGTATCATGCAGAAATCAATGAGCAATCCTTCACCTTCCGACCAGGTATAGGTCGTGTACGCATCTCGAACCAAGCCGGGGCGTGTGCGGAGCTTTTGCGCCGTCGCCGAGGACCAGGCCCACGGCGATCTGGAGCCTCCCGGCTCTTCGTGTTGTCAGTCGCTGCTCGCCGGTGGGTTTTGGCAGGCAACACATTCTGGCACGCCCGGTGGGACACTCAACAACGTCTACATCAACACCCGACGCTGCGATGGAGAACAGACCAGTCACTTACGACGATCCGCTGGCGAGCACAAGGCTGGCACGACGAGATCAAGGCCCTCTTCGAGGAAGACCTCATCAGCTCTTTTGAGAGGACCCATACGCATGGCATCAGGTGGAAAGGGTTCTCCCCCGAAGGCGCTCTTAATGAGGCGGATCTGTCTGTTCCTTCGGAGGAGCGCACGGGCTCTCTGACGGAAGTCAACTACATGGTGGCTCATTCTTTGCACCGCCATTCGAGAGCACAGTGAACGCCGGCGGTCGCGTCCGCGTAGTCGGAGATCATGAAGCATCGTACTCCCGTCGGGACCTACTTTAGGGACTCACCAGGGGAAAGACCGCTCAGACCAGGCCGCAGATCCGTTCGCACTTGCCGCTCCGTAACCACCGGCGGCTTCGTCGTCTACAAGGCTGGAGGCGACCAGCGATTGCCAATTCCTGTTCGAGCCACCTAAGGAGATCCCACACGGATATATATGCGCCTCGTGCGGGACTGCAATAACGACACGCACCAAACAGATTGCAACCGCAGGAGTTTCTGGCGGGAACCCTTGGGCGGATCTTCCGGCAGGCGTGTCCGGGCAGCGATGGCTGGATGATGACGACAAACAGGCGTGGCTAGCCAAGTATGCCACCGAGCAAGTCATGAGAATCTATCCTACAGCTCAAACGATGGAGCAAATCGGTACCATCTCGAGGACGGTTAAACCGTCAAGAGAAGGACAATCGGCTATTCAAAGCCGTACCCAACGAGTTTGATCCGATTCGCTGCCACCCAAGTATAAGCTCCCCGAGTTCTCAAGATTCAGCGGTCGGAAGGGTCAAGCTCGATCGAGCACATAAGCGATACGGCACAACTAGGCATGATTTGGCATCGGATCGGATCGCGTAAGATTCTTTGCGCAATCTCGACAGACCGCCTTTGGGTGGTATACCTCACCGCCACCGATTCAATTCATACCGGAAGCAACCGGAAGAGCAGTTCCACATCGGTACCATTCAGAGGCTCGAGGCTGGCATTGCGGACTGGGCGAAGTGCGAAGCGAGAAATCGTAGCCGAGTACATCCAGCCGGGCTGTCCAAGAACCGATGTTACTCGGCTCGTTTAATCGAGAAGGAAGCCGTCGAGTGGCAGCGTTGGGTCTCGGCACCCATCAAGGACTTGGCGTTCGGGTAGAATACAACTCATTGGCGACATGGCCCGTAAACCGGCGATGTATGAGCAGCGCCACCGAGTTGTACCTGACAAATTCAAACGTCCGATAAGCCTGGTCGATGCGTAAGAAGAAGATCCGACGCAGGACGTGGAGGTGGCCGTAGCTGAATGGGCTCGGGCGAGATCCTGTGGCTGCAAATGGGTGAAACAAGGGCCTGCGAAAGGTTCGACTTGATGTGAGCAAAGCTGAGCAGATATTCGATCTCATCAAGGAGAAGCGGTGAGATTACCGAAGGCCACAAAATCCCTACGGCTCAGGAGATGAATGGGAGACCATACTGCAAGTGGCATCATTCGTTCACTCACACCACCAATGAGTGCAAGGAGCTTCGCCGCCAAATCCGAATGGCGATAGAACAAGGTCGTCTGATCCTTGGGCAGTTCGCCATGAAAGTGGACACAAACCCATTTCCCGGCGTCAACATGGTAGAACTTCGATCGCTCATGGCGTAAGCTGGATTTCGCTCGGCGTTAACATGGCGGTCTGGATACCACCATGACACGTACAAGGAGAACGGTGTTCGCTCCGGGGCAAGGAAAGAAAGGAGGCTAGTCCATGCGCCCGGCCACAATGACAAAGCGGACTTAACAGAGGAACAAGTGAGGAGAGTGCGATATCGAAGCCACATTCCACGATCTCCTTAACAAGTATGAGCGCCAAGATGACCAACGCCGCCAAACGATGTAGACGACGGAAGATATGAGCACCTTGCTAGGGGACCGTCGAAGAGAAGGAAGGCGCAGCTAGGCATTGGGATTGTCCTTTCTTCAAGTATTGCTGGGCACCGGAATGAGCCGATTGCCTACAATGACAACCGCCGGAATGCAACCAGCAGAAAGAGGACACGAGGCCGATGTCGATTCAACGCCTAGGGCCTCTTCCGTCCCCAGAGCCGACACAAGGAGTCCGCTCGGCAGGAGACCTCGAGGAGCCGAAGGATGACAAGGTCAAAGATAGGTATCACCGCCCAAGGTGGTGCCTGACGGACTCAGACATACCCAAGCGAGAGTGCAGCTGCGTAATCTAGAGGAAGTCAAGCGCAGATTCTCAACGCTTTGAAGAAAGCACGGCCGATCCGCCGCCAAAGTGAGACAGATGTGGGAACGGAAGACCGCCCGACCAGGAAAGAGTGGCGCCCAAACCGGTAAGAGCCGATGCAAAGACATCGGCTAGCACAAACATGGTGTTCGTGCTCCCGTAATTTCGCGCGCCAAGAACCGATGAGCTACTCGTGGCACAATTTGATCGCGCCCACGGCGGTTATCTTTGAGAAGCCACGTGAGAAGGGTTACAAACATCCGAAAGCCATGTACCGCGAGGTTACATCAATGGGCAACCGTCGGCAAGATGTTGGTGGACACCGGAGTGGCGATCAATATCATGCCATACTCCATGCTACGACGCTTGGGACGCCCACCGCAGATCCGATCAAAACCAACGCCACGTTGAGCGACTTCAACGGTACCGGAACACAAGGTGTATCGAACGTGGACTTGACAAGGTGAAAACCGTACCATCCACGTCATTCTTCGTCAGGACAGCAAGAGCACTTACACTGTCTTGCTAGGAATGGATTGATTCATGCTAATTGTCGCATCCGTCCACAATGCATCGATGCACGATCCAAAGGGATGGAGACGAAGTGGAGGTCATCCACGCAGACGATTCCATCGAGATCTCCATAGCTGGCATGAACGTCGGGAAGCGTAAGACCAAGAGCCGATCTCTCGAATCAATCTAGACGGCGAACGTATTGAAGCTACAAAAACGGGTGAGGCTGGTCTTATCCACCGCCTTACAGAGTAGAAGAGCCCACGATCACCAGGGCACGGCCGATCCTCGCGATCGCCACAAAAATAAAAAGCAGCGATCATACGACAAGCGGTTCATGTAGTCGAGCGTAGAGATGCTCGCCACCGAAAAATAATAAGGTGTAAACCGTCCTTGATGATGCAAGAAGGGGCCGATTCAGCGATCGCCCAAATTATTTTTGTTGTCCTCACCCACCGCTTTTCCCTGTGTTTAGCGTCGATTTGACAGTGACGGAAGAAGTGCGGGTTTACATCCGCCGATGAGCTAGAAGAGATCGACATTGGTCCTGGGGATAAGCCACGACCAACATTTATCAGCAGAAAGTTAGAGCCAAGTCTGCGGGGCCCGATGATAGCCCTGTTGAAACAATATCCAGATTGCTTCGCCTGGGACTACACAGAGATGCCTGGATTGGACAGGAGCATCATCGAGCATCGTCTCCCGCTCAAAAAGGATTTCAGCCTTCAAGAATGAGCACGACAAATGAAGGCCGAAATTCTGGAAGAAGTCAAGAAAGAGGTCGAAAAAATGTTGACGGCCAATTTGATCAGACCATGTAGGTATGCTGAGTGGATTTCTAGTATCGTACCTGTCGAGAAGAAGGGTGGCCAATGGCGGGTTGCTATAGATTTTCGAGATCTAAACAGAGCTACCCCAAAGGATGAGTATCCGATGCCGGTGGCAGAAACATTAATCAATGCAGCAGCTGGTCATAAAATTTTGAGCTTCATGGACGGCAATGCCGGGTACAACCAGATCTTTATGGCTCCAGAAGACATACACAAGACTGCATTCAGAGTCCCAGGGTCCGTGGGGTTGTTTGAATATGTGGTCATGACGTTTGGACTGAAAAATGCCGGCGCCACGTACCAACGGGCCATGAATTATATCTTCCATGATTTGATCGGCAAACTGGTGGAAATCTACATCGATGACGTGGTGGTCAAGTCTACTTCAACGCACGGACACTTGGACGATCTGCAACGCGTCCTGGACCGAACAAGAAAATTCGGCCTACGGATGAATCCAAAGAAGTGCGCTTTCGGGGTGACGGCCGGTCAGTTCTTGGGTTTTTTGGTCCATGAACGCGGGATTGAGATCGGCCTGAAAAGTCAGGAGGCAGTGCGAACAATGAAGCCACCCACCACCAAGAAAGAACTGCAGTCCCTTATCGGCAAGATCAACTTCGCCAGACGATTCATCTCCAATCTATCAGGAAGGATTGAGCCGTTCATGGGACTAGTTAAAATCAAATCGACGAGGAATTCGGCTGGGCGAGCAACAACGAGCCTTTGACGAGATCAAAGAGTACCGACAAAGCCACCGGTGTTAGTTCCACCTCACCTGACAGCCATTCTACATTTACTTGTCAAGATGGTACACGCCCATCGCCTCGGTAGTGGTGCAAGTTTATGATGGGCTGGAGCGAGTCGTCTTTTACATAAGCGGGAGGATCCGGACGCAGACAAGGTACCACGATATCGATAAGTTGTGCCTCTGCTTTTTTCACCACCGCAAAGTTGCGACACGTTTTGCTATCAGCAGAAATCATCATCATATGCAAATCAGACGTCATAAAGCACATGCTGTCGGCTCCTATGTTAAGAGGCCGGCTGGGCAAATGGATGTTTGCATTGTCAGAGTTTGACATCCGGTATCAACCCAAAAGCGCTTAAGGACAGGCCCGCTGATCTTATCGCTGAAAGGATCAACACTAACATAGCGCACCGGTCCATAAGAGCGTGGGCTATGTTTTTCGATCAGTTTGTGACGATGGCTGCGGCATCGGCATTTTACTCGTGTCGCCGGGCAACATTTTCCTTCTCCATCGATTGTCTACCTCTCGCACTAACAATGTAGCAGTGCGAGGCGATACGCAAGGATGGAGTTACTCCTCGGCGGGAGAGCGGTGGAAATTTTGGAGACTCAAGTTGGTGATTTCCCAGCTCACGGAGGACTACAAGTGCGAGCGAGTCCCTCTTCCCATTATGGCTGCACCGCCAGCTGATGACGCAATTCGGTGACGTCAACTTCACTTGGATCCCACGACGCAGAATACCGAGGCGACGATCTTGCGCAGATAGCTTCAGTGGTACAAGGATGTGGTAGAAGGAGCCGATGTTCGTGCAGTTCCTAGAAGCAGACGATCGGAGCCGATATCTTCAATTACTTGAAAGATTCGCTGGGGCACCTAAACGGATAAGGTACAAAGCCATGAAGTACGTGCTTATTGGGGATGACATGTTTTGAGGACTCTGGAAGGACTATTGCTCAAATGCTCGGGACAATGAGGCCAATCAGCTCCTACACGAGGTACACGAAGGAGCCTGTGGAACTCACCAATCGGCTCATAAGATGAAATGGTTGATCAGGCGATCAGGGTTTTATTGGCCCACTATGCTTGAGGACTGTTTCAACTACTACAAAGGGTGTCAAGCATGTCAGAAATTTGGAAAAATCCAGATGGTACCCGTGTCAGCAATGAACCCCATCATCAAGCCTTGGCCATTCCGAGGATGGGGCATGGACATGATCGGCAAGATCAATCCTCCATCGAGCAAAGGCCACATGTGGATTCTGGCTATCACTGACTACTTCACTAAATGGGTAGAGGCTGTCCCAATGAAGTCAGTAAACTCGAAGGATGTTATCAATTTTGTGAAGGAACATGTCATCCATAGATTCGGGATTCCCCAAACTATCACGACCGATGGAGGTTCGGTTTTATTTCTCGTGAGTTTAGAAAGTTCTGCGAGGACATGGGGATTAAGTGATTAGATCATCCCCATACTATGCTCAAGCAAATGGGCAAGGAAGCGCCCAACGAGCCTCATCAAACTGATCAAGAGGAAAGTCGATGAGCACCCAAGACGCGTTGGCACGAGGTTTTGTCGAGGCGTTATGGGCTTATCGCATGTCATGTCATGGAGCAATAAAACCTCACCCTACCATCTAGTATATGGACAAGAAGCCGCCCTATCGTGGAAATTACGGCTGGATCGAGACGTGTTACTTTTCAGGACGATCTAACAACCGAAGAGTACGCAACCCTGATGAGTGACAGTGTGGAGGATTTAACCGAGCTCAGGTTATGGTCACTGGAGAAAATCAAAGAAAACAAGGCCAAGGTAGCTCGTGCATACAACAATAAAGTGAAGCCAAAGGAGTTCCACGTTGGTGATCTGGTGTGGGAAGCTGTGTTGCCCTTGGGGACTAAGGATGCAACATATGGTAAATGGTCTCCAAATTGGCACGGTCCGTACAGGGTCGACCAAGTTTTAAGGGGAAACGCATACATGCTCGAGCTATTGGATGGAGTAAAATTCCCAGTGGCAGTCAACGGACAACATCTCAAGAAATATTTCCCAAGCATGTGGGATGTTGGACAGTAAAACTGGAGGAGCCGTTACATGAAATCGGCTAGGTAAAGACACGAGAAGCGATGGACAGGTAAAATATGGGGGCCGATGCTGAAAATCGGCCGAGTAAAAAAAAAAAAATATACATATATGTAGTCGATGCACGGTCATCGATGCTAGAGGTTCACACATGTTACAAAAAGGGCCACCTCGACGGTCTCAGCCTCGTCATCTTCATCTTTGCTTGTCACTAGTCGTCTGTAAGGGCACGTTTTGATGGGCAATTGGAGATTTGGGTCGTTTGTGTTTGAATCCACCGTGTTGAGGAAGGTCGCAGTCGTCATTTGAAACCAAGAAATGGCCGTTGATGTGTCTATGGATGCGATCAAGGTTGACCCTGTCAACATTTTTCGAGAAGATGGGTAGTCATCGGCTCATGCGATTGACTTGTTTAATCAGATATCGTGCATGATGAAAGCCGATGCGGTGTTATCGACTTCTGAAGCATCAACCTATTTCGGTTATCGGCAAAATTGAAGCAAAGAGAAACAATATTTGGGAATCGGATTTTCATTCATTGCTTACAGGATGATCGATTACAAAAGGGGCCTACTACTGCTATGGCCATTACTACTGATTCCTAATCTAAGCCGAGGTCGTCGTCGCCACTGTCGTCGCCGCCGTCCTCTTCGCTGTCTTCATTGCTCCAGATCGTCAGATCGCCTTCTTGAAGAAACGGGGACCTCTTCGTCCTCGTCGTCATCTTGATATCTTCGATTTGGACCCAGAGCGAAGCGCTTCGTGGCGGATACTGTCGGAGGAGGTGTCCTCCTCCGATTCTCCTCCTCGGCGGAAGAGTCGACGCCGCCCCACGATCAGTTGTCGCCGCTACTCTTCGCCTCGGTTCCCGTCGACGAGGAATCGAGGCTCTTCGCCGTCGATCGAGGACGATCGTCCTCTAACCAGACGGCGAAATCCCAGTCCCTTTCGTCCCACCATCGTGGGGCGAAAGTACTGTATGTCGCCGTGGGTGGGTGCTCTGGCGTTGGTTCTCGGTCGCTAATCGAGTTGGAGGCGTGGGAGGACGCATCGGAGGAAGAAGAGGAGGCCATGGCAAGAAAGAGGGTTTTCCGTGATGGGAGAAGGTTTTCCGCAACCGGAGGAAGATGGGGACCGCGAATCGTTGCTGATTTAAATAAGGGAATAGTGGATGACGGTTCAATGCCATAGCAGTTTCCCAGTTACCGCCAAAATCGTCAAATCACGCTGCTGAGGAGTTGAGAGGACAGGCATAATGATGAAGGGTAGCGTGTGGCGGTTGTTACGCCACGCATTACGACGCAGCCGGTAAGAAAAAAAAAGAGGAGAAGAAGAGGAAAAAACACACAGAGTGGTTTTGGAATTATCATTGCCAAAACCAGGGGGGCATGTGTTATCACCATATTTTGGCCAAAGGCGGGGAGGGGCCGTGATCAAGATGGGCTTGGAAGATACATATATTCAACGTGTTGTTGGATCGGCCTAGTGCGTAGATTTGGGTTGAATTGCCCGTGTATCTTGTATCATAGTAGGATTCGTGTTTGTTTAGGTTCCGTTTATGTTTAGGTAAAGATAGAGTTGTAGAGTTATTCCAAAAGTAGAGAGTCTCCGGACTATAAATATGTACCTAGGGTTATTGAAAGAAGACAACAACCACGTTCACGACAAACACAATCTCGGCGCATCGCCACCCCTTGTTCTTAGGGTTTCTTTCGGGTAAGTGCCATGCTGCCTAGATCGCATCTTGCGATCTAGGCAGTATCTACTTATTTCGTTACCCGGTTTTACTCGTACTGAAGCGTTGTTGATGGCGAGTAATACCATTATCATAGATTGTTTGAGGCTAGCATCGACACTGTTTCATTATTATCGTCGAAGTTATGCTACCTCTAGCTATCTCGCTACCCTTGCACCGTGTCCCAAAGTGCAAGGGTAGCACCTTGCTTGATCTTTATTTAGTCGATTCGATCTGTTATAGTTGTGCCTTGTTCGTCAAGGTTTAGTTTAATATCTACGTAATCAGGCCTTATAAACGGGTTGAACGATCCGGTAATGCATAAGGATGTGGCTTATTCGTTCTAGAGAGGATGTTCCGGTAATTGGCTTTATGTTGGTTATTAGGCCTTCTCTAGGATTGATATTCTTCGTCTTTTGTACGTACTAGGCTCAATTACGCGTAGGACGTTCGATTCGTGGTGAAAACGTTAAACTATCGTAGATCAATTTAACTTGTAGTGATCAAGCAAAACCCCATGTTATCATAAATTTAACGCAGAACCATGGGGCAATCGGCTTTAAGAGCCGATTTACAGGGAAACCTGGGAGCCGATCACGGCTCGAATTTTACGTATACTTGTGTATCATGCAGGAAATCAATCGGAGCAATCCTTCACCTTCCGACGGTATAGGTCGGTGGCATCTCGAACCAAGCCGGGACGTGTGCGGAGCTTTGCGGGCCATCGCCCGAGGGACCAGGCCCACCAAGATCCTGGAGCCTCCGGCTCTTCGTGTTGTCGATCGCTGCCGGTGGGTTTTGGCAGACAAGTGGCTGTTCTCGCGACTCCGGCGAACAACAGAAATCGAGGCTGTCTGCGTCGACATAAGGGAGAACGAAGGGGAGGTGAGGGTCGAGCGTGAGGATTTCGACAGGGAGAAAAACAGGGGAAAAGGAGCTCCCTAGGTTTCACCTACCGAAGCTTCGGCGGCGACTACTCGGGCGTGGTCGCGGCGAGGCAGACCAGTGGCGATGGATCGGAAAAATTAGGGTTTCGAACGGCGGGGTTGCGGGGTTTATAAATACGAAGAAAACTTGGCGTGGGGGGCACGTATTCCTCTCCGAATCGGCTGGAATCCGTTCAGCACACGGCGGCGCTCGATTTCTACGGGGAGGAAGGGGATGACAGGTGGGGCCGGGTGTCGTGGAGCGAGTAGTCTGGTAGTGGCTCATTGGCGTCTTTGGCGACTTAGGCGCTAAGCGACGACACGCTAGTGGTGGTAATTGACTAGTAGGTTAGGCGGTAGTTTTTTTTTACTTTTATCTTTTCCATTTCTGTTTCACTAATTCTTTAATAACTTTTGCATATATCAAGTCCAAAAGCAATGAAACCAATTTCTATTTTTTTGTAAAAAGGAGGTGGTCATCCTAGAACCATGGATTATTATCCTTACATAACTTTTAGAAGGGTCAAGCACAATTACATCATTTTTTCGCACATAGGGGAATCTTTATTAGGGTTTTGGTAGGTTTTGATGTTAGGCTTTTGATGCAACTTCATTTGTAGGATGCAATGATGCAAGGATGATGCATGCTTCTGGTAACATCCTATAATAAAATCTGGGATGTTACAAAACCCTAATCTATAACCGATTCGACCTACCCGAGACCTGGCCTCCCCATATAAAGGCCAGGAGGGCACAGTGAGAAGGATCTCTCTCAACTCTCATACACACATTGTTGGAGATATGCCCTAGAGGCAATAATAAAAGTGGTTATTATTATATCTTTGTGTTTATGATAAATGTTTATATTCATGCTATAATAGTATTAATCGGAAACATTAATACTAGTGTGATTTGTAAACTAAATTAGAGTCCCTAGTAAAGCCTCTTTATAATACTAGTTTGTTGGTTGATAGATGATCATGGTTTCCTGATCATGAACATTGAGATATTATTAACAACAAAATCATATCATAAGGAGAATGGTGTGATGGACATACTCCTATAGATAAGCGTAGCATAAAGATCAAGTCATTTCAATAGTTCGTTTGCTATAAGTTTTCTGAATGTGTCATGGATAAGTGGAATGATTGAATGATGTCCTAGGTCACTTGGTTGGGCATTTGGAAGAAAGAAATTAAGCTCCAAATTGAAAGTCAAAAGGCAAGTTTGAAAAGTCAAACTGGGACAATGTATCCTGGTGGAGGAAGGAAAGAATCCTTCTTTCCCTCCACCACAAGTAAACAAGGAGAGGGAGTTAGGGAAGGATTCAAACTCCCCTCTCCCAAGCTTCCCTCCCTCTCATAAATAGAGGGGAGGGGTGCCCCAAGTACACACAACACCAGCCCCTCCCCACCTAGCCGTCGCGCAGCCGCCGCCCCTAGCGCCACCGCCACCGGCCACACCTCCTCCTCTCCGACCCTCTAAACCCTAGATCGCTAGAAACCCTAAATCCACCATAACCTGCTCCGGCTTAGGCGAAGCCCTGCGGGATCTTCCCTCTACTTTCGACACCACGCCATCATGCTGCGGGAATTGCAAGGGGGGAACTACTACCTTCACTTCGTGATAGAACAAGGGAGAGGAAGGTCTTCATCGAGTACCGAACGTGTGACTAACTGCGGAAGCGCTGCCGGAACGCAACACCAGAAGGATCGTCTACGCGATCTTGAGATCGGCAAGTGTACGACTACATCACCCACGAGAGTCTGCTCTCATTAACCGCTTTGGAATCTTTGAGGGTGAGTACTCTAATCGACTCGTTGCTACAATCTAGTAGATAGATCTTGGATTGTTTGTGTTCGTGTGGTAGAATTTTTTTATTTTCCATGCTACGAACCACTACAGTGGTATCAAAGTCTTGTCTATATATAGATATGTTGCACGAGTAGAACACAATGGTCATTATGGGCGTTGATGCTTTTGTTGTCGATTGCTTCTTATGTACTTTACATCTTGTGGGATGGTGGGATCAAGCGGCCCGGGCTAACCTTACATAACATTGTTCATGAGACTTGATCCACGCTTGACATGCAACTTGTATTGCATAAGTAGCTTTGCGGGTGCCTGTTTCTCCCAACATAGTGAAGATTCAATTTACAACAGGTGATTGACAATACTAGTCTCAACGTTGTGGTTCTTGTTTTGTAAGTTAGAATGGCACTTATTGAAAGCCCCAAACCACGTAAAACATGCAAATAAAATTATAGGAGTCTAACTTTGTTTTGCAGGGGTGTGCTGTGATGTGATATGGCCATGATTGTGATTATATATGATGTATGCAATGTTCCTTATTGTAAGTCGGCAACTAGGAGGAGCCATATGGTTGTCTTTTAATTTCATCTATACCTGTGTGTCTATTATTCAAAGTAGTTGTAATAGTTGATGCTGGTGGACGACAATCATGGAGCGACGACATTGACCTTGACGCCACGCCGGTGATGATGGAGATCATGTTCGTGCTTGAAGATGGAGACCGGAAGCACAAGAAGAAAGACCATATCATATCACATATTATGAATTGCATGTGATGTTAATCCTTTTATGTATATTGTATTGCTTAGTTCGTGATGGTAGCATTATAAGATGATCCCTCTCACAAAATATCAAGTTATAAAGTGTTCATCCTTATTAGGCACCGTTGCTAAAGCTTGTTGTTTCGAAGCACCACATGATGATCGGGTGTGTTAGATTCTGCGAGTGTATACAATGGGAGCAAGCCAGATTTGCTCATGTGGAAGCTAAGGTTTGATCTTGACGAGCCTAGAATGTACAAACATGGTCTCGGAACACGGATCACCAAAAGGTAAAGCATGAGTCATATAGTAGATATGATGAACATGTTGATTGTTCGCCATTGAAGCTACATCATCTCTCGTAATGATCGGTTTTGATGTGGTGGATTTGGGTCATGTGATCACTAAAACAATGTGAGGGATGTTGTTTTGAGTGGGAGTTCACCAAGATTAATTTAACTATTAATTAGAACTCAATTTGTCATAAACTTAGTCTAAACTATTGCAAATATGTTGTAGATCAATGGCGGCCCCTACCATCAATTTTAATGCATTTTTAGAGAAAGAAAAGTTGAAAAACAATGGAAGCAACTTTGCGGATTGGTTCCGCAACTTGAGTATTGTCCTCAATTGTCACATCCCAAAATTTTCCAAATTTTGAAATGTGAAAAATAAATAAACAAATAAACAATTGTTGATTTTTAGGATAAGAAGAAACTTTTTGATTCCAATTGGAAACATCAAAAACCTATTTTGATCCAATAAAATCCTAAAGGGATTTAAAAAGATAAATAAACAATAAAGTTAAAATAGTTGGAATCACTATTTTTGGATCTTTTAATAAAAAGATTTGATTTTCAAAAGCAAAAGTAGATTTATAAATCAGGATTAATTTATAGAGCCAAATTAAATCTTGGCCAAGCTTTTGAAATAAAATATTTCTATTTGATAAAAAGAGTAAAGGTTTATTTAAATAAAATAATGAGGATTTATTAATATCCAATTTTATTAAAGTAAAGGCTTTTTTCCTTTTTAAATAAACATCGAAACTTGTTAAAGTATTTTAAATAAAAATTCCAAGTGTTTTATATTTTCAAATAAAACCTACTGAAAAGGTTTTGGTATTGTTTAGATTTCAAATAGAGTTTTAAAATTAAATTAAGTCCTATTTGAAATAAAGACTAGGGTCTATTTATTTAATTATTAATAGATCCTAAAAGAATAAAAATTATTTTATTTTGGACTTTGGAATGTGTTGGTAAACAGAATTAAAATCAACACAAAGTTTGGTGGTGGTTTATTTGATTTGGAATTTGAATTGTTTGTATGAAAATCAAATCAGGAAATTCAAAACAGAAAAGGAAAAACATTTGGTATAAAAAAATGAAACAAAGCAACCCACTGCCAATAGGCCCAGCAAGCCCACACACAGCCCAACTAAACCCCCCGCAGTGAACCGTTTTCATTGAAAAACACACCCGCGCAGTCACAGACAAGTGGACCCCGTGCCTCCCCTCTCTCTCACTGACCGTTGGACCCCACGCCACCTCATCGTCGTCTTCACCGCGACCGTTCCCCCTCACCGTTTTCTGCCGAGAATCAATGGCGTTAATTCGCGTTGATGACTGAGTTATTCCTCGCCGTGATCACACGTACATAAGCGCCCCTCTCCCCTCTCTCTTTCCCCTCACTTGCTAGCGCCTCTCTGCCCCTAGGCTGCTCCAATTTGCCCCCACACCACCTCTGCTCCGACGAGCTTCTCCAGCGAATTCCGGCACCGACCAGCCGTCCCTCGCCTCCCACTGCACGCAGACTTTCTCCCCACCTCCTGGCGCATCTCCCAGTGCCGCTGGTTAGCCCGCGCGAGCACCGTAGCCTCGGCTTCGTCATGACCTGAGCGTGCGCCGTCGTCTGCCATCGCTCCGACGAACCCCTGGTAAGCTCAAGACTGCCCTAGCACCTCATGTTGATGCTCCCAAGATCCCTAGGACAGTACGCGTCTAACCATGTGCTCCGTTTGTCTTAGCTCGCCCTCAAACCTCGCCCCCGACGACCTCTAGAGACACCCGACGCCGCTGCACACTCCGGCGAGCAATCCCCTCCGTTCCTGAGCGCCCCTCGTCAAGCAGACCTCTCCTTGAGCTTCGCCACACCTCTGCGAGCACGGTGAGCACCTCCGTTACCCCTCTTGCTTCCTGGTTCATCGTCAACGCCACCGCCAGAGCGTGCGCCACCGCCAGCCGCCGCTAGCGCCGCCCGGAAATGGTCTGACTGCTGTGATCCGTTGGATCTCAATCCGATGGCTAGGATATATGCATTTAATTGAAAGGGTTTGTTGGATCTGCGCCGTGCGATTTAAGTGAAATCCTGCGGTCCAGAGAGGCTGATCCGCACGAAGCGGTACCGTCCAATAGAAACACGCCACGTGGATTGAGTTTCGATTTAAAACAGAAATTAGAATCTATTGGTTATGCAAACTTGTAAAATTCATAACTTTAGTTCTACACGTCCAAATTTTGCAAATTTTATATCAATGGAATCAGCAGAACAAGTACTTTGCAACCACGCACTTTGTTTAATGTTTTGTTTCTGGAAAATTGGTTGAAATTGCAGAAACATGTGTAGGCATAATTTGAGTACAAAAATTGTTCTAGATATACTTTTGATATGAAATCTTTGCAAAATGGATTGTTGTGAACCTACTGACCATAGGAACCAACTTATGGATTTAAAAATTTATTTGGTGAAGCAAGAGAATAAATATTTGAATTAGCACATTTCTAGTCAAATAAAAATATTGTTTATGGTTTAGAAATGAATTTGAGTAAAACCTTTGGGAAATGATTTGATTCAAACCTTCTGACCCTAAACACCAAGTTTTGATAATTAAAACATATTTGGTGAACCCATTAAAAATTATTGCTTTGCTAAAAGCATTTTTCAACCACATAAAATATAGATTTGATTTAAAAATGGTTTATATGAAAAACCTTTTGCAAATGGTTTTACCACTTTTGTAAATGACCAATGTGAGATTGAAAATGTTTAGAGCCTAATAGAAACCACTTTTCCAAATAAAACTATCTTTTGCATGCTTGCATGCATGACCTTGTTTTTGTTATTTTGTGTGTGACAAATTGTTTGAATGCTAGTTGAATATATGTTTGCTTGATTGAGTTGTAGTGAAGTTAGAAGAGTGTGATACTTGCAAGATCAAGAAGTGAACCAACATTCTCTACTAAAAAGGCAAGTGACACTATCATCCATGTCCTACTATTTTCATTACACTTAGTGGATTTTTGTAACATGCATGATAAGGACTACTATATTTTATGCTATGCTAAATCCTAATAGAAAACCCTTATATCTTACTTAGTGGAAACATTGTAGTTGTAGTAAGCTTAGCCCTGCTATATATATTTGGGATGGGATACATGATATGATTATATGAAGTGTTGGAAAGATATATATTTTATATAATAAAACACCTGGGTGGAAAAGGATACTCAAGTTTTGGACAAGGTGGCAACAAAGGGAACCATGTTTATATGGCTATATTTTTGTATGTGCACTAGAATAAAACCACCCAGGAACTTAGAGATTGAACATGTTTCTCGTACAGTGGCTTCCGTGTACAGCCACATGCTAAATGGGCTCTGGCTTAGTCAACTACACAGTGGAAGACCCATGCATTGGCATCTTCAGGTTAACTAGAATTGTGTAAGGGAAATAAATCCCTACATTGGTGCCTGGTTGACAAGCTAGCATTGTGTATTAGGAAGACTTCTATGGAAAGACTGTCACATTCTCGATCTGCTAGTACTCCATTTTGGTGAGTACTTATCCAGCGGCCACTGGTGGCATCAAGACGAGATTGTGTCATGTGGGTAAAGTGTACAACTTCTACAGAAGATCAAAATTCTAAGTACTTAGTCGTGTCCCCGGTTATGGACAACTCTGAGCAACTAAGGCCTGAAGCTATGAAAGATCTCGACATTCCATTTTCTCAAAGTTAAAACTTGATGGTGACAACAAGGGATTTGAAGCACTTGGAGATTTCCAAGGAGTTCAGAAAGATTTGACAAAAGATCAAAACTATTTTGAAAAGATAGGATAAAACTATATTGCTTTCTGCAAATGAGCCTAAACCCTACTTAGCAAAATATGCATGTAATGATAGGATCCACTTACTTCTACATAATAGTGAAACTTGCCAATACAATTCAAATGTATTGACCCTTGTGGCTGCAACTTATTATGTTGCAGGTTTGTTTGATGTTAGTGAAGTGTGTTGAATAGGATTACAAGTCTACAACCAACATGATTGCCTATGGCACTTTGAAGATGAAGGACTCCATGCTATATAGATATTCTGCTGCAATGTAATGTGATAGCCAAATGAGCTATGTAAGATGTAATGAATTATTTTATTCCTGGTTATAAAGTTGTATTATGACCTTTGTTTCTTGATATTACATCTTAACTGTGGATGCTAGCTATTGATCTAGGGACTAGCATTGTAAACACAGGGATCTCTACCTTATTAAAGGTTGGGAACCTTACATCAATGCTGGTAACTTGACCTATGTGCTTGATGCACCGCTAGGTGACCCACCTGCAGCTGATGCTACCGATGAGGTAAAGAATGTTTTCCTTGCTCAGAAGAATCGGTACTCCACAGTTCAGTGTGCTATCTTGTATGGTTTGGAATCGGAGCTTCATAAAAGGTTTTAGAACCATGACCCACATGATATTGTCCGTGAACTCAAAATGATATTTGAGGATCATGCGGCAGTTGAGAGTTATGAGGCTTCTGAAAAGTTCTTTAACTGCAAGATGGAAGAGGGAAGCTCCATCAGTGAGCATGTGCTTAAGATGTATGGGCATGCAAGTAAGCTGCAAAGCTTGGGTATAGTGATTCCTAATGCTTTGGGGATTCACCGTGTCCTCCAATCACTACCACCAAGTTACAAGAACTTTGTGATGAACTACAATATGCAAAACATGGACAAGTCGTTGCCCAAACTCTTCTCCATGTTAAAGTCTGTGGAAGTGGAGATCAAGAAAGAGCACCAAGTGTTGATGGTCAATAAGAACACCAAATTCAAGAAGCAAGGCAAGTCTAAGAAAATGGGAAACTTCAAGAAGGGCGGTAAGAAAGTTACCGCGCCGGTGAAGAAGACCAAGGCTGGGCCTGATACTGAGTGCTTTTACTGCAAGGGAGAAGGTCACTGGAAGCGGAATTTCCCTAAGTACTTGGCATATTTGAAGAACAACAACATCAAGAAGAAAGGTATATCTAATATACATGTTATTGATGTGTATCTCACTAGTAGTCGTAGTAGTGCCTGAGTATTTGATACTGGTTCGATTGCTCATATTTGTAACTCGAAACAGGTGTTGCAGAATAGACAGAAACTAGCGAAGAACGAGGTGACGATGCGTGTTGGAAATGAATCAAAGGTTGATGTGATCGCGGTCGGCACACTACCTCTTCATCTACCATCGGGATTAGTTTTATACTCAAATAATTGTTATTTGGTGCCTGCGTTGAGCATGAACATTATATCCGGATCATGTTTATTGCGAGACGGTTACTTGTTTAAGTCCGAGAATAATGGTTGTTCAATTTATATGAGTAATATGTTTTATGCACATGCACCTTTGATAGATGGTCTATTCTTGTTGAATCTCGATTATAGTAATACACATATTAATAACATTGAAGCTAAACGTTTGAAATTGAGAGATAACTCGACCTATATGTGGCACTATCGTGTTGGTCACATTAGAGTAAAGCATATGAATAAACTCCATTCCGATGGACTTCTTGAATCACTTAAAATATGCGAAGCATGTCTGATGGGTAAAATGACTAAGACTCCATTTTTTGGTATGATGGAGTGAGCTATGGACTTATTGGAAATCATACATATCGATGTGTGTAGACCAGTAAGTGTAGCATCGCGCGGTGGTTATCGTTATGTTCTTACTTTCACGGATGACTTGAGTAGATATGGGTATATCTATTTCACGAAACATAAGTCTGAAACTTTCGAGAAGTTTAAGGAATTTCAAAGTGAAGTAGAGAATCAACGTAACAAGAAGATTAAGTTTCTACGATTTGATCGTGGAGGTGAATATATAAGTTACGAGTTTGGCGAGCATTTGAAGAAATGTGGAATACTTTCACAATTGACACTGCCGGGAACACCACAACGTAATGGTGTGTCCGAACGTCGTAATCGAACTCTCTTAGATATGGTTCGTTCTATGATGTCACTTACAAATTTACCGCTATAGTTTTGGGGTTATGCATTAGAAATAGCCGCATTCACTTTAAATAGGGCACCATCTAAATCCGTTGAAACGACACCGTATGAATTATGGTTTGGGAAGAAACCTAAATTGTTGTTCATTAAAGTTTGGGGTTGCGAAGCTTATGTAAAGAAGTTACAGCCCGACAAGCTTGAACCCAAAGCGGAAAAATGCGTCTTCATAGGATACCCAAAGTAAAATATTGGGTATACCTTCTATCATAGATCCGAGGGCAAAATCTTTGTTGCTAAGAATGGATCCTTTTTAGAGAAGGAGTTTCTCTCGAAAGAAGTGACTGGAAGGAAAGTAGAACTCGACGAGCTTGTTGAACCTTCTCTCGGATTTGAGAGTAATGCATCACAGGAAGTAGTTCCTATGGCGCCTACACCAATAAGAGAGGAAGCTAATGATGTTGATCATGAAACTTCGGTTGAATTTACTACGGAACCTCGCAGGTCAACGAGAGCTCGTACCACTCCCGATTGGTATGATCCCGTTGTGAGTGTCATGTTGGTAGACAACACTGACGACCCTACAACATATGAGGAAGCGATAATGAGCCCAGATTCCAATAAATGGCAAGAATCCATGAAATCCGAGATTGGATCCATGTATGAAGAACAAGTATGGACTTTGGTGGACTTACCGGATGGCCGGAAGGCTGTCGAGAATAAATGGATTTTCAAGAAGAAAACAGATGTTGATGGTAATGTTACTGTCTATAAAGCTCGACTTGTTGCAAAAGGGTTTCGAAAAATTCAAGAAGTTGACTACGATGAGACTTTCTCACCGGTAGCGAAGCTAAAGTCTGTGAGTATTCTGTTAGCAATAGCTGCATATTATAATTATGAGATATGGCAGATGGATGTCAAAACGACGTTCCTCAATGGATACATTGATGAAGAGTTGTATATGGTACAACCCAAAAGTTTTATCGATCCTAAAGATGCTAACAAGGTATGCAAACTTCAACAGTCCATTTATGGATTGAAGCAAGCATCCCGAAGTTGGAATCAACGTTTTGATAAAGTAATCAAAAGTTTTGGTTTTATACAAACTTATGGAGAAGCTTGTATTTACAAGAAAGTGAGTGGGAGCTCTGTAGCATTCCTAGTACTATATGTGGATGACATATTGTTGATTGGGAATGATGTAGACCTTCTTAATAGTGTCAAGGATTATTTGAATAATAGTTTTTCAATGAAAGATCTTGGCGAAGCAGCTTACATATTAGGCATAAATATTTATAGAGATAGATCGAGACGCCTAATATCATTGTCACAGAGTACATATTTGGACAAAGTTCTAAAGAGGTTTGGAACGGAAGATAGCAAGAAAGGGTTCTTGCCCATGTTGAATAATACGACCTTGAGTAAAACTCAAAGTCCAGCTACAACAAAAGATAGAGAAATGATGAGTAAGACTCCCTATGCCTCAGCGATAGGATTTATCATGTATGCCATGCTATGTACTAGACCCGACATTGCATATGCTGTTAGTTTAACTAGCAGATATCAAAGTGATCCAGGAGTGGATCATTGGACAGTGGTCAAAAACATCCTTAAGTACTTGAGAAGAACTAAGGCTATGGTTCTTTCTTATGGAGGTGATGAATAACTCGTTGTTAATGGTTACACCGATGCTAGTTGTAACACCGATCCGGATGATTCTAAATCCCAATCTGGATACGTATTTACTTTGAATGGTGCAGCACTTAGCTGGAGGAGTGCAAAGCAAAGCATTGTGGCGAGATCTTCAACTGAATCGGAATACATAGCTGCTTCGGAGGCTTCACAAGAGGCGATATGTGATACGTCATAAACATATCTATAATTTTTGATGCTCCATGCTTGTTTAGTATCTACTTTTCTTTGCTTTGTCTACACTTTGAGGTGTTTTTATATCTTTTCTAGAACTAACCTATTAACAAGTTGCCACAGTGCCAATTGCCTGTTTTCTTATGTTTTTGGTTCCAAAAAGGCAGAAAATCAATATTCTCGGAATTGGACGGGACAAAAGCCAAAGTCAATTACCATGGGCAACACGAAGTCCAGAGGGGAGACGGAGAGGCGAACCAGGGCTGACACCCCCAGGCGCGGGTGGGCCCACCCCACGCCTGGGTAGGGTGTGGCCCCCCTGTCCGCCTCCTATCCTTGCCTCTTTGCCTATAAGAAGCCCCCGATGCAGAAACCATAGGCCCCCGATCAAAACTCCATGAAACCTTTTGTAGCCGCCGCCACTATCGTCCCTAGATCGGGGGGATTTGAAGTTCTTCCAGGCACCCTGCCAGAGGGGAGATCATCCCGGAGGCCTTCTTCTCCGGTATGATTGTCACATCCCAAAATTTTCCAAATTTTGAAATGTGAAAAATAAATAAACAAAAGAAATACTTGCTGAAATTTAGGGTGAAAAGAAACTTTTTGTTTTAAAATGGAAACATCAAAACCCTACCTGAATATTTTTTTTGAATAAAAGGGAATCAAACAAATTTCAATCAAGTGAAATGCACTCATCAATAAACGTATCTTGAAATTTAAACACTTAGAAAAGTTAAATCAAAAACCCTAAAACCCCAATGGAAGAAAATCATTTCCAAGATCTCTCTAAGAATATGGAATTGTTCCATATAAAAATTTGTCAACAAACATTTATAAATGATCAAGGATGATAAATAAAAATATTATAAAACCATAGAATTTGGTTTCATTTAATTTGGAACCATAGATAAAAACTTATGAGTTTAATATGACAAAAGGAAATAATTTCCAAAGCTAATAAAGCTCCTATCTAAAATCCATACTAAATTGTGAGCAAATTAATACTAAAAGGATTTAAAAAGATAAACAAATATTAAATAAGATTCTACAAATTGGAATCACCAATTTTGGACCTATAAATAAAAAGATATGGATTTTATAATGCAAAGAAGGAAATAAATAAATAAGGAATATTTAAAAGCCAAATTAAATCTTGGCAAAATCCTTAACAAATAAAGGTTTATTGAATATTAGAAAGGAATAAAAGATTATTTAAATAAAACCATAAGGATTAGATAATATCCAAAAAAAATTAAATAAAGACAAATTGCCTAAACTAGATAATAAATTCCAAAGGAATTATTTAGAAGACAATTTAAATTGAATCCATAAGCAAATGAAATAAAGATAATCCAAATGAAATAAAGGGATAATGAATATTCAAATAAAATAATATGGCCTTAACTAAATTCTATTCCATTTAAATAAAGACAAAATCCCTAATAGAAATGATTAATTAAATCATGAGAAAATAATAAATAGAAATTTCCCAAGGTGGTTATAAAAGTTATTTAATTAACTTAAATGGAATGAAAGAATCATTTAAATAAGATTATATGGAATTAAAACTATATTTGATTTTATTGGAATAAAAATAATTGCCCAATTTAAATAATTAATAAATCATATTGAAATACTTTAAATAATTCAAAGAGAATTATTTAACACCCTATTAAATAAATAAAACCTACAGAATAAGGTTTGGTGAAAAATTAGAATTCAAATAAGAGTTTGAAAATATAATTAAATCTTGTTTGAATAGAAACAATTGTCTATTTATATAAATAACAAACCATGTGTAGAAATAATTATTCTAAAAATGGACTTAAAATACATGTTTAAAACAATATTAAAACATACTGAATATTTGGAAAATATTTGAAAATAAAATCTAAATTCAAATGATAGTTTAAATCCAACACAGAAAATCAAATGGAAGAAGGAAAAATAAAACAGAGAAGAAAAAAATAGAAAAGGATCATCCCATCTAACCTACCCCAGCCCAGGAGGCCCAGCTAGCCCAGCCAGCCCACCCGGCTCACCTCTCACCCCGCGCAACGTTTTTCACCCGCGCCCTTACCCCTCACCTCACTGACCCGTGGACCCAATCCACGTTGGCATCCCAGTCATCACCTTCTTCCTCGCGCGCTGACCCCGCCCCTTCTCCCTCCTCGCCGTTTCTGGCAAAATTAACGTGCTTCAATTCGGTTAAACGCGCTAGTTAATCAGCCCCGTGACCTTGACCTCTTAAGCTCCCTACTCTCCTCCCCATTTCCCCTCACTCTCCCCTTCTCCTCCGCCACCAGGCCGCTTGGATTTTGCCTGAAACCTTCCTCTGCTCCGATGAGTTCTCCGTCCAAATTCCGGCAGCACAGCCACCCCCACTGCCCCTGGAGCACACAAACGTGCTCGCCAGCACCAGGCGCACCTTCTAGTAGCCGTTGCTCACTCGCGTTCCCCAGAACGTCGCCTCCGATGACGCCAATGCGCCATCGCCTTCGGCATCAAGTCCGACGACCTCCCGTGGTAAATCCCGACCGCCCCTCTTCCCCTCGTTGACACTCGTGTAACCAGCATAGTCTTGCGCATCTGACGCACCATTCCTTTTGCCTTGGTGTGATATATACTCTCACCAACGACAACGAACAGAAGCGCTTGTCGCCAGGAGCTTCTCCGGCGAGAAATTCAAGCCAGCACCGTGTGCCCCTCGAGTAACGGAGACCACCTTGAGCATCACTACGCCACGACAAACTCGGTGAGCTTCTCCCCTCCTTCTCTCGCTTCCTTTATTGCTGGCGACGCCACTTCCAGACCGCTCCGCCGCCATCCACCATCGCAGCGCCGCCCGTTTAAGGCTAACTTGATTAAGGCCGTTAGATTTCGATCCAGCGTATGCGATAGAATCACTTATCTAAAGGGTAAGTAGCACTCTGAGCCGCACGATTCTAATTAGATACAACGCACTGTGTCACTCGATCAGTGTGAACCGGTACTGACCAATGAAAACACGACACGTATCCCAGCTCTCGTTTTAAAAACAGAAACATTTCTATTAGATGTTTAAACTTGCAAAATTCATAACTTTAAATCTACACGTCCAAATTTTGCAAACTTTATATCAGCGGAATCAGCAAAAAGATTACTTTCCAACCATGCACTTTGTTTAATGATTTACTTCTAGAAAATTAGTTGTTTTTGCAGAAACATATTTAGGCCTATTTTGAGTATAAAATTTATTCTAAAAATGTTTTTAGGGTAAAATCTTTTGTAAATGGATTGTTTTGAACCTAGTGACCATGGAAACAAACTTTTGGATTTAAAAATATATTTTGTGACACTTAGGAATTATTCCTTTGAATTAAAGCATTTCTAGCTAAATAAAAAATGTTGAATATGTTCTAAAATGCTTTTTGAGTAAAACCTTTTGGAAATGGTTTGAATTAAACTCTCTGACCCTAAACACCAAGTTTTTGGATTTAAAAATATATTTGGTGAACCCTAGAAAAAAATATTACTTTGTTTAAAGGCATTTCCAACAAAATAAAATGTTGCTTTGATTTAAAATGGATTTTGGATGAAACCCTTTGAAAATAAAATTGTTTTAAAACATTATGACCCTAAAAATTAATATTGGTGTTTAAAAACATTTTGGCTAACACTAGAAATTATTCTTTGAATAAAATCAATTCTAACAAAACAAAAAGGATTTAAAGTGGCCATTTTCACTAACTTGTTATCTAATGGTTTTGCCACCTTATAAATGACCAATAGGTGTTTTAAAAGGTTTGTAACCTATTGGAAACCACTTTTCCAAATAAAACAATCTTTTGCATGCTTGCATGCATTGCTTTGTTTTTATTATTAGGTGATGAATTGTTTGAATGCTAGTTTTGAATTTGTGCCTTGCTTGATTGAATTGTAGTGAACTTTGAAGAGTGTCACTATTGCAAGATAAAGGAGTGAACTTATATTCTCTACCAAAAAGGCAACTGGTGCTTCATACTTTTGTCCCAATATTTTCACTATGCATTAGTGATATTTCTAAGTAGGACTTGCATGGAATTTTTACTAAGTATGCTATGCCTTGGGAAATCCTAGTAGGTGAAACCTTAGTAGAATTTTTCTAAGTTAAGATTCCTACTACGATCATGCTTAGCCTAGCTAGTATAAAACAATGGTGGATTATATTCATGCTATGAAATATTTCTAAGTCAAGGACTTGTGTTTTGTTTAATAAAACAACTATGTGAATGAAACACCTGGGTGGAATGGTTGAATGGGTTATGTTGAGTGGTTACACAGGGCCCATATTTATGGACTACCCTAGTGTATCTCACTTGTGGAAAGCCACCCAGGAACAAAGAGATTTGAGATGCCAAATGTTGAGAAGCTTCAAGTGCAGCCACTTGGCATTATGGGCTCTACCTGGATCATATAGGTTGCAATAACTTAGCCAAATGGACAGTTGGTGGTAGGGGGTGATAGGTTTGGAGCGCGTCCATTTTGGTCTAAGGGAAGGCTTCTGAAAAATCTTGTCTCGATGCATGTCGAGTCTTGTGGGGAAAGTGCACCACCTCTCGAGAGAGTAAAATCTAAGTACTTAGCCATGTCCCCGGCAATGGAAAATTTGAGCATCAAGACATGGAAGCTATCAAGAATCTCCTCATCCCAATTTCTAAGTTAAAAACTTGTGGTCGAACATGGGTAAAGGATCACCAATGTCTATTGGTAGATGCCTTGGGTGATTTTGACAAACAAAAACTTAGTGTTTTCAAATGATAAGGAAAATCTATTTTGAGCAAAGCAAGCCTAAGAACCACTTAGCCAAATGCATATAGATGATAGTTACCACTATACTACCATAGTATCACTTGCCAATACAATTCAAATGTATTGACCCTTGTGGCTGTAACTTATTATGTTGCAGGTTTGTTTGATGTTAGTGAAGTGTGTTGATTAGGATTACAAGTCTACAACCAACATGATTGCCTGTGGCACTTTGAATATGAAGGACTCCATGCTATAGTTATTTCTGCTGCATTGTAATGAGATATCCAAATGAGCTATGTAAGGTGTAATGAATTATTTTTTTCCTGGTTATATAATTGTATTATGACCTTTGTTTCTTCATATTACATCTTAACTGTGGATGCTAGCTATTGATCCAGGGACTAGCATTGTAAACACATGGATCTCTACCTTATTAAATGTTGGGACCTCTACAATGATGCGTGAGTACTTCCACCTTGGACTATGGGTCCATGTAGTAGCTAGATGGTTATATCTCCTCCTTGTGCTTTCATGTATAGATCTTGTGAGCTCCGTTCATGATCAAGATATAATTTATTTGTAATCATGCATGTTGTGTTTGCGGGGATCCGATGGATATTGAGATTACTATGTCAGATTGATTAATGGTTTTGTCTATTTGATACTATCATGTATGTGTTGTTTGTGATCTTGCATGCTCTCCGTTGTTAGTAGATATCTTGGCCAAGTAGTTGCTAGTGGCTCCAAGAGGGGGTATTTATGCTCGATAGTGGGTTCATGCCTCTAGTTTCCAAGGGAAGTGACAGAAATCTATTCGGTTGTAGATGTGCTGTTTCCACTAGGGATAAAACAACGGTCTATTGTTCACGAAACAAGTAGATTGTTTACCTTACACACTTTGCTTAAAGCAGTTGTCTGTTGCTTGCAACTTAATACTGGAGGGGGTTCGGATGATAACCTGAAGGTGGAATTCTAGTCATAGATGTAGTTGGATGGAGGTCTATGTATATTGTTGTATTGCCCAATCGAATCTCATAGGATCTTTTTGTCTGATATTGCATTGTTATGCTTTGCTCAGTTCTTGTCAATTGCCGTGCTGTAATTTGTTTACCTTCATGCGATGTTGTTTATCTAAGGAGAGCACATCTAGTGAACTATGGACCCCGGTCCAATATTTACCATTGATACATCTTCCACCGTTACCTATTTACTTGCTGCAAACTATTACCTTCCACACCATACATTTAATCCTTTGTTACAGCAAACCGGTGAGCTTGACAACCTCACTGATTCATTAGGGCAAAGTCTTGAGTTTGTGTTGTGTAGGTCTCCGCGTTGCTTACAACACCTGTGTGACGTTTCCTTCCTCCTACTGGTTCGATAACCTCGGTTTCTTACTGAGGGAAAACTTGCTGTTGTGCTGCTTCACACCTTGCTCTTGGGGTTCCCAACAGGCTTCATGTCAACCACGCGTATAGCCATAAAGTCTTTCTGGCGTCGTTGCCGGGGAGGCTAAGTACGTCTTCACAAGGGGAGTCCTCCACTTCCTTTCTCTTTACTTTGTTTTTAGTTCGCTTAGTTTCTTTTGCTTGGTTTTGTTTGCCTCTTTTCAAAAACTCCAAAAAAATTTAGTTTAGTTTGGTTTGCTTTCTTTATTCAAAAAACACAAAAAAATAGTTCCTACCCTAGTTTCTACCATGTCTGGTTTTGGACCAATATTTATTTCACCTATGGAAGAGATCTATACTTTTAACAAAAAAGTGAAGAGAGCTTTAAAGAAGCTTGGTCTAGAATTTCCGCTTTATAGAGGGAAACTGAGCCTAAGATGAGTCTTAGCTTGGTTATTGATAGTTTCTACCGCGGTATTTCTCTTCGTTATAGATATGCTTTGGATGTTGTGGCTGAGAAAAATATTGTGCTATGTACTGAGGATGAAGCTTTTGATGCCATAAAGAAAATGATTATAATTTATGGTACACCTGGCAAGTCTGATTCCTCTTTCACAAATATTTTTGCTAGGTTGAAAACTCTTGAGACCAGTATTGCTGCTATGAATAGTTGTTATCACACGCTTAGGGCTTACCATTATTATGTTCCCATAAATTCTGATCCTTCAAAGTGGTTTTCCACAATCAAAGTCTCTATAAATACTACACTTTTTTATGCTCGCTGTGATATCATGTCTGAATTTTGCCTCATGCGTAAAGATATCTATGAATCTTTGAGTCTTTGGGGGATTTCTGAAGGAGGAGAGGGAATATATATTACTAATAATGACACTTTATTGCCCATTGGAATAGCTGAAGGTGTGTTTAAAAAAATCTCAGGGAAAATGGTGTCTACTGATTATCTTGTTATTGAATGTGTAGGCAAAGGACATATCACACTTGGAAGATCCCTACTGAAACACCTTGGAGTAATAATAGATGTGGGAAACGCATTATACATTTTTCTCCTCCAGTATGCAATCATATCTTCCCTAAAGAGAAAAAGAAAGGTAAGAAAGGAAAGAACAAGAGGGTTAATGCCTCATTTGAAAATACTTGATTCTTCTTGCTTCTTGTGCCTAACTTAAAGGCGTTAAAGAAAAGTACTTGTTGGGAGATAACCCAAGAATTTCCTTGAGTCTTGGAAGTTATTACTTCAGTAATGACCTCTCCTTATCTTTTTGTTTGCTTTTTGTGCCAAGAATGACCTTTAATGAGAGGGAAGTCAGATTTGGAGAGTTGCTGTCCCGAAATAGATTTCTGTCCTCCACCATAAAAATTCGTGAGGAGTCTCTGTAACTCGGATTGAGCTGAAAATTTACAAATAAATCTCCCAATATGTTATCGAACTTTTTTTAGTTCAACACTTTTTTATTTGAGCAACAGAAGATTTTCAAAAAAATCGGTTTCTACCTGCTGGTCTGTTTTGACAGAATTTCTGGCATTATTTGCATTTGCTTCTTATTGATTCCTTTTGAGTTCTCTTTAGGTAAATTGAGCTTTTTGAAGGAGTTTCTATAGTATATTGTGTTTTTAGTGAAAAGTTTTACTATTCCAAAGCTTTCCCTAAAGATCTATTATCTTTTGAATATACTAATGCTGCTAATGAAGATTGTGTGAAGTTTTGTATGAAGGAAAAATTTCAGGTATAGAGAGAGAATGATGTAATGAGATGAATAATAGACAAAAGCTTAAGCTTGGGTATGACACCCTGGTGTCACCCCAAGAAATATCCAAGAGGTACAAGTGTCAAAGCTTGGGTAAGACCAAGGCATCCCCTTCTTCATCAATAAAAAGCTCAGGTCTGACTAGACACTTCCTTTTTATTGTTTCATGCACAAGTTGTGTTATTCTTGGAGCGTATTAGTTTTCGTTTGGTTTTCTTAGTTGTTTAGTTTTCTTGAATAAAGTAGTTTGGACCCCCGTTCTTGTTGTGTTGTTTCTAATAAGTTGCTTGGTGTTGGAAAGGAGTAGAAAGTTCTTGCTTGATAAGTCCAAGAGGAGCTTGCATTGACTGTGACTTAGACTTTTGCATGACATGCTAGGTGTTGTATTGACCTTATGCTTAGTGATTATTACTGTAGCATGTCTTGTTCCAAACAATTGGGATTGTTTAGTGTGCCTTGAAAGAATTATGCGTTGTTTTAGCATACAAAAGCATAGTATTGTGGTATTCTCCTTTGATGCTTTCTTTGGGTTGACTTGGAACATGCTCACACCATGTTATGACCATGAACAAGACACCATAGCCTCTATGATAATTTAGTCCTTAACTTGTAGTACCACTCTATGCTTTTATTAGTAATGTTTTGTTGCTCTGCATGATTATGGCCATTATTGCTCTCTTAGTTGGTTGCTCCCAATCTTTTGCTAGCCTCCACTTGTATGAGTAAGTTCTACTCATGCTTCCAACTCCCAAGAAACCAAGTTATTACAAAGTGTCCACTATAAATTCCTATGCATGGTGTGTTACACCATTCCAAGTATATTCTTGTTTTTCAGCTATCTTCCAATTAAAAAGTATTTTGTTATGTGAAAACTTAGTGATTAAAGCCCTCACAAACTTGATGGCACACTTTATATTCTTTGCCCCTAATAAACTTGAACCATTGTGTCATCTATGTTGTATATTCTTGCACTTATACATTGGAATTAGTAGAACCATGCTGTCATGGGGAACGTTTTCAACATTGCACTTGTACTTTGTACACAGTTGATATCATGCTCTTTTGTCTATGGATGTCACCGGTGTGAAATAAAGAGGGAACTTGTAAGTCCATGGAGTATGTCTTTTGTGTTAGAGAAACGCCTGGGCCGCTAGCCTAAGCCATGTCTAATCATGGTGGAAACTTGCAGCATCACCATAGTGAGCTATCTATGAAGCAGCCTCAATAAAAAGCTATGCATATAGTAAATAAAAAGATTGATGAGATGCTCATTGTCTGCTTGCCTTGTCATTTTGGTTATGGGATAACTCCTGTAACATGTGCAAGGGGTACCCCGTTGGCGGTTCTCTATGATGCGCATGTACTTACAATGATAAGAACTTACAGGTGACTGAAGTTGAGTAGCATGAGGTGTGGCCCTCGTATTTAAGGGACTTGAGATTGCCAACTTATACTTTGCCAAGCATATACTCCATAGTTTGTTCAATTTAACCTTATCCACTTCAAGATGCTTATGATAGGGGCAATGAGGGCTGAAAGCTAACAAGTACCATAATTTTTGGAAGCTCTTTTTGAAACTTGAAATCCCTGCTTCCCTTTGTGAAGGGCCCTTCTTCCACCATTATTGAGTCTCCACCTTCTACCTTTAGGCACCATTAAGAGAGCATAGTTGCCATTCTGTGTGCAGTGTCCCAAAACTTATTGATTGATGCATATTGTGATATTACTTGTTCTTGTGCTACTTGTTTCTAGTCACCCTTGTGAACTTTGAAGGTGTCCTATGCATATATTTGCTACTCTATGAGGGACACGATGATTGCCACTATGCCATGTTTTCTGTATGTGAAACAAACAAACGATTTTCAATGCATGTTATTCATGATCTTTGTTTGTAGCCTTTCATGTTGCATGCATTGTTACTATGTCCTATTGTTAGAACTCCATCTTTCATGCACATGTTTAGAGTTCTTTGATCCCAACTTTCAATGCTTGCAAATGGTTTGATCTTGGTTTTGACGGTGCATGTCACCTAAAAAATTATTGTTTTATCACTTACGATGAGCAGGAGTTAAGCTTGGGGATGCTTGATACGTCAAAAACGTATCTATAATTTTTTATGATCCATGCTTGTTTAGTATATACTTTCCTTTGCTTTGTCTACACTTTGAGGTGTTTTTATATATTTTCTAGAACTAACCTATTAATAAGTTGCCACAGTGCCAGTTGCATGTTTTCTTCTGTTTTTGGTTCTAGAAAGGCAGAAAATCAATATTCTCGGAATTGGACGGGACAAAAGCCAAAGTCAATATTTTACCGTGGGCAACAAGAAGTCCAGAGGGGAGACGGAGAGGCGAACTCGGGCCGCCACACACCCCCTAGGCACGGGTGGGCCCACCCCCCGCTTGGGTAGGGTGTGGGCTCCTTAGCCGCCTCCTAGCCTCGCCTCTTCGCCTATAAGAAGCCCACGATGTAGAAACCCTAGGTCCCCGATCAAAACTCCACGAAACCCTCTGTAGCCGCCGCCACCATCATCCCTAGATCGGGGGGATCTGAAGTTCTTCCCGACACCTTGCCGGAGGGGAGATCATCCCGGAGGCCTTCTTATCTGATATGATGCGTGAGTAGTTCCACCTTGGACTATGGGTCCATGTAGTATCTAGATGGTTGTATCTCCTCCTTGTGCTTTCATGTATAGATCTTGTGAGATTCGTTCATGATCAAGATCTAATCTATTTGTAATCATGCATGTTGTGTTTGCGGGGATCCGATGGATATTGAGATTATTATGTTGGTTTGATTAATGGTTTTGTCTTTATGATTCTACCATGTCTGTGTTGTTTGTGATCTTGCATGCTCTCCGTTGTTAGTAGCTATCTTGGCCAAGTAGTTGCTAGTGACTCCAAGAGGGGGTATTTATGCTCGATAGTGGGTTCATGCCTCTAGTTTCCAAGGGAAGTGACAGAAATATCTTCGGTTGTAGATGTGTTGTTGCCACTAGGGAGAAAACAACGGTTTCTTGTTCATGGAACAAGTGGATTGTTTACCTTACACACTTTGCTTAAAGCAGTTGTCTGTTGCTTGCAACTTAATAATGGAGGGGGTTCGGATGATAACCTTAAGGTGGAATTCTAGTCATAGATGCAGTTGGATGGAGGTCTATGTATATTGTTGTATTTCCCAATCGAATCTCATAGGATCTTTTTGTCTGGTATTGCATTGTTATGCCTTGCTCAGTTCCTGTCAATTGTCGTACTATAATTTGTTTACCCTTGATGCCATGTTGTTTATCTAAGGAGAGCACCTCTAGTGAACTATGGACCCCGGTCCAATCTTTACCATTGATACATCTTCCACTATTACCTGTTTACTTGCTGCAAACCATGACCTTTCCACACCATACATTTAATCTTTTGTTACAGCAAACCGGTGAGATTGACAACCTCACTGATTCGTTGGGGAAAAGTCTTGAGTTTGTGTTGTGCAGGTCTCCGCGTTGCTTACAACACCTGTGTGACATTTCCTTCCTCCTACTGGTTCGATAACCTCGGTTTCTTATTGAGGGAAAACTTGTTGTTGTGCCGCTTCACACCTTGCTCTTGGGGTTCCCAACAGGCTCCACGTCAACCACGTGTATAGCCATAAATATGGATGAAGGAGTTCATTACAGAGCTCGGTGTGGTTCCAAGTGCGCTAGACCCAATGTCTATATACTGTGATAATATGGGAGACATAGCCAATGCGCAAGAACCAAGGTCACACAAGAAGCTGAAGCATATCAAGCTGTGTTTGCACGCTATCCGAGAGCATGTACAAGATGGTGACATTAAGATTTGCAAAGTACACACAAATCTGAATGTGGCGGATTTTGTTGACTAAACCTCTCCCGAGTGCAAAACATGACCATCACCAAACCGCCATGGGTGTTCGGTATATTACCATGTAATCTAGATTAATTGACTCTAGTGCAACTGGGAGACTGTTGGAGATATTCCCTAGAGGAAATAATAAAAGTGGTTATTATTATATCTTTGTGTTTATGATAATTGTTTACATTCATGCTATAATAGTATAAACCGGAAACATTAATACTTGTGTGATTTGTAAACTAAATTAGAGTCCCTAGTAAAGCCTCTTTATAATATTAGCTTGTTGGTTGATAGATGATCATGGTTTCCTGATCATGAACATTGAGATGTTATTAACAACAAGATCATATCATAAGGAGAATGGTGTGATGGACATACTCCTATAGATAAGCGTAGCATAAAGATCAAGTCATTTCAATAGTTCGTTTGATATAAGCTTTTTGATACATAGTAACCTAATTCCTTCGACCATGAGATCATGCTAATCACCATCACTAGAAGGATGCTTTGATGACATCAAACACCACACCGTAACTGGGTGGCTATAAAAGTGGCATTGAGTGTTCGGAAAGTATGTGTTGAGGCACATGGATCAAGAGTGGGGTTTGTCCATCCATATGACAGATAGATATACTCTGGGCCCTCTCGGTGGAATGTCATTCAATTAGCTTGCAAGCATGTGACTGGCTCACAAGGGATCACATATCACGGGAACAAGAAAAGAGTACTTATCGGTAACGAGGTTGAACTAGGTATGCAGAGATACCGACGATCAAATCTCGGATAAGTAAACTATCATGAGACAAAAGGAAATTGGTCTCGTATGTAAGTGGTTCATTTGATCGTAAAGTAATCGTAGAAATATGTGGGAGCCATATGAATTTCCAGATTCCTCTATTGGTTATTGATCGTAGAAATGTCTCGGTCATGTCCGCGTAATTCACGAACCGTAGGGAGACACACTTAAGGATTCAATGTTGTTTAGTAGATATGGAACGTAAGTTGATGTCTACACACTTCTATTCTTGTATATAGTTGTTGGGCCTCCAAGTGTAGAGGTTTGTAGAATAGCAACAAGTTTCCCTTAAGTGTATTACCCAAGGTTTATCGAACTCAGGGAGGAAGTGGTCAAAGGTATCCCCTCTCAAGCAATCCTGCAATCAAGATACAAGAAGCCTCTTGTGTCCCCAACACACCCAATACACTTGTCAGGTGTATAGGTGCACTATTTCGGCAAAGAGATAGTGAAATACAAGTGGTAACGGTGCCAGAAAATAGCTTCTGACTTGTTGTTGACGTGGGGTAACGGTGCCAGAAAAGAGCTGATGGCGTGGAGGAACAAACTAAAGGCAAACTGTAGGAAGCAAGCAACATGCAACATATCTAGATGCAAACGGTGTTTCAATGCTTAGAAACAAGGCCTAGGGATCATACTTTCACTAGTGAACACTCTCTCATATAAATATACTCTCTTCATGATACTACTCTTAACACTCTCCGGTTGGACACTCTAATCATCGGTAGGGCTATAATAACACTCCTCAAAGTCCGCCTTCCCCAATCTAGATAACCCCACACTGTCACCTTGAGCACTAGATGGTTCCAACAAACACCACAATTTCATAGAGACATCCAACTCCAAATATAACTCATAATAAATATTCAATCTAGCAAAAGTGCCACACACGGTATGCATGCTGTCACTTTCACACACGTGGGGAAAAGCATAGATCTTTTAAAGCACAAAGAGTATTTATGTAGACTCAAGCCTAAGTGCCACCATGGCGTGCACGCTATCACTTTCACACACATGGGGAGAGCAGAGATCTATTAAAGAACTTGAGTAGCAAGGTAGATCTACTTGATTACAAAGCTCACGACCACAACAAGATCATGCATAGAGAGAGAGATGAACACATAGCTACCGGTAGAGCCCTTAGCCCCGAGGAATAACTACTCCCTCCTCATCATGGGAATCAGCAACGGTGATGGAGATGGTGGTGGAGATCGATGGAGATGGCTCCGGGGGCACTTCCCCGTCCCGACAGGGTGCCGAAAGAGACTTTCTATCCCCCGAATATCCCCTTCGGTGGCGGCGGCGCTACAGAGGTTTTCATGGATTTCTTCTGTATGCCCTAGGGTTTTGGGTCAGAGGCTTCTTATAGGCGTAGGAATCAAGGTCGGTGGGGGTCCAGGGGGCCCACACCCCCTCCAGGCGCCTCCAGGGCTTGCCCGCACCTAGGGGGGTGCAGCCACCCTATGGCCCCCCTCCGGCTCTGCTTCGTGGTTCCGTGTTGCTCCGGGAAAAATAATAACTTTGGCTTTTGTCCTGTCCAATTCCGAGAATATTGATTTTCTACCTTTCTGGAACCAAAAACAGAAGAAAACAGGCAACTGGCACTATGGAAACTTGTTAATAGCTTAGTTCCAGAAAAGATATAAAAACACCTCAAAGTGTAGACAAAGCAAAGCAAAGTAGATACTAAACAAGAATGGAGCATCAAAAATTATAGATACGTTTCCGACGTATCATAAGTAGGGAGGCCAAATGTTGTTCGGAGTCTCGGATGGGATCCAGGATATCACAAGGAGATCCGGAATGGTCTGGAGAATAAGATTCATATAAGGAAAGTCCAATTCCGGAGTTCGGGAATGATTCCGATGATTTCATCGGAGAGGTTATAGAAGGGTCTAGAAGGTTCATCGGACCAGAAGGGGAAGGGTACATGAATGTGTCATGGATAAGTGGAATGATTGAATAATGTCCTAGGTCACTTGGTTGGGCATTTGCAAGAAAGAAATTAAGCTCCAAATTGAAAGTCAAAAGGAAAGTTTGAAAAGTCAAACTGGGACAATGTATCCTGGTGGAGGAAGGAAAGAATCCTTCTTTCCCTCCACCACAAGCCAACAAGGAGAGGGAGTTTGGGAAGGATTCAAACTCCTCTCTCTCAAGCGGCCCTCCCTCTCATAAATAGAGGGGAGGGGGTGCCCCAAGTACACACAACACTAGCCCTTACCCACCTAGCCGCCGCCGGCTCGCCGTCGCCACCCTAGCCGCCGCTGGCCACACCTCCTCTCCGGCCCTCTAAACCCTAGATCGCCAGAAACCCTAAATCCACCATAACCTGCTCCGGCTTAGGCGAAGCCCTGCAGGATCTTCCCTCTGCTTTCGACACCACGCCGTCGTGCTGCCAGGATCACAAGGGGAGAACTACTACCTCTGTTGCCTGCTGGAACAAGGGAGAGGAAGGTCTTCATCGAGTACCGAACGTGTGACCAACTACGGAAGCGCTGCCGGAACACAGCGCCGGAAGGATCGTCTATGTGATCTTGAGATCGGCAAGTGTACGACTACATCACCCACGAGAATCTGCTCTTGTTAACCGCTTCGAATCTTCGAGGGTGAGTACTCTAATCGACTCATTGCTACAATCTAGTATATAGATCTTGGCTTATTTGTGTTCATGCGGTAGAATTTTTTGTTTTCCATGCTACGAACCCCTAAACACACCTCACGCCATATTGCATCTGCGCATCCTTGTAACCTTCGGTTCTGCCGTCAATCAAGACTACATACGGAGGAGTAGGGTTTTCCCTCCGGGGGCCTGAACCTGGGTAAACACCATGCCCCCTCGCTGCGTGTCTGTTAGCCGTCTCGCGATCTCCAGCCTCCCCATCTTCTCTAAACCCAAGTCTATAAAAATGGGCATTGACGAGTCGAACCCTCGTCAATTGGTGTCGTCTGTGAGAAGAGGGGCGCTGATCGTGCGGTCATGAAGGTCCCATCCACCGCCATCTTCGATTCATCCGCAACGGAGAATATAACACCCTCGGATCGGCCATATGCAAGTTTTAGCAATTCCCGCTAAACCCGCATAGAAACGATTCAAAGGTGCCCACCAGGTACTTTCGTGTTGGTGGAAAACGAAGTAATACCATTACACAATAGTTCACTATGGAACCCACAAAACAAATATATATCACACGACTCCAAGAGTCAAGAATAGAAATATATAGTGCAAATATCCAAATCACCTTGAAAACAATACAACATCCGAGTACGGATAAGATGCAAATGGGGCTAAGAGCCTAGAATAATAACCAATGGCATCCATAACCCTGCCCAGGCCAAGCCGGAAGGGTAACCCTGCTAACAACGTCGATCTCAAACCTGCTAAACAAAAGGGTGCCGACAAAGGGCAAAGGAAAATGAGAGCGGTCAATACTAACACCAAAGCGAGTCTTAGAATTCGGTGGTCCTCGCCTACATAGGTATGGTGGACTGAGGCGGTAGCGCAACATGGACTAAACAACCTATAGAGACTCAATATGACTGATGACTATCAGAGAGGGATAAGAAAGACATAATCGGATCCAACTTGGTACTAACACGAAACATACCCATCCTGGTATTCCCCTCTCGAAAACATATGAGGAAGTCATACCGAGACAACTCACATAGTTGGCAATTTTATACATTCAATTATAGTTGCAGCGATTACTAGTCAGGTATGGTGAACATGAGTCATCCTTATATCATAAGCAGTGGGCAGTTTTAGTTAACTATTTCATTGTAGTTGCAATACTTACTAGTCAGATACATATAGCATGAGGCATCCCAATTCCAGCAGTTGTTGGCACTTTTATTTGTATTTCATTATAGCGAAGCTAATTACTAGTCATCACTTAGTCAAATTTATAGGACTACTTTAGTTATAGTTGTCTATGATCGAGATATTGTGCTCCAAGTCGTCCATAACCGTGGACACGGCTTTCAGAAAGTTTTACCCTGTAGGGGGGCACAAATACAACACACACACAATTAACCTCGGAAAAACCAAATGAAAACCCAACGAGGCATCACGACAAAGCAATCACAAGATTCATATAATATTTCAGGGGCCCACCCCACTAAGCTACCCGCGATGAAGTTGGCCGGCTCTGAGACGGACCCAGAGGTTTGTGTCGACAGCTGTAAACGACTAGGAACCTGAAAGTGTGACTGGGCATGTCGATACCGCATAAACATATCACAATTCCTAAACAGTACAATAGTAAACGCTCCTCGAGCAATAGTATTAAAGAAAGCGGTAAACATGGCATAAGTACAAGATAGTAATAAAACCCTAAACTAGTTTGTGGCCCCAAGAAATAAGATATGACTCAAGCTCTCGCTAAGGGGATTCATGGTCCCACATGTGGATAGTGCGATAGTCAAGGAACATGTATCAAGTACTCGGGGTCCTACGGGACACCAATGAGCGGTTAAAAACCAAATAACATCTATTTTCCACCAGTGCATCTGCATTAGTTATATCTAGTCCCAGCATTTTAATTTCAGTTGTAATTTAAGTCATTATCATCTCCAACATAAAGCATGAGGCATTCCTCCAACAACTGTAGAACATCGACGACACGACACAATACTTGTGCAAGCAACTACGACTCGCAAGGCCGACTATCTACCAAACAACATGTAATAGGAGGTGTCCATGGCAATATAGGCTGCAAGGGATATAAAGTGGTACGAAATCTAAAGCATCACAATACGGATAGCAATAAATCAACATGAGGAAGTAAAGACTAAAAGCAAAATAGGTATAAAGGAGGGAATGCTCGCCTGAGAAACGCTACCGACGCTTCATCCGAAGAATGAGCGTCACTCGCATAAACTTATCGGCCTAATCCGTGAAGAATCAATGCACTAAAAGAAACATCGGATACACTATTTAATAATATGACAAAAGATCAGGCATGATGCGTGTATGATGCATGACATGGGAAATGTGCGATGCAATTAGGCAATATTAAGCGGAACCAGGGTGCCGACAATTAATTATATGGTTCAAGTTATTTAGATACCCCGCAATTTTAAATGTTGGATTAACAAGGCAAAACATGGTGGTTCTCTACACAAATTTAAATGGAGACAATATAAGACTAGAAAAGTCTGCATATGGTCTCCATATTTAATTATGAGGTGGATCGAAAAAATGCCCCCAAATCACATGATATGTGTGCCATCATGTACAATTTGATATGCAATAATTCATATAAATATCAATTTATAAAATAGGGCTCGGATAAAAGGGTCCACATGGGGGTTCTGAAGGGAATATGCCCTGAGAGGCAATAATAAAGTTGTTATTATGTATATTCCACGTATATGATAGATATTTATTTTTCATGATATAATTGTATTAATACGGAAATGTTAATACATGTGTGTTTAATAAACAAATAGAAAGTTCCTAGTTATGCCTCTCTTATAAACTAGCTCGTTGATTAAAAGATGATCAAGGTTTCCTGATCGTGGACATTGGATGTTGCTAATAACGAGGTCACAACGTTATTGGAATGATTTGATAAACATTCATCCGAAGTATAGCATTACAATTAAAGTCATTGTGTTTATATTGCTATAACATCATACAAAGTAATCCTAGTCCTTAGACTATGAGATCATGTCAATCACTAACACTGGAAGAGTATCTTGATAACATCAAACGTCACACCGTCATAGCGTGACTATAAAGGTGGGTTTAGTGCTATGAAGGTGTTATGTAGAGGCTCATGGATCAAGAGTGTAATTTTTCCATCCCGATGACAGATAGATATACTCTGCGCCCTCTCGGTGATATCACATTAGTTAGCTTGCAAGCAAGTGATGTGATCACTAGAATGTCATATCACGGGAACAAGAAAAGAGTACATGTCGGTAACGAGATCAAACTAGGTATGGAGATACCGATGATTGAATCTCGGACATGTAATATATCACGAGACAAAGGGATTAAGTTACTAGCGTAAAAGGTTCTCACGATCATAAGAAGTCAGCGTTGAATGTGTGGGACTCAGTATGGATCTCCAGGTCCCGCTTGTGATTATTGATCCGAGAGGGGTCTCGATCATGTCCGCATTATTCGTGAACCGTAGGGTGACACACTTAAGAGACACCAAAACCATTTGGAACAAATATGTTCTAGACGAAAGAATTACAAAGCACATGAATTATTTCACTAGACACCAGAATTGTTTTGGATGAAATTGCTGAAATTGTTTCTGCATGTGAAATTGAATACTAGCAATGGATTTTATGTGAATGTTTGTTAATTAATGTAATTGAGAAAATTATGAATAAATAAATGAAAGGAGTTTTATTTAAAGAGATATTACATTAAATTTGGTGGAAATTTAATGGAAATTTGAGTGGAGAATATGGAGGGATTTTTGGTGAGTGGGATATCCACTCACATGAATGGAGGAAGGGGTGGGGGCAGCCACCATGGCCTCCGGCCACACCCCTTGGGGTTCCCCCTCCTCCTATATAAAGCCCCCTCTCCCTCTCTCACACTCACACCTCCGTGTGAAGGATCTCTCTCCCCCTCTAGTTTATTCCCCATGGTCTTGGACTAGCGAGATACATGTTCCTGGTGGCTTTTCGTTTGCAAAGATTTGCTGCTTCTGCTGCATCGCTGGAGCGAGGAGGCGGAGGTTGTTCGGTGGCTTGAATGTGTGTGTGAGCACGGATGCGCTACTGATTTGCGGCGCTGGACTTCTTCTCGATCTTGAGATCGGCAAGCGTTCATCTTCATCATCCTCGAGTACAACCTCATTAAACTTTGTCGGTCTACAAGAGTATGTTCTCTATGGATGTATATCCACATGTTGCTTGTATCTAGTAGATAGATCTTGGTACTTAGTTGTTCCCATCGTAGGATTTTTTTTGTTTTCTATGCTACGAACCCTACAGCGGTAACAGAGCCGGATCTGTGTGTAGATGCTTTCACAGGTAGTACAGATATGAGTATGTGGGAAATGATGATCACGTTATTGCTTCTTATTTGTACTTTGCATATTAGTGGTATAGTGGGATGAAATGGCCTAGACAAACTTTACATGTCCTCGCACATGAGACCTGTTCCACGCTTGACATACAACTAGTTTTGCATAAGTGGATAGAGGGTGTCTATCTCTCCTACTATAGTCAATATCTGATTTATAATGAGTTATTAATAATCTGGTTATCCTTGTTGTGGTTCTATGTTCATATTTAAGAACGGTTCTATCTTCAAAAGCCCTAAGCCACGTAAAACCTGCAATGGATAAATTAGAAGCGTCTAGTTTAGATTGTTGCTGGGATAATGTCATGATATGGTAATATTGTAATTTGATGTATAGTTGATACTCTTACAACACACCTAACATGTAAGTTCCATAGACCTTGGCCTTACACACAAAGAAATGATAAAGATCATACCACGATGCACATGATAGTGATCAAGTGCAAGAACCATATCATTTCACTTTTCACATATGATGTTGTTGCATCTTATATTCCTTATTTGACGTTTTATTAGCATTATAAGATGATCCCTCAATTAGATATCAAGATAAAAATGTGTTCTCCCTTAAGTATACACCGATTATGTTTTGTCGCTTCAAGACATCATGTGATGATCGGGTGTACTTGAATCGATGATCATATTTCGGGTGTAAGACAGTTTTACACACGCAAAATACTAAGGTTCTTACTTGGAGAGCCTAGCATGTAAATACATGGCCTCGGAACACGGACCGAAAGGTTAAGCATGAGTCATATATTTGATATAATTCCCATATAGATGCTTGCCTTTTTTGAAGTTACACCGACTCACGTGATGATCGGACTTGGTGTAGTGGATTTGGTTCATGTAATCACCAAAAATACACGAGGGATGTCGTTTTTCAGTGGGAGTTCATTCATAATTTGGATTAGTTGAACTCGATCTATCATAAACTTAGTATAAACTTTACAAATTATGTTATAGATGGCACCACCTGCTTTTAATTTCAATGTGTGCATGGAGAAAGAGAAACTTGCGACGAATGGTGGCAGCTTTACCGACTGGGCCATGAATTTGAGGATTCTCCTCTCTGCTGCACAAAAGCAACATGTGCTAGAAGCGTCGCTAGGCCCGCCACTATTCGATGACGCCCCTAATGAGGAAAAGAATGCCTATTTGACTCGTCAGGAGGACCACAACTTAATTCATTGCGGCATACTGTATGGGCTAGAGCCAGTATTTATGCCCTAGAGGCAATCATGTATGATGATATTTCCCATTGTATTCATAAAGATATTAAGTTGTCCTTGTATAAACAGCCGATTTGTATCATTGAATATGTGATTCGGTTGTGGAACTATACATTCATGTTGTTTGTACTTAATATCCTTGGTCATTGAGGTTGTGCTAAACACATAACTTAGACCAATGTGAAATTCGGCTGATTGACTCGGTTCCACTTGTCATGGGCATGGAGATGCTATTCCGACTTACACAGATTCGGCTAAAGAGTTTAGCGAGTCGGATTGACCCATATTGAGGTACAACGAACAAGTTGTCATTTGTATATCTCAATCAATGTAATCCTTAGACCTGAGATTGTTGCACAATTCGAGTTGAGGATCACCGACTTAGGTTCTGTCAAACCCTGATCCGTAATTGGGCAGTTATAAAGGCAGAGTTCGGGTCGTCTGAAAATCAAGCTGCGTGATGTGAATAACCAAGATGGGATTTTGCCCCTCCAGTTGGAGACATATTCTCTGGGCCCTCTCGGATGATATGATTCGGAAAGCATGGCCATGCACGACTCGGTTAAGTGTTAACCGAGGCGATCGACTAAGAGTTAGTCGGATGAATCACTTATCTCGGATCAAGAAGAGAGTCGGACTATTTAAGGGATGACAATTATTCGCCTATAGTCTGACAAGGTATATCGTGAGGCAAAAGGGACTCAGACGTAAGTCGCATTGTAAAGGCATGTCGTCATGACTCTTTGGTACTTGGGAGTCGGTACGTTCTGCTAGGAGATTCTACCGACTGATCGATTGAGAGTCGGACTCCAATCGTGTCCAAGTAGCCATGAGCTTGCGGGGTCACACACTTAAGAGCGGGAGCAAGTTCGAATTGGATCTGAACCGGAAATCTAGTTGGGCTGGACCCGAGCCGGATTTTGGAATGAGTCAGTGAGTCGGACTCACGGTGACTAATATTATATGGGCTTTAGTGAATGGGCCACGAGTGAGTGGATCCCTCGTTCACTCCCTATATATAGTGGGGCGCAGAAACCCAGAAGGGTTGATCGGTTAGGTTATTCCATGCGTTGGAAACCCTAGCTCCATAAGCAGTCCAGACGTCGTATCAAACCTAGCAGTTCGCCTCCGGTGCTTCCCCTTGTACGCGTGGATACCAGCAGAGGTGTTATACGATCAACACCAGAACGATCGTGATCAGATCGGATCGAATCTTGAGGACTGCACTACATTCAACTGATGCGCTTCATCAGTAATTCACAACTGCGTGTCTAGTGGTAATCCTCGTGGCCTTCTACCTCATCTAGATCTTGGGATCGCCACGTTAGAGGAAAAGGTTTTGTTTTATCTCTGCGTGGCCCAACAGTGGTATCAGAGCGATAGCTCCTGGTTTTAGGCTCGAAATCTCGCATATGTGATATGCGGTTGGCTATAGATTGGATCTATGTGATATTTTGGTGGTCGATCTATGAGATAGATCGGTTTTATACGATGTTGATTGGATCAACTGTACTCGCGGAATGGTAGATCTGATTTCCGTGATCATACTGCTGAGGTCGTGGAACAACATACCCCTATCGGTCGGTTTCCGCCATCGGGGTAGACTGTGACACGTAAATCTAGAAGCGGCGATCAAAGATCAAAAGAGTTTGATCGAGTCGGAATGATGGTCGGAATCCATGTTCGGAATGTAGATGAGATCTATGTTTTCGTAAAAATCGTCCTGTGCTGCCCCTTTGATCCCTGCCTGCTATCCGGCTAGCGACACCGCCGGCATCGCCCTGTCGTAGCGCCTTATATGTCGTTGCGAGTTTCACAACACCGGTAGATAGCGTATCTATGCATAACTTGTTTTTGCAGGAAGTTGTGAATGGTATGGTTCATGTGCATGTGATGTATGTATGTAATTCATACGTGATCTGCGAATCATGGTTTTGTCAGCCCGCTGGAGCCTAGGTGCTGTCATTTTATTGTATAACGACCTGCGTGTTGGATTCTCTATGTAATTTACTTTACTAAGCTAGTGTAGCTATTTGGAGAACCCGGATGGCATGGAAGTAGATGTACATGTCGGCGACATGGTGTAAGACGGCAAGTGACAAGAGTTGGCACGAGTCGGATTACAGGCTTTATGGAGATGGAGATCACCATGAAGAGAGCCATACCATTTCACATTATAATTACTTTATTTTATGTTGTTGATATGTCTCTGTTTTACCTCTATTAGATAGTCGGTAAAATATAACCCCTCAAAGAAGGTCTAGTCGGTTTTCCCGCCAGTGCTTGCACCATCACAAGTGGGACATTTTTGGTAGTGGGATCATAAAATTGAGGTGCTGCCAATTCTTTTCGACTAGGTGGGTTTGAGTCGGACTCTTATAGCGGAAACACTCGGTAAGCTAGACGGATCTATCACAACGGTTGTGGGGCTTGGGAAAAAGTCAGACAGGAGCCAAGGCATGTGATGCCACCCGACCAACAAGAGTCGTATGAGGTACGATTGACAAGGATTTGTCTACCTAGATCACTTGGCGGCTAGCGGTGATGCTAAAGCTCACTATCCTACTTGCTTATTTAGGATCCTGAATCACTAAGCAACCATCAGAGGGGTGTTAGTTCTAGTGGGAGCATAAATATTAAAGTGTTTAATATGCTTTCTCTTTTATGAATACATGTCTTAAGTGTTTTGCATATTTTTGTTTTAGATCATGACACCAAGTAACACCCACTCTCAGATATCCGGTTTTGCTTTGAAAACCATTCTTGAGAAGGATAAACTAAACGACACTAATTTTATCAACTGATATCGAAATCCAAGAATTATTCTCAAACAAGAAAAGAAGGACCATGTCCTAGACAACACACTTTCAGATGAGCCGAATGAGTGCGACTCTCGCTGCCACCAATTCCTACCATCGGGCTAAGGATGAGTCCATGGATATTAGCTGTCTTATGCTTGCTCACATGGAAGCGGACTTGCAAAATCAGTTCGAGAATGTTTACGATCAAAAGCCTCAAAAGTATGTTCCAGGCTCAGGCGAAGACTGAGAGGTACCAAGTCTCTCAGGCTTTGATGAGTTGCAAGCTTAAGGATGGTGATCCACTGAGTCCGCATGTGATCAAAATGGTTGGTTACGTGCAGTCTCTGGAGAGGCCTGGCTACCCTATTAGCGAAGAGTTCGCTACGGATATAATTCCGCACTCTCTTCCTAGTGCGTATGGTTAGTTCATATCGAACTACCACATGCATGGTATGGATAAGAAGCTCACTGAATTGCATGGGATGCTCAAGTAGGCAGAGGCGGATCTCAAGAAGGGTGCCAGTCAAGTGTTGATGGTGCAGAATAAGGCTAAGTTCAAGACGAGTTCTTGGACTAAGAAGAAGGCTAAGTCGGGAGGAAAGAAGGCTCAGGACCCGGTCCCAAGCGCTTCCTCAGGTACTAAGCCATTTCCTTCAACCGGATCCACTTGCTTCTACTGCAAGGCGGATGGCCACCAGAAGAGGAACTGCAACAAGTATTTTGACGACAAAGCCAAGAGTGTAGGTATGACTTTTGACTCAGGTACACTTGTTTGCAATGTTATAGACATTTATCTTGCTGATGCACCTAATAGTTCTTGGGTATATGATACCAGATTAGTTATTCACATATGCAACTCATTGCAGGGACCGGTAAGAACTAGGAGCGTAGCTAGAGGCGAGGTTGATATTCGAGTCGGAAACAAAGCGAGAGTCGCAGACATAGATATCACCTACGGGTACCCGATGTTAGCGTACCTGGTCTAGCCCAACGGAAGGCCCACTCGACGAACTGCCAGGGTCCATGACGCCTATGACGTTTCGGCTGCTATGAAGCCCATATGGACACGGACTCCCAAGCGCATAATACAAGGAAACCTCAATACTAGAGTTTGAATACAACTTGTAACCTACTCGTATCGGTACCTGAGACCTAGCCTCCCCATATATAAAGGCTAGGAGGGTCCAACGAGGAGGAGACGATACAATAGACGCCACGATAGATCTACAGATCTAGATCCTCAACCCCCCATACACACACCTCACGCCAGATCGCATCTACGCACCATGTAACCTTCGGTTCCATTGTAATCAAGAACGAACAAGCAGGAGTAGGGTTTTTCCTCCGGGGGCCTGAACTTGGGTAGATCTCGTGTCCCTGTGTTGCTTGTCTGTTAACCGTTCCGCGACTTTCAACATCCCCATATTCTCCAAAACCCAAGTCCATAACAATGGGCATTGATGAGATCGAACCTCGTCAATTGGCACCGTCTATGGAAACTGGGGACGTTGATCGTGCGGTCATGACGGTCCCATCCGGAACGATCTACAATTCGTCAGCTTCCGGCGATAAAATCCACTTCAGCTTGTTCATCATCAAATAGCAGTCGAATCACATCCAGTCAATTCGTCTTCATCGGTGGCGTGGTTAACTTCATCTACACCAACACGAGCTCGAATTCAACACCGACCTTGCGAATCAGCCGATCGGATCTACACGAAAGCTAGACACAGAGAACACCACAGGGTGGCAAGGAAATCAGGCAATCGGCAGGCAAGTCCCTACGAGATGTGTGCATCAAACAAATCAACGAAGTACATAATGTCATGCATTTGCTGTGGCTGCTATACTGTTCGCAGATGGCATGTGCACGCGTAGGTTTCCATGGCCGAGGAGACGTATATGCCAGAAAATCCCAACCAGGCACGTCACCTCCTCAAGTCCAGAGTCAGTCTTGTTGTCTTTGGAACCAAAGAGCCAAGGAACACAAGGCAAAGGAATGCATCGGATTAGTACAAGAATTATTAAATCAAATCTGAACAAGGCTTGCCAAATTCAGATGACCTTGCCTCACACGATGGAATTCTTTGGGGCAAGGCACGCACTCTCATATTGCATGCGGCCTGACTAATAGGGTACGTGCATCACGCCTATGTGAACACTATTTTTATTTTATTCGTCGATTTGCTGCACAACTCGTGTCCGCTCGTGTGCTCATGTGAACTGCATCAACTTCTGACTGTCGCGTCAGTGACTCTTTGTGTCGACATCAATTACACGGTTTGCCGTCAGCTCCGCCTCGACCACATGAACTCCACGCTCGGGGGGCTGCGTCCACTTGTCCACACGAGTCACGACCATCGACCTGCTGTGGTTTTCGACTGCGATGACCCGATGCGATCTTTGATTGCGGCGCCCGGTTGCATCAGCTTCAGTGACCGCGAATCGGGGGCTCCTTCGACTCCGGTCATCCTCTACGATCTTCGGCTCCAACTACTCGGGGGCTCCCTCCGCTTTGGCGACCAACCGCGGTCTTAGGCTCCGGCAACCCGCTGCAGTTTTCGGCTCCAATGAACTATGTCGAATGTGACGACCCAGTGTGGTCTTCGATTGTGAAAATATTCAGAAGCGGAACTCGCTGTCGCCATCGACCCTAGGAATCCGTCGCTGCTACGAGTGCGGTCCGCTATGTCGACTACGTCCCCCGCATGACCCGCTACCACGGCGACTACGTCCGTGGTCGCATCAACTTCGTCCACGGCAACTACCTATAAAGCTAAGTTTCCCTCTACTTAGAGCTGATTTTCTTATTAATTCGCACTAGAAACACTCAGGGTATGCGCCCTCTTTGAGTAACCTAATGTGTCATTGGCTCCACGCACTCGAGCACCTCGAACGCGACAGCCCGAGTAGCTGATTCTGCCTGATCGTCGAATCCTTAAACTCCGAGTGCCTCGACATGGTACTGAAACTAAGGGTAATGAGACTAACGAAAAGGCCTAGCAAACAGTGCAAAAATGTCGACTCGATTGGCACCAGAATTTTACTTTACAAGCCGACAAGCAAATATTTTTTACAAGATACAAGTACTTCACAATTTTTTATGTTTTCTGTAGCTTACAAGGACGTCGATTGCGTCGAACTAATCTATTGGATCCTCCAACAGGAGCCGAAAAACCACTAGGTACGCCATAAGCTCAAGACCCGAGTTGACGCATTCCTCGTATGACCACATCGATCATCGACAAAAGCGGCGCTAGGCACGCACCCGACAGAAGAAACGGCGTCGACTTCATCCGGAACGTCGAGTCCTTCCGTCTAAACGTCGCGCGACTGCGCATGTTGACTCCTAGCTCCTTATGCGTGAGACGCTGACTCGATGCACTTCTGGGTCAATGGTTTCTTCTCGCATGCGAGTCTGCGACTCGACTAGACACTCGGGGGATACTCCTATTAGGAGCGCTGGTAGCACACCCGATGTACTTCCGGGTCAGCGATACGCCCAAGAGATTTCTGAATACAACTGCACGATACAAGACTCGAGTCTCTGTCTGAGTCTACGACTCCGCCACACTCGGGGGGCTACTCCAAACTAGAGCGATGGTCGCGCACACAAAAGATCTTCGAGTGGCACGCTTCGATTCCTCACTTGAATCAATGATTCAACGAGGACTCGGGGGATACTCCCATAGGGAGCGCTGGTCGCGCACTAAAAAAAACGAAGGTATTCAGGGCATCTACAAGGTCATCCGAAGAACTTCCGGATCGCCGTAACCCGCAACTGATGACTATAAGTTTCTGCTCGAGCCTACGACTCGAACAGACACTCGGGGGCTACTCCCATAGGAGCGCTGGTCACACACCCTATAGTTCATTGTGTTGACCACGTCCATAATGCTGAGTCTTTTACAACAACTGAACAAATTCAGCCGACCCGATGGACTTTTGGGTGAAGTGCTTCACACTCGACACAACTTTAAACTCCGACATCCAAATGCAAGGTTCAAGACAACTAAGTATCCACCCGAATCTACGTTTCGAATGGACGCTCGGGGGATACTGACATGGATATGTCCTACGGGTACCCGTTGTTAGCCTACCTGGTCCAGCCCAACGGAAGGCACACTCGACGAACTGTCAGGGTCCATGACGCCTATGATGTTTCGGCTACTATGAAGCCCATATGGACACGTACTCCCAAGCGCACAAGACAAGAAAACCTCAATACTAGAGTTTGAATACAACTTGTAACCTATTCGTATCGGTATCTGAGACCTAGCCTCCCCATATATAAAGGCTAGGAGGGTCCAACGAGGAGGAGACGATACAATAGATGCCACAATATATCTACAAATCTAGATTCTCAACCCCCCATACACACACCTCACGCCAGATCGCATCTGCGCACCCTGTAACATTCGGTTCCGCCATAATCAAGAACGGATAAACAAGAGTAGGGTTTTCCCTCTGGGGGCCTGAACTTGGGTAAATCTCGTGTCCCTGTGTTGTTTGTCTATTAACCATTCCGAGACTTCCAGCATCCCCATCTTCTCCAAAACCCAAGTCCATAACAATGTGCATTGATGAGATCGAACCTCGTCAGTCGTTGCATTAGAAGTCGGCACGATGCAACTTCATTTACCTTCCGGATTCATTATGGAACTGAATAATTTTTATTACGTTCCAGTGCTTAGTCGAAACATTATTTCTGCTTTATGTTTGATGAGGCAAGGTATGAGTCGAATATTAAGAATAATGGTTGTTCTTTATATTCGAATGATATGTTTCACGGCTTTGCACCCGTCCAGGACGGGTTATTTATTTTGAATCTTGATGGTGAGTCGGTTTATAACATAAATGTTAAAAGGTTGAAACCAAATGATCTGAATATGACTTACTTTTGGCACTTTCGGCTTGGTCATATAAGTTGGAAACGCATGAAGAAGCTCCATGATTATGGACTCCTAACTTCGTCCGACTTGGAGTCGTTCCAGACATGCGAATCTTGCCTACTCGGCAAAATGACCAAGACGCCTTTTGCAAAGAGTTGCGAAAGGGCGTCCAACTTGTTGGGACTAGTACATAGTAATGTATGTGGACCAATCAACACGACATCCAGCGGTGGTTATGACTACTTCATTACCTTCACTGATGGTTTGAGTTGGTATCGAGATATTTACTTGATGAAACATAAGTCGGAATCCTTTGAAAAGTTCAAAGAATTCCAGAATGAAGTACAGAATCAAAGGGTGACTCCTTGATGGCGCCAGAGAACTTGACGTGGAGCACTTCGTTGGAAACCCCAAGAGCAAGGTGTGATGAGCACATCAGCAAGTCTTCCCTCAGTAGAGACCGAGGTTATCGAACCAGAAGGAGGAAGGAAACGTCACACAGGTGTTGCAAGCAACGCGGAGATCTGCACAACACAAATTCAAGACTTTGCCCCAACAAATCAGTGAGGTTGTCAAGCTCACCGATTTGCTGTAACAAAGGATTAAACATATGGTGTGGAAGGTAATGGTTTACAGCAAGTAAACAAGTAACAGTGGAAGATGTATCAATGATAAACATTGGACCGGGGTCCATAGTTCACTAGAGGTGCTCTCCTTAGATAAACAACATAGCATGAAGGGTAAACAAATTACATCAGGGCAATTGACAGGAACTGAGCAAGGCATAACAATGCAATTACCAGTCAGAAAGATCCTATGAGATTCATTTGGACAATACAACAAGATACATAGACCGCCATCCAACTGCATCTATGACTAGAAGTCCACCTTCAGGTTATCATCCGACCCCCCTCCAGTATTAAGTTGCAAGCAATAGACAACTGCTTTACGCAAAGTGTGTAAGGTAAACAGTCCACATGTTCCATGAACAAGAGACTGTTGTTTTCTCCCTAGTAGCAACAACACATCTACAACTAAAGAGATTTTTGTCACTTCCCTTGGAAACTAGAGGCATGAACCGACTATTGAGCATAAATACCCCCTCTTGGAGTCACTAGCAATTACTTGGCCAAGATAGCTACTAACAACGGAGAGCATGCAAGATCACAAACAACACAAACATGATAGAATCATAAAGACAAAACCATTAATCTAACCAACATAATAATCTCAATATCCATCGGATCCCTGCAAACACAACATGCATGATTACAAACAAATTAGATCTTGATCATGAACGGAGCTCACAAGATCTATGCATGAAAGCACAAAGGAGGAGATACAACCATCTAGCTACTACATGGACCCATAGTCCAAGGTGGAAGTACTCACGCATCATACTGGAGAGAAGGCCTCCAGGATGATCTTCCCTCCAGTAGGGTGCCGGGAAGAGCTTCAAATACCCCCGATCTAGGGACGATGGTGGCGGCGGCTACAGACGGTTTCGTGGAGATTTGATTGGGTGCTTAGGGTTTCTGCATCGGGGGCTTCTTATAGGAGAAGGGGGAGGCCGAGGCGCCGACCAGGGGGGTCAAACCCTAGACAGGCGCGGGGTGGGGCCCACCCACGCCTAGGGTGGGTCTGGCCACCCTGTTCAGCCCCTCCGGCTCTCCTCTGGACTTCTTGTTCCCCACGCAAAGTAATTGACTTTAACGTTTGTCCCGTGCAATTTCGAGAATATTTCTTTACTAACTTTTCTGAAACAAAAAACAACAGAAAACAGGCATCTGACACTGTTGCAACTTGTTAGTAGGTTAGTACCAGAAAACATGTAAAAAACACCTCAAAGTGTAGACAAGTAAAGCAAAGTAGATAGTAAATAAGCATGGAGCATCAAAAATTATAGATACGTTTCCGACGTATCAAGCATCCCCAAGCTTAACTCCTTCTCGTCCTTGAGTAGGTAAGTGATAAAAAGAATAATTTTTGAGGTGACATGCACCCTCACAATAAAGATCTAACCATTTGCAAGCATTGAAAGCTGGGATCAAAGAACTCTAAAAATGTGCATGAAAGATGGAGTTCTAACAATAGGACATAGTAACTATGCATGCAACATGGAAAGTTACAAACAAAGATCATGAATAACATGAATTGAAAAACGTTTGTTTGTTTCATATACCGAAAACATGGCATAGTGGCAATCAGCTTGTCCCTCATAGAGTAGCAATAAAGATGCATATGACACCTTCAAATTTCACAAGGGTGACTAGAAACAAATAGCACAAGAACAAGTAATATCACAATATGCATCAATTAATAAGCTTTGGAACACTGCACACAAAATGACAACTATGCTCTCTTAATGGTGCCTAAAGGTAGAAGGTGGAGACTCGATAATGGTGGAAGAAAGGACTTTTATTTGTAAAGGAAGCAGGGATTACAAGTTTCAAAAAGATCTTCCAAAAATTATGGTACTTGTTAGCTTTCAGCCCCCATTGCCCCTATCATAAGCATATTGAAGTGGTTAAGGTTAAAGTGGCAAAGATGGAGTATATGCTTGACGAAGTATAAGTTGGCAATCTCAAGTCCCTTGAATACGAGGGCCACACCTCATGCATACTCAACTTTGGGTCCAGGTAAGTTCTTGTCACTGTAAGTATTTGCATATCATTGAGAACCGCCAACAGGGTACCCCTTGGACATGGTACATGAGCTTTCCCATAACCAAAATGTTAAGGCAAGCAAACAATGAGCATCTCAACAATCTTCTTATTTACCATGGGAATATGGTGCTTTTTTCTCTCTTTCATATTTTCTCAATGTGTCTCTCTTTTTTATATGAATAATGCTTCATAGATGTCATTATGGTGATGCTACAAGTTTCCACCATGATTAGGCATGGCTTAGGCTAGCGGCCTAGGTGTTTATCTAATACAGGATACAAACTCCATGTACTTACAAGTTCCCTCTTTATTTCACACTGGTGACATCCATAGACAAAAGAACATGATATCAACTGAGTACAATGTACAAGTGCAATGTTGAAAACGTTCGCCGTGACAGCACGGTTCTGCTAATTCCAACTTATAAGTGCAAGCATATACAACAAAGTTGTCACAATGGTTCAAGTTTATTAGGGGCAAAGAATATAAAGTGTCCCATCAAGTTCGTGAAGGCTTTAATCACTAAGTTTTCACATAGCAAAACAGTTTTTAATTGGAAGATAGTTGACAACAAGAATATACGTGGAATAGTGTAACACACCATGCATAGGAGTTTATATTGGACACTTTGAAATAACTTGGTTTCTTGGGAGTTGGAAGCATGAGTAGAACTTACTCATACAAGTGGAGGCTAGCAAAAGACTGGGAGCAACCAACTAAGAGAGCATAATGGCCATAATCATGCAGTGCAACAAAGCATACTAATCAAAGCAAAGAGTGGTACTACAATTCAAGGACTAAATGATCATAGAGTCTAATGGTGACTTGTCATAGTCATAACATGGTGTGAGCATGTGCCAAGTCAACCCAAGCATAACATGGTGTGAGAATACCATAATACTATACTTTTGCATGCTAAAACAACGCATAATTTCTTTGAGGCACACTAAACAATCCCAACTGTTTGGAATAAGACATTCTACAGAAATAATCACTAAGCATAATGTCAAAACAACACCTAGCATGTCATGCTAAAGTCTAAGTCACAGTCAATGCAAGCTCCTCTTGCACTTCAAGTAAGAACTTACTACTCCTTTCCAAACACTTTTTTTCAGCAAACTTATATGCAAAACAACACAGCGAGAACATGGGTCCAAACTACTTAATAAAACTAAACAAACTAAGAAAATCAAACAAAAACTAAGACGCTCCAAGAACAACACAAATGTGCATGAAACAATAAAAACGAAGTTTCTAGACAGACCTGAGCTTTTTATTGATGAAGGGGATGCCTTGGGCATCCCCAAGCTTTGATGCGTGTACCTCTTGGATATTTATTGGGGTGACACCATGCTGGCATCCCCAAGCTTGAGGTTTTGTCCATTCTTCAACTCATTACATCATTCTCTCTCTACACCTGACATTTTTCCTTCACACAAAACTTCACACAATCTTCATTAGCAACATTAGCTTATTCAAAAGATATTAGACCTCTGGCAAAGCTTTTAAACAACAAGGATTTTCACTAAAAACACAAGCTACTGTAGTAACTCCTTCAAAAATCTCAATTCACCTAAAGAGAACTCAAAAAGGAATCAATAAGAAGCAAATGCAAATAATGGTAGAAATCTGCCAAAATAGATTAGCATGTAGAAACCGATTTTTTCGAACATCTTATGTTGCTCAAATAAAAAAGTGTTGAACTAGAGAAAGTTAGCTAACATACCGGGGGATTTATTCGTAAATGTTTAGATCAATCCGAGTTACAGAGACTCCTCACGAATGTTTTTGGTGGAGGGCAGAAATCTGTTTCGGGACAGCAACTTCCCAAATCTTACTTCCCTCTCATTAGAGGTCATTCTTGGAACAAAAAGCAAACAAAAAGGATAAGGAGAGGTCATTATAGAAGTAATAACTTCCAAGACTCAAGGAAACTCTTGGGTTATCTCCCAACAAGTACTTTACTTTAACGTCTTTAAGTTGGGCCCAAGAAGCAAGAAGAATCAAGTATTTTCTAATGAAGAAGCATTAACACTCATACTTGCAAAATCTTCAACTATGAAAGGTATCTCATCCAAATGGGTTTTGGACGATCCCTTCTCATCTCTCTTCGGTCTACTAATTTAATCAAAAATATTTTCAGGAGCAATCCAATCAAAATTCTTTTCAAAGGCTTCATGCATTCCAACAAGCTTAAAGGGTATGGGTATCTTAAATTCTTCTCTAGGATTAGTTTTATTAGAAATACCCACAACATCTACACTTGATCCTAGCATATTGAAATGCTCAAAAAACTTTTTGGCCTCCATTGCAACATCATGAAATTCTTTTGATAAAGTTTCAAGGATGAATTCTCTTTTTTCAACATTATTTTCTCCTTTTAGTTTTAGGAACAAGAATTGTATGAAGGGGTTAAGGCTAGCAAACCTAGCCTCCAACATATGAACTAAAGAAGTTGCAGCAATCTCATAATTAGGAGCAAGCTCTGCTATAGATATTTCCTCATTATCTTCATGCTTGCTAACATAGTTAAAGAATTCTTCAATATTATCTTTCCAAATTATGGATCCACTACCTTTTGCAAGATCTTTCAAGGAGAACTTGGGGAGCAACATGGTGAGCTAGAGCAAGGTGGAAACTAGAGCAGGAACTGATTTTTTTGTGTTTTTGAATAAAGAAAGCAAACCAAATTAGACTAATTTTTTTGGTTTTTTTGGTAAGAGGCAAACAAAACCAAGAAAAAGAAACAAAGCAAACTAAAAACAAAGTGAGGAGAAAGGAAGTGAAGGACTCCCCTTGTGAAGACATGCTTAGCCTCCTCGGCAATGACGCCAGAAAACTTGTTGGTGACTCCTTGATGGCACCAGAGAGCTTGACATGGAGCACTTCGTTGGAAACCCCAAAAGCAAGGTGTGATGAGCACAACAGCAAGTCTTCCCTCGGTAGAGGCCGAGGTTATCGAACCAGAAGGAGGAAGGAAACGTCACACAGGTGTTGCAAGCAACACGGAGATCTGCACAACACAAACTCAAGACTTTGCCCCAACGAATCAGTGAGGTTGTCAAGCTCATCGTTTTGATGTAACAAAGGATTAAACGTATGGTGTGGAAGGTAATGGTTTGCAGCAAGTAAACAAGAAACAGTGGAAGATGTATCAATGGTAAAGATTGGACCGGGGTCCATAGTTCACTAGAGGTGCTCTCCTTAGATAAACAACATGGAATTAAGGGTAAACAAATTACATCAGGGCAATTGACAGGAACTGAGCAAGGCATAACAATGCAATTACCAGTCAGAAAGATCATATGAGATTCATTTGGACAATACAACAAGATACATAGACCGCCATCCAACTACATCTATGACTAGAAGTCCACCTTCAGGTTATCATCCGACCCCCCCTCCAGTATTAAGTTGCAAGCAATAGACAACTGCTTTACGCAAAGTGTGTAAGGTAAATAGTCCACATGTTCCATGAACAACAGACCGTTTGTCACATCCCAAGATTTTCCAAATCTTGTAATGTGAAAAATAAATGAATAAAATAAAACCTTGTTTGATTATTCAGAGTGAGAAGAAACTTTTTGAATCCAATTGGAACTTCAAAACCAATTTGGATCAAACAAAATCTTAAAGAGATTTAAAAAGTTAAACATTTATTAAAGGAAAATAAAAATATTTTTGAATTACTATTTTAGATCTTTTAAATAAAAGGATTTAGTTTTCAAAAGAAATAGAAGTTTTATAAATAAGGATTATTTTATAGAGCCAAATTAAACCTTGGCCAAGCTTTTGAAATAAAACATTTTGTTTTGATAAAAATAGTAAAGGTTTATTAAATAAATTAATAAGGATTTAATATCCAAGTTTTATTAATAAAGGTTTTACTATTTCCAAAACATCAAAACTTATTTATTTATTTAAAATAAGTTTCCCAAGTATTTTGTATTTTCAAATAAAACCTACTGATTTGGTTTTGAAAATATTTAGATTTCAAATAGAGATTTTATTAAATAAATCAAACCCTATTTGATTAATAAACCATGGTCCATTTTTTTAATTAATAAATGGAACCTAAAAAGATTATTAAAATATTATTTCATTTTGGACTTTGTTTATGTGTTAAACAAAACCAAATTCAAATGAAAAGTTTGATGATTGTTTGATTTGTTGTTTGGTTTTCAAAACAGAAAATGAGAACACAAAAGGAAAAACAATTTGGAAGAAAAAAATAGAATCTGGACCAGCCCAGCCGGCCAAGCCCAACAAGGCCCAGTACAAGCCCCTCGCTCCCTCCAGAAAGAAAACGATTCACACTCATTATCGAACCCATGCAGTGAATGACTGGTGGACCCTCCCCTCACTCTCTTTCTCACTGACCAGCAGACCCCACTTTTCCAGCTCACCTTCTTCCTCGCGACGACCACGCCGGCAGTTTCTGCCGTTGATGTCGCGGCTTCAATTCACCATAATACCGAGCCTTAACCTCGCTGCGACCACGCACGATAAATCGCCTGCATATCCTCCTCCTTTCCCCTCACGCACCTCCCTCTCTCTGCCCCCAGGCTATCCAAATTTCGCTCAACACCACCCTCTGCTCCGACGAGGTTCGGTGATGATTCCGGCGACTCAGCGCCGCCCCTTGCCTCATCGACCACGCACACACATTCCCCACCTCCTGGCGCATCTGTTCGTGCCTCTCGTTCAACCGTGGGCGCCCCAGAAAGCCGTCTTCGACAAGCTCTGAGCGCCGCCGCGTCTGTCTTCTGCTCCGACGAGTTCCCCGGGTAGAATCCGACCGCCCCTCTGCTTCTCGATCATGCGAGCATCTTCGCCTTGGTATTACGCACCTAACCATGCCCTCGGTTTGCCTTCTCGTGATCTGTAGCAACGACTCCGACCACGACCAGGACCACCCGACGTTGTTCTCTACTCCGGCGAGCAATCGCTGCTGTTCCAGGACGCCCCTTGCCACGCCGACCACACGACGAGCATCACCACGTACTCGCGATCACGGTGAGCATTCCCACCTCGATCTTTGCTTCCTAGAACCACCGCTAGTACCTCGTCTGGCCGTCTGCCGCCAGCGGCTGCCACGGTCGGCTGCGTGAGCCGTTAGATCTCCATCCTGTGGCGTAGACAGAACAACTTAAGCGAATCGGTATGGAGGCATCTGAGCCGCACGATTCGCATTATATCCAACGCACCACAGAGCTGATCCAACCGAAGCGGTACCAGCCAATGGCTTGGTGACGCGTGGCCAATTTTTGGTTTAAAACAGATTTGAATTGCAAATTGAAACTCTTGTAACTTTTGATCCACACGTCCAAAAATTACAAACTTTATATCGTTGGAATCAGTGGAACAAACCCTAGCCAACCATGGAATTTGTTTAGCAAATAGTATCTGTTAGATGGTTTGTTTTTGCAGAAACATTTGTATGCTTGTTTAGATTAGAAAAATGATTCAAAAATGTTTTTGAGGTTAAAACCTTTGAAAATTAGTTTGTGGTAAACTTACTGACCCTAGGAACCAACCCATGGTTTTGAAAATGGATTTGGTGAAGTTTAGGATGGACTAATTGATTTAGCCCATTTCTAGCCAAATGAAAATAAAGATTTTGGTTATGAAAATGTTTTTATAAAGAAAACTTTGGGAAAATGTTTGGATCAAACCTACTGACCTAAACACCAAGTTTTGAGAAACAACAACTTATTTTGGTAAACAACTTAAAGTTGTTGCTTTGATAAAAATATTTTCCACTACATAAAATGATGATTGGATTTAAAAATGGTTTATGGATAAAACCCTTTTGCAAATGACTTTGCCACTTTGGAAAATGACCACCTTGAACCTTACAAAGTTTAGAAGCCTAGAGGAGACCACCTTTTGCAAATAAACCTATCTCTTGCATGCTTACATGCATGACTTAGATCCCATTGTTTTATGTGTGTGAAATTGTTTGTTTGATTAATTGGTTTGGAATGCTTGTTGATATTGTGTTTGCTTGATTGATTGTAGTGAAGTTAGTAAAGTGTGAGACTAGCAAGATCAAGGAGTGAACCACCATTCCCTACCAAAAAGGCAAGTGACACTATCATCTAAAGTCCTACTATTTTCATTATACTTAGTGGATTTTGAAACATGCATGAAAAGAATTTCTATACTTATGCTATGCTAAAATCCTAATAGGATACCCTATACATTCCTTCGTGAAAACAATGTAGTTGTTACATGCTTAGCCATGCTATATTTTGAAAAGAGTTACATGTTGAGATTTTGATGAAGATTGAGAAAAGGACTTGTGTTTTTATATAATAAAACAAGGACTCAATGAACCACCTGGTTGGCCAAGGATACTTTGAGTTTTGGAGAAGGTGGCAACAAAAGGAACCATGTCAATGGCAATCTCTTTGTGTTGTGCTCCAAAGGAAACCACCCAGGAAACTTAGAGATTGAACATGTTTCTCCAATTGTGGCTTTCGTGTGCAACCACATGCTATTATGGCTCTGGCTTAGTCAACTACATTGGGAAGACCCATGCATTGTCTTCAGGCTATTGGACATGAGGACCTGGAATCCTACATGGGTACTTGAAGACAAGCTAGCAATGGTGTATGGGAGGACCCTCGGGAAAGACTTCGTCACATTCTCAATCTGCCGGTACTCCATCTTGGTGAACACTAATCCAGCGGCCACTGGTGGCAAAAGGATGGGATTGTGACATGTGGGTAAAGTGTGCAACTTCTGCAGAAGATAATAAAATCTAAGTACTTAGCCGTGTCCCCGGTTATGGACAATACTGAGCAACTAAAGTTTGAAGCTATGGGAGATCTCGACATTCTAATTTCTAAAAGGAAACTTTTAAAACTTGATGCACTTGGGGGTACCAAGGTTCTCAAGAGATTTTGATAAAACTTGATGTACTTGGGGGTACCAAGGAACTCAAGAGATTTTGATGAAAACATGAACACTTGGGGTTACCAAGGAACTCATGAGATTTTGATAAAAATTGATGCACTTGGGGTTACCAAGGAGCTCAAGGGATTTTGACAAGGACTTGAATACTTGGGGATACCAAGGAGTTCAAGGAATTTTGAAAAGGAGATTTGACAAAGGACCAAAACCATTTTGAAAAGATAGGATAAATTTTGCTTTATGCAATTAAGCCTTAAACCCTACTTAGCCAAAATGCATGTAGTGATAGAATCCACTTATATTCCACATATTAGTGAAACTTGCCAATACAATTCAAATGTATTGACCCTTGTGGCTGTAACTTTTAATGTTGCAGGTTTGATTGATTTTAGTGAAGATTGATTGATTAGGATTACAAAGTCTACAACCAACATCTGCCTGTGGCACTTTGAAGATGATGGACTCCATGCTATATATTCTACTGCATTGTAATGTGATAGCCAAATGAGCTATGTAAGATGTAATGAATTATTTTATTCCTGGTTATAAAGTATATTATGACCTTTGTTTCTTGATATTACATCTTAACTATGGATGCTAGCTATTGATCCAGGGACTAGCATTGTAAACACAGGGGACACCACCTTATATTGTGTAAAGGTTGGGACACTCCCTCTACACCGTTGTTTTCTCCCTAGTAGCAACAACACATCTACAACTAAAGAGATTTCTGTCACTTCCCTTGGAAACTAGAGGCATGAACCCACTATTGAGCATAAATACCCCCTCTTGGAGTCACTAGAAATTACTTGGCCAAGATAGCTACTAACAACGGAGAGCATGTAAGATCACAAACAACACAGACATGATAGAATCATAAAGACAAAACCATTAATCAAACCAACATAATAATCTCAATATCCATCGGATCCCCGCAAACACAACATGCATGATTACAAATAGATTATATCTTGATCATGAACGGAGCTCACAAGATCTATACATGAAAGCACAAAGGAGGAGATACAACCATCTAGCTACTACATGGACCCATAGTCCAAGGTGGAACTACTCATGCATCATACCTGAGAGAAGGCCTCCGGGATGATCTCCCCTCCGGCAGGGTGCCGGGAAGAGCTTTAGATCCCCTCGATCTAGGGACGATGGTGGCGGCAGATACAGACGGTTTCGTGGAGATTTGATCGGGTTCTTAGGTTTTCTGCATCGGGGGCTTCTTATAGGCGAAGGGGGAGGCCGAGGGGCCGACCAGGGGGGTCAAACCCTAGCCAGGCACGGGGTGGGGCCCACCCGTTCTTGGGGTGGGTCTGGCCACCCTGGACGGCCCCTCCGGCTCTCCTCTGGACTTCTTGTTCCCCACGCAAAGTTATTGACTTTGACGTTTGTCCCGTCTAATTCCTAGAATATTTATTTACTAACTTTTCTGAAACCAAAAATAGCAGAAAATAGGCATCTGGCACTGTTGCAACTTGTTAGTAGGTTAGTACCAGAAAACATGTAAAAAGCACCTCAGAGTGTATACAAGTAAAGCAAAGTAGATACTAAACAAGCATGGAGCATCAAAATTATAGATACGTTTCTGATGTATCATCAACTCAGCAAGAAAATAAAGTTTCTTCGGTCAGACCGAGGAGGCGAGTACATGAGCCATGAGTTTGATGACTATCTGAAGAGTTGTGGAATATCTCCCCAACTTACTCAGCCGGGAACGCCGCAGAGGAACTGTCTGTCGGAAAGGCAGAATCGGACCTTGTTGGACATGGTACGATCAATGATGAGTCGGACATATCTGCCTTTATCATTTTGGGGTTGTTGTCTAGAAACTGCAGCGTTCACACTAAACAGAGTACCATCAAAGTCGGTAGAGAAGACACCACATGAGATGTGGACGGGCAAGAAGCCGAGTTTGTCTTTTCTTAAGATTTGGGGTTGTGAAGCTTTTGTCAAGAGACTTCAGTCGGACAAGCTTACGGCCAAGTCGGATAAGTGTATTTTCATGGGGTATCCGAGGGAAACCTTGGGTTACTACTTCTACAACCGATAAGAGGGCAAAGTGTTTGTCGCTCGGAATGGTGTCTTCCTTGAGAAAGAGTTTCTTAATCGGGGAGTAAGTGGGAGCACGGTGCAGCTCGAAGAAATTTGATAGGAACCGGCTAGTAGTGAGTCGGCAAAAACCTTGGAGGTTGATCTGGTCGTGGTGGCTGAGCCGGCAGCAGCACCTCTACTACGAAGATCGGCAAGATTACGAAGTGTTCGTGATGTGTTACTGTTAGACAGTGATGAGTCGGCAACTTATTCGGAAGTGATGGTGGGATCTGATTCCGAGTCATGGCTTGGAGCCATGAGATCTAAGTAAAAGTCCATGGATGAAAGTCAAGTTTGGAACTTGGTTAATCTACCAGACGGTGCAAGACCCGTCGAGTGCAAATGGGTCTTTAAGAAGAATACTGATATGGATGGAAATGTTTCTGTATATAAATCACGTCTTGTCGCGAAGTGGTTCCGACAAGTTCAAGGGGTTGATTACAACGAGACCTTCTCGCCCGTAGCGATGCTTAAATCAGTTCCGATCATGTTGGCTATAGAAGCCTATTTCGACTATGAGATATGGAAGATGGATGTCAAAACGGCTTTCCTTAATGGAAATTTAACTAAGGACGTGTATATGATACAACCCGAGGGTTTTTTCGATCCGAATAATGCTGACAAAGTGTGCAAACTTCAGAAATCCATTTATGGATTGAAGCAAGCATCTCGGAGTTGGAATATTCGCTTTGATGAGGTAGTCAAATCGTTTGGCTTCATCAAGAGTGATCATGATTCTTGTTTATACAAGAAGTTTAGTGGGAGCAAAGTAAAATTTCTAATCTTATATGTGGATGACATTATTGATTGGAAATGATGTCCAAATGTTGCAAGAAACCAAGGAATCATTGGAAAGGAGTTTATCAATGAAAGACTTGGGTGAGGCAACATATATTCTTGGAATCCGGATCTATAGAGATAGATCAAGAAGGCTCATTGGATTGAGTCAGAGTACTTATTTGGACAAAGTGTTGAAGAAGTTCAACATGGAATCGTCTAAGAAGGGGTTCTTACCAATATCCCATGGTGTAAAACTTAGCAAGGCTCGGTGTCCTTTGACAACTGATGAGCAAAGTCAGATGAGTGCGATTCTGTATGCTTCTGCAGTCGGATCCATCATGTATGCCATGATTTGTACTAGGCCGGATGTTTCATATGCTCTAAGTGTTGTGAGCAGACACCAGGCTGATCCAGGAGAAATCCACTGGACAGCGGCTAAAAATATTCTAAATTACTTGAGAAGGACTAAGGATTTGTTTTTGGTTTATGGAGGTCAAGATGAACTCATTGTAAAGGGTTACACGGATGCGAGTTATCTTACCGAATCTGATGATTCTTGTTCGCAATCCGGGTATGTGTTTGTTATAAACGAAGGGGCTGTGAGCTGGAAGAGTTCCAAGCAAGAGACTGTTTCTGCATCTACAATAGAGGCTAAGTATATTGCCGCCTCGAAGGCAGCAAAGGAAGTTGTTTGGATGAATAATTTCCTCATGGATCTTGGTGTGGTTCAGGGCTCGTCCAATCCGTTAGACATGTATTGTGACAACATGGTGCTATTGCACAAGCCAAGGAACCTAGACAACACCAAAAGAACAAGCACATACTCATGCAGTACCACCTGATTCGCCAGTTCATGGATCGGGGTGATATCAAGTTATGCAAGGTACACATAGATGCAAATATTGCAGATCCGTTGACAAAGTCGCTACCACGGCCAAAGCATAAGGCACACCTAAGATCTATGGGCATTAGATGCCTAGACATGTGAGGTCAAAATATTGTCTAGTGCAAGTGGGAGACTGTTGGGAATATGCCCTAGAGGCAATCATGTATGATGATATTTCCCATTATATTCATAAAGATATTAAGTTGTACTTGTATAAACATCTAATGTGTATCATTGAATATGTGATTCGGTTGTGGAACTATACATTCATGTTGTTTGTACTAAGTATCCTTGGTTATCGAGGTTATGCTGGACACATAACTTAGACCAATGTGAAAGTCGGCTGATGACTCGATTCCACTTGTCATGGGCATGGAGATGATATTCCGACTTACACAAATTCGTCTAAAGAGTTTAGCGAGTCAGATTGACCCATATTGAGGTACAACGAACAAGTTGTCATTTTTATATCTCAATCAATGTAATCCTTAGACCTGAGATTGTTGCACAGTCCGAGTTGAGGATCACCGACTTAGGTTCTGTCAAACCCTGATCCGTAATTGGGCAGTTATAAAGGAAGAGTTCGGGTCAACTGAAAATCGAGGTACGTGATGTGAATAACCAAGATGGGATTTTGCCCCTCCAGTTGGAGAGATATTCTCTGGGCCCTCTCGGATGATATGATTCGGAAAGCATAGAAATGCACGACTCGGTTAAGTGTTAACCGAAGCGATCGACTAAGAGTTAGTTGGATGAATCACTTATCTCAGATCGAGAAGAGAGTTGGACTATTTAAGGGATGACAATTATTCGCCTATAGTCTGACAAGGTATATCGTGAGGCGAAAGGGGCTCGAACGTAAGTCGCATTGGAAAGGCATGTCGTCATGACTCTTTGGTACTTAGGAGTCGGCATGTTCTGCTAGGAGCTTCTATAGACTAATCGATTGAGAGTCAGACTCCAATCGTGTCCAAGTAGCCATGAGCCTGCGGGGTCACACACTTAAGAGCGGGAGGAAGTTCGGATTTGACCTGTGTCACATCCCAAGATTTTCCAAATCTTGTAATGTGAAAAATAAATGAATAAAATAAAACTTTGTTGATTTTTAGGGTGGGAAGAAACTTTTTAAATCCATTTGGAAACTTTCAAAACCTATTTGGATCAAATAAAATCCTAAAGGGATTTAAAAAGTTAAATAAACAATAAACTTAAAAATATTTAGAATTACTATTTTTGAATCTTTTAAATAAAAAAGATTTGGTTTTCAAAAGAAAAGATAGGTTTATAAATAAAGATTACTTGTTAAAGCCAAATTAAACCTTGGCCAAGCTTTTTAATTAAAACATTTTGTTTTGAATAAAAATAATAAAGGTTTGTTTAAATAAAATAATAAGGATTTAATATCCAATTTTATTCAAATAAAAGGTTTTACCATTTTAATTAAAACATCAAAACTTATTAAATTATTTTAAATAAGTTTTCCAAGTATTTTATATCCTCAAGTAAAACCTACTGAAGTGTTTTGGTTTTATTTTAGATTTCAAAATAAAGTTTTTAATAAAACAAATCCTATTTGATTTAATAACTAAGGTCCATTTTATTTAATTATTAATGGACCCTAAAATAAAAATGTTATTTTGTTTTAAACAAGTTTTCCAAGTATCTTATATTTTCAAATAAAACCTACTTTGGTTTTGAAAATATTTAGATTTTAATGGAGATTTTATTAAATAAATCAAAACCTATTGGAATTAATAATTAGGGTCTATTTTATTTAACTATTAAATAGATCCTAAAAAGAATGAAATTAATATTTTATTTTGGGACTTTGGTTTATGTTGATAAACATAACCAGATTCAATTACAAGTGTGGTGAATGTTTTGAATTGTTTGAATGTTTGAATTGTTGATTGAAATTCAAAACAGAAAGTCAAAAGAGAAAAAGAAAAAGTTTCAGAACAGAAAAAAATAGAACAAGGACGGCCCAACCCAACCTGGTCCACTAAGCCCATTCCAGCCCACCCGGCGTACCCCCACGCGCGAAACGATTTCATCCACACCCGCAGCCGCAGAGCCAATGACAGGTGGACCCATTCCCCTCTCTCTCTCCCTCACTGCCAGATAGACCCCACCGCCAGCTCACCTGTCTTCAACCGCGCGACCAGTTCCTCCTCCTCCTCTCTCCCATTTCTGCGTTGAATTCGCGAGCTTAATTCTCGATTAATGGCACAATAACCCCGCCCTGCGACCATGCACGATAAAGCGTCCCCCTCTCCTCTCTCGTTCCCCTCTGTCGCCCCACCTCAACATGCCCCCAGGCCGCCCTAATTCCTCCCCGAGCACCTCTGTCTCCGATGACCCTCCTTACCGATTCCGGCCAGTATTCGCCACCTCTTGCCTTCCCAAGCACACAGACACACTCCTCACCTCCTGGCGCATCTCCACGTGCCACTGGTTCGCCCGCGAGTGCCCCGTAACGTCGGCTTCGTCAACCTCAACTCGCCACCGCCGTCTGCCGTTTCTCCGACGAACTCCTCTGGTAAGCCTCGACCGCCCCAGCACCTCCCGATGATGCTCCCGTACTCGCAACCCTTGTGCGCATCTAACCGTGCCTCTCTTTTGGCTTAACGTGGTTCCAAACGACGCCAGCGACGACGACCTGAGAGCACCGCCGCCTAAACCAACTCCGGCGAGCGATTCGGGACTACCCTATGCGCCCCTCGTCGAACCAACAACACGTTGAGCATCAGCAAGCATCGATGATTCTGGTGAGCCACCCCACTCCTTCTCTAGATCCTTGTATCGCCGGCAACCTCGCCGCCAGAGCGCCGCCGCAGCACAGTCGCCGCCAGCGCCGCCACTAGTGGGCAAGCGTGCTGCGCGCCGTAGGATCTTGATCCGACGCTCATGATAGATCCTTAGCCAAAGGGGTAAGTATCCTGTAATATCCCTCCTTTGTAAAGGTAAGGATCCCTGTGATTGCAATGCTAGTCCCTGGATCATTGCTAGCATCCACAGTTTAAGATGAAGTACACAGATACAAAGGTCGTTTATTACATTCATTCCAGAGATAAAACATAGTCTTTTACAACTCATGGCCACAGGCCTAATACAAGAGTTTTGGAATAAGTAAATAAACACAAGTCTTCATCTTCATGTGCCATAGGCAAGCATTGTTGAGTGTAGACTCATGACTCCTACTCATCATCGGAGTAACCTGCAACATCACAAGTTACAGCCACAGTGGGTCAATACTTTGGAATAGTATTGGCAAGTGATACCTTAGTAAATTTTAGGTGGACTATATTACTATATGCATTTTGGCTAAGTGTAGCTTGGCTTGCTTTGCTCAAAATAGGTTTTTCCTATTAGTTGAAATCACTAAGTTTTTCTTTGTCAAAATCTTCCCAAGAAACCACCAATAGACATTGGGGTCCTTCACCCTTGTTCACCCACAAGTTTTATTTAGAAGTTGGAGTGATGAGATTCTTGTAGCTTCCATGTCTTGATGCTCAAGTTGTCCATTGCCATGGACTTGGCTAAGTACTTAGATTTTCCACCTGCAGAGGTTATGCACTTTCCCCACCAGACTTGGTTTCCCAAGACAGGACCTTTCAGAAGCCTTTCCTTAGTCAAATGGACGCGCTCCAACCTATCATTCCCACTACCACCAACTGTCCAAGTGACTAAGTTCTAGCAACCTATATGATCAAGGCAGAGCCCATATTGCCAAGTGGTTGCACTGTAAGCTTTCTCAACACTTGGCCTCCAAATCCCTTTGTGCCTGGGTGGCATACCACAAGTGAGATACACAAGCCAAATCCATGGCCTTGTGAAACCACTCAACCAAAAACCACCATTCAAGTCCCATTCCACCTAGGAAGTTCATTGACTTAGTTGTTTTATTAAGAAAAGCATGAGTCCCAAAGGACTTAGAATTATTTCACCATAGCATGTACATACTTTACCAACCCTTGTTTTCTACTAGCTAGGCTAAGCATGGCATAGTAATTTTAACTTAGGAAAATTCCCTAACAATTCTACAATTCTACACTACATAGGATTTCCCAACATGTCATTTGGCAAAAGTAGCATGCAAGACTTAGCAAAAATAATTCTAATGCTTATTCAAAATAAAGAGTGGAAATATCATGAAGTATCACTTGCCTTGGTAATGGGGAGAGTGGCACTCTTCACAATCACAGTCACTAGCAAAATCTACACCAAAATTTTGTGGCACACAATTACATACAATTCATATACAAGCAAAGATATGAATGCATGCATGCAAGAAAATGCTAAGTGATGATTTTTTTGAAAACTCTATCAAGCAAGTGCATGAAACAGAAACATAAGCCAAAAAGTTTGCTAACCAAACTCATTTAGCCCTAAAACGATTTGCTAAACAAAAACTATGCCCAAAATGGACCTAAACATGTTTCTGCATACAAAGTTATTTTAACAGATACTATTTGTTAAACACATTGCAGATTCAGAAAGGCCTTGATTCACTAATTCCAACGGTATAAAATTTGCAAAAATCTAACGTGGGAATCAAAAGTTATAGCCATTTGAAAATTGGATCTAAATCTGATTTGAATTTTGTTTTTGATTCAAACCCTAGCCACGCGTCGTGTTTCTATTGGTGCGTACCGGTTCGCACCGGATCACCCTTCCGCGCCGTAGGATCTAAATAAATCGCACGGTCCTGAGCGCGTACCTCCTCGCTGATAAGTGATTATATCCTGACGCTTGGATCTAGATCTAACGGTGCTCGAGCACGCGACCATGTCCTGGCGGCACGCGGCGTCAGCGAGCGGCGGAGCGCTCTGTCTACGACGGCGCTAGTGTTTCCGGTCGTGCGCGAGAGGGGGAAGGGTCGTACCAGATCCGCAGCGGCGTGCTGAAGCTCGATGTGGTGTTGGTTTGCGAAGGGGCGCGCTGGCACGGTCTCAGGAACTCGTCGGAGTAACGGGCGGCGTCGGTAGCTTGTAGTCGTGGTCCTTGCCGAGGTTTGGCATCGCCCTAACACGAGCCAGAGGCATCAGAAGTTGCGCAAAACCTAGGCGAACAAGCTCGCGTGAAGGAGGGGGCAAGGGGCGCTCGGGTTTTACCTTAATTGGTCGTCGGAGTCAGGCGGAAGCGCATGTGGTTTCGGTCATGGACGGAGACGACAACCTGGGTCACGAGCAGGCAAGGGAAAGGTGTCAGTAGGTGCACAAGGTCATGCTAATCATCCACGTTTGAACTAGAGAGAGGGGGGCGGTCGAGGCTCACCAGAATCGGTCGCCGGAGTCGTCGGTACAGCGGGGCTTCGAGCTAATCGCGAGCTGGTGGCGGAGTGAGCGAGGAGTGGGGGAAAAGCTCATGTGCAGAGGGGATTAAATAGGCCCAGCGCGAGAAACGCCTGCGGCATTAAGGCCAATACGTCCGCGCCATTACCGGGCTTCACCGCAGCGACGTGGTCGCGGGCGATTTGGGAAGACGAGGCGACGTGGAGAGGGCCCGCCGTCGTCGGCCTTGAAGGGAGGTGGGGTCCGCCGGTCAGTGAGCTGCTGCATGCGTAGAGAGAGAAATGGCCCGGTGGGCTATTGGCTGCCGTTCTTTGGCTAAAATGGCAGCGCTCAGCCCTTTTCATTTGTTTGCCTGTTTTCTTTTTCTGATTCGATTTTCTAAATAGATTTTCAAATGATTTCAAGTTCAAATTGAATTCAAATTTTCCTGAGATCTTTGAAGTGAATAGTAGTCTCAAATATGGGCATAATATCATGTGGTTGCTTTGCAAAGGCTTGGTCAAGATTGGGAATCAAAATATCAGAGACTTGGCACTTGGTTTGCACAAATTTGATAAATAGTTTTTGAACCTATTTCCCAATTTGAAAACTTGGTTTAAATTCTACACTTAAACCTATCTTCATAGGAGGAAACAAACTTGATTTATAAACAATCAAACTTTCAAATGGGGATAGCCATTTGATTTAAATCTGTTCACATAAAATCATAGCACCAAGTGCTTCTGTTTTTCTGAAATGAGTTTGAAATTTGATCTCAAATCTATATGTATGCATGAATGATATGCAAACTTTGAAATGATGATTTTTGGAATGTTACAAATCTAACCCCCTTAAGGTGAATCTCGCCCTCGAGATTCGGATTGGCTAGCAAATAGGTGAGGGTGGTCTTTCCGAAGATCATCTTCTCTTTCCCACGTTGCTTCCTCTTCGGTGTGATGGTTCCATTGCACTTTGCAAAACTTGATAGTCTTTGTTCTCGTGACTCTTTCCGCAGTCTCAAGAATCTTGATAGGCTTTTCCTCATAAGTGAGATCACTTTCTAGTTTAACTTATTCCAAAGGTATGGTATCCTTCAAAGAAGATTCTTCCATTTCTGGGTGACATTTCTTAAGCTGACTCACATGAAATACATTATGGACTGCTGATAGAGATGCTGGCAGTTCAATTTCATAAGCAACTTCTCCCTTGCGACTCAGAATCTTGAATGGCCCAACATATCTTGGTGCCAACTTCCCTTTGACTCCGAATCTTTTCACTCCACGGAGTGGTGATACTCTAAGATAGGCTCTATCTCCAACTTCGTAGGTGACTTCTCTACGCTTAGGATCTGCGTAGCTTTTCTGTCGGGACTGTGCTATCTTCAACCTGTCCTTAACCAATTTGACCTTCTCTTCGGCTTCTTGGATAAGATCTGGCCCGAATAAACTTCTTTCTCCCACACCATTCCATAACAATGGGGTGGTACACTTTCTTCCATAGAGAAATTCAAACGGCGCCATCTCAATGCTGGCTTGATAGCTGTTGTTGTAAGAAAATTCTGCGTAAGGCAGACTTTCGTCCCAACTTGCTCCATAGTCTAGGGCACATGCCCTCAACATGTCTTCCAGAATTTGATTAGTCCTTTCTGTTTGTCCATCAGTTTGAGGATGAAAAGCAGTACTGAATTCCAACCTCGTTCCCAATGACTCATGTAGTTGTCTCCAAAAATGGGAAGTGAATTGGGTTCCCCTATCGGACACAATACTCTTAGGCACACCGTGAAGGCATACAATTCTACTCATGTAGATTTTAGCTAACTTGGCACTTGTATAGGTTGTCTTCACGCGTATGAAATGAGCCACTTTAGTTAGGCGATCCACTACTACCCATATGGAATCATATCCTGATCTGGTCCTTGGCAATCCGGTGATGAAATCCATACCAATTTTGTCCCATTTCCAATCAGGAATAGGTAGTGGTTGAAGCAAACCTGCTGGTTTCTGATGCTCCGCTTTTACTCTACTACACACATCACACAGAGCAATATGCTCGGCGATGTCTCTCTTGAGATTGTTCCACCAAAATCTTTCTTTCATGTCCATGTACATTTTGGTGTTACCCGGATGAATAGAATACGGAGAGTTGTGTGCTTCCTGCAAAATCAGTTTCCGTAACTCCGAATCTTGTGGAACACAGATACATTTCCCATGCCATAACGTACCATGTTCGTCTTCATGGAAATTTTTAGCTCTCCCTTGGCCAATATTTTCCTTAATACTTTCAATTTCCTTATCAGTTTTCTGAGCTTCTCGGATCTTGTCCAATAAAGTGGGTTGAACATCCAAAGACATGAGATGTCCCTCAGGCACAATTTCCAATCTGAGTTCTTTGAATTGAGCACATAAATCATCTGGCAACTCTCCTTTGGTAAGGCCATTCACAAATACCTTACGACTTAGAGCATCTGCTACAACATTTGGTTTACCGGGGTGGTATTGCAAACTCAAGTCGTAATCCTTGATAAGCTCTAACCATCTTCTTTGTCTCATATTGATTTCCTTCTGGGTGAAGATATACTTCAAACTTTTGTGGTCCGTGAACACTTCACAACGTTTTCCCAAAAGGTAATGTCTCCATGTTTTGAGTGCATGGACGACAGAGGCTAACTCTAAATCATGAGTAGGATAGTTTACTTCATGAGTTTTGAGTTTTCTCGAGGCATAGGCCACAACTTTACCGTCTTTCATAAGTACGGCACCCAAACCTTGATGATACGCATCACAATATACTTGGAAATCCTTTTCCAAATCTGGCAGACATAGAACCGGTGCTGTTACAAGTCTCTTCTTCAATTCCTGAAAGCTGACTTCACAACCTTCAGACCAAGCAAACTTCTTGTCCTTCTTTAACAATTCAGTCATTGGCTTAGCAACCTTTGAGAAATTTTCAATGAACCTTCTGTAGTAACCTGCTAAGCCAAGGAAACTGCGTACTTCTTTCACGTTCTTGGGAGATTCCCATTTTGTTACAGCTGAAACTTTAGCAGGATCAACTGCTACACCATCTTTTGTCATAACATGACCAAGAAAACCAACTTCCTCTAACCAAAACTCACACTTGCTGAATTTGGCATAAAGTTTATGCTCTCTTAACTTCTCAAGTATCAAGCGTAAGTGTCCTTCATGTTCTTCTTTGCTCTTGGAGTAGACTAAGATGTCATCGATGAAAACGACAACAAACTTGTCAAGGAATTCCATGAACACTTTGTTCATCATATTCATGAAGTAGGCTGGAGCATTGGTTTAGCCAAAAGGCATCACGGTATATTCATACAAGCCATACCTGGTTGTGAATGCTGTTTTAGGTATGTCTTGCTCCCTTATCTTGAGTTGAAAATAGCCTGACCGGAGATCAATCTTCGAAAACACACATGCTCCCTCTAGCTGATCAAACAAGTCATTGATTCTAGGCAAAGGATATTTATTCTTGATAGTTACCTCGTTGAGCGAACGGTAATCTATGCATAACCTTTGGCTTCTATCTTTCTTCTCCACGAACAATACCGGGGCTCCCCAAGATGAAGAACTTGGTTGAATAAATCCTTTCTGCAACTGTTCTCCTAGTTGCTTTTTGAGTTCCTTCAGTTCATCAACTGACATTTTGTACGGTCTTTTTGCTATTGGTCCAGAACCTGGTACCAAATCTATCAGAAATTCCACATCTCTATCCGGTGGCATTCTGCAACTCTTAGGAAACACATCCGGATACTCACATACAATTGGCACACTGTCCATGCTAAACCCCTTAAGAGAATTTAGCTTACTTCCTTTGGATTCAAAGTTTGACCTGAATTTTATTCTTTTTCCTTCTGGGGTTGTGAGTGTAACAGTACGATTAGCACAATCTAGTACTCCTTCATACTTAGCCATCCAATCCATTCCCAATATTACGTCTAGTCCTTGGGAATCTAGGATTATCAGGCTCACTGGAAACTTATGCTTTCCAAACTCTATGACAAGATCACGACATCCAAGACTTACTATCATATCTCCACCCGGAGAACTAACTTTTATTGGACACCCAATGTTTTCAGATGCAAACCCATTTCTATCAACAAATGCTTTTGATATGAATGAATGAGATGCACCAGTGTCAAAGAGTACAAATGCTGGAATGGAATTGAGTCTGAACTTACCAGCAACAGCGTCAGGCTTCTCATAGACCTCCTCCACATTAATGTGGTTCACCTGACCTTTCTGAAAAGGATTGGTCTTGACAGGTCCTTCAACTTTCTTTTCGGGGCACTCATTTGCATAGTGTCCCATCTTCTTGCATTTGAAGCACTCAACCTGACTGATGTCTCTTTTAGCAGGCTGATTTCCACTTCCACTACCATTTCCATTGTGGTGGCTCTTGTGTCCACTCTTGTGGTTCTTATACTTGTCATTATCATGACTGCAGTGATGCTTGTTGTCATGACGGTTGTGGTTGTGGTGCTTGTTAAATTTCCCTTGCTTATGGGATCCTGAGCTTCCACTGTCATCATAGTGAGATCGTTTGTGAGACGATCCCGAGCTGTGCTTGTCGGAGTGTTTCCTCTTCCTACTCTCGACTTGCTTCATTTTATTCTCCAAAATAGCAGCCTTGTCACACAGAGACTGATAAGTTGGAACATATGCCACAGACAACTGCAGATTCAACTCATCGTTCAAGCCTTCCAGAAACTTTTCCTTTCTTTTAGCATCTGTGTCAACCTCATCCGGTGCATAGCGCGCCAGATTGTTGAACTCTTCTATGTATTCAGCCACACTGCGGTGGCGCTGCTTCAGGTTGTGAAACTCCTTCTTTTTCAGACTCATCATTCCTGATGAGATATGAGCAGTGCGAAAGCCATCTTCAAAGATAGCCCAAGTCACCTCATCCAAAGGAGTGGTGATTTGGAAGTTGTCCCACCATGTGGCGGCTGGTCCTTCCAACAGATGTGCTGCGAACCTGACCTTTTCAGCATCCGTGCAGCCCACGGTCACTAAGTCCTTGTTCACGGAACGTAGCCAATCATTGGCCACCATGGGATCAGTTGTCCCCGAGAACTTAGCTGGCCTCAAACGCAGAAACCTGGTGAGCATATCAAAACCCGGAGGGTTGTTGTTGTTGTTATTGTTGTTGTTGTTGTTATTGGGGTTGTTGTTGTTGTTGTTATTCTGGTTTTGGATGAATGTTGTCATCATCTGCATAAGCTGCGTTTGAGAATTCATCATCTGTTGCATTTCCGGAGTGATGTTATTGGGGTTGGGGTTTGCGCGATGGGGAGGCATCTGTGGTTGGTTCAAATAGAGATGAGAATGAGATACCCATAGATGTTTATGCACAATACATCACATAAGCAAACACATAGCATGCAACACAAGGATAAAAGCTCAACAACGGAATAACAAAGTTTCAAAGTAAAACACACAAGTGGCAAGCCATCCACATGTCGGATGGTCCAGTAATAAGTTCACAAATAACAAGTACGAATATGAAAGATAAACGAGTAGTCAGGTCTACTCATCAGCATCAATCTCCTCCTCGACGAAGGTAAGACCTGTGTTCTCCATCGCGGTCTTGTTCTCCTCAATCGTAGTGGTCAAGGAATCGATCTTGGCCTTGAGATCCCTCTTCTAGGAGCAAAGCCTCTCGATCACCATCTGTTGCTGCTCTAGCTCGAAATCCTTGGACTTCAGTTCCTCGGTCATGTCCCGGATCTTCTTGTTCCTATCCTGGACGCGTTTCTCCTGACTCTTGAACTTGCGGTCCTGGGCCTCGAACTTCGTCTCCATTTCCTTGACTATCTCATCCTGTTGTGCGAAAAGCTTGTCCTTCTCGCTGCACTGAGCTCATTCATTGAGCATGACGTTGGTCCTATCCGTATCCACGTGCCTGATGAGAGACTCTAAGTCCTGGAGATAGAGACGTATCGGCTCTGCCGCGTCCCTCGAGTCGTCCTCAAAGTCGATGGACTCTCCATCCTCATCACGTCTTCCGAAGACGTGGAAGTGGGTGCCCCTAACCTGTCGGGAGTGACGGCCTAACATACGTCCTATCAGGTCCTGCATGACTACCTCCATGCCTCTCTCCCTATCGTCGTGCATCAGCTTAAAGACGATGGCCTCTGTAGTAGGCTCTGTCTGGCGTCCGGGTTGGTTCACCTTGAAGCCCCAGAGGTCCTTCCTCTCGAACTTGGTGAGTGGATGCACCATGATGGTGGGAAGAGGGAGATCGAGCAAAGTGGTAAGCTCAACGATACGAGGACCGAAACGGGTAACCTGGAACTCCTCAACAGTGCTGATGGTAATAGGCATCTATTTGTAAGATAGAAAAGTTAGAACAACACTATTTAAGATAAACAAAGACAAACATCACATACACATCCTTGGAACATAAAATCACACAAGTCATGCATACATGAATCCATTACATCAATCAAGGTCCAAACTTATTTAAGGTATCATTTTGGAAAATAAGGTGATAGGTGGTGGTCCAACTAACGAAATGTGTTTACAACCCTATCTCACTTTGGATCATGGCTAACACAATGTTCCTAGAGGCAATCCACCTATCTTGTTCACATGATTCCATCACTAAGTCTATAATATCTACCCTTAAGGTTTGGTTGGTGGCTTCCAACTCTTGGGTAAGCTCCTTCTCTTTCTCTAAGTCTTTTTGGAGGTTGAGCATTCTGCACTTGACTCTAGCACTTAGTTCTTTGATAGTCCTCCAAGCTGCTTCTCTTGCTGACTCAAAGAATGTGGTGTGCATCACAGTGTTGGTATACATGCAGAATCCTCTTTCTTTGTGGTTGTCTTCCTTGTTTTTGTACAAGTGGAGTTGCACCCACCAATACTCCACTCCTTCATCCATCACTGGAAAGCCTTTGTAAACAGCTGCACCATGTGCTTCCATTGCCACCATGAGGTCCTTGAGAATTTTGGGAAACTCAGTTTCACACTCCAAGGTCATGGTCATGAGTGATCCTTTCTTCACGGCTTCGTTGATGGAGTTCATCTACAAATAGAGATGAGAATGAGAAGATTAGAAAAGTTTACGAGAAGAATAGACAAGTGTAGAAGTAGTTAAAAAATTTTCCTTAATGGTTTTCCAATCCTAGGGGTCATAATCCTACAGGCAACACAGTGCTCTGATACCATCTGTAAGATCCCTCCTTTGTAAAGGTAAGGATCCCTGTGATTGCAATGCTAGTCCCTGGATCATTGCTAGCATCCACAGTTTAAGATGAAGTACACAGATACAAAGGTCGTTTATTACATTCCTTCCAGAGATAAAACATAGTCTTTTACAACTCATGGCCACAGGCTTAATACAAGAGTTTTGGAATAAGTAAATAAACACAAGTCTTCATCTTCATGTGCCACAGGCAAGCATGTTGAGTGTAGACTCATGACTCCTACTCATCATCGGAGTAACCTGCAACATCACAAGTTACAGCCACAGTGGGTCAATACTTTGGAATAGTATTGGCAAGTGATACCTTAGTAAATTTTAGGTGGACTATATTACTATATGCATTTTGGCTAAGTGTAGCTTGGCTTGCTTTGCTCAAAATAGGTTTTTCCTATTAGTTGAAATCACTAAGTTTTTCTTTGTCAAAATCTTCCCAAGAAACCACCAATAGACATTGGGGTCCTTCACCCTTGTTCACCCACAAGTTTTATTTAGAAGTTGGAGTGATGAGATTCTTGTAGCTTCCATGTCTTGATGCTCAAGTTGTCCATTGCCATGGACTTGGCTAAGTACTTAGATTTTCCACCTGCAGAGGTTGTGCACTTTCCCCACCAGACTTGGTTTCCCAAGACAGGACCTTTCAGAAGCCTTTCCTTAGTCAAATGGACGCGCTCCAACCTATCATTCCCACTACCACCAACTGTCCAAGTGACTAAGTTCTAGCAACCTATATGATCAAGGCAGAGCCCATATTGCCAAGTGGTTGCACTGTAAGCTTTCTCAACACTTGGCCTCCAAATCCCTTTGTGCCTGGGTGGCATACCACAAGTGAGATACACAAGACAAATCCATGGCCTTGTGAAACCACTCAACCAAAAACCACCATTCAAGTCCCATTCCACCCAGGAAGTTCATTGACTTAGTTATTTTATTAAGAAAAGCATGAGTCCCAAAGGACTTAGAATTATTTCACCATAGCATGTACATACTTTACCAACCCTTGTTTTCTACTAGCTAGGCTAATCATGGCATAGTAACTTTAACTTAGGAAAATTCCCTAACAATTCTACAATTCTACACTACATAGGATTTCCCAACATATCATTTGGCAAAAGTAGCATGCAAGACTTAGCAAAAATAATTCTAATGCTTATTCAAAATAAAGAGTGGAAATATCATGAAGTATCACTTGCCTTGGTAATGGGGAGAGTGGCACTCTTCACAATCACAGTCACTAGCAAAATCTACACCAAAATTTTGTAGCACACAATTACATACAATTCATATACAAGCAAAGATATGAATGCATGCATGCAAGAAAATGCTAAGTGATGATTTTTTTGAAAACTCTATCAATCAAGTGCATGAAATAGAAACATAACCAAGCCAAAAAGTTTGCTAACCAAACTCATTTAGCCCTAAAACAATTTGCTAAACAAAAACTATGCCCAAAATGGACCTAAACATGTTTCTGCATACAAAGTTATTTTAACAGATACTATTTGTTAAACACATTGCAGATTCAGAAAGGCCTTGATTCACTGATTCCAACGGTATAAAATTTGCAAAAATCTAACGTGGGAATCAAAAGTTATAGCCATTTGAAAATTGGATCTAAATCTGATTTGAATTCTGTTTTTGATTCAAACCCTAGCCACGCGTCGTGTTTCTATTGGTGCGTACCGGTTCGCACCGGATCAGCCTTCCGCGCCGTAGGATCTAAATAAATCGCACGGTCCTGAGCGCGTACCTCCTCGCTGATAAGTGATTCTATCTTGACGCTTGGATCTAGATCTAACGGTGCTCGAGCACGCGACCATGTCCTGGCGGCGCGCGGCGTTAGCGAGCGGCGGAGCGCTCTGTCTACAGCGGCGCTAGCGTTTCCGGTCGTGCGCGAGAGGGGGAAGGGTCGTACCAGATCCGCAGCGGCGTACTGAAGCTCGACGTGGTGTTGGTTTGCGAAGGGGCGCGCTGGCACGGTCTCAGGAACTCGTCGGAGTAACGGGCGGCGTCGGTAGCTTGCAGTCGTGGTCCTTGCCGAGGTTTGGCGTCGCCCTAACACGAGCCAGAGGCATCAGAAGTTGCGCAAAACCTAGGCGAACAAGCTCGCGTGAAGGAGGGGGCAAGGGGCGCTCGGGTTTTACCTTAATTGGTCGTCGGAGTCAGGCGGCGGCGCAGGTGGTTTTGGTCGTGGACGGAGACGACAACCTGGGTCACGAGCAGGAAAGGGAAAGGTGTCAGCAGGTGCACAAGGTCATGCTGATCATCCACGTTTGAACTAGAGAGAGGGGGCGGTCGAGGCTCACCGGAATCGATCGCCAGAGTCGTCGGTATAGCGGGGCTTCGAGAGCTAATGCGCGTAGCCTGGTGGCGGAGTGAGCGAGGAGAGTGGGGGAAAAAGCTCGCGGTGCAGAGGGGATTAAATAGGCCAGCGCGACAGAAATGCTCGGCATTAAGGCCAATTACGTCCGCGCCATTACCGGCTTCACTGCAGCGGCGACGTGGTCGTGGGCGTGATTTGGGGAAGACGAGGGCGACGTGGAGAGGGCCCGCACGCTGAAGCCTTGAAGGGAGGTGGGTCTGGCTGTCATCGTGTAAGAGCTTCGCGAGAGAAAGAAATGGCCGGTGGGCTAGCTGCCCGTTCTTTGGCTAAAATGGCAGCGCTTAGCCCTTTTCATTTGTTTGCCTGTTTTCTTTTTCTGATTCGATTTTCTGAATAGATTTTCAAATGATTTCAAGTTCAAATTGAATTAAAATTTTCCTGAGATCTTTGCAGTGAACAGTAGTCTCAAATATGGGCATAAGATCGTGTGGTTGCTTTGCAAAGGCTTGGTCAATCTTGGGAATCAAAATATCAGAGGCTTGGCACTTGGTTTGCACAAATTTGATAAATAGTTTTTGAACCTATTTCCCAATTTGAAAACTTGGTTTAAATTCTACACTTAAACCTATCTTCATAGGAGGAAACAAACTTGATTTATAAACAATCAAACTTTCAAATGGGGATAGCCATTTTATTTAAATCTGTTCACATAAAATCATAGCACCAAGTGCTTCTGTTTTTCTGAAATGAGTTTGAAATTTGATCTCAAATCTATATGTATGCATGAATGATATGCAAACTTTGAAATGATGATTTTTGGGATTTTACATATCCACCTGTGTCGCACGATCTGACTTGATCCAACGCACCAGAGCAGTCGATCCAACTAAAACGGTATGGACGAATCAGAATAGGACGCGTGTCACTGGTTTGAGTTAAAACAGAATTTGAAATCAGATTTAGATGCAATTTTGAAAACCTTGTAACTTTAGTTCTACACGTCCAAATTTTACAAACTTTATATCAATGGAATCAGGGAGACAATCCCTTTCTGTTTATGCAATGTGTTTAGTGAAAAGTTTCTGTTAAAATGACTTTTTATGCAGAAACTTGTTTAAGGCTATTTTGAGTATAGGAATTGTTTAGGATTTTGTTTTAGGGCAAAATAAACTTGGATTGGCAAGATTTTGACTTGTTTATGGTTCAGTATTATGCACTTGCTTGGTGGAGTTTCAAAAATCATCACTTAGCATTCTTGCATGCATGGATACATATTTTGGTTTGTATATGAATTGTATGTGATTGTGGTTATAATCTTTGTGTAGATTTTGGTGCTAGTGATTGTGATTGTGAAGAGTGCTACTCTCCCCATTACCAAGGCAAGTGGTACTTCATGAATATTACCATCCCTATATTTTGTACAAGCATTAGAAATATTTTGCTAAGTCTTGCATGTTGTTATTTTTGCCAATTGCTATGTTGGGAAATTCTAAGTAGTTGTAGAATTGCTAGGAAAATTTCCTAAGTTAATTTACTATGCCATGCTTAGCCTAGCTAGTATAAAACAAGGGTTGGTAAAGTATATACATGTTATGATGAAAATATTTCTAAGTCTTTTGACTTGTGTTTTCTTAATAAAACAACTAAGTCAATGAATCACCTGGGTGGAATGGGACTTGAATGGTGGTTTTTGGTTGAGTGGTTACACAAGGCCCATGGACATGGTTTACCTTGTGTATCTCACTTGTGGTATGCCACCCAGGCACAAAGGGATTTTAGAGGCCAAGTGTTGAGAAGCTTATAGTGCAGCCACTTGGCAATATGGGCTCTGCCTTGATCATATAGGTTGCTAGAACTTAGTCATTTGGACAGTTGGTGGTAGTGGGATGATAGGTTGGAATGCGTTCATTTGGCTAAGGGAAGGCTTCTGAAAGGTCCTGTCTTGGGAAACCAAGTCTGGTGGGGAAAGTGCACAACCTCTGCAGATGGAAAATCTAAGTACTTAGCCAAGTCCATGGCAATGGACAACTTGAGCATCAAGACATGGAAGCTATCAAGAATCTCATCACTCCAACTTCAAAAGTAAAACTTGTGGGTGAACAAGGGTGAAGGACCTCAATGTCTATTGATGGTTTCTTGGGAAAAGTTTTTGACAAAGAAAAACTTGGAGATTTCAACTAATAGGAAAAACCTATTTTGAGAAAAGCAAGCCAAGCTACAATTAGCCAAAATGCATATAGTAATATAGTCCACTTAAAATTTACTAAGGTATCACTTGCCAATACTATTCCAAAGTATTGACCCACTGTGGCTGTAACTTGTGATGTTGCAGGTTACTCCGATGATGATTAGGTGTCATGAGTCTACACTCAACATGCTTGCCTGTGGCACATGAAGATGAAGACTTATGTTTATTTACTTATTCCAAAACTCTTGTATTAGGCCTGTGGCCTTGAGTTGTAAAAGACTATGTTTTATCTCTGGAATGGATGTAATAAATGACCTTTGTATCTGTGTACTTCATCTTAAACTGTGGATGCTAGCAATGATCCAGGGACTAGCATTGCAATCACAGGGATCCTTTTCCTTTACAAAGGAGGGATCTTACAACCTGAATCGTAAATCTGGTTGGGCTGGACCCGAGCCGGATTTTGGACCGAGTCAGTGAGTCGGACTCACAGTGACTAATATTATATGGGCTTTAGTGAATGGGCCACGAGTGAGTGGAGCCCTCGTTAACTCCCTATATATATTGGGGGGGGGCAAAAACCTAGAAGGGTTGATCGATTAGGTGATTCCATGCGTTGGAAACCCTAGCTCCATAAGCAATCCAGAAGTCGTATCGAACCTAGCAGTTAGCCGCCGGTGCTTCCCCTTGTACGTGTGGATACTAGCAGAGGTGTTGTACGATCAGCACCAGGACAATCGTGATCGGATCGGATCGAATCTTGAGGATTACACTACATTCAACTGACGCGCTTCATCAGTAATCCACAACTATGGGTCTAGTGGTATCCTCGTGGCCTTCTACCTCAGCTAGATCTTAGGATCATCACGTTAGAGGAAAAAGTTTTGTTTTATCTCTGTGTGGCCCAACAGCCAGAACTTCGAAAGCGTTTTGAAAACGGCAATGCCTTTGATACAATGGATGAACTGAAAATGATTTTCAACACCCATGCTACTATAGAGAGTTATAATGCTTCTAAAAAGTTCTTTAGCTGCATGATGGAAGGGAACAACTCCGTTAGTGAGCACGTACTCAAAATGTCTACGCCGATAAGCTTGTGTCCTTGGGAATAATGATTTCCATTGACTTAGGCATACATCATTTTCTCCAATCTCTCACCTAGCTACAAGAGCTTCGTGATGAACTATAACATGAAGGGGATGAATAAGTCTCTCCCCGATATTCTTTCAATGTTTAAGACTGCAGAGGTGGAGATCAAGAAAGAACATCAAGTGTTGATGATCAATAATACCACCGGTTTCAAGAAAGACAATAAGGGTAAACAGAAGGGAAATAAGGGCGACAAATATGTTGCCGCGCCTGAAAAGAAATCCCGAGCTGTCCCTAAGTCTGATACCGAGTGCTATTATTGTAAGGGGACTGGCCATTGGAAGCGCAACTCTCCCAATTTTTTGGCAAACAAGAAGGCCGGCAAGGCAAACAAAGGTATATATGATATACATGTTATTGATGTGTACTTGACTAGTACTCGAAGTAACACCTGGGTATTTGATACCGGATGAGTTGCTAATGTATGTAAATCGAATCAGGGGCTGCAGAACAAGCGACCGCTAGCAAGGGGTGAGGTTAAGATGCGTGTCGACAATGGATCAAGTGTTGATGTGATCGTCGTTGGAACGCTGCCTCTCCACTTACCGTCGGGATTAGTTATAAACCTAAATAATTGTTATTTGGTGCCTGCACTAAGCATGAACATTGCATCCAAATCATGTTTGATGCGAAGTGGTTATTCATTTAAATCTGAAAACAATGGTTGTTCGATTTATATGAATGATATCTTTTATGGTCATGCACCTGTGATGAATGGTTTATTTCTATTGTATCTCGATAATAGTGTTACACATATTCATAATGTTGATGCTAAAAGGATCAAACTTGATGATGATATATCTGCATATATGTGGCATAGCCGTCTAGGTCATATTAGCGTTAAACGCATGAAGAAACTCCATTCAGATGGACTTTTGGAATCACTTGATTTCTAATCATTTGATACATGTGAGCCATGCCTTATGGGAAATATGACTAGAATGACGTTTTCCGGTTCAATGGAACGGGCGACAGATTTATTGGAAATCATACATTCTGATATATGTGGTCCAATGAGTGTGTCGGCGCGAGGTGGATATCGTTATTTTGTTACTTTCACGGATGATTTGAGTATATATGGGTATATCTACTTGATGAAACACAAGTCTGAAACCTTTGAAAAGTTCAAGGAATTTTAGAATGAAGTGGAAAATCATCGTAATAGAAAGATCAAATTTCTACGGTCTGACCATGTAGGTGAGTATCTAAGTTATGAGTTTAGCGCACATATGAAAGAGTGTGGAATAGTTTCACAACTCACACCTGCCGGATCACCATAGCATAATGGTGTGTCAGAACATCATAATCATACTCTATTAGATATGGTTCGATCTATGATGTCTCTGACTGACTTGCCACTGTCATTTTGGGGTTATGCACTAGAAACCGCTGCATTCACTTTAAATCGGGCACCATCTAAATTCGTTGAAAATATACCGTATGAATTATGGTTTGGAAACAAACCTAAGCTGCCATTTCTTAAAGTTTGGGATGCGATGTTTATGTGAAGAAACTTCAGCCTGATAAACTCGAACCCAAAGCAGAAAAATGTGTCTTCATAGGATACCCTAAGGAAATTATTGGGTATTCCTTCTATCACAGATCCGAGGGCAAGGTTTTTGTTGCCAAGAATGGATCCTTTCTAGAGAAAGAGTTTCTCGCCAAAGGTGTGTGTAGTCAAAAGGTAGAACTCGAAGAGGTTATTGAACCTTCTCTTCATAATATTGCGAGTAGCGCAACGCCGGAAGTTGTTCCGGAGTTGACTTCACCAAATGAAGAGGGAACTAATGATTATGATCATGAAACTCCGAAAGAGAATACTACCAAACCTCGCAGGTCAAGCAGGACACATGCAACTCCTAAACTATACAGAAATCATGTTATGAATTTCATGGTTGATGAAATAGATGACCCTGCAACGTATGAAGAAGCGATGATGAGCCCAAATTCCAACAAATGGCTAGAAGCCATGAAATCCGAGATAGATTCCATGTATGAAAACCAGTTTTGGACCTTGGTGGACTTACCTCACGATCGAAAGGCCGTGGAAGACAAATGGATTTTCAAAATAAAAACTGATGTTGATGGTAACGTAACCTTCTTTAAAGCTCGACTTGTCACAAAGGGGTTTCGACAGATTCAAGGAGTTGACTACGATGAGACATTCTCTCCTGTAGCGATGCTAAAGTCAGTTAGGATTATGTTTCATATTTCGACTATGAGATATGGCAAATGGATGTCAAAACTGCGTTCCTTAGTGGAAACATTGAAGAAGAGTTGTATATGATACAACCAAATGGTTTTGTCGATCCTAAGGATGCTGACAAGTTATGCAAACTTCAGTGATCCATCTATGGACTGAAGCAAGCATCCCGGAGTTGGAATCTCCGCTTTGATGAGGTGATCAAAGAGTTTGGATTTGTCCAAACTTATGGAGAGGCTTGTATTTACAAGAAAGTGAGTGGGAGCAATGTGGCATTTTTGATATTATATGTGGATGACATATTACTGATCGGAAATTATGTAGATCTTTTAAACAATGTTAAAAGTTATCTAAACATAAAATTTTCAATGAAGGACCTAGGTGAAGCATCATACATATTAGGCATAAAGATATATAGAGATAGATCAAGACGCCTAATAGGGCTATCACGGAGTACATACCTTGATAAGATTTTAAAGAAGTTTAAAATGGACGAAAGTAAGAAGGGGTTCTTACCTATGTTGCAAGGCAAGACATTGAGTAGGACTCAAAGTCCGGCTACAGCGGAAGAAAGAGAGATAATGGACAAGATCCCCTATGCTTCAGCCATAGGCTCTATAATGTACGTCATGTTATGTACAAGACCGTATGTGGCACATGCTATTAGTTTGACTAGTAGATACCAATCTGATCCAGGTTTGGAACACTGGATAGCGGTCAAGAATATCCTTAAGTACTTAAGAAGAACTAAGGAAATGTTTCTCATGTACGGAGGTGAAGAAGAGCTCGTCGCTAAATGTTATGTCGACGCTAGCTTCGACACCGATCCGGATGACTCTAAGTCTCAATCCGGATATGTATTCCTTATGAATGGAGGATCAGTTAGTTGGAGGAGTTCCAAGCAACCCGTGGTGGCGGGATCAACAACGGAGGCCAAATATGTTGCTGCTTTGGAAGCAGCTCAGGAAGCAGTTTGATGGAGGAGTTCATAATCGAACTAAGTCTGGTTTGTAGCGCGTTGGACCCAATGGTGATCTACTGTGACAACAATGGAGTCATAGCCAATGCTAAGGAACCAAGGTCTCATAAGAATTCCAAGCATATTAAGCAACGGTTTCACTCCATCAGCGAACATGTCAAGGATGGAGATATAAAGATTTTTAAAGTACACACAGATCTCAATGTAGCAGATCTGTTGACTAAAATTATCCCTAGGGAAAAACATGATCAGCACCAGAACTCCATGGGTGTTAGATTTATCACTATGTAAGTAGATTATTGTCTCTAGTGCAAGTGGGAGACTGAAGGGAATATGCCCTAAGAGGCATTAATAAAGTTGTTATTATGTATATTCCAAGTATATGATAGATATTTATTTTGCATGCTATAATTATATTAATATGGAAACGTTAATACATGTGTTTTTAATAAACAAACAAAAAGTTCCTAGTTATGCCTCTCTTATAAACTAGCTCGTTGATTAACAAGATGATCAAGGTTTCCTGATCATGGACATTGGATGTTGTTAATAACGAGGTCACAACATTATTGGAATGACATGATGAACATTCATCCGAAGTATTGCATTACTTATATTGCTATAACATCATACGAAGTAATCCTAGTCCTTAGACCATGAGACCATGTCAATTACTAACACTAGAAGAGTATCTTGATAACATCAAACATCACACGGTAATAGGGTGACTATAAAGGTGGGTTCAGTGCTATGGAGGTGTTATGTAGAGGCTCGTGGATCAAGAGTGGAATTTGTCCATTGATGACCACAAGTATAGGGGATCGTAACAGTCTTCGCGGGTAGTATTACCCAATTTATTGATTCGACACAAGGGGAGCCAAAGAATACTTGCAAGCCTTAACAACTGAGTTATCAATTCAGCTGCACCTGAAAATAGTTCTTGCTCACAGAAGTTTATCAGTAGCAACAGTTTGTAGTAGCAACAACAAAGCAACAACAATAGTGAAACAAGAGCAATAGTAACAGTAGCAGCAAACATTAGGATATGAGTGCGATAGGCATAGGGATGGATGGACGGGCGTTGCATGGACAAGTCTAAACATGTAACTTCAAGATCTAGGGCATTGCAGATAAATAAGTACAAGCATCCAAGTACTAAACAATCATAGGCATGTGCTCCATATATAGTCATGCGTTCTCGCAATGAGAACTTGCACAACATCTTTTTTCCTGCCATCCCGTGGCAGTGAGGCCTCTAGGGAACTACTGGCAATTAAGGTGCTCCTTTTAATAGAGCACCGGAGCAAAGCATTAACACTCCGTGAACACATGTGATCCTCACACCATAGCCATCCCCTCCGGTTGTCCCAATTTCTGTCACTTCGGGGCCTTTGGATCCGGACAATGATATGTGTACACAACTTGTAGATAAGATCACAAACAATACTATCATAATGATTCAATAATAAGTTCAGATATGAGATTATGGCACTCGGGCCCTAGTGACAAGCATTAAGCACAATAAGTTACAACAAAGTCAAATAACACTAATAGAGATACTAGGCACCATGCCCTAACAATCTTATTTGATTACATGATATAACTCATCCAACCCCTACCATCCCCATAGCCTACAACGGGGGATTACTCACGCATGGATGAGGGAAACATTGATGGTTGATGGAGAGGCGTTGGTGATGATGATGGCGATGATCCTCTCCAAATTCCCCGTCCCGGCAGGGTGCCAGAACGGAGTTTCTGGATCCGAATCTTGGTTTTTGATGGTGGTGGTGGAGAGGAACTTTTTCTGGAAAAACGACAACCCCCCTCGGTTTTTAGGTCAAGGGGTAACTTATAGGCGAAGAGGGAGCCCGAGGGGGTGCCTGGGGGTGGCCGAACCCCCCTAGGCGCGGGCTGGGCCAGGCTGTGGGCCCCCTAGGCCTCCACTCCGTCCCGTCTTTTGGCTCCGTGGATCTTCTGGTGAAATAGGATTTTTGGCATATTTTTCGGGATTTTTCCTGATAATCGATTTTCTACACAAAAACTAGACACCAAGGTAATTCTGCTGAAAACAGCGTTAGTCCATGTTAGTTGTATCCAAATCACACAAGTTTAGAGGAGAAACAATAGCAAAAGTGTTCGGGAAAGTAGATACGTTTTGGACGTATCAACTCCCTCAAGCTTAGCTTATTGCTTGTCCTCAAGCAATTCAGTTGAAAACTGAGTGCGATAAAAGAACTTTCACGAACACATTTGCTTCATATGATGTATATATTCTCAGCACAGGAGTAGATACTTAAACCATTCATGATAAGAAGTATGCATCTAAGTCTACTCAATAGTCATTGCAAGCTATGAAGAGAAACCAACTCAATAATAATAAGTAGCATGGAACATAAACATAAGCAACATTGCAATGCTCATAATAAGGTATGATAGAGTGGTATCTTGCTTGCCTTCGTTTGTAGATCATAATATAAATGTCATGGCACCTTTGAAGTTCAAGTGAAGACTAGAAGTAAAAATATCAGAGATACAAGCATCAAAGTCATGAGATAATTAATCAAGTTTTGAGACAAACACAAGAATGACAACTATGCTCTCAAGACGGCGCTCATAGAATAAGTGGTGACTCAACAAGGGAGTGAAAAAGGTTTTGAAAGGCATCCTAATGCTGAAAGGAAGGTACTCATTAGCTTTGAGCTCTCATTGCCCCTATCATAGGCATCTTCATGTGGTTAAGGTGAAAGTGAGGTCCAATATAAGTTATATGCTTGACATACCATAAACTGGAAATCCCATGTCCCTTGAGTATGAGGGCCGCTTCGCATGCTACTCAACTTTGGTTACCTATAAGTTCTTGTCATTGTATATACATGCATATCATAGAGAACTGCCAACAGGGTACCCCTTGCACATGATACAAGAGCTATCCCATAATCAAAATGACAAGGCAAGCAGACAATGAGCATCTTAGCGATCTTTTTATTTACTATGTGCATAGCGTTTTATTGGGGATGCTTCACAGAATGCTCATTATGGTGGTGCTGCAAGATTCCACCATGATTAGGCTTGGCTTAGGCTAGCGGCCCAGGAGTTTCTCTAACACATATATATACTCCATGAACTCATAAGCTCCCCTTTTATTTCACACCGTCGACATCCGCAAACAAAAGAGCAAGGTATCAACTGGATATGTATCCATAAGTGTTGAAAACGTTCCCCGTGACAACACGTTCTGCTAACTCCCAGCCTATAATTTGCAAGCATATAAGTTTCATGGACAAGTCACAATGGTTCAGGCTTATTAAGTGCAAGGAATAAAGTGTGCCATCAAGTTCGTGAGAGCTTTACTAACTAACTTTCTCAAAACAGATAAACATTTTATTTGGAAGAAAACAAGGCATATAGAATATGCACTGAAATAGCAAATGATGCTAATAGGTAGGTATGGTGGACACTGTTGGCAATATTGGTTTTGGGGAGTTGGATGCACAAGTAGAACTCATACTCAGTGCAAGTGAAGGCTAGAAATGGAGAGGGAGCGATAAACGAGAGAGCAATAACTATCATAATCATGCTTGCAACAAAACATGACTGACTATAGCATGAAAGTGATATAAGAACTCTGAGGCAAAATAAATCATCGAGGCTTACTGACTATTGTTTAGTCATATGTGGTGACTCCTTGATGGTGCCAGAGAACTTGACGTGGAGCACTTCGTCGGAAACCCCAAGAGCAAGGTGTGATGAGCACAGTAGAAAGTCTTCCCTCAGTAAATACCGAGGTTATCGAACCAAAAGGAGGAAGGAAACGTCACACATGTGTTGCAAGCAACACGGAGATCTGCACAACACAAACTCAAGACTTTGCCCCAATGAATCAGTGAGGTTGTCAAGCTCACCGGTTTTCTGTAACAAAGGATTGAACGTATGGTGTGGAAGGTAATGGTTTGCATCAAGTAAACAAGTAACAGTGGAAGATGTATCAATGGTAAAGATTGGACTGGGGTCCATAGTTCACTAGAGGTGCTCTCCTTAGATAAACAACATGGCATGAAGGGTAAAAAAATTACAGAAGGGCAATTGACAGGAACTGAGCAAGGTATAACAATGCAATTACCAGTCAGAAACATCCTATGAGATTCGTTTGGGCAATACAACAAGATACATAGACCTCCTTCCAGCCGCATCTATGACTAGAAGTCCACCTTCAGGTTATCATCCAAACCCCCTCCAGTATTAAGTTGCAAGCAATAGACAACTGCTTTAAGCAAAGTGTGTAAGGTAAACAGTCCACATGTTCCATGAACAAGAGACCATTGTTTTCTCCCTAGTAGCAACAACACATCTACAACCGAAGAGATTTCTATCACTTCCCTTTGAAACTAGAGGCATGAACCCACTATCGAGCATAAATACCCCCTCTTGAGTCACTAGCAACTACTTGGCCAAGATAGCTACTAACAACGGAGAGCATGCAAGATCACAAACAACACAGACATGATAGAATCATAAAGACAAAACCATTAATCAAACCAACATAATAATCTCAATATCCATTGGATCCCCGCAAACACAACATGCATGATTACAAATAGATTAGATCTTGATCATGAACGGAGCTCACAAGATCTACACATCAAAGCACAAAGGAGGAGATACAACCATCTAGCTACTACATGGACCCATAGTCCAAGATGGAACTACTCACGCATCATACCGGAGAGGAGGCCTCCGGGATGATCTCCCTTCCGGCAGGGTGCCAGGAAGAACTTCAGATCCCCCGATCTAGGGACGATGGTGGCGGCGGCTATAGAAGGTTTCATGGAGATTTGATCGGGTGCTTAGGGTTTCTGCATCGGGGGCTTCTTATAGGCGAAGGGGGAGGCAGAGGCGGCGGCCAGGGGCGCCAAACCCTATCCAGGTGCGGGGTGGGGCCCAGCCGCGCCTGGGATGGGTCTGGCTGGCCCCTCCGGCTCCCCTCTGGTCTTCTTGTTCCCCACGGAAAGTAATTGACTTTGACGTTTGTCCCGTCCAATTCCGAGAATATTTCTTTACTAACTTTTCTGAAACCAAAAACAACAGAAAGCAGGCATCTGGCACTGTTGCAACTTGTTAGTAGGTTAGTACCAGAAAACATGTAAAAAACACCTCAAAGTGTAGACAAGTAAAGCAAAGTAGATACTAAACAAGCATGGAGCATCAAAAATTATAGATACGTTTCCGACGTATCAATATGCATGCGTGAGCATGTGCCAAGTCGATTCACATGAAACATTTAGAGGAGGATACCACAATATCATACCAAATATGAATCGAACAATGCAAGCAAACATTCATATGACATGCTACAAACTATTAGCAAGCTGGAGCTAATCACAGACAAGCAAGAATTACTAAGCATCCATCAGTAACATACAACTTACATGAACAGGATAAGAATGCTCACCATGATGAGTATATGTACAAAAATAAAAACAAATAGAGTTCGTTACCAGCCTCTTACCACACCTTGAGTTGTCTTAATCTTCATTATTTCCCTTCACTTGTGTGACTTGAATAATAACATGAAACCAAAATCCACTAAGGATGGCTAAACCCTGCAAAGAACTCACAAAACCAAAGAAGAAGAACAAATATTTTTGGTGTTTTTGATTTTTCAAAGCAAGCAAACAAAGCAAAATCTTTTTGGATTTTTCTTTAAGGAAAACCAAAGTTAAAAAGCAAAGAAACAAACCAAGAGAAATAACGAAAATATTTTTGGTATTTTTGTGTTTTTTGAGAAAGCGGCAGCAAGAACCAAAAAGAAAGCGAAACAATGGATATACAAAGAACAGACCGAACATGATATATAGATGAGTGGGATACCGGTATACCTCCCCCCAAGCTTAGGCTTTTGGCCTAAGTGGGTCTCAACTCCATGGTGACCAAGAAGGTGCACCTCCGTAGTACGACGAGGAGGCCCCTTCGTCCTGGTATGAGCTCGAGGACTCCCCCGTGTAGTGCACAGAGGGGTCGTATGAGGACGCGTCCCCCTGATAGTGTCCATGGAAGCCAAGAATGCACATCTTGTCATCCATATCCTCCTTGGAGCGTGACAAAGGTCCCTGGGAAATACTGAACAAAGTGGTTTGGGGGGAGAGGGATCTCTCTCTCTTCCCCGTCAATAAACAACATTTTATAAACCAAGCTCTCAAGGGTAGAGCCAGTAGTGACAAAGTGATGCGCCTTCATGGTAGCAAGATCAAGCCTCTGAGGGGCCAAAACTGTATCATTTGGATCAACAGCAAGGTCCAAGGAAGCAGCAACATGTGCAACAATAATTCCCCATAAATGGGTCCCTTAGCAGCTAAGCGACGAGCAATGAGAGAACCAAGATTGTACTTAGTTTCATTGTTGAGCGCAACAGCTAAGAATGCCAAATGATAGTTGGAAATATTAATAGTATTCTCCCTACCAAGAACACTTGTGGAAATATAGTAAGCAAAGTACCTAATGGCTGGGAGTTGAATATTTCTTATCTTTCCCCGTTGAGCTCTACGGTCATCATCATTGGTTATCCCGCGGTAGAGCTCCAACAAATCAGCGGGTTGATCTGGAATATTCTTTGCTTCCCCAGCTATACCAAGTCCCAGGGCCTCACAAAATTTCTTCAATGTCATGTTGTAAGACCTGCCATAAATTTTGAAAGACACATATGGCTTGAACAAGCTGTTAGTAAAATAAAAACTCTCCACAAATGTTTTATTAAGCATAGCATATTGCACGCTCTCATCCTGCATAAATCTTGTTAGTCCATCCCTCTGAACCAAGGTTGTAAAATCATCAAGAATCCCAGCAGCCTGCAAAAAGGTTTGGCAAGGAAAGGTGGAAGGGTGAGCATCCCCCTCATCTCCCTCGTTGCCAAATCACGGTGTAATGAGATCCTCATTGTATGAGGGCCTAGCTCGGGAGGATGATCTTGAAGGCCTTGCCCTTCTAGGTGCATCACTCTCAAATATTTCACCAAATGTGTGGTTGTCCATGACCTCTTTTTTCTGAAATTTTTAGACAAACATCAAACCAGGTGATTTCCAAGTTGATAAATGATGAGAAACTACTATAGGAACTTGCTAGAGGGTTACACATGCATCAAAATGACATCTCTAAGCATAGAACAAGCATGCAAGCTCACATAACCTGTCACCTATAGCAGCAAAATACTCAAGATACAATCTACCAATCACAAATCTAATTGGACAAGCGGAGGAGGCACATACCAAGGAGAAATCCCTCCAAAAATCAGCAGCAAAGATGGGCTGAGCAAGGAGATCGAAAATCGCGAGCAAGAACAATAGGAACTCGAGCTTGAGAAAGTTTTCGGTGTTTTTCGGGAGAGAGAGAAAGAAGATGGCTGGGAGGAGGCACCTTGGAGGGGCCCAGGTGGGTCACACCCCACCAAGGCGCCACCTAAGGGGTGTCCGCGGGTGTGGTGGCCTGGGGTGGCCCCCTAGGTCACTCCAGGTGTCCCTCTGCCCCTTTTTTCGAGGAAAAAATTATTTTGAATTTTGTGGGATTTTTCGGGAAACTTTATTTTTGGCCAATTTTCAGGTTATGAAAATTGATTTTCTCACAGAAACAATTTTTTAGAAGCAAAAGCAAACCAAAAACCGAACTACAGAAGTTCTAAGACACTCTAACAATCAAACAACTAGCAAAACCAAAGCTAGCAAAAGAAAAGGCAAAGACTAGGAAGGAGTAAAAGAAAGCAAGTATAACCATAGTGAAAGCATTATTTTGTTCATACAAATCATTTTGTTAACAAGGTTGATCAAGTCTTGTTACCAAAACAATCTTATATGAAACAAAACTTTGCATTCCACGAGGTGATTATGTTACCTCATACTTGATAGCAATGGTCTCAATCATAATAGTTTCAAAATTTTCTTGTGGAATGGGACAATATATTTCTCCAACCTTGATGCTCTCAATATTTTCAATGGAATTCAGGCAATAGCTCTTAGCAACCTTCCTAGGGAAATAGACAGTATGCTATTTGTCATTAATATTGAATGTTACTTTTCCTTGATTACAATTAATGACAGCACCTGTAGTATTAAGAAAAGGTCTCCCAAGAATAATGGACATATTATCATCTTCAGGCATCTCAAGCACAACAAAATCAGTTAAAACCAAGAAATTATGAGCCACTTGAACATTAACATCCTCACATATACCAACAGGAATAGTAGTTGACTTATCAACCATTTGCAAAGATATATCAGTTGGTATCAACTTTTCTATCTAGAGTCTCTTGTAGAGAGAAAAAGGCATAACACTAACTCCAGCTCCTAAATCACATAAAGCAGTTCTAAAATAATTTTTCTTAATAGAGCAAGGAATAGTTGGTATACCTGGATCACCAAGTTTCTTTGGAACCTTACCATTGAAGGAATAATTAGCAAGCAAAGTAGAAATCTCCTCATTAGGAATCTTCCTTTTATTAGAGACAATATCCTTCATATACTTTGAATAAGGAGGCAACTTAATAGGATCGGTCAAAGGAATTTGCAAAAATAAAGGTTTCATCCACTCTCAAAACTTGTTGTAGTGTTCCTCCTCCTTTGACTTATGTTTCTTACATGGAAAAGGCATAGGTTTATGCACCCAAGGTTCTCTCTCTTTACCATGTTTATTAGCAATAAAATCTTCCTTAGTGTACCTAGTGTTCTTAGTGTGCTTATCAAGTTCTTCCTCAACTTCCTACTTGTCACGACAACATTTTTATCATTACCACTCTTAGTTTCAGCATCAGAGACATATATACTATTAGGATCTACAGCAGGTTCAAGTGGTTCCTCAAATATTTTATGTTTCTTTTTCTTTCTCTTACGATGACTACCACTACTTTCACCTTGTTGAGAATCCCGCTCAATTCTTTTAGGATGTCCTTTAGGATATAAAATATATTGAGTAGCTATACCACTCCTAGTTCTAATTCCATAAGCATGTTTATCTCCTGAAGCATTAACTAGCATATATTTTTGTACCTTAGCAAGTTGATCAAATTGGGTTTAAACCATTTGAAAGTGTTTACAAAGCATTTTAATATCATTAGAAGTTCTTTCCACAATATCTTTAAACTCATTGATAGCTCTAGAGTTTTCCAATAAATGATTCTGAACTTGTTTATTAAAATTACCTTGTTTAACAATAAATGTGTCAAGTTCTTCTAAGCATTGATCAGGAGGCTTACCATAGGAAATATCACCTTTATTAAAGTGGAGAGAGTGTACCTCAATAGTAGATGAGCAAGGAATTGTCTTACATAATTCTTCTATAGGAGGTAGATTCTTCACATCTTCAGCTCTAATACCTTTCTCCTTTAGACATTTCTTAGCTTCCTTCATCACTTCATCATTTAATGCAGTAACTCCCCTCTTCTTTGGTGTTGGTATTGGATCTGGTTCAGGCACAACTGGTTCAGGAGTAATAGGCTCAGGTGTATTTAGCTCAGTTGAAGTCCAATCATCATAATTCTTGCTTATCTTAGCCATTAATTCTTCAGCATCTGTAGGAGTTATTTTTCTGAAAACACAATCAGCAAAGCTATCTAGGTATGTCATAGAATCATCAGTTAGTCCATTATAATAAATATCAATAAGCTCATTCTTAGGCAATGAACATCCAGGATGTGCATGAATCAAGGCATAGAACCTTGTCCACGACTCAGGCAATTTCTCTTCTTCTCCCTGTTTAAAATCAAGAAGTCTCTGCAAAGCAGCATGTCTAGCACTGGGAGGAAAATATTTCTAGAAGAAAGAAGCAATCAAGCAATCAGGGCTATCAATGGAACCATGAGGTAATCTATTAAACCAAGCCCTAGCTTCTCCTTTCAGTGAAAATGGGAAGATCTTAATAACAAAGTACTTACGCATCTTAAAATCATCAGAGAAGAAAGCACTCATAGTAGAAAGCTCATTCATATGAGCCACAACACTCTCATTTTCAGTCCCACAAAAAGTTTCTTTCTCAACACTGTCCAAATAGGATAAATCAAGAGAGAAATCATAATCTTTATCTTTAATATCTATGGGTGAGGTGGCAAACTTAGGATTAGAGGACATTTTAGGAATAATGGTACGTCTAGCAAGGAGACTCTTAATAGTACTAGCACCAAGTGTGTTTCGGCACTCCTCAACAAATTCATCAGTAAACTCAATGTAACCATCATTAATATCATAACTCTCCGTAGACTCAGGTAAGATAACAGGTGTAATAGTGTATTCACTAGGAGTTTAAGTATTTCCTAGACTAGCCATAGTAGCATCTAGGAAAGGACCTAATTAACCACTCGCATCAAGCATAGTAGAAGTAACATCATGAGCATCAAAAGCAGTTTCAGATTCAGCAGTAGTAGCAGTGTGTGTAGCATGAGTATGTGGTGGTGGTGTAACAAGCTTACTTATAACAGACGATGAATCAAGATCAACAAAGGTGTTTAGGACTGTACCTCTTCTTGTAGTGGATGGTAAAATAGGAAACTTTCCATCACGATACTTCCCCATGATGAAAAGAGTAGCAGTGAACAATAGTAGATCCAAGTGAACTTACAAATAAAGCTATGCTCCCCGGCAATGGCTCCAGAAAATATTCTTGATGACCCACAAGTATAGGGGATCTCAACAGTCTTCGCGGGTAGTATTACCTAATTTATTGATTCGACACAAGGGGAGCCAAAGAATACTTGCAAGCCTTAACAACTGAGTTGTCAATTCAGCTGCACCTGGAAATAGTTCTTGCTCATAGAATTTTATCAGTAGCAACAGTTTGTAGTAGCAACAACAAAGCAACAACAGCAGTGAAACAAGATAAATAGTAACAGTAGCAGCAAATAGTAGGATATGAGTGTGGTAGGCATAGGTATGAATGGACGGGCGTTGCATGGACAAGTCTAAACATGTAACTTCAAGATCTAGCGCATTGCAGATAAATAAGAACAAGCATCCAAGTACTAAACAATCATAGGCATGTGCTCCATATATAGTCATGCGTGCTCGCAATGAGAACTTGCACAACATCTTTTGTCCTGCCAGCCCGTGGCAGCGGGGCCTCTAGGGAACTACTGGCAATTAAGGTGCTCCTTTTAATAGAGCACCGGAGCAAAGAATTAACACTCCGTGAACACATGTGATCCTCACACCACAGCCATCCCCTCCGGTTGTCCCAATTTCTGTCACTTCGGGGCCTTTGGATCCGGACAATATTATGTGTACACAACTTGCAGATAAGATCACAAACAATACTATCATAATGATTCAATAATAAGTTTAGATCTGAGATTATGGCACTCGGGCCCTAGTGACAAGCATTAAGCACAAAAAGTTGCAACAAAGTCAAATAGCACTAATATAGATACTAGGCACCATGCCGTAACAATCTTATTCGATTACATGATAGAACTCATCCAATCCCTACCATCCCCATAGCCTACAGCGAGGTATTACTCACTCATGTATGAGAGAAACATCGATGGTTGATGGAGAGGCATTGGTGATGATGATGGCGATGATCCTATCCAAATTCCTCATCCCGATAGGGTGCCAGAACAGAGTTTCTGGATCCAAATCTTGGTTTTTGATGGTGGCAGCGGAGCGGAACTCTTTTTGGAAAAACGACGAACCCCCCTCGGTTTT